>CAXIVR010000011.1:16418014-17088014 GCA_964035755.1 Teleogryllus oceanicus | reverse complement strand
GTAATTCTACATAAAATTGGTTAGGAAATATTCTCACAATATATTATCAAAAACAAAGATCTGACAGCAATAATGAAGTAGCAGTGCATTGCAGAAATAATTGAAAACAAGTTCAAATTATGGTTTGTGGAATTATATAGAATATTATAATAGGGTAAATCTATTCTTTCATGCTAAGAACAAATTATCAAAGAGACTTGTTTGCATTCATGTGAAAAGAAAAAAAAAAGTGGAATCAAATTTTCTCTCCATATTCACAACAATGTAATGCCATCATGCAAAGAATCTGGAAGAAACAATATTTAATATGTTTATGCAAATTTTTACTTCAAGAGCATATATTGATATATTTAAATACATTTGTATGTTTAATATGTATTTTTTTCTGTAAATGTAAACTACAAGATGACTTTTGAGTTTATGTTTATTGTAATTGAATTGCTGGTACATTTCATCAGACTATCAGTGTTCCAGCATGACTGATCTTTAGTCCAGTCAACATAGATTTCATCTGTGAACATATTCCCATTGAGCTGAAGTTTTGCATATTTTTGATTCTGACAGTGTGAAAAGGTTTTTGGTTTTTAATAGAAGTAAAAATCAGTGATGTTTTTGTTTGACAGGTTCATTGAGTCCTCGTATGCAAATCCGAGGAAACGTATGGGTTGATGTTTGGGAAGCTGCAAAGCCTGTTCCAGCCCGACGGCAGAAGCGTCTCTTTGATGATACTCGAGAGGCAGAGAAGGTTTTACATTTCCTGAAAACTCAGAGCCCAGCACAGATGGCACAGCTGCTGCTTCCTACACTTCTTCATGCATGTCTTGTGCGGCTAATGGAAGAAGAACGAGCAGAACTTCCAGATGTTATGCCAACCATTCAACATCTTGTGAAGCAAGCTGTGCGTCTTGCACAACAAGCAAATACTGCTCAGGATCTTCCACGCTATGAGGTAAGGCTTAAAAATGTTTTCTTCAGCCATATTAGTTGACTAACGACTGGTTCAATTCTTACCTTTCAAAGAATATTAATATTTATTTGAAAGGTAAGAATGAAATTTCTAGATTGTGAATGAATGAATTTTCTAGATGATTAGATGATCATCACTTTACATAGGGTCTTTTGGTCTCATTATGTTGTTTACAATGTCTGATTATAAGCCTTCAAATTGATTTTAAGTTTTTTTGCAAGTTCAAGTTTATATTATACTATTCTAATTGAGAAAGCCAACTTTCAGCTTTGTTTTATTGGATTAATGTAATTGAGAGGATATTATCTCTTCCAAATAATTTTTTTTTACTTTTCATTTGGAATAAGTACCACTTCATTCTGCTCATTTTAAATGTGGAGTTCAGAATAGATGACCATCCTACTTCATATTTATTTAATATGAACATATATTTTATATATGTAGAATCTGAAAGGTGTTGGTAAATTTTGTCTTTACCTATATGTACTCTGATACTACCATCTCATCACACTACAGCCATGTCACAGTGTCCCAGCCTGATGGCCATGAGTTCAGGACACATGTAGAAAGCAGGTCACAACTTCTTATGCCATTTACCAACATTTATGTAACATTCTTTAACTGCAAGAAGCATTCATATAATTAACCAGGTTTATGACAGTGAAAAGTGACAGTTTAATTTTTGTGCCCATCCAAGAATCGAACCCGGGGTTGCGGCAAGGAAAACTTGTTCACTAACCATGAGCCACCATGGGGCTTAATATCTTTATGTTATTTGTAGAAGTAGATGAATAAATATCCAGATATCAAAAATGTATTACCAGTTATTTTTAATATATTATTTCATTAAAATTGAATCATTATTTTTGACGTGAACATATATTAATTGAAAAAGAGAATGCCTGGAGGCTACTACATAAGCCTATGATTTTTCCTTTATGAAAAAATCAAGTGCTTGGGTTTATAAAACACATCCATTTTAAGACATGCTCTTAAATACGGGTTCGTCATTGAGTTTCTCTTACTAAATTTGATTCCTTGAATCTAAGAAATACTGGGTGCTCATTACATGAAACTTGACAGTTGGAATATTGGCCTTCTAATTACTGTCTCAAATTGTAATCCTTTCATCCAGCCATCCAGCTATTCTGGATGGTTTGGGTCAAGTAGATACATTCAGAGAGGGTTCACAAGAGTTATGGTTGACCTTGTTCAATAGAAAAATAAGCACAGCTAGATGAAAAATGAATATCTACTTCCAGCAAAACATTAACGTAAAAATGAGTCCTTATTGGGGAAAAGTACCTGCATTTTCCTCTTGGCATAAGGAGTCCTTGCCAGGGCTAAGGCTTCCTCTTGAAGTTCTCATTGACCACATAAAACATTCAAAACAGGGCTGTTTTTGAGTTTGTAATAGATAATAAAAATAATTTGGAATGTTTTTTCAGTTATTGAAAATTAGTTAATTGTAAATTTTGAAGACTATATATTATATGAGCTGTTTGCATTTACAGGATCTTAGCAAAGAAATGACATCTGTGGAAGAAGTAATAGCTCAGTTTAAATCTCTGGAACACAAATTCTCACCATCGGGTGGTGAACAGTCTCCTGAGCTTCAAGCATTTTTAAGCCATTTAATGCAAAACACTCAAGTGGATGTTCCGGAGGGACCAAGAGGTCCCATTGGAATGAAGATTCGTTGTATGTTTTCTGAAGCTCAAAAGGTAACAGATTGTAAGCAATTATTATAGACTGGAAGTGACTTTCAGACTAGAAGTGAGCCACTAAAAGAATTGAAAATAGGCAAGCAGAGAGGCATCGAAAAACATTGAAAGTAGGCTCTAAAATATCCTCTTTTAAAAAATTTCATTGATGATTTCTAGCTATATTCATTCATTATACAGCAACCCTGACCCACCAAAGACACAATAATTGTGAATATTTATCTATATAAAGTTAAATCCAGTGGGGTTAAAAAAGAAATATTAATTATTCTTAATCACTTGCAACTCATATAAGAGTATATAAAGAATCTCTAAAAAATGTCCAAAACAAAATAATATACATAGAAATTAGTAGACACTCACATTTTTATATATTAATTAATAATAAAGTACAATATTGATGATCATGGCAAATAAAAATATATCACATAGGGAACTTAGACCCTAAAAATATCTTGGACAAGAGATTGGAATCATCTATCATGATGTTAACTATTTTAAAAATCATAATTATTTGATTCAACTCTCATCTTGATTTCAAGCTCTGCAAATCATATGTTGTTAACTAATAATTATTGTCAATACCTCTCAGCACATAAACACAAGTACATTTAAATTCAAGGTATTTAGTAAATCTGCATTGACAAGATTCAAAGCTTAGATGTTATTTCTCCAAAGTGAGGAGACCAGATCCAAGTGTGTTAGACTGCTGGAGGGAGGTGATAAATACAGGATCAATATTTGATGAGACTTCACAGAAAAAATTTGTAGAAGATAAATCTAATAAGTAAGAATTACATATAAAATTCCATTACACTGAGACAAATTATAGAAATTAAACAAATTTCAAACAAGCTGAATTTTAGGATCCTCATCCTTAGAGTTTGCAAAACAAAAGTCAGGTAAATGAAAATCACCAACAATCTTTGCATATGAACTCCGTAGTTCTCTATATTCTATTAATTCAGATATTAGAGGTGTAATTGAGTGAAAACTGGAATTGGGTGTAATATAAACAGAAATTATAATTAAATGGGACTTACCATATTACCTATCTACGAGATCAATAGGTTCAATCAAATGTTCAATGGTGAGAAAAATTCAATGTAGCAATTCAAAGCTTAGATGTTATTTCTCCAAAGTGAGGAGACCAGATCCAAGTGTGTTAGACTGCTGGAGGGAGGTGATAAATACAGGATCAATATTTGATGAGACTTCACAGAAAAAATTTGTAGAAGATAAATCTAATAAGTAAGAATTACATATAAAATTCCATTACACTGAGACAAATTATAGAAATTAAACAAATTTCAAACAAGCTGAATTTTAGGATCCTCATCCTTAGAGTTTGCAAAACAAAAGTCAGGTAAATGAAAATCACCAACAATCTTTGCATATGAACTCCGTAGTTCTCTATATTCTATTAATTCAGATATTAGAGGTGTAATTGAGTGAAAACTGGAATTGGGTGTAATATAAACAGAAATTATAATTAAATGGGACTTACCATATTACCTATCTACGAGATCAATAGGTTCAATCAAATGTTCAATGGTGAGAAAAATTCAATGTAGAATAACTATAATTTCTGATTATCACTATCAGCACTCTTACTCCTCTTTTCTCCAATCTATCTGCATAACATCAAAAATATTAGTACCAATATAACACTTGAGACTAATTATTGCACTAAATCACGGTTGCCCTCAATAAACCTCTGCAGTTATTACGGATTAGAAATTGATTGCATATAACAGATACTTCTTCAAATTTTTCTTTTCTAAGTTGTCTTCTGACAACAAGTTTTGTTAAACTGAAAAATATCTTTACATATAAATTGATATTTTTGAGAATGTTTCAATCGTCCTCCAATATTTGGATCAGTTCCAATTAAAATACTATTATGTCAACCCCTACAAATCATCCCCTTAGTTCTAAACCTGCGCAAAGTCTAGATTATCAATGCATTTTTCTTTTACAATTCAGCCTGGAACATTTTGGACCAGTGCACTTTGTTGACATTTTTTGACATGATTTTCCATTCAACTATAATTTTTGGTTACATTACACCCAATGAATTGATAATGATTCAAGAAAGCCATAATTGGAAGTGACACCAGTGAAGCATCCTTATATACATAGGTACCCTTAACAAATCATGACCTTTTGCAATACACTGCTATTTTTTCAGATATCAAAGGCTTTACTCCAATGAAATTACCCCCAAAAAATTTCTAATGGATATTATTATTATTAACTGGTAGAAAAAAATATTGTATTCTGTGGGTGAAGTGGTTTCTTTTTTGCAGGGTTAGGTTTGATTGACACACTGATCAAAATATGAAAATTATGACGTTTGCTGTTCACAACACTAATTTCCTTTTATGAACTTCCATTAAATAATTTTCTTGATATCCTTCACAGTTAAAGTAGTAGAGTAAATGGTTATAGTAAAGTAGTTTTGCCTGAAGGATACAGTCCAGTCTGAAGATATTCTCTCCTAAGAGTAGTCTTAAATTGAGTAATAATATTTTTCTTAATCTTATGGTACTTTTCAATTGTTGTGCAGATTACATATTTCAAATCCGATTGTGTGAGAAATTTGTGATATTTGACTAGAAATATTATATAAAAACATGTTTCATGGAATATCTAAATTGTTTATGTTATTGTCTCTTATGTCGTAATAAATCATAACTAGAATAAATAACAATAACTTTCTTTTCAGGTTGCTCAAATGTTGTCCGAGTATGATTTAGCAGATTCTTCTGAAGAAACTTGGAATTCTCCATTTGCATCAAATTTTCCACAACCACACAAAAGGCACTTTATCATGAGAACTCATGCCAAGAGACCTTCAACTTATTCAATTGCTTGTCCTCAGAGATTGTCAGCAATTTTGCAGAAAGATAGTTTTAGACTGGCAGGTTGCTTTACACAAGATATAACATTCCAATAATTATTTTGATTTCATCATATGTAAATTAATGTGTGTATACATTCTTTAAATTCTTTTAACAGTGAAATTTTATAAAATTTTCAATGTTTTAATATTTGCAGGTGGTATGTAAGATATAAATTATGTTAAATTTACTCCCAGTTTCCAAATTTAATTTTCTTCTAAGAGGCTTCTTATATTTATGAAAAATGTAAAAATTGATGTTACATGGTTGTTGCAATATTGTGTGTGGCTGTTAAAATATTTTCTGTATTAAAATAAAATTTGTTTGTGATAATTAACAATTGTGATTTATTATTGAATCTGAACTGTATAGAATTGAAAATCATATTTTTCACAAAATTTAAAAAATAGAACAAAAATGATAGAAATCTGAAAGCTTAAAATTGGAAGATAGTAAATGTGTTTTACAAATTTATAAACAATTGTTCATGCAAACTGCTTTCTAACAATTCATTACATCCTGGGTCTATTTATCACTACTAGAAGTAGTGAAATTGAAACATCTGTGGGGGAATACCATAGGATTATTAGAATAATTACCGATGCATGAGTGGAAATATGGTGTGAATGTGTGTAATACTAATTGTTTGACAGGGAGTTTGAAGGCAGTGAAATATTAATCATGATCTTCCAACACTTGTAACTCTTATTATGCCAATTATAGGCCAATAGTTCAAGCCGTGGCAAAAAATGATAATGAATGTGGTTTGGAGGGGAAATGAAGCAGATGGTAGAATGAGGGTCAAGGCTAATTCAGTTAAAAGTGTGGTTTGAATCCTGTGAACTATATGGCACACAGAATTGGAACACCAAAATATTCAGAAGCAAGTATAAGGATGTGTTGTGTGAGGGTCAATCCATTTTAAATGGTCCAGAATTTAATAAATTTGTCGCTCGACCATCTCAAAAAAAATTAAGATTTTGTAAATAAATTCCTTGTGTTTTACCTGTTTAAAAACATCTTTGATTTATTTTTATTGTGTCTGGTTTACAAAAGACTGCTGTTTTTCACGTTTGTAGATATTTACTCTTTTCAAGATTATTCAGCTATGGGTTGTTCTAGCATTCTAGAATAAAAGGCATTGGATTCAGTATACTCTGGCCTACTAATTGAAATCTTATTTACCTACCTTCTATATTTTTATTTGAGAAATATTTGCAACCAAATCTATGGAATGTGAATGATCCAAGTTCGACTTTCAGAGAGTCATTTCCCAAAGGAATAGAATATCAGCCTTAATTTTTTCAGTGCTTTTACAAATTAAAGTGAGTTACTTTTTGTAAAATATCATTGGTGAAATATCACAGACTCCTTGAAAATTACACCCTCTTAAAAATTGAAATTGTGGATTTTTTCCAAATTTTCAACAGTATTATCTCTGTTGAGGGGTAGATAAAATCTGAAAATTGAGGGATAGATAAAATCTGAAAATTGCATATGTACTAGATTGCTATGTTACCAAACTTCAGTAAAAATTTCAACTTTTAGATTTTACTCAAAGTATTTTTGTTAATATTTTGAAAAAAAGGCTTAATTTTCACTTAAGGAGCGCTGTGCATTTGTCCGTATCTCTGAAGGAATGTTCAGCAGTAATAAGAGGAGTGGCAAATTTAAACACGAAAAAATAAACAAAACATTGAATTTAATTATTTGTAATCTTTAATAAATTATTTTTATATTATCCGGTTCATCTTTTAACGTCAGAATGACATTTTTTTTATTATAAATGTAGATGTTAAGATAGACGGGGATGCCTGCTCTCACCAATACTTTTTAATGTACATATATGGATATGATCATTAAAAATGGTTGATAACTTTAAATGATGTTTTTTAGATTAATAATAAATTAACAAAGTAATTACAACATTACTTTTTGCTGACGACCAGCTTGAGCCTTCAAGAGCAAAGATAGTTATATATGGCCAAATAATTCAACAAATTAATGAATTTAAATATCTGGATATCATTTTAATTATATTAAATCAAGAGATGGAAATAAAGCTGAACAATTTCGCATACTTTTGTGGAACGTTACAATGAACTCTAAAGCATAACGTGCAAAAAGAAACCCTACTTACATTTTACAAAGTTATTGCATTGCCATTACTGCTTTGTGGAAGCAAGAGCTGGACATTAACAACAGATCAGCTGTAGAGAATTGAATCTGCAGAAATGATATTTCTTTGTTTTGTGGCAGGATATTCACTATTAGACTACAAAAGAAGTGTGGATATCAGAGAAGAATTAAATATTGAGTCAGTTATAGATATAATAAACAATTATTGAGAAAACTGGAAAGATCATGTCCTGAGAATGCCAGAACATAGGATAAGTAAAATTATCATTCAATATGCACCTAAAGAAAAAGAAGTGTTGGACGTCCCTTGAAGAGATGGCATGAACAATTTCGAGACGGAACAGATCAAGAGGTGTAATAGCTGTTTTTGAAAAAAATCTTGTTTTTAAAATTGCTTTTATTTTATGCAAAACCTATTCATATTTTTAAAAACATTGTACCAGATCTCATTTAAAGAAATAATTTTAAGAAAAAATATCAATTGTTGATATGTAATTGTAGGAAGATACCAACACAAATTTTAACTTTTGCAATTTTCAAAAATTGAAAGAGTTGAACTAAAATTGACCCTGCATTATTTTCCTCAATCTGAAAAAACAAACAACAATGAACAAATCTGGGGCCACTTTTGAGAAAATTTTGAATACATTCTTGAAGTCATGTAAAAAAAGCCTTAAAAATTAAAATATCTGTCTGAAATTCAAGGGGCCACAAGATCAGTCAGATCAATTAAGGAATATTTTCTAAAGCATTACAGAATTTGCTCTAAATTAGTATATGAGAAAGTAAAAATTAATCAAGATTCATGTAGTAAGAGAAAAGCATTTTCTATTCCATTTTTGTCACTCTTATCAATTAAACCTGTGAGGATGCTCAAGCATGAATTTAATTTACATTTATCTTTAACACATTCCAATGTGGTTTTCATCCAGTTTCCCTTGACCCAACAAATCTTGCAGACATTTAATGTTGCTTTTATCATTCCTAATTGATTTTTTTCTTTACTGCTTTTTACAATGCAAATAAAAATATGCCTTCTCAGTGGTCAGGTTTTTAAATTTCTGTAGTTGTTTTGTAGCTATTGGAACACAATTCATGCTTTTTCAAGATTCCTCGCAGCTGAATTGACACCAGGATGGTTAAAGAGCCGCTAGTAGATCACAGCTTCTGATACAGCAGTAAACAACTGAAAATTGTGTGTAGTCCAGCAGTGGCATAAACGTGCGAACGTAACAGTTCCCATGACCCCGTCCCCAGCAGTAAAGTAGTTGCTTGGTGGAGACGGGCGCTGCCCCTCGGGGACAAACGTCGGCAATTGGACTGCGACGCGACGCCAAGTCCAACGATCTCGTCTCTGCTACCTCCCTCCCCGCCTCGCCTACGCTGTGAGTGTCCTGTCCATGTAAATCAGGGGTGATCATGGAGGCTATGCCTATCCCTCACAAAATCATTTATTTTGCCATTGTACTATGTTCAAAACAATCACCACATATCGATCACGTAATATCCAAAAGAATTTATGAATACTCTTTTTTCAGCTAATAATTAAAAAATTGTACAGCTTCAAAAGTACCAATTTGGTAAATCTTAAGACTGAATTCTTACAATTAATTTTTGTTCAAAATAATACCGACTTCTGAAGAAACAGATTTAATGTCGTCCTAATCTCGTATAATACCTTTAACTGCATCCGCTCTGCAAGACCAACGTGTTTCATTAAAGTTTTTGGAACATAAACTGTTCCAGTCTTTGATGTCGTTTGTATTAACAAATTATATCAGTCAGAAGAAGCAGTACATACATATACTGAACTATATCAAAATATTTGACAGCTACTAAACACAAATTTACTGCAGCGTTACCAACTAAATTTAAATGTCGTGGTACGAATAAAACCAAATCATTTTGTTTTCTAGAATTCATTCCCTCGCTCTGGTCCATCATTTTTGATGCATCAATTGAATCAAGGCATTTGCAAAACAAGAACCGGAATGACCACAATTCGGTAAACCCGTAAGAAATAGCAGTTCTCCTTCTATGTAACGAAGTATAATTGTTAACGTCTTTCGTCAGGAGAGGACTCGACAGACACGTTTAATACAGCTAATAGTTAATAAGGCTACGTACAGTGGCGGCTCATGCTTATGTTGTACAACCTCCAGGTAATCGAAAAAGATCTTATAATATCTTAGGAATACTATACACTTTCCTTTTAATGGCATTCAATATTCAAGATATTACAGCAAAATCGACGTATATGAAATCTTTCTGAAACCAAAAAGCGTCTTAACTGGCGCTCTCTTCGGTGTCCGGTACCTTGCCAAGTATTGCACCACGCTCTTGGCTCTATTACTGGGTTTACTGTTTTACTCTTTGGCCCTTTTTATTACGGGGTAAATATTTATTTATTTATTTGTTTTACGTCAAAAAAAACAGTTAAAAACTGCGTATGACGTGCTATGGGGAAAAGTGAATTGTGTGCACATTTTCAAAATTCTGTGATCCCTACACTAAGTCATATACTACTTAAATTTTGAATTTTGAAAGGGAGAAAAAAGAACAAAAACTCCCATGTAGTAAAATCTATTTTCAAGGATAAATAAGCAATAAATTTTGACGTGCGGCCTTTGGTGGCGCAACCAAATGGTGGGGAGCCGAACGCTTTAGAACGCTGCGCGGCGACCGAAGGAGTCTGAGAGGAATACCAATATTCCGTCTTCGTCTGTATAGCTGCAACTTAATAAATTATGAATATCGCGTGTTATTAAAAATAAACAAGTCCAGTCAATTATTGACGGCATGTTATGCATAATTTATGATGTTTAGGAAATTTGTTTTCATTTAATATTATACTTCTTGATTCAAAATGTACACTTGAATTCTTCGTGTAAAGTTGGCTCTGCTGGAAGGAAGTCCCTTTCTGTCTCTCACGGTGGATACATAATTCTGCCTGCAGCAGCCTGCAGACAGTCCTGAGACAGTCGGAGGGCGCCAATGGGAATACGAGCGTGTTTAGGGAAGGATCTTCATTACACATTACACCAGGGTAGTGAAAGTTTTCGAAATATAATAATTTTGTGTGAAACGTGTCGAAACAATAGTGCTTATTGCAATGTTCAGGACTCGAACTTAAGTGCCCAGTGGAAATCAAAGCCAGAACCACGTGAGCGGAAAGTGTATGTACCTAGCACAGAACTAAGTATAAAATGATGGAAGTAATGTCTGGATATAGACTTTTATTTATTTAGTTTTAATTAATTTACCTGAATTGCTTACATTTTTATTATATAATCGTATTTTCAAATTTCGAAACGAAAGGAAAGGCTGTCTCGTGGCTCAAGAGCAAAGTCGCTCGCCTTTCACCAAGAAGGTCGATTCCCGGACAATCTTATGTGAAATTTGTTTCAACAAAATGAGTGCTGTTGTGTAGGTGGTGTTGAATGTAGCAATTGCTAAAACTCTTCTGAAAGTTCTTAATTACGATAGCCACGTGATCAATAGAGTTTACGGATGTCTCCTTACAACTGTGCTAAAACTCCCTATTGCACCACGCTCTTGACTCTATTACTGGGTTTATTGTCTTACTCTTTGGCCGTTCGCTTTAACATGTGTGAACATACGGCCTTTGATGACGCAACCAAATGGATGGCGGTCTTGTCGCCGAGTGCTGTGTAGCGCTGGGCAGCGACCGAGGCTTTTCGAGAGGAATACCAAAATTCTGTCTTCGTCTGACTAGCTGCAACTTAATTTTATGAATGTCGCGTGTTATTGAAATTAAACAAGTTCAGTCATTTATTGATGGTATTCAATTTATTGTTTATAATATATGGGGAATTTGTTTTCATTTGATATTAGGTCATAGCGTACATTTGATGAATTTTCTATAAATAAAGTTGGCCGTTCTGATTGGAAGTCCCTTTGTCTCTCGCGAGAACCAGCCTGCCAGCAGTTTGCAAGCGTTCTTGTGAATATAAATGTGTGAAGAAGATATTTCATTATAGCAATACATACCAGGGAAGTGATGTTTTCGAAATAAAATAATTTTGTTTTACAAAACGTGTCCAAACAATAGTGCTTATGCAGCACTGGAAATCAAAGCCAGAACTACGTATTAGTTTCAGAATATACCTGACACGGATACTATGTATACAAAAACAGAAGTAATATTTCAATACATATTTTTATTAAACTTAGTTTTAATTAATTTAAATTAATTGCTTACATTTTATTATATGATAGTGTTCTGAATTTTAGAAATTACATTTCCGACATTCGATGGAGTGCGACATTCAGTTCGTTCGGGTACCAGCCGCCACTGTCTTCGACTTACGAAAATCATCTAGAAGACATTCAAACTATGTTTTACTTTGTATTTTGAGGGATTTTATGCAATTATTATAAGGCTGAGTAGGGACACGGTTTGTTTCATTGGGAACTTGTTGTAGGGAGAAAATTCTGGAAGCTATGAGCATGACCAATTTAATTTGTTTGCTGATGGGTAGAATACCTCGCGAGATACGGAAGCTAGATCCCTATCCCATGCCCTATCCCTTACTTCACTACTGATCATAAAGGGCAACGAGTCGTACATATGAAATTATAATTTAATGGCATTTCGTTAGTGCGTGGAATTTTTGCTCATTCAAAATCCGCGCTTGCCCAGGCAACTAGATTTACCAATACCTTGCACCCAACTTTCTCTTTCGATTAAAGCATTTACCTTAAAAATGATGTGTGTGGTAGAGTGCCTGGATTGGTCTGAATATTTTCCTCTGTACAGCTGTTGAAGCATGACAAATGTCAATCAACTCCCTTTTGCGCATGTTTACAAACTTCAGGCTACTGAAGTTCGATTCATTTTGGTTGGTGACATTACATTTAAACTTACGATATCTTTCCTGACTAAAGTTAATTTTTTACCCAATGGCTAAATTTGTGGGCATTTTACACTAGCTCCCTAACCTTACCTGAATTATGGAACAGTCCATTTTCTGGCTAGATTGGTTATGCTCATTACAGTCATTGACTGTAGGTGATTATTGCATCAATATTCGCAATCCGTTTTGGGCTGCTGTGTGCGTGTGTATATAGAGAAGGTTCATGCGTGCATGACACTCAAACGTCAGACTGAGTAGTTAGGTGTTGTCTCGTAAGTGCTCGAAAGTACATCGCGTACGAAAGCATCTGATGGTGTGACGGAATATAATACGCTGATAATCTGGGCGGTAACATGCTTTGTACAGCGTGAAGGCAGTCATGTTATGAGTATTATACGATCACGTATTCGTGTTCATGAATGTTCTGCGGAATGACTGTTTTCTACGATAGCCTTCCGACTATCTGAAATTACTCCATAAAGTAAGTACTGTTCAGTAATGTGATGGAATGAATTGAAACTAAAATATCATAATATTTTCCCGTTATATATCATTTTTGTGGCTCATTAGAATACCTTAGTTGCATGTTTGTTGGAACATTTCTTTTGACTGTAAATGTGCAAATATTTTTATGTATCGATTATTCGAAGTACTAGTGTAATATTCGTGTGTATGTAATAGTCTTATTGAAAATATTTAAACTGGTGTGCGAAAAATAAAACATTTGAAAGATGTATTGGTGTTGTGTAATAGTAAAACTGCCGTATTAGGGATGTAAGGTTAAGCGTTAGTAACTCGCGTAACTTTGGATAAATACTTTTTGTGATATATACTCTTGGAAGAATATTTAAGGAGAAATAAGTTAACTATAAAAAATTGAATTTCAAAAACCAACACAACCAGAACATATTTTGAAAATTTTTTAATATTGAGGTAACTTGAAATTTAGTAAGATGGCAACTAAAAATGTAAATTTGTCGTGGAACATAAAATGGAACTTAAAAAAATGATAACAATGAATGTCTTTTTTTTTTTAGTTTTTTTGTAGGAATTAAAATTTTTTCCTTAGTTAATGGTTCATGATCCAAATATTAATTGCATTTTTTATATTGGAATGGAATTTTTTTTTTTTTTAATTTTTTAGATAAAGTTTTTGTTGAGATAGATTCTGTAGAAAGTATTACAAATGTTTTGAAACTTTTTCACTTTGGATGCCTGTTGTATTTCATTCTAAACAATTTGTTTCGATATTCTTGAACTGCTCAAATTGTATCTCGTGTGACAAACTTTTATGTTCATTCAGAATTTAAGTATGCATTTTTAATATCATGAGCTCTCCTATAAGTTCATGGTGGAAGTTTTGAGTAGTGTTTCAGTTAGTTTCAAATGTCAGATTTTTCCCATTTTTCCTCGATTGAACTGTGCCTGTTGTTCTGTACTTGTGTGATCATACTTACTTAACATCTTTCTTTTTTAAAATTATTTTCTTTGTGAATCCTCATTTAACATTGTCTTTTATTCATTAGCAATATTGAAAGAAATTTTAGGCTTCAAGGAGGGCAGTGTTCTCAGAGTTGAATATAGGGTAGAATTTTCTATAATATATTTTTGAATACACCCTTAAAATAGTTTTGTAAATTAAACAAGAAATGTTTTTATCCTAAATCTGCAATAATTTGCTATTAAAATAAGAATAAGTTGATTTTTGAAGAAATGTTATTTACAAACTTGAAATAAATGTGACATATTTACATTCCTCCCTTAAATACTGACAAAAATATACAAACAAATGTATTCTTCATTTTAAGGACAGCTTTTCATAATTGGATAAGTTATGTGCACTTATATTAAGTAATTGAGTGAATAAATTTGTGATTGAATTTTTTCTATGTTTCTTAATTAGTTTCAGAAGCTGGAATAAACTGGACATGCAATCTTTAATTCTTCATTCTTTATACATACATTTCCATTTGGTAGGAAAAGTATCATTCTTCATAACCATTTATTCTTGCACTTAAATGTGAAAATTTTTTAATGTGTGAACATGTAATAAAGTAGGAGATATGAAGTTAAGAGAAAAACATAATTTACTTATATGCAAACTTTTATAATGGTATCTGCTAAAAAAACAACAAAAAAAACAAGAGGTGTTAGAAGCAAAATTTGAAGTAATGTTATCTACAGTGAACTCTATCCTAATTTTATAGCAAAAGAAGGGAAAGCTCAGTTTAACAGGTTTAAAATTTTCATTTCTAATTTTGTTTTAGTAAGAGCTTTTGAAAAGGATATATATAATCTTGATTGGACAAAAAGGAGAGTGGGAAATAAGACTTAAAAAGACTTAAAAAGAATAAAAAGCATAAACTTCATGGAAATTCACAGTATTTTAAAAGGTAAAAAAATTAATTTCATTTTCCTCTTCTTGGGGAAAACGTACTTCAAAACTTCAGTTTCTCTTGATCATATATATATCTACATTTACTGAAACACATTCCATGTATATAATTAGTTGTCAGCACTGAAGCATATCAGACCAAGAGTCTGGGTACCAACTTATTTTTTTCTCTGAAGAATGTATTGACTGACTGTCCTTCTCTGCCATTTTGATTAATTTGAAGTTTTGGTTCCACTTCATACCAATTGTATTGATGTTTTTTTTCTATTGGCTGTATTTGTTCTGCAATTATTGAATAATAATGCATAATTTTTAAATAATAATCAATAATAATCATTTTAAAAAAGAAAACAAGACAAAAAAGTAAATGTTGTTGGAAAAAGGAAGCATCTATTACTGTTGCCCAATTTAGTGACTAGAAGAACATTTATAAGAATTGTTATTCCTTTTTTTTTAAGTCATTAAGTGAAAAAAATAATTTTGCTGTAAAATGAAGATAAACATTCCAGACTAACTCAGAATCATTTCCAAAACTTTCTACAAAATTCTTAATTAAAGCAAACTATTTTGTTGGTCAGATTTATTAGATAATGTAAATCGTAGTTCTCAAGGAATATGACAATGTTACTATTCTACTTTTAATTGACATTTCACTCCTGGTAGTACCAATAGCTCTTCTTGATTTACATCCTTTGAATTTCAAATTCTATTACAGTGCCCTTCCCAGGACCTTTCATTTTATTCCCATTAGTAATTGTTCAAAAGTAGAAACCAAAAGATCTCCTAGGCAATTTCTATCACTGCAAGATGTTGAAGTCTGTTATGTAATGGACTTCTGTATCCATTTTTAATAGTTAAAAAAATACAAGTTTGTTATTCATACTTCATAGTACAATGTATTTCATTGAATTTGTTGTTGAATTTTTTCCATAAAAATCATTTCCAAATGTTTTGTTCACAAAAATTACAGTTCTTTTCCCTATCTTACTTCTACACCAATAGTTTGTGGAGAGGAATTCATTTCATTTAATTATCTAATCTTTGGATGTAGTTAATTTTCATTGACAGTCAGATGTTACATGTTCCAAACATGACAGAAGGAACTTGCTGTTACAAGAAGTGTGGAAATTACATGACAGAAAAATTGCATATGTACAGAGTAAACAAATATTATCAATTTTCAGAAGTGTTGAAAACCTCTTGAAATATTTTGAACACTTTTTTATCAGCATCTAATATTTAGATGTTCTGAAAAGATTTTTCAAATTTATAGTTGAAGCTAATTTAAGTGATACGAAAATGAACTGGAACTGTCTATTGTGTACTTGTAAAAATACATATTTGTGTTATTAAGAAGAACAGTTGTTCAGTGAACAGAAAATCATTCGCAAGTGTCATCCTTTACATTAAAATACAATTCAAAATTCTGCTGGCTCCTTTGTTGTAAATTGGAAATGTCTTCAAAACCCAAACATTGTCATTATTGGTAATAACGATGAGTGAATCACTGAAGTAACAATAACTATGAGAAAAATATTTAATGCATGATAAAAAAACTAAAAATAACTTAAAAAATAAAAAAAGTGATTAAAGGCATTCAAGAATAAATAATAATTTAGTAAGTAATACATGGTTTTTAATTTGCTCAAATTAGCAAAGTAACTAAAATTCATTATTTAAAAAATTCTTTATTGAATAAAACCTGGTTGTGAGAAATGTATTGCAAGAAATAACTTAAGTCTAGCTATTCAGTTTTATTGTACTATATTTTATAAACTTCTGAACTCAAATTATTATTAACTTATTTCTAATTTAACCTTTATTTCCAAGCTCAACAATCAGCTATAAATTTTGCAATTTTTTCATATTGTTGACTAGAAGTTCATTTTAATAGTTTGTTTTGGAACACAATTCTGTAATTTTTAATTTTTAAAAGTGTTCTCTAACTTTGGGATCTAATCTTGATATTATGGATTTTATATAATGCCAAATTTTCATCTTTGATGCATTCTTGTTTTTTCAAGTAATTCTTATTTACAACCATATGTAATGAGCAGAAATTAGAAAATAAATTTAAACTACCTATATTTGTTTTGTAATGTGTAATGACTTCTTTCAAAAATAAATTTAACAAGTTAAGATAATATTTTGTCATTGTTTTTTTAGACAAATACCTATTAAGACTATTATGAACATTAGAAATTATTGTGAATATGTCATAGAGGAGGAATCACATTTATAGTGCGAAAAAATTTCATTTTTACCATTGAAACCTAAGAACAATTTGCCCTGTAGAAACCTAAAACTACCTGTTTAGGGTAATTAAAAGCGTGAGCAATTTACTCAAATGCAATACTAGACAGAAAATCAGACTGAAGCTGAAGTCTACATTAATTATAATCCCAGATTATCCAGTCTGCACTCTACTTCAAAAGAGAAAGAACCATTTTAAAGCACTGCCTCACCAGCAGTCACAAGTGTTGCAATCAAAAGAACATATTCTGTAAGTAAAATTATCCTCGGTGAAAAAAGTCGTACCTGTTTTAGCATTAACAAGTATGTAGATTTTATCTACAGTATGTTGAAAAGAACAAGTTGATGTACAATAAAATTTATATTAAAAGCTATTTTTGTCAAATTATACTGTCTATTTAAGAAAGAATACAACCTACTGTCACCTTTTTAAGAGCCTTAACTTAAACAACAGATGTTAGAGCCTAAATATCCAATATTTAGTAATATTATTTGATCTTTGTAAACAAAATTAATTGTTTGGTGATTCATAATTAAGTCTAGTTGAACAATTGACTTAAATTACTATAATACGGAGTTAGCTTTGATGTTTATTAGGAAGTGTGTATTTCCTAGTTAGATTTTGAAACTGTTAACAAACTGAAAAACATTTACAATTTTGTTGTTTTTTTTTTTTTTTTAGAGAGATTTGAGCTCAGGGTTAGATTTAGCTCGGTTTACATATAGTTGCAGTGAATGGAATTGTGAAGGGTTTGCCGAATTCAAATATTGAAAGAAGCATTTTCAGTTCACACAGGTCATCATTTCCTGTTGTTTTAAAATTACATGAACATTTTGCAAATCTTGCATTATGTTTTTTTTTTTTTTTTTAATGTATTTTCAACTTAAAACTTTCAAACAAAAAAGATGTAAAATGTTGCAATTTAAGCAGAAAGTCTCTCAAATTGAGAGAAATTGTGTGAAAGGTATAAAAGAAGAATAGGCAAACTATATTTCAAAAGAACGATTGTTCATTGATGATTTGTAGTGTAATTCAAGAATTTTGCCTTTGCATTTGTTGGTTTGTATAGTAATTCAACCAAAAGAAAAAATTAACTTTTTATAATCTTAGTAATGTTAGGCATTGGGTTAGCTATTTTCTCTGTGGTTTCTCTCAAATCTTTGTAGATTTGAGTTTTGGAGTTAGTTACATCAGATTAGATGTAACAGGGTCTGTTTGTAAAAATTAATTTAAAGCAATAAATATTTTTCAAAGAAACTACTTGATTTGTTTCAGAATTTTTTTTTCATCCCTGTTATTTTTAGGAAAGAAAATGATTAACTGTCTGTAGTCAGATGTAAATTGTAATGGATGGCTGAAACTGTTAAGCTCTAATTAATGTTACACTGATATTAAATTTATTTGCATGGATTCTAACAGTCACATACTTGAAACTGGGTTAAGCCACAAAAGAATAGATGTATGTACTATGAGATATTATTGCAGAACACTAGAGAAATGCACTTCATATTCACGTTGTGCAATTGGCATTCAAACAGGTTCGTAAGATTTTTAAAAGTTCTGTAGTTACATTTTTTGTCCAAAGGAGGCACTTTTTGAATAAATAGGAAAAGCAAGAAATTTCATTTATCTAGGAAACGTCCGTGGATAAATCGGATATTTTTAGAATTGTTGGAAGGTGGAGATCTTTTTGAGTGAAAATATTATCATTTTGAGTATAAAAATTTATTAGTCTTAAAAAATATTGGGATTTTTAATAATAATAATAATAGTTATTATTATTATTATTATTATTATTATTATTATTACACAGTTTTTATTTCTTAAGCAAATATTTATTCTTTCATGATGAAATCAGATGGTTAAAAATAGATAAGTATTAAATGTTTTGAACAATGGTGCGTCTCTCGTTTGAACCTTGTGCATTAGTGTAAAAGATGCTGAGAGACAATGTACAAAAGAGCCCAGTGGGTAAAAGAATTTAAAATATCGACTCAAATCTTGTTTTATTTAACTTTTTTTTTTTAATGTTGTGAAATACTCTGTCGGATTTGTCGGAGAAAACAGAAATGTTCTGTAAAAGTTGGGAAAAGTTTTTCCTGGAAAACTGTGGTCACTCTGTTGTCCTCCTTACTATTTAAATGATCTTGGCTGTCCAGGTGACGCCGCGTCGAAGGCTGTGTTGCCGACATTTCGACCATCTTGTCGTGGTCTTCCTCAGGGCTGTTGTGCGCAGGTGTGGTAGGCGCTCGGGATTATATAGCACTGGGGGCCGATGTGATTGGCTGGAGCAGCTCCTTACTATTTGCTTGCATTTCCAAGAACTATTAATTTTTGTTGTTTATCACTAAGTCTATATACCCCTCACTGTAAATTTAAATGTGATAGTTTGGATTGGATCTTAATACATGCTAAGTTCAAAGTGTGTTATGAAGCCTTACAGCATAGCAGATAATTTATTATTACATTGTAATAAAATTACAATATAAAACTAGAGTTGTGAGATACAGTTGTGTATTGAAATTTGAATACCAGAAGTAGTAATTCTGAAAAACAAACTCTTCATAAAAACAAAAAATAATAACCGTCTTTTAAAAATAGTCTATTAATACATCATTAAAAGGAATTAATTTGCAATGATAATGTAATGGTTCCGACCTGTAATCACGCCCACACGTTGCGGCGCCACTGTAATGGTTCCGACCTGTCCTACCTGCTCTATTCATTTACGCACCCCTATCTTGGTCTCAAACACTACGGAGCCCTAGCACTTACTACTTTTCTATCATAATCCTACACTTCATAGAATCTACTTCGTTAGGTTGAGCGCCTGGTTTCGTTGACATTCTCTGACAAAAATAATATTCTCACTCAGTTGTTGCCCGTACCTCAGCTAGCACATACAAATTGAGCCTTACCTGGGCGTGACTACTGTGATCATTCCATACGGAATTGAAACGGTGTATCTGCACGCTCGTGCCTGGGTGAGTTTCTAGCTAAATACAAAACAATACTCATAATCCAGGTATACATGAGCCGCAATGAGCGTTCATTCATTTATTTGCTTTTCCTCTCCATTAACAAGTTGTCAAGGCAGCTATTTGACACCCATTTTTATATGAATTGCCCCTTTTATGGCATGCACAATTTTACACAATGACATAAATACCCTGAATTTAAAACATAAACAAATACAAAACATCATTCATACTTAAGAACATAAACAAAATAAACATTCATACCGGAATGCGCATTCTGTCGTGACTTTATGGTGTTATTTTACTCTTAACTTAATTAGCATGACTTGGTCTTCGACAGAATCTTCAAAATTTATTCCCCCTCTTTACTTTTCAAATAAAATATTTGTTCATGCAACTCTCCTGGTGCTGCTAATATGCGGCGACACACACTGCCATCGCCCGTTGTCGACCAATGTTTTGGTACACAGCTCGTGTACCCAACTCCATCAAATCAACCGCTACCAGTTCTTGAAGTCCACGAATCACCATCAAAGTCCCCGTTCAAAACTTTTACGATGCACCTCGCACGAACTCGTCAAGTTCCATAAAAATGTTCGCACTATCACGCGATCTATCATTTCACGCATTCTTAGTTGCGGGAATATTTAAATTTCCCGCCGCGCGGACATATTGTTTTTAATAATTCAAGAAAGTTACTAATCGAGCTCCGCGCATTGCAGTAATTATAAAATGTTTAGGCTCGATGCACTCGCAAAAATAGTCGATCGTTTTCGCGTCCTAACTTACGCGAATTACTGTTTTCGCAATTTTGTCCACTAACTGTTCGCAGATAATTTAAACTTCACTTCCCTGATATTAAAACGTCTTCATCTAATTAATAGCGTTCCCACATAAACTTTCACTAACTAATTACGCAAAAATTTCGAATTTCCTATCACTCTGGTACGGGTCATGCGTACGCTGCGAGAGCTCAACTCGCACACTACTATCCTCTATTTGGCATTGTTGGTCCAGAAGCCGGAAACTTTTTATAAAACTCCTGTCCATCACTGCAAAAACATATCGTAATATGTTCATAGTTCTACGTTTTACGGGCGTCTTGCGTCTCATTACTGGTTTCATAAATTGTCTAATCTTTAGTTAAGAAATGTCACATCGTTATATTTCTTCCCCCTTTTTTTTCTCTCTTTAAAATAATTTTTTATCCATGATGACGTCACTCCACTACGTCAGGCGGCGCGTCGTTTGTTTTCACTAATCCCTCACGTAATAAATCCAAATATTCAATTTATCTAGGTCCCGTGTTAATTTTCCCGTGCCGTGCTAATTTTGTCATGATCCAAATATTATACTCTACAATTCCAGAAAGTTTGAAGTCATTTCATCAAGGCGTTCTCGAGATATTTATGAAAAGTGGTTTCTTTTTATACTTTTGCTCTCACAACAATGGGTTCCATTTTCTACGTTTCTAAACGTTCTGCATGCAATTTGTTCCGTTTCTTGTATCTTCTTAACTCGTGGTTCGATTTTCCTGATTTTCGCTTTAGATTTTTTCTGAAATTCTGTTCTGACCATTATTTATATTCACCTTTCACGCTTTTAGCGTTTTTCGCTAATTTCTGAAAATTATGTCCGCGGCGTCGTCGTCGTCGTCGTCGTCTATTGTTTCTTCTGTAGTTTAATGTCTATCTAATGAAATAAAATTTTGCTTTCGGGATCTGCGCATTCTGGGGTTGTTGCAAATCATTACAATAATTCAATAGTACAAAATTCATTGTTTCTCAGTTCTGGAATGAATACATGTTTTTAATTTGTAAAGATTATGATATGTTGAGGGGATGGGGGCATTCACCCCTCTTGCCTTGTTGGTTCCAACGTCACTATCTTCGTGTGCGGAGCCCTAATCGTAAGTCTGACTTCCACCTGACCACCCCAATTTACTTTGCCACATTGAAGAGAGAGGGGAAAGGAATAAATTTCCTTTCACTTTTGGGCACGCAAACAAGGGACGATTCCAGCCAAGGGTGGGTCCAGAAAGTGGGAAGGATTTCTATTCAGCACCACTATTGAATGTTTTTGAAGTATTAATTTTTAATACTTAGCTTGAAATATACGTGTATGAGTGTTCATAATAGGAATATTGCTTTGGATGTGATGAGATGTATGTATGGTATTTTCAATAAACTGAGAAAAATAACAATAAGTATTAACTTGGGGGACGTTACCAGATCAAGATAGAACACCTTATAAAAAAGAAGAAAAGCTACATTTCATTGCTTGTTGGGAAAGACAACCAGTGATTTTTCCATTTTGTTATTTTAATGTATTTTCAATCTCGCATTTTTGTTATTTACATTTTGTTTGCTTTGTTCTGAAGGAAGCTTCCAGACAATCAATTTTTATACCACTCATTAAAACCTCTTAGATTGTTTTTTTTTTGGGGGGGGAGAATTCAGTGGAAATTTTCTATGGCATCTTCAAAATCGGGTGGTTTTATTTTATTTTTTTATTTATATAAGGTATAAATCATTGTTCAGAACATATCACTTGACACTAAATAGTGTATAAAATTGGAGAAAGGTTTTGAAGCTGTGTAAATGTTTACTTGTAAAGTTAATAGAAATAATTTTCAAGAAGATTTACTTTACAGTAAAACTTGCTCAATGTGGAATGTGTATAATGCAGAGACCTGTTTAATGTGAACACAAATCGCGGGAAACCTAATTTCCGCAGTAGGCCTATTACATTGCATAATGCGGAATCTTGGAGAAAATACTGATCCCATGAGATTCCGTTTTGAGCAAGTTTTATTGTATATAAAATTTAAAACGCTTTATAGGAATTAGAAGAAAAAAGTAATAGTATAAGTAAATAATAATAATAATAATAATAATAATAATAATAATATATAATACGAATAAAAATGGAAAGCGAGGGTGTGGCGCGACACTATACTTAACGTGGTTTTCTTAACGTGGCGTCTCAAGGTCACGCACGAAGGAGAGGGAAGGTAGAAACAAATAGCTTTGCTCGTGGCACATAGCGAAGTCGCTTGCCGACGAATCACATGTGAAATTAGTTCTACCAAAACGAGTTTGGCTGCTTCACAAGGGCTAGCCCATCCCCTGTGAAGTGTCCTAAACCCTACCCCTATCCTTATTCCTTCCTAATTCTGGCCGCTGGGTAGTGACGCAGGAGCGCGCGGTAGGAGGCGCGTACGCGGAGATGCTACCTGGCGGTCCTCTTGACATATAACTACTGACGTAAAATGACTTACAAAGGTAATGGAGAATTACTCCCCAGCGCAAAGCGCTCAACGCTCCTTAAAGGAGCTTGGAGACGCGTTGCGTAAATATGTAGACGCAACAAATTAAAAAAAAAACTATCATAACGATTGTTCACTTTTTATATGTTAAGTAAATCAATGAACCAAGGAAGTCAAAAACTCTCTTAAATCACATTTCCCTCTAAAAAAAATCTTTACCTTTTAAATCCGATATATCTTTTTAAAGCAGCGGTTTTGAATTTCGTTGCAATATTTGTATTGAGCGACTTCGAAAACAGAACTTTACGTACTACCATATTTTTTCGGGCAATACCTTCACTTTCAAGCTCCAATTTTGAATTTTGATATTTAATTTCGATATTCATCAGCGACCGTGAGAACAATTCTATCAATCTTTTTTACACGTATTGGGTTCATTTTTATGAGCCAGCCATTTCGAACCCGCCATTTTGAATATTAGCGGATTTATTTGAATAATGGAGGATTACTCCCGCGCAAAATAATGGAGGATTACTCCCCAGCGCAAAGCGCTCAACGCTCCTTAAGGGGCTTGGAGACGCGTTGCGTCAATATGTAGACGCAACAAATTAAAAAAATAAAATAAATAAAATAGGGAGCCGCAAAAATCGGGTCTGTAGTGACGTTGCAGCTCCCCATTGGAGTGTACCTTCCCTCTCCTTCCTTTGCATGTGACCTTGAGACACCACGTTAAGAAAACCCAAGTATAGCGCGTCCAAGCGGCCAGTAAGCTGGTATGTCTGTTTCTGTTTTTGGTAACATAAGGTTATATGCTGTGCAGAACATTTCGAGGGAAGCCAGTTAATGCTCAATTTGCTCATCTTAAGGAGAGAAATATTGAAATATAATCCGAAGAAAATATTAAAAATATTCTGAATATTAAAACTATTCCGAAGGAAATATTTAATTGTGAGTATTTTAGAGTTCTAATTGTTAAGATTAGTTCGTTAAAATACATGTGTAGCAAAGAAAAACGTTAGAAATTTGGAATGTATAAAAATAATTGTTTGCACATACTTATTATTTCCTTTGTTTATTTCTCGGGTGATCTGTAAATATGAATATGAAGTTTAAATAGAGCTTTAGTATTTACTGTTGTATATATGGGTACATGGAAGGAACCTCCTCGTAGTGTTCCTGGTAACAAAATAAACTGGCAAATTCCTCCACTAATGTGTGCATCTTCCTAATAGATAGTTACTGTGACAGTGTTATAACACTGATGGAATATCTAAAAAAATGATAATTCATAATAAATATGTGTAAGTGAAATATAATAAATATATTTATTTTTGTATGAATGTGGGTGTGTTTAATGTGATTGTTCTTTGTATAAATACTTCAAATATACATGTATTTATACAGTTGTATAAATATCTTGTTTATTTGTACAACTGTTCGCCAGAAGAAAACCCAAATATTCATTTAATTTTCACATTCTGGAGTATGTAAAACGACAAAATATGAAGAAATTCGTTCTGAAACGTCAAGTGTCAAATCTTGCTATGCCGACCTTGGAAGAAATTTTACAGAATATTAGATGTTGTCCTTAGGTTTTTATACTTTTAATCTTTCGTTATTAACAGCAAATGATAAAATTGTACTAGAATGTGAATGTTTTCTAAATAATAAAATAGCGTCATATTCTTGATCTAGCACACATGAGCTATGGTACGAGGGCGTGACCAGCTTACTGAGCACTTGGAGCGCTAGTGATGCTACATCTGTCAGTAGGGCCCATTTTCAACCTAGGAAAAAACATGGTGGAAATAAGATTATTATTTATTTAATAATTATTTGCACCATGAGAAAAAGCACAGAGCTGTAGGACTGTTATTAGACTGTGGCATTACTGTCCTCTACCACGTGCTCTCAACACTTAACCACTGTCTAATAACGTGTTATTGGACTGTGACATAACTAGGCAGACAGAGAATCGAATCTTGAGAAACTGTAACAAGTTTGCTCGTAACATGTTGCCATATACTTGGGTCTTTGTAACGTGGTGACTGAGGCTAGTATCTCCAAGATGGGATTTGGCACGATTGTTTGCGTCTTTCGTGGTCCTGCCACAAGATATCGCATGATCGCGACCACATCAAGCGACTCTAGCGGCAGGACTAAGAATGACTCAAAGAGTCGTGCCGAATTCCATCTTTGAAGGACTACCCTCTGCCACCACGTTAGAAAAACCCTAGTAGAATTTTAAGTGACAATGTGCAAATGTTCAAGTTTCTCATTCGCTGTTTCCTAGGTTACGACGGTGACATCACGTGAGCACCAAATTCAATCACATTGTAATTTTATTCAGTCCTTACAATAATGAAAAAAGGGTACTTCTAAGGGAGTACAGTAAAACCCTGCAAATCCGAAATTTCGGATAATCCGAAGAAAATTTGGGATCGAAGAAAAAATTAACAAAATTGCATGTGCATGCAAACCTGATTAGTTTTAATTTAATTTATGAACGAAAAAGCACGAACACTAAGTAAACCCTCTTCTGAATACTGTTCGTAGAACAGTAAACCGTAAACAGCAGTGACAAAAACTGTGCTTCAACTCTTCTAAGCAATGTAGCAAATACTATACTTGGATTTTCATGACGGCGCGTAAGGGCTCGTCTTCACGATGGAATATGATACGGCGATCATGCGACATCTGGCGGCATGACCGAGAAAGATGCAAAATGCCGTGCCATATTTCATCGTGAAGACAAGGTCCTCTCGCGCCACGTTATGAAAATCCAAGTATACCGCGTGCGATCCGTATGTACTTACTGTCACGGTTGACTTTACCGTGGTACTGTACTCCGTCCATTACTTCAAGTCGCTACGCTACGTTGCCATTTTCTCACTTCGCACGCTACAATGCATTGTCTGGTAATCCTGTAGATGTACGGTATGTATGTACTATTTTCGGTTAATCCGAACAGACCCCCCCCCATTTAGTTCGGAATAACGGGGTTCTGTTGTACTTGCGTTCTCAAGAGTACGTCTGATAACACTAGGGGGAGGCAGAAAACGGCCCTGCCCCCCGATCCGCTGGGCCCAGCCCAAGCCTTCGCCAATTGAGGGAAACCCAGAAAATCCGCAGTCAGCGCGGTTTTTTCTATTTATTTATTTTACGTAAAAAACAGTTAAAAACTGCGTATGACGTGCTATGGGGAAAAGTGAATTGTGTGCACATTTTCAAAATTCTGTGATCCCTACACTAAGTCATATACTACTTAAATTTTGAATTTTTGAAAGGAAAAAAACAACAACAAAAACTCCCATGTAAAATCTATTTTCAAAAATAAATAAGCAATAAATTTTGAATTTTGAAAGGGAGAAAAAAACAAAAAACTCCCATGTAAAAAAATCTATTTTCAAGCATAAATAAGCAATAAAATTTTGAATTTTGAAAGGGAGAAAAAAAAACAACAAAAAACTCCCATGTAATAAACTCTATTTTCAAGGATAAATAAGCAATAAATTTTGGCTCTTATTACTTCCTGCCGCGACAACATGGAAACGATAATTTGAATAATAGTATATCCCACTGAATTCTAGAAGACGTGCACAGAAAATGAAGTTACATTCATGTCCGGAAGCAAAACAAGGGGCCATCTCAGCATTTGCTCAATGGATCAGGGAAACTGGACGAAAAACCTGATCGAGATGGGGGTCATTGACCCAGAAGCTGTAGTACAATAGTTGTTACAGGTTGTTTATACTCATTTACACAGTTCAAATGGTA
The DNA here is from genome assembly GCA_964035755.1 of Teleogryllus oceanicus. Lineage (NCBI taxonomy): Eukaryota > Metazoa > Arthropoda > Insecta > Orthoptera > Gryllidae > Teleogryllus > Teleogryllus oceanicus. The sequence goes on along the minus strand of CAXIVR010000011.1, from coordinate 17,060,732 downwards.
AATAATGCTTTATGTATCATTGTTAAAATTAATGTTCCTTTTCTTGTGATGCTCAGTATAGTCTCCAATTGTATAGAAACAGTTATGCAGCAGAAACGATTTCACTTGGGATTTAAACTTTTCTATTGAATTTAATCGTTTAATGTCATCTGGCAAAGTGTTGTAAAATAATGTACATGTATGTGAATTTTTTGTAATGGACTGTTGATACTGTCACCTGATGAATATGATTTCTACGTCGAGTGTTATAGTAATAGACTTCGGCATTTTCTGAAAATATATTCCCGCCCTTGAGCAAGTCATTTTTTACAAAAACCACTGATTCGTAAACACAGTAATGGTAGAATTCCTAGATTAATGAAGAGAGGCATACATGAATCACGTGGGTGGGATTTGGTTATTATTCGTACAATTCGTTTTTGTAATCTAAAAGTCTGGGAGCTATAGGATGTATTTCCCCAGAATATTATGCCATATCTCAGGCGGGAATGAACATTCGCGAAGTATACACAACGAGCAGTATGAAAGCTGACTGAATTTGCAAGAATTCTGAATGCGTAGCATAATGAACTTAATTTTTTGTTCAATTCATTTAAATGGACGTTCCATTTAAGGTTTGACTGAATTGAGAGACCTAAAAATTTTGTTCCCTTAACATCAGTCAATGGTACACTGTTCATTTTCAATGGGGCACAGAATTGTTTATTTGAAATGGAAAACTGCATTAAAACCGTTTTCTTTTCGTTCACTATTAATTTGTTATTTCGGAACCAATTTGAAACATCTGATATTGTACTATTTACTGTTTCTTTATTGCAAAGGATGTTCGTATCATCCGCAAAGAGAACCGTTCTTCCGTTTCGAATCGTCGAGGGCATATCGTTTACGTAAAGTAGGAACAGAATAGGGCCTAAAATCGATCCTTGAGGAACTCCACATACAACGGGCAAAGAGTCGGAAAGGTGCGTACGTAATGTTCCATCATTCCAGTGAGGTATTTCAACTCTCTGAGATCGTTGTTTAAGGTACGAACATAACCAATCTAGAGCAATACCACGAATTCCATATGAAGGCAATTTGGAAAGTAAAATGTCATGATCAATGACGTCAAAAGCTTTTGAGAGATCTAAAAATAATCCAATAGGTGCCTCGTTTTGATCCAATGATGAGGCGACATCTTTAAGAAAAGAAAATATAGCTGTTTCCGTTGATTTTGATTTTCTAAATCCATGTTGGCAATCTGAAAGCGCGTCGTGTTTAGTGAGAAAGGTTTCCATTCGTATGTAAAAAAGTCTCTCTAATATTTTTGAAAAGACTGATAGAAGAGAAATGGGCCGATAATTTTGAATTTCATTTTTGTTGCCTTTTTTGAAAAGCGGCTTAATTTTAGCTGTTTTGAAAATATCTTGAAACGTTCCAGTGCATAAAGATGCATTAAATATGTGAGTTAACGGGTGTATAATGGCATACGCACAAGTCTTTAACAAAGAATCCGGGAATTCATCTAAACCGGGCGAATATTTATTTTTTAGTTTACCGATTATTTTGAGAATTTCATAGGAAGTTCAAGTTCATGTTCAAGCATAATAAATGAGTAGAAAAATCAGGGATTACAAATAACATTAAAAATACAAATAGAGTAAAATTGAAACCAAGACGTGAGGACACATTATATTACTATTTTTAGCACTTTAATAAAATTAGAAAATATCGTATGAATAGAATACACGCATTACAATTAATATATCTTTGCCAGTTTTTCCAAAAATTACACAATTGTAATTTTTTTAAGTATCTTTCACACCGTTAATATGCACATTTCCATCGATTTGTGTACTTTATTATATTTGTGAGTGGAGGTGCTTGAAAGGACTTCAAATGAAGTTTTTCGAAAACTCAATAGATTCTTGTGAAAAACAGCTTCAAATTTCGCATTTACAGTAATGCTTAATCGCCATTTTATTAAAAACGACTTCAAAATATTCAATGAAAATTTCCATTTTGGACGAGATTTTACTTTTTTTAAAATATTCTTGAAGTAATATTTCAACCCTTCTATTAAGTTACCGATAAGTTAAGGAAACGTCAAGAAAATTTACTTTCGGTGACGATAAATGGCAGCTGGCTAGAGAATGGAGGAAGACCTTGAAGCTAGTCCACGCCAAAGAAACTAGAAAAAATTGCTACAAGAAAGTCTGTGCCATTCTGTAGCACCTCTAGTTACATTTAACACGGACAATCGCATGCTCCATTGAAAATGAATCACATGCAATTTAGGTGATGGTAAGGTTACAAAATTTCTTTGTCAATTCAGTCAAACCTCAAATGTAACAATTGAACGCTAAATTAAGTTCATTGCGTTACGCATTAAGAATTCTTTCAAATTCTGTCAGCCTTCATGCAGCTCGTTGCATTTTGCAAATGTACATTCCCACCTAAGATATTGCATAATATTCTGAGGAAACTGATCCTACGGTACTCAGACTTTCAGAAAAAAAAATCGAATGATAAAATAATGCCATTTACGATTCCTGCAAGCCTCTCTTCATTGAGCTTGGAATAACCCTTGCCTATTTATTTAGGAATCTGTAGTTTTTGTCAAAACTAACTTGCATCACTCCATGAACGACACATTACCTAAGGTCCGTACACATTTGGAATCTAGTTGACATTTTGTGACCACGTGATGACGCCAGCACCGTAACCTCGAGAACATCACATCAGAAGCGTCGACATTTGCACATTGTTGTCACGTGTAATTGGGGAACAATGTTACGAACAACTTCTTACGAGTTCCTCAACATTCCTTTCTTCTGTTTGCGGGGTTAATGATGAGAGTACGTGATAGAACGCGCAGTATGCGGCAAAGTCCCCCCCCACACACACACACCAAAATGTCAACTACATTCTAATTTTATTCGTAATATAATTGCACTAACTTATTTTCATGCAATACTGATATTTATAATGACAGCACACATAGAAATCGCACTCATCAGGTGTCAGTATCTACAGTTCATTACAAGAAATCCAGATATCATACATGAACGATACATTACAGCAGTTTGCCAGATAACGTTAAACAATTAAAATCGGAAATAAATGAAAAAGAAAATTAAAATTGATTAAATGGGAAATTTAATTTAATTGTTAATTTATATAAAAACAATTAAAATTACATTTGTGTAATTTTTGAAAAATTACAACAAAAGAATATAACAAACTGGCGTTTATGTCGTCTTATCGTGTACATTTAGCACTACCCTTATCAACAGTTTAAACAAAAACCTTGGGGGCGTTTTTGAAAAATTCTCGTTTTGGGGTCATTCCATGCAAAAAAAGGGGGGGATTTTATGACACGACTCCTTCAAACTTGAAAATATTTTGGGAAAATGACTTCCATCGTCGAGATACATTAAAATTTTCTGATTGTTCGGAAACAATACACACTTAAAATCTAAACTTCCTGTGAAACCCAATCTATAATTTTTTGCCCTCAAATTCTAAAATTTGTGAGTATATAAGATACGTAGTACAATTATTCATTAAATATCAATTTTATATCGTGTTATTCTGGGCATACAATAAAAAATCTTTAAAACGCAATTACTCGCCAGACAACCTTTTTAAATTTATAAAAAAATCTTCTGTAATATCGTATTCAGGATGTTGTAGAAGCTATTAAATTTTCATGATATCTTAAAAGGAACAAAAATTATCATTATAAATTCTCACCTTAGCTGAAATGGGTAGTATGCAAGCCACCACAACCGTTCATTGTTGCAGCGGTTCTTCTCGCGTGGCGGCTGATGGACCACCTTCCTTTTGAAGAACACCTTCCCTAGGAACTTCAGTTGACTTTGATACAGATTTTACTGAAAGTTTGTTCTCACTGACTGGAATGACACAGATCTTATGAAAATTGAAAAAGCGTGAAATTTTTGTGGCGTCTTCTTACAACTATAATATTGATGAGAGAGATTTTTTCCTGGATGAAATCTGTTCCTTAAGACGGATCTTAAAAAAGTGCATTCAAATTCGGCTTTTCGAAAATGTGAGTAGTTTTCGTGTAATTAATCAGCCGCCACGCGAGCAGAGCCGTTGCAACAATGAATGGTTGTTATTAAATAAACGGACGGTCGTTTTGAAGAAAGAAAGAAAACCTTGTGTATCAGGGGAACCCAAAACGTGCATTTCCGTTGAAATCTCGAAATCGATTTTCCGCAGCATTATATAACTTTCTCTATATTCCGTATATACGTACGTATACGAGGAAGTAAAAAATGGGTTACATGTAGATCTAATTTCCTTTTCTAGTAAATTGGAAATAATCCCAATGTACGATTTCACTGAGAAATGTGTGAAGTATTTCACTGAGAAATGTGTGTACGACCTCATATCACGCATGGATCCATTACCCCTCTCTCTTTTTTAAAGCAGCTCTGCAAACTGCCGAGTTCAACAATACGTGGTCATGTGCGAATCGCCCGAGTAATGAACTTGTGGACCCCAACCTTTTTAATAGGTTTCAGTTGTGATCCTTGAGATCTTTCAAGATTGACACCACTGATTTAAGCTAAGGGATTATATTAAATAGTTTAAACGTTATCTAAATCGAATTGTAATAACTTAAATGCTATTTAAATCGGTTATAAATAATAGAATATTTTTACACTTACAATTGGAACAAAATATACTGAGCAATATATAAAATGCACTTCCAAAAATGAAATTCTTCATTTAAAGTCATTTGAAGCACTTTAACTCACAAATGCAATAGTGATTACAAATCGCTGGAAATGTGCATATTAACAGCGTGAGAGATATTAAAAAAAACATTTGTGTAATTTTTTGGGAAAAAAGAAATAATACCCCATAATAAACTGTGAGTCATATTAAACAGTGGTATTAGCACTATACGTTGGGAAAGTTTGAAGACAACTTTTTTTGTGAAAATGGCGATTGAGCGTTTCTGAAAATGTGGAATTTTGAGCTAATTTCCAGACAAAAATGTTGAGTTTTAGAGAAACGTTTACATTATTTAAAAATACATGAAACTCATACATAGAATAATGTGAACAAAATGCCACTAATGTCAATATTAGGGACGTGAGACAAAACAATTTTTTTTTGAAAAACAAAAGAATAGAGCAAAATTACGTTAATGTCATGTTGTAGAGTGAATCTTGCACTATCCCTACTATACTACTATTCAAAGAAAAAATTTGGAGCCATTTTCAAGAAAATCTTGTTTTCGTTATTTTTTTCAAATTCCACATATTACACGCAATATTACGCGAAAGCTACTAAACTTTTCAAAAAATATACATGACCTTAATGATGTCTCATAAAGTTTCTCGATAACTCGACAGTATTCTGTGAAAATGAGCTCGAAGTTCCGCATTTCTAGAATAGCTCAAACGCCATTTTCTCAAAATGTTTCAACAAAAATGTCGATATATGACGAGGATTTACTCTTCTATAATATTCTTAAAGTCATGTTTCAGTTCTGTCATTAGGGAATCGAAAAATGGAGAAAATGTGAAAAAAAAAAAATATATAATTGGCAATGGATGGCAGGTGGGAAGAGGGTGGGGTAGTACAGAAAAGATAGCCCAGACCAAAGAAATTAGGAAACGAACTAGTACGAGAAAGTTTGTGCATTGTGGCATCACTTTTTTTCTCCACAAATCACACAAGTGGTGCTATAACTGGGGCAGACGTTCTCGTATCCTCTGTAACCGAAATATAGTACTGCTATCTGGTAAAATTGTACGGTACGTATCCGATTTTACCTGTCACCCTTCGAAAAAATCCTATAGTGACTTGGTGGCTCAAGAATGAACAGTAGCAGCGAAAGTGCGAAAGTGAATGATGAAGCGAAAACGCGAGTGGCATGGAATATGGTACGGCTTTTCGCGCCTTTCTCAGTCTTGTCGCTAGATGTCGCTTGATCTGCAGCACTGCTTGATATGGTCGCCATCATGCAACATCTGGCGACACGTCCGAGAAAGACGCAAAAAGTCGTGCCATATTCTATTGTGAAGACAAGCCCCTCACGCGCCACGTTATAAAAACCAAAGTATAGTGAACTGGGAATGGGCATTCTAATGTTGCCTATTTGCGAACCACTGTCCCAGAACCGATCGGATTTGGAATTCCCTCACCTCCGGGCCAATCTATTTTAAATGGTCCCGCACTGGTCGCTCGACCATCTCGAAAAAATTTCATATTTTGTACATAAATTTCCTTATGTTTTAGCTGTTGAAAAGCATCTTCGATTTATTTTTATTATATCTGGTTTACAAATGCCGGCTAATTTTGTTTTACGCCGTGCGCCATTTTCCGCTTTTCGCTTTTGTAGACATTTACTCTTTTCTAAATTATTCAGGTCTGGGTTGTTAAAGCATTCTACAATACAAGGAACTGGATTCAGTGTACTCTGGCCTCCAAATCGAAATATTATTTACCTATATTCTTTTTTTAGAAATATTTGCAACCAAATCTATGGAACGCGAATGAACCGAGTTCGATTTTAAGAGGGTTATTTCTCAAAGAAGCAATAGAATCTCAGCCTTAATTTTTTCTGTGATTTTACACAACAGTAGAGTTACTTTTTGTAAAATATTATTGGTAAATAACGTACCACTAGAAAATTACACCCTCTCAGAATGTGGAATTTTGGATTTTTTCCAAATTTTCAATTGTAATATCTCTGTTGGGGGACCAGATAAAAGTCTGAAAACTGCATATGTACTAGATTGCTGTGATGCCAAACCTCAGTAAAAAAATTCAACTTTTAGATTCAACTTAAAGTTGTTGTTTTTTAATTGTAAACTTTCGCAAAAAAAAAGATCTCATTTCCTCGTTCAGGATACGTTGTGGCTAGTAGTTATCATTGATTGATTTTTTCGTGTTTCCGGGCGCGTCAACGGCTTCGAGCATTAGTCCCGTTAGTGTAGTGCATGTTTTTTCTCGGGAGATGGCGGTGATCTTCCCCCGCTGGATGGCGAGATCCGGCGCCGACCTACTGTCGGCTAGTGGGGGTTTCCCCCTAACCAGGACTCTCCCATCAGCGGGGCACCGCCCTAGTCCGGACAAGTTCTAAGCTCCCGACCGATCTCCCGGAATATGTGGTAGTGTTGTTATATATGTTATTATAAGAGTGTATATATGTTAGTGTAAGAGGAGAGGACAGGACAAGGAAGAGGAAGAACAGATCGCGCGAGGTCCGTGGCCCGTTTGGTAGAGTACTGCTCCGGCATTCGCCTGGTGTTGATCGGAGAAACCACGGAAAACTACCGATCAGAGCAGCCGGCCACTAGAATTCTCCTCCAGACAGCGACTGAACTCGACCTAGCTGAAAAGCTAGTGTCGAAAACCCTACCGCCGTCAGGACTCGAACCTAGGACCTTCCGGTCAGAGGCGCTGCAGTGACATCAGTTGATGCACTGAGCTACCGCTACCGGTTGTAGTAATCATATTATTTTGAAGCTATTTTAAACTAAAATCTATTTTGATTTAAAATAATTAATTTTACTTTATTATTAATAACGTAAAAGTTGCCTAATCTACTTTACAAAGTTACATCTTATCACCTACGTTTGTAATTGAAAATATGGTCATTTTGATGTTAAATGCGGAACAGGATAATATAAAAATAGTTGATAAAAGATAAAATAAATTCAGCGTTTTGTTTATTTTTATTAGCGCGTCCAGCCGCCGCGAAGCGTTGGATCTTGCAGGTGCTAAGGAAGGATTCTCACAGCCGTTGCTTCACTGGCGCCAACAATTAGGCGTCATTGCCTCGAACAGCCTATCCCCACGTTCAAAAATATGTTTGATACCCGCAGTCTTATACGTGCACATACTGCTATTGTTCGAAAAAAAGCTCGCAGAATTATCAACGTGCGCTCGAGATTCAGACTAGGAGGAAAGCAAAGACAACGATGCACAAGGACTGTAAATGCAAACACCAATATTCACAATTAAAACATTAGTAATATCTAACACATTCACGCGGGGTAATATGATTCGACAAGGACCGTGTTTATTAATTTATAATTAGGATTAACTGTCAAAAGAAAGTTAATAATAATAACCAAACAACCTGAAAACCTGAACGCTCAAAACTTGAGCACTCAGGAACATAAACTTGGAAACTTGAAAACTTGAGCACTCAAGGGATCAGAGCTTCCTCAGTTAGTTGTAGAACGGTAAAGGAAGCAAGGGGAGAGGCCTTACCCTAGGGTACTTGCATTGACCGCCTCTGACTGTGAGTATGAAATATGAAGATAAGTGTAAGAAATACTAGGGCAACGGTGTCAGCTCTTGGGCGGGAGGAAGACTACTGGATGAAGTTGCTACCATCAGCGTTCACATTGTTCGAACCAGTGCCGTGTTAACGCATGAACCCGGACATAGGGCCCCCGATCGTTCGTAAACAAATTATTTAATACTAAATTTTTCAAAAATATTAAATTAAAAAAGTATAAAAATTATTATGTTTGATTAAAAGAGCGTACGTTATGACTCAAAGAATTGTCATAACAGAGTGATGCATCGCGCATCGTTGGATAATATTTATAACGTTTATAACCTGGAGATAACAGATAACAAAATACTACTCGATATGAAGTTGAAAAAAAAAAAAAATTTAATTTAATTCCTTTTTAATTAAAGACCTACACGGAATTGATATGAAGTTAAAAAAATTTGACCACGATGCACAAATTCTTACCATTATAAGAAATGCGATCACTGACACAATAAATAATACACGTATGACTAGATTGTTTACTAAAAGTAAAATTAAATTATTCATTGATTACTTGATGCAGGAGTCATGGAAACGGTTTATAATACTGCTGATACAAACGACAAATATAATTCTTTTTTTTCAACCCTTTCATTTCATTTTAACACTTGCTTTCCTCTTCAAAAACGAAAATTAAATATTTCACGGAAAAGCAATTCTTGGATAACACAAGGATTAGGACATCTTGTAAAACAAGCGAATTCTTTCTTTCATTTCTAAACGTCATGACGTATCTCAAGATTTCTTATCTACTTTAAAAATACAAAACATTGTTACGAAAAGTCATAAGGCAGGCCAAAATCATGAAAAACGATCAGGATATATTGAACTCAAATAATAAAACAAAAGCAATGTAGAATATAATAAAACATACTACCAAATCAACTAGAAAACCCGTAGAGAATGTTGTTTTAAACTATAACGATATAAATGTGAACGATCCGGCAACAGTGGCTAATCTCTTTAACCAATACTTTTCGAGAATTGCTGCCGATCTCACTAAGGGTCTTCAGGCACAAAATTCAAAAACAGACAGTTCACCCAAAATTTTAGACACAATGTTCGTTTCCGAAACTTCTTCCTATGAAATTCTCAAAATAATCGGTAAACTAAAAATAAATATTCGTCCGGTTTAGATGAATTCCCGGATTCTTTGTTAAAGACTTGTGCGTATGCCATTATACACCCGTTAACTCACATATTTAATGCATCTTTATGCACTGGAACGTTTCCAGATATTTTCAAAACAGCTAAAATTAAGCCGCTTTTCAAAAAAGGCAACAAAAATGAAATTCAAAATTATCGGCCCATTTCTCTTCTATCAGTTTTTTCAAAAATATTAGAGACTTTTTCACGTACGAATGGAAACCTTTCTCAGTAAACACAACGCGCTTTCAGATTGCCAACATGGATTTAGAAAATCAAAATCAACGGAAACAGCTATATTTTCTTTTCTTAAAGATGTCGCCTCATCATTGGATGAAAACGAGGCACCTATTGGATTATTTTAGATCTCTCAAAAGCTTTTGACGTCATTGATCATGACATTTTACTTTCCAAATTACCTGCATATGGAATTCGTTGTATTGCTCTAGATTGGTTATGTTCGTACCTTAAACAACGATCTCAGAGAGTTGAAATACCTTACTGGAATGATGGAACATTACGTACGCACCTTTCCGTCTCCTTGCCCGTTGCATGTGGAGTTCCTCAAGGTTCAATTTAGGCCCTATTCTGTTCCTACTTAACGTAAACGATATGCCCTCGACGATTCGAAACGGAAAAACGGTTCTCTTTGCGGATGATACGAACATCCTTTGCAATAAAGAAACAGTAAATAGTGCAATATCAGATGTTTCAAATTGGTTCCGAAATAACAAATTAATAGTAAACGAAAAGAAAACGGTTTTAATGCAGTTTTCCATTTCAAATAAACAATTCTGTGCTCCATTGAAAATGAACGGTGTACCATTGACTGATGTTAAGGCAACCAAATTTTTAGGTCTCTCAATTCAGTCAAACCTTAAATGGAACGTCCATTTAAATGAATTGAACACAAAATTAAGTTCATTATGCTACGCGTTCAGAATTTTTGCAAATTCAGTTAGCCTTCATGCTGCTCGTTGGGTATACTTCGCGAATGTTCATTCCCGCCTGAGATATGGCATACTATTCTGGGGAAATACATCCTATAGCTCCCAGACTTTTAGATTACAAAAACGAATTGTACGAATAATAACCAAATCCCACCCACGTGATTCATGTGAGCCTCTCTTCATTAATCTAGGAATTCTACCATTACCGTGTCTTTTTATTTACGAATCAGTGGTTTTTGTAAAAAATGACTTGCTCAAGGGCGGGAATATATTTTCAGAAAATGCCGAAGTCTATTACTATAACACGCGACGTAGAAATCATATTCACCAGGTGACAGTATCAACAGCTCATTACAAAAAATTCACAAACAATACATGTACATTATTTTACAACACTTTGCCAGATGACATTAAACGATTAACTTCAATAGAAAAGTTTAAATTCTAAGTGAAATCGTTTCTGCTGCATAACTGTTTCTATACAATTAGAGACTATACTGAGCATCACAAGAAAAGGAACATTAATTTTAACAATGATACATAATGCATTATTTACCATTTGGACTGTATAAATGAGTATAAGCAACATGTAACAACTATTGTACTACAGCTTCCGGGTCAATGACCCCCATCTCGGTCAGGGTTTTCGTCCAGTTTCCCTGATCCATTGAGCAAATGCTGAAATGGCCCCTTGTTTTGCTTCTGGACATAAATGTAACTTCATTTTCTGTGCACGTCTTCTAGAATTCAGTGGGAAACACAATTCTTCAAATTATCGTTTCCATGTTGTCGCGGCAGAAAGTAATAAGAGCCAAAATTTATTGCTTATTTATCCTTGAAAATAGATTTTATTACATGGGAGTTTTTTGTTGTTTTTTTTCTCCCTTTCAAAATTCAAAATTTATTGCTTATTTATTTTTGAAAATAGATTTTACTACATGGGAGTTTTTGTTTTTTTCCTTTCAAAATTCAAAATTTAAGTAGTATATGACTTAGTGTAGGGATCACAGAATTTTGAAAATGTGCACACAATTCACTTTTCCCCATGGCACGTCATACGCAGTTTTTAACTGTTTTTTGACGTAAAATAAATAAATAAACGTTGAATGTTGCTGGTTGATGCGACATTGTCACTCAGAGACGATACGTTTTTTTTTAACAAAACTTTGTCTTTAAATTGGAGAGGGAAGATCGGTGAAAGTAAGAATAGGGGGTCCCCAAATTTGGCCCAAGGGCCCCTATAGCTGTTGAAACGGCCCTGGTTCGATCACTGAACTGACAGTGGTACTGGTATCATCCAATATTACTTCATATTTTTCGTGTAAATTGTGATTATGTTATTTAATTCACTATCAAACCATCGTTCATAAACATCAGGTTCAAAAAGGTTTCAAGGTTTTATGAAACATACTGTTACAGAAGGGAAACATACTGTTAAAGAAGTGAATTAACAATTTCGTCGCCTTTAGGCACGCGAGAATTGCCACCTATTTTTTTTAAGTAAACCTGGGAAGTAAGTTGTATATAATAAGAAGCATGACGTATGTTCAAACTGGTCATGCATTAATGATTAAAACTAAATATAATGTAATTAATAATTTATGCGTATTTATTTTGATGTATAGAAATGACTAATTCATCACAGTTTTCTTTAGTTACGCATATTTATTATTCTACTGTTGTTCTACCTCTAATTCTTAAAATTGTGTAGATGTCTACATTTAACGCCACAAAACATGAATGAAATAAGACGTCTTCAAACAGACTATCAAAATTGCAGAGAATGAGTAATTTCTAAAATTTATAGTATGAATCATGAAGACTGCTTTTCGGTAATTATTATTAAATCTTAATTATGACTTCTAAAAATGTAACCATCGCTCATTTTGACTCATCAGAAGTCGCACACCTGAAGGATATTTTAGTCCACAATTTTTGCCGCCGTAGGCACGTACCTACGCCTGTAAATCCGCCCCCGACTATTCAGGTTTCTAGAAAACATTGTTAATTTGCAAATATTGTCATGAATGTCGCATCATTACCCTCGACACATCACGGAATATATAAATACAGCGAAACCTGTTCGAGACATAAAATACTAATTCCAATTTTGTTCTCTTACACAGGTGCAGACCATTGAACACTTTTGCTGCTAGGAAACGATTCTATGCATCATGAATATGCAAGGCTTTATATTAATATTTTATTGCTTTTCTCACAACAGAGTGCTTTAAAAATACAAAAATCCATCACAATACGATGCTTCATACTTCAATTTATTTACCATCAGAGCTCTACCCGTCTGTCTCATCTATTTTGTATTGCGCTGAATGGCACTTGCCTACAAACATTATTTCACTACATGAAGTTCAGTAAATTTTTACATTCTCGTCTGCATACCTATATGCGGAGTAATGTATGTAGTATAGAGAGAGTTATGTAATACTGCGGAAAATCGATTTGGAGATTGCAACGGAAATACGCGTTTTTGGGTCCCCTGATGCAAAAAAGTGTTGTTGTTTTTTTTCAAAACTTCCGTCTGTCTGTGAACACTACTAGCGCCTAAACCATATGTAGGATTTTTTTTTATCACTGTCCATCTGGCTGTCGTTAGAGCTTTGAAATTTTGAAAAACATTCTTTAAAGTTTAGGGTACTTTACATGAAGCCCCGTGGACATTTTCAAAATTTTCTCAAAAACGGATCCATATTTTTTCTTGAAATTTCTTGTAAGAATATAGTATAATATACTTATAAAAGTAGCATGGGTCTGATTTTCACGGTTAACTGTAATTTTTCGAAAATTGCCAAAGTTTGAAATTTGTTGATGTCTACCTAAAACTATAAAATTGAAGACAAAGTTTTCATTCAATTGAAATTTGGTGTCCATAAATAGTTTTCACTACGATAACGTACTTTTTTTTTCAAAATTAGTAGTTTTTGTAGTTTTCGTGCAATATTTGCAATTTTAAAAGGTAACAAAAACAAGATATTCTAGAAAACGGCTCCAATTTTTTTCTTTAAATTTTTGGTATAGTACCAAACTACCCCTATACGATGACATAAACGCCATTCTTTTATTTTTTCAAAAATTACAAGATTGTAACAATGTAATTTTTTGATTTGTGTCTCACATAGGTAACATTTACATTACAGGCGATTTCTTCACATTATTATTTTTATGGGTACGTGTGCTTTAAATAATGTCAAATAAGGTTTCTTGGAAACACAGCAGTTTTCTGTGAAATGTGCTAAAATTCCGCTTTATCAGAAACGCTCAAACGCCATTTTCTATAAATGGTTTCGTTTTCTCTTCAAACTTTTTCCAATGGATAGTGGTAATTGCACTGTTTTATATGACATAAAGTTCATATTGGTGTTTTTTATTTTTAAATTTCCTTTTTTTGTGAGTGAATGCTTCAAATGTAGTTTTTGAACAATTCAATAGATTCGATTCATTTTTCAAATTTTCATATCGCTTAATCGCCATTTTCTTAAAAAATGGATTAATTTTTCAACGAAAATGTCTATTTAGGACGAGGTTTTACTCTTCTTTAATATTCTTCAAGTAATATTTCGGTTGCACAATTAGGGAAGCAAAAATTGAGAAAATGTAAAAAATGTGGGCGACGATAGATGGCAGCTGACCAGAGAATGGTGCAAGACCTTAAAGCAAGACCACACCAAGGAAATTAGAAAAATTAGGAAAGTCTGTGCCATTCTGTAGTCCCCTGATACCGAAAAAGTGTTTTTTCAAAACATACGTGTGTGTCTGTCTGTATGTCTTTGTCTGTGTCTGTATGTCTTTGTGTCTGTGTCTGTAAGTCTTTGTGCGTGTGTCTGTAAGTCTTTGTGCGTGTGTCTGTAAGTCTTTGTGCGTGTTCTGTAAGTCTTTGTGCGTGGTAATTTGTGCGTGTGTCTGTAAGTCTTTGTGCGTTTGTGCCTGTGTCTGTAAGTATTTGTGCCTGTGTTTGTTAGTCTGTGTCTGTCTGAAAGTCTGTGTGTGTCTATGTCTATCGGTGTATGCATATGAACACGGCGGATTTTCGGCAGAAAAAAATCATTGCCGGACTGTGATAACGGTGGTGGTTAAATTAAAATGCTAAATTAAGAAAAAAATCCTCTAACACTTGGTGTAGCCAGAATTCTAGTTTTGTGGGACCTTGATAGCAAAAAGTAAATTGACGCCAAAACGTCTGTCCGTCTGTGAACACTAATAGCGCCTAAACCATTCGTAGATTTTTTGCAAATTGAAGAAACTCTTGTCCATCTTGCTGTAGTTGAAACTTTGGAACACATTCATTACTTTACGTGAAGCCCCTGGGGAATTTTCAAAATTTTCTCAAAAAGGCTCCAATTTTTTTCTTTATATTTCTTGTACGAATAGTGGAAAATACACGTATAAAGGAAGGTGGTATAGGTCGGATTTTATCGGTTAATTCTGAATTTTCGAAAAATTGGAACAATTGGAATTTTTTTCGGCGTCCTCCTGCAACTACAAATTTGAAGATAGTTTTTTCCTTCAAATCAAATTTGTTGGCCATAATAAGTTCTTTCATTAAGATCATGTAGTTTCTATTGATAATTTCAGTAGTTTTCGTGCAATAGTGCGTGCAATATTTGCAATTTTATGAAATTTCAGAAACAAATTTTCTCAAAAACTGTTCCAATTTTTTTCTTTAAACATTTGGTAGTGTAATGGGTTCCTCCGCCCTTTGGCGGCGGCGTGCGTCCGTGTCGTCGTGTCCGTACGCCGGCCTAGCCCGAGCCCACCGTTGTGCGGCCACTTGTAATGCTCTCTACAAGCCCAGCACGTTATACTGCTACTTTTAATAGATTGCCCTGCTCTAGCCTTTCTTATGAACAAACAAACAAACACTAGCCTCGCGTTGGGTTGCCACATATAATAACCTTCCCATTCTCCTACTCACAATTGCCCGTCTGCTAGCTTACCTGGCCTTTTGACTCACCTGGGCGTGGTCTGCCGTGCGTCTGTACAGACGCGAGCAAGGTACTGCGCTCACGTGCGTGGATCAGTTCTAGTGCTACGTGAATGATTACGAAAACATATTGATTTTACAAATCATGACCCCAAAGATGGCCATGAAATTTATTCATATTGCCTCCTTTCTCATATTCCCTTTCAATTTACAATATTTAGTGCTGTAATAGCACTGGTGCCTCTGACTGCACACATCAACATAACCCAGCAACAAAGAACAACAACAAATAAATATTCCTTTTCCCACAATACACGATACATGGATATATACTCTCTCATTCACACAGATTATTTACAACAACAGAAACAAATGCCATTCACACATATAATTAAACCCCAGAATGCATTCTGTCGAGATTTACGTATTAAAATCTATTAATTACATGACTTGGTCTTCGACAGAGCGTTCTTCAATTCAAAAAAAAAAAAAAAAAAAAAAAAAAAAATGTCAAAATACTTTTGCTCACGTATGATGCTGCTTCCGCGACGAATCCGCGTGTCTGGTGTGATTATCCACGCCCAACAGCGCCTCCGTTGTCGCCACCAGTTCCGGAACACTCGCGTACGCATCACTGTTCACTCAACCTGTCGGAATTCACGCTGCCATCTTTTTTCATAAACCTTTCAAGTTATTAGAAAATCTCTGAATCCCGAATCGAATTCCGCGCCTCTAATTGTAAATGCAACGTCGCGCTCCCCACCGTTGCAAAATTTCTCATACTGCCACGCTCATTACCGTTTGCTCTCGCAAGTCCAACGGGTGTTGCCGAATTTCACAGTAATTCCGAAAATCCCCCTTTTTTATGAAATTCCTTTCACGAACTGTTAAACAATGTACATAAAGTATTCCCAGTTACTATTTCGAATTATGTCCATTACTTCCGCACTTTACAAAATTTTCAAACATCGCCTACGCGAACACACGTCCTGCCTTCACCAAGTCCAGGCACGTTCTGGCAAAATCTTTTCCAACTTAGCATTGTTATTCTTGCTTCAACACTTTTCCCGATCTTTTTTTTAAAATTTTTTTTTTTTTTTTCCGTTTTTGAATGTGAAATGGAACGCACTGCAATTGTTCGCTAATCGCTTCTTCTTGCTAAGCTTTTGCTTGAATTAATTTATCTGTTTTATTAAAATGTTGATACTTCCCGTCAAGATATTTAAATGGGATAAATTTTGCATGATGCAGCTAATTTTCCTCTTTTGCCCCCCGAAAGTCTGAATTTGATATCTTATCGCGTTCTCTTGCAGTATTCGAAAAACCCTCTTCTTTATAAGCGTTTCATCGCTCCAACAATGGACTCCATTAATATTTTCCTTAACACAAATATACGAAATACGAAAATTTCAATAACTTCTTATTGCCTGACGCGATTTTACTGGGATAACTTTTAAAATGTTCCTAAATCAAAGCCGGATCTAATGTCTATGGTCCAAACTTGCACAAGTATCGGGTTCGCTTTATTTTCTTCCTCAATCGGTTTTATTTTTTACTATGGCGTCTTTGCTGTAAATGTTTTCGAACTGTTCATCATCCAAACGCACACCATCGGGGATCGTGTAAATCATTACAGTAGGGATAATGCAAAATGTAATCAATAAGATGACATATACGCCATATTGCTCTATTGATTTTTTCAAAAATTACAAAAAATTTTTTTTACTTGTCTCTCACGTCAAATTTACATTAACGGCAGATTGTACACATTAATCTATTTATGAGAGCACGTGTTTTAAATATTATTAAATAATTCTCGAAAACTCAATAGTTTTCTGTTAAAGTGACCTCAAAATTCTATATTTTCAGAATCGTTTAAACGCCACTTTCTCAAAAACGGCTCCAAATTGTTTCTTCAAACTTTTTGTACATATATTTCTAATAGCACTGTTTAAGTTGGCATAAAATTCATAGTGCTGAATTCATTTGTGTTTTTCAAAAAAATCACTAATGTAATTGTTTCGAAAAACCTGTCACACAGCGGCGTGAAAACGACGCGCAGGTAATATGCACATTTCCAACAAATTAGATACATAATTGAATTTGTGACTGATAGTATTTCAAATGACTTCAACTGAAGTTTTTCGAAAACTGAATAGATTTCTGTGGAAAAGAGCTTCAAATGTCGCACTTACAGTAACGCTTAAACGCCATTTTCTTAAAATCTGCTCCAAATCAATTAAAATTTCAATAAAGACAGACGTTTTACTCTTATTTAATATTGGTATAGTATTTTTTAGGCTATACTATTAGGAAACCGAAAAATTGCGAAAATTAAAAAAAAAAAAAAAAAAAAAGTACTTTGGGCGACGATAAATGGTAGCAGGTAAGAGAATGAGGCAATACCACACCAAGGATTAGAAATCTTGGCCATTCTGTCGTACCACCAGTTTTTTGCTATGATATTGAGGGTTTAATGAATTTCTTTAATGTCACTTTAGATGCAAGTCAGAGGATATTGTTCGTAGAGTTGGAAACGCGTAACTTTGAAGGTCTACTTTTACCTAATGGAAATTTGTTTTCATCAGTAACTGTGACCCATTCAGTACACCTTAAGGAATTTTATGAAAATCCCAAAGATTTGTTGGGATTCATGGACTATGAAAAACATTCATGGACAATTTGGGAGGATTTGAAAGTAGTTGAAATGGTACTTGCTCACCACCCGGCTATGCAAAACTTCCACGTTTCATTTATGAATGGGACAGCCGAGACCAAGACAAGCATTGAAAGATATCAGACTGACCTAAAATAATAACACTCCAACCTGGTTCCAAGAATGTAACGTAATCCATGAACCAATTGTTCAACCGAGCAACATATTACTACCTCCACTTCATATCATGCTTGATTTAATGAAACCGTTAACAAAATCGCTTTCAAAGATTGTGACCGCTACCAGTACTTGGTAACTAGATTTCCGAAGGTAATATCTACGAGAAACTTAAAGAAGGTATCTTTGTGTGCCCGCAGATTGGATATTTATGTTTGAAAATACAATGAATCCACTGGAAAAGGGACTTGGGTTTTGTATAACAAGTTGTGACTACGGTTTTGGGTAGCAACAAAGTTCCTAACTACAAAACCATTGTTAAAACACTGTTGCAGAATTTCATGGAATTAGGATACAGCATGAGAGTAAAGCCACATTTTCTACATTCTCATATTAATTTTTACCTGCGGACCTCTGCAATTATGAGGAACAAGGAGAACATTTCCCTCAGAACGTCAAAGATATGGAAAAGTGATATCAAGGGATGTCATGGTGACTGATTCGTGTTTTATGCCAAAGAGCGACGGCACTAGTGAAAGGAGACTTTCAAGAAAGAGAAATTACAGGTATATAGAATAGGTTTCAAGAAAGAGAAATATCAGTTCTGAAGAACTTGAAGTGAATTAAATGAAAAAGAGGAATTAAATTATTGTTGCTGTGTATTTTGTATTCGTATTATTTAATTTTTTTATAACAATTAGCATTTTTAAGTAAATAAGTAAATACCAGTGCCCACTTTAATGCAATACATAAATTTTATACAAGGTTACCAAACACCGAGTTTATTTTTTTAAATGTTCCAATTTTTGTTTCTTTAAATATATTGAACGGATAGTGTTATATGGTCTGAAGAACATGAACAGGAATTACGCAAATGTATTGTTTTTAAATATCTTTCACGTTGCTAATATTCACATTACCAGCGAAATGTATTCATCTTGCATTTGTGAGTACAATTACTTTTGTGATGAATTAAAATTGATGAATTTTCTCGAAAACTCAAAAGTTTTGGGTGAATGGGTTGGTGGGAAGGTTTTCTAGTTGGTGCCACATTTTCTGAAAACGCTCAAACGACATTTTCTTAAATTTCCCAAAAACGGCTCCAAATTTTTCTACGAAAATTTCCAATTGTACAAGGTTTTATTCTTCTCTAATATTCTTAAAGTCATCATTCAGTTCTATCATTAGAATACCGAAATAATGAAAAAAATGTGAAAAATTGTAGTTGGTCGGCGAAGGATGGCAGTTGGGAAGAAAGCGGAGCTAAACAGAAAATGTAACCGAGACCAAAGAAATTAGAAACTAACGAGAGTGCGAGAATGTCTGTGCCATTCTGGAGCACCTTCAGTAACTTTCTGTACAACTAGTGTTGCTATAGAATGGCACAGACTTTCTCGTAGTAAAGCTTTGTAATTTCCTTGCTGTTGACTGGCTTTACGGTCTTGGCTCATCCTCTTGCCAGCTGCATTATGTCGCCCAAAGTACAATTTTTTGATATTTTCTCAATTTTTCGGTTTCCTAAATGTAGAACCGAAATATTACTTTCAAGAATATTACACCACGTCCTATATAGAAGTTTTCATTGAAAAATTTGAAGCTGGTTTTAAGAAAATGGCGGTTATGCAATACATAATGCAAATTTGGAATATTTTTAAAATTTTTATTTTAAAATTTTTAAAAAGAGAGATATTTAAAAAATATATTTAATTTTTCAATGCACTAGTATTCATTTGTAACATAGTATTTGTATTGATTTGCATTCATGCACAGCAAAATAAATTTTACGTCATATTAAACAGTGCAATTAGCACTATACATTGGAAAAGTTTGAATGAAAAATTTGGCGCAGTTTTTATAGAAAAGGCCTTTGAGCGTTTCTGAAAATACAGAATTTTGAGCCCATTTTAACAGAAAACAGCTGGGTTTTCAACAAACTTTATATGACATTATTTAAAACACATTTACTCAAAACTATAACAATGTGAAGAAATCGCCTCTAATGTAAATATTACCGACGTGTGAGAAGTCAAAAAATGACATTTTTGTCATTTTTGAAAAAACAAAAAATAGAGCAATGTTGCGTTTATGACATCGTATAGGGTACATTTGGCACTACCCTTACCAGAAACTTAAAGAAAATTTGGAGCCGATTTGAGAAAATCTTGTTTTTCTTATTATTTAAAATTTCAAATTTTGAAAGCACTACTCAACGAAAACTACTAAAATTTTCAAAAATATCTACGTGACCTTAATGAAAGAACTATTTATGGACAAGAAATTTAATTTGAAGGAAAAATCTGTCTTCAATTTTATAGGAGTAGGAACACGCCGAAAAAATTCAAATTCTTGCAATTTTCGAAAATTGAGAGTTATCTGTGAAAATCGGAACTATGCCGCCTTTAAAAGTGTATTGTAGTCTATCTTACAATAAATTTTTAAAAAATGGTTCCGTTTTTGAGAAAATTTTGAAAATGTGCGGGACGCTTCATGTAAAGTATTCCCAAATAATAATGTTTTTTCAAAATTTCGGAGCCTTAAACTAGAGCCAGTAGAACAAGGGGTTCTTCAATTATGAAAAAATCCTATGCGTGGTTTAGGCGCTTGTAGTGTTCACGGACAGAGCCGTTTTGAAAGAAAGAAAAAAAAACGAAAAAAAAAACAACAACAATTTTTCGGTGTCAGGGGACCCTAGAACGTGTTTTTTTTTGTTGAAATCTCGAAATCTATTTTCGGCAGCATTACATAACTTCTCTGTACTGCGTATATTACTCCGTATATACGTACGTATACGAGAAAGTAATCAGCGCTAGAGGATGGCACACACTTTGTCTTAGTAAAGTTTTCTAGTTTTCTTGGTGAGGACTGCCTTTACAGACTTGCCAGCTGCCATCTATTGCCTCCCAACGTATTTTTTTTTAAATTTCTTTACGGTTTCCTAATAGCACAACCTAAATATTACTTTAAGAATATCAAGGAAGAATAAAACATCCAAAATAGCTTTCATTGAAAAATTTGAAACTGTTTTTGAGAAAATGGCGTTAAGTGTTACTGTAAATGCGAACATTCAAGCTCTTTTTCACAGGAGTCTATTGAGTTTAAGAAAAAAAATTATTCAAATTATTTGAAGCACTTCCACTTTGAAATGCAATAATGTGTACAAATCCATTGAAATGTGCGTGTTAACGGTGTGAGAGATATTTAAAAGAAAATTACGTTCGTGTGATTTTTTAATAACAGAAGAGTACACCAAAATGAACTTTACGTCATATTAAACAGTGCAATTCCGGTTATCCGTTGGAAGACACTGAAGAAAAGATTTGGAGAAAGTTTTGAGAAAATGGGATTTCAACGTATCTCAAAATTCGGAAATTTGATTTCATTTTCACAGAACAGGGTTAGACAGTATTTAAATACTTGTTTAAATGCATTTTGTATTTGAAAAACTTTATTTTTGAGTAATTTGCACATATATTTTAGAAGTGTATTTAAATACATAGCATAGGTGTATTTAAAATATGAAATATTTAAAATACTTTAAATACACAGATGAAGTTAACGAGAGTAGTTTCTTTTTGTTTGATTGTGCTAGTGAATGGACCTCATTGAAACAAAAATAAAAACTCATTTCAGCTGTTGGAATTCTCTCATTTTTAAATGATACATCTAAATTATTAAAAATGCTGGACAATTATGTGGCAATAAAAATTATTTTATTAGTTAAGCAATTGGTTATTAGTTAGCAATAAAAAATTATTTTATAGTTTATTCCTTAAAACGCTAGTTTATGTTCATCAGCGCCACATCATCAACTGTTTTCCTTTGGGGGTTTTGTATATTCGCCAACTAGGGGTTTACTGCCATACGATTTGTTTGAAAAACTAGTCGTTTTAAAAGGAAATTCCGTTTATTTGAGTTCGACATATTTTTGATATCATTTTATATTTGAAAGTGTTTTTGTGAAGGTGCTTTTTATTTGAAATGTTTTAGTTATTCTTCGGAAATTTGACTCAATTCGTAATTTATTGTAAATGACAACTGCAATGTGTGTGTGCATATATATATATATATATATATATATATATATATATATACACACACACACACACACACACTACCTTATACACGTGGCGTGGGCGTGATAGAATGAATGCTCGTGAAGCGAGCTTAAAATTGTCAGGAAGCAGGATCTTTTGGGTATGAGAAAGGTTTGAACCCTTGACACAATGAATCAGGTAAAATACAAATATAATGAACATATATTCAATGAAAAAATTACAGTGACGCAATTTTATAACCGGATAATGCACTTTAAGTAGTTGGTCACTGAAAAAAAGGCAAAAATAAAAAAAAATTGGCGTCACCTCGAATACCTAAACACACTTTCGCCAATTACACTTCACAATTCGCTCATTCCTCTTTCTGAATTTTCACCTACCAAATTGTTTTACTCTTTTTACTCTCTAGTTTTTCCGTGCACGGCTTTTAAAATGTATTTTACACTTGTTTTAAGGAATTCCGTTCACAAGTGCTAGCCTTGGGCTTCGCACTCACTATAACACTGAACTTTAAAGAGGAAAACCAATAAAACGTAATATACACGTTTCTTAAATCTGGCCCCTAATCTGACATATCACAGAAAACAATTCCTTATAACACAATACAATAAACTGACTTTTCCTGATAATATCAACTGTACAACATGTGAAAATCATGAATTATTTAACTAAAATTGTACAAGGTATGGCCTCTTTGAATGAATTTAATGACACGTGCAGTTAATGAACTTTAAACTGCCACTCACATCGTTCGGAATTCTTCTCCCACCTATTCTGGACTTTTCACCCACTTTTAATACGAAATGTCGTGTATTTACCGCTATTCTCTTTCCCCAACTGATCGCCCCATAAAAGTTACCAGTTCTTTTACCTCAATAGCTCCGCATCGCTCGCCTGTAGGTAACCTTGGGGATTTTCTGCCACTCGCAGCCCCGCGTCGCCCCTCTTCTCCGCTTGCTGTCCCACGACGTTCCCAGTTTCCTTCTCTCGAATTCTGGACTCCGCCAAGCCTCCAATTTCCACAACCTTCTCCCGTTCTCCGGACTACGGTTCTCGTTTCAGTCCAAATCTTTCTCACCTACGCTTCGCTCTTCCTGGGGTCGTCCTTCTTCTTCTGCCGCGCCTCGTACAAGTTTGTTCGCGCTTCCAGCCTCGAATAATTAATGTTGCTGAAGTTAAGCTTTAAATGCTCGGCCTACCTACCACACATTGGGCGTGTGTGGTCTCAGCGTGCAATATGAGATGCTGGATTTAGTTGATGTCCTTCTGCGCGAATTTCACAAATTTGAAATTATTTCGGAGTCAAACAGTCACTTCACTTGCTCTCTCAAATATTATGAATGTTTATGCGAAAAATGTTCGTGCACTCCACTTCTCGATTACATTACTTTCGTTAATACGCTTCTCAAGCTAACTTTTAACTACCAATTTAAAATAAACTCCTATGCTCTCAAGTTACAATCACCGTCGCTGCTGCAATCATAGAGAGCACAGTCTAGTCGCCGTCGCTGCTGTAATCATAGAGAGCTTAGTCTAGTCGCCGTCACTGCTGCAATCATAGAGAGCTTCTCCGAGGCGCTTCTTATGGTACTCGCGCCTAGGGAAATTTTTGGAGGGGTGAATATTCTCCTCTTTTCGTGACCTCCCGGAAAAACATTATTCGCTAATTCGGGCGTCAGAGTTCGAAAAGCTGTGGGTAGATAGCGCGTTTACAAGCCATCGCTCCGCCGCGTACCCTACTCCTCTCTGTTCGTGGGCTTCTTTTCGTAGCTGAGGTGGCGTTATAGGGTTGTCTAATCCCATGACCTCACTATATATATATATATATATATATATATATATATATATATATATATATATATATTGTTACCGGGAGCGGTAGCTCAGTGCATCCACTGATGTCACCACAGCGCCTCTGACCGGGAGGTCCTAGGTTCGTGTCCTCACGGCGCACACTGGTTGAATCGGGCCTAAAACGTCGTCATAATTGCAAATGCCAGTGGATTTGCGTAAAAATTGGCATCAATGGGTTTTTGAGGTCGCTGAATTTGAATATCATGAAATGAAATTTCAATATTCAAAATGGCGGGTTCGAAATGGCTAACTGACTCATAAAAATGAACTCAAAAGCGGTCGCTGATGAATATCGAAATTCAATATCAAAATTCAAAATTGAAGCTTGAAAGTGAAGGTATTGTCCGAAAAAATATGGTAATACGTAAAGTTCTGTTTTCGAAGTTGCTGAATACAAATATTGCAACGAAATTCAAAACCGCTGCTTTAAAAAGATACATCGGATTTAAAGGGTAAAGATTTTTTTTAGAAATATAATTTAAGAGAGTTTTTGACTTCCTTGGTTTATTGATTTACTTGACGTATAAAAAGTGAACAATCGTTATGATCGTAAAGTAACATCTGCGCACCTTTTCCTGTGCTCTGGAATCTATACCCTCTTCCTCATCCTACACTATTTTTTAAATTGAAAAAAGGGAGCTTTTGGTAACGTTTGATATATTAACTGATCATATTAATTCTACTAATGTTCTCCTCTTTGAAAAGAAACCTCTACAATGTGTCATTCACACCATAACTTAATTGCGTTAGAGACACTATTATGGCACTTTATGATTTCACGTCTTATCCTAAATACACCGTTATTCAATATTTAAGTAGTATATGACTTAGTGTAGGGATCACAGAATTTTGAAAATGTGCACACAATTCACTTTTCCCCATAGCACGTCATACGCAGTTTTTTTAACTGTTTTTTGACGTTAAATAAATAAATAAATAAATAAATAAATTGACGAAATATCTTGCCCAAAATCGTGATGATTTTAGAATAGCTGTGCAAATCCTATCGTTGGGCATTTATTTATCTTTTCATTATTTTGACATAAAGGAAAAGAGGCAGTGAAAAGAGATACATAACGTAGGAAGTGGATTTACTAACGAATGAAGACTCCTGGGAGATCCAAACTGAGCATGAAGATCATGACACCGGACAACAAAGATCACTTCGATGCGTCACTGCAAGCCAGATGCTCAAGAAAGGAAATGCTTAAGAAAACATGCCGTCATTCAAGGTCAAAAGGGCCATCGGAAATGCAGAATCTGACACACATTTCCTTGTATCACGTGGCGAACAATTATTTACAAAAAATTATTAGAGGTAACTATACTCACAAATACGACAATGTACAAGACATGTCCGTAAAGTACATATTGACAATATAAGAAATATTTCAAAAAATAGTTTTGTTTAATTTAAAAAACAATACATCACAATGGTATTTATGTCGTGTTATTAAGTCCATTTGGAACTATCCGTTTAAAAAATTTAAAGCCAAAATCTGGAGCCCTTTTTGAAAAAATTGCATTTGAGCGCTTTTGAAAATGCGGAATTTGGAGCTAGATACATTTACAATAGTATAATTATATTATAAGCAATATTATAAATTATACGTGTATATTTACATGTTACTCAATTGCCACCCATATGTCAGGAGTCAACGCTGTACAGGCCTAATTTCGTCAGCACTTATTGAAAAATATTATGTTATTGAAAAAAAAATGGTCAACTGTAGTTTGAGATAACATCATTAAGCTCACTTTTACACCCGAAGAACTCTGTCTTGGTTTCTACGACAAGAAAATAAGAATCTTTCAAGTACACTAAAAATTATAAAGTGCTCGTTGGCTTGTATTAATATTGTTTAATCATTCCAAAAATTTGTATCAGTAATTTTCTTATTAAAAGTAATTACCAGAAGAAGAAATCGAAAAAAATAAATAAATAAAAAATACCGAGAAAATAAATCCCCGTGGCGTCGAAGACACTTCCGAGATATCTAGTGTTAAATCTTGCTATGTAGCATTGCAGTAAAGTGGCTATAAAATAAAAAGTTGCAGATATATGCAGCTAAATGTGTGTTATTCTGATTAGGCATTCTACTTATAAATAAAAAGATATATTGAGGCGGAAAGGAAAATATAATCCACAATCAACATGACTAACATTGTTACGCTACACAGGTTAGAATTCAGCCGTATTATAATAAAATAATAAGAGAATTGTTCTTAAAAATATACTTAACTTATAGTGAAAAGTTTTTTCTATTCGGAATCACGAAAAGAATCCATAGAAAAATAATTTAAACACATTTTTTAATTTAACAAAAGTAGTCGACAAGAAGCAATGAATTCGCGTGTTTTGAGCAACGGTAACATTACGAGACCGTAAGGACGACAAAAATGATTGAAATAACGTTCAGGAGCTAAAGTAGTGTGCTCCAATGTCTTCCAAACGAAATTTGAAGGTCAGAATTCCGAACGCGCACTTTGAATTTTGCCATTATGGCCAGGTTTTTGGCCCGATTCAATCAGTGTGCGGCGGCCTGATTTTAGGCACTAGCTTTTCAGCTGGGTCGAATTCAGCCGCTGTCTGGAGAATTCTAGAGGCCGACTGCTCTGATCGGTAGTTTTCCGTGGTTTCTCCGATCATCACCAGGCGAATGCCGGAGCAGTACCCTAACAAACGGGCCACGGACCGCGCGCGATCTGCCCTTCCTCTTCCTTGTCCTATCCTCTCCCCTTACACGCACACTTACACCAACATGCACTACACGATCACATATTCCGGGAGACTGGTAGGGAGCTTAAAGCTTGTCCCGACTGGGGCTGTGTCCCGCTGGTGGGAGAGTCCTGGTTTGGGGGGAACCCCACTAGCCGACGGTAGGTCGGCACCGAATCTCTCCATCCAGCGGGGGAAGATCACCGCCATCTTCCGTGAAAAAAAATGCAATACACTAACGGGACTAATGACCAAAGCAGTTGACGCGCCCGGAAACACGAAAAAATCAATCAAAAAAATATATTGTCGCAATAAAAAAGTTATTGCGACGTTATAGCATTAATAAAATACAATGTTAAAATTATTGCATTTTCTGTATTTTGAGTATTTAAAGTACTTTAATACGTATGTATTTAGCAATTCAAAACCTAATGTATTTTGAGTATGTATTTAAATACCTATTTACAAAGTATTTTGGCGAAGAATTTAAATACTGAATTTAAAATAGTTTGCCTAACCCTGCACAGGAAAATGTTGAGTTTTTGAGAAACTTTATATCGCATTAGTTAAAGCATATGTATTCATAAATACAATATTGCCGCGAATGTAAATATTAACAACGTGAGAGGCAATGTAAATTTTTTTAAAAATTAAATCACATATTTTACAGAATGTCCCATGATCGCGAGCGTATCAAGCAGTGCTGCCGATCTAGCAACTCTAGCGGCAGGATTGCGAAAGACGCAACAAGTCATACAATGTTCCATCTTGAATATAATACTTTCAGATGCCACGTTAGAAAAATCCAAGTCTATTTTTTTTTTTCTTCCTTTTTTTTGTCCTGCCGCTGGAGTTGGTTGATACGGTTGCGATCATGCGACATGTTGTTGCAAGGACGCAAAAAGGTGTGCCTTATTCCAGCTTGAAGATAATACCCTCAGATATCACTTTAAAAACACGAAGTGTAGTTCTTTAAAGCCTTCACACAAACGAAAATTTTTTCCTAAATACGAATAGCTTTTCAAAGAGAAGTGTAGGACTATAAGGAAGTTGGGCTGATTGTAGGAAACGCGAATCCTCCCTTGCCTAACCTTGTGGGTAAAAGTTTTCAATAAAAAAATCAATACCTAACTAATAATTCAGTGCAATTTTACGATGAAATGAAACGCGCACAGTTTCAATACATATTATACATGTACGTGGTATGTAGTGATTACATGCAATTGAAAATAGAACGGCCAATTTTTGTCGCTGGAGTACAAATTTATGGATAAAAAATTCGGTTTGGTTGTTTTCTAGAAACTTCTACGTTTCCTTACCTTCTTTTTCCCTAATAATTATTGAGCTATCTCTTTATGGCAAGCCATTGGAATAAACTCGAGAGTAATAATGAATAAATGGGTGAACGATTAAATAAATTATTGAATAATAACCATGAACGATATTTATTTCTCAAAATTGGGGTGTTCTTGTGGAGAAAAGTGTGGACAAAAAGAAAAAACAAAATCTAAAAAGAAAACGTGGTGAAAGCATTAAAAATGTCAACAAGCTGATTTAATTCTTGTATTTATTTCATTATTAAAGATAAAAATAATCGAATGAGGTTAAAGATGAAAATAACTTTACTCGTGGTTGGAGCGGTTTTCCACGGAGTATCTATTCGTGCTGTATTTTCAGTATCTCCGAAGTATCATAGAGGCGGTGATAGACGGTGCAATATGGCTGCGGACAATGGATGTAATGATGATTCTTGTGTGGCATTTTGGCCGTGAATTTCGTGAATATTGGTGTACTTGATCATTTTGACCTTTACGTTCCTTTTTGCTTAAGAGGTAAGAATAATTAATGTTGTTTAATTAGTAATTTTGACCAATAATTGACTAGAGACATGGTTAATAATTCTTTATTGAACACTTCCGTTCTCATGGGAAATTACGAGTTGAAGGGGAGAGAGCAAAGTAGCGGTGGTAGTGTTGTATTTGTCAGGGATTTGAAGTTAAATTTACTTCTTAATCCAGTTAAGTAACGGACGTGCAGTTTTTTCCCCCAAAAAATTCCTTGTAATAATTCTGAGTAAGGTGTTTTAAGGGTTTTGTTGTTGTTCAATGTTAACAATAGTTTTCAATATTTATTTTTTATCTTTATTATTCAAGTCTATTTTTCTTTGAGTTCATGTGAAGTAAATAGTGAATGTGAAGGAGGTATGTAAAGTTTGCTATATTAATGTTCTAGTATTTTGGTAGTACATAGATATTAGATTGTGCAGCCATGGTATATATTTCATTAGATTGATCTTTCAGATTAACTTTTCTTTCAGTAGCTGCTGTACTTTTGAAATCAAAGGTGACTGAACTATGACCTGGTTTGGAACTTTGTTGTTGCTTTTCATGGCATGAAATATTTTGTATGTCATTTTTTCCAATTGTAATTAATTTTGCTTCAAAACTTTGAATTGTGGTGCACAATTTCTGTGGATGATTAGTATAATATTTTTTTGTTTTTTACTGATGGTAAAAGTGTTTACAGGTTGTGCAGAAAGTTAAATTAGAGTTTTACACATTAGCAGTTTCAGGTGTACATTCTGTAATGTTGATTTCAGGAAAGAAAACAGTATCTGCCAGTATGATGGCAACAGCTATTCAGGAAAATGGAATAAATTCACTTTCCAATGGAAACCTCAGTCATAATGTGGATGAACAAAACAGTTCATCTCCAAGTGAACAAAGTGAATCAATTGCCAAATCAGAAGAGACTACTGCTGATAATAGTGAAACTCCAGAAATAGACATTGTTATTAACAATGTGGTATGCAGCTTTAGTGTGAGGTGTCATTTGAATCTCCGGCAAATTGCCTTACATGGCTCAAATGTGGAATATAGACGTGAAAATGGGGTGGGTATTGATCTGTGACCATTTGTGTAGTTTGTGTATTGGAGTGAGATTTCAGGTGTCAGGTTTCTAGTAATGCCTGTGGAAAAACACTGCAATTCTCATTTGCATAGCTGATGCATAATATTCCAGTTGTGCTACTTGCATGTGTGTATTGATTTCTTTCTTAATTGTTCATTTGTCTCAAGTTACGAATGTATTTGCATTGCTCTTCATATAAAATATGAAAAGGGGGAAAATGAAGGGGCGGTGGTTTTGAAAGAAGTGAAATAACTGAAGGAAAACTACCCAAATTCCATTTTATCTTTATTAACCAGTTCTCTTTCTGCATTTATCAGAGTATTGTATAATTCTTTAATAATTGTTAGTCATATAAAGAAGGAAAAAAACGATTTCAGGATGAACTGCATGAGGTACTTGAGTCTTTAAGAGTTGCTGATAATTATTGGTGCAATCAAAGATTGAATCCTTTATTGAAAGTTGTCATTCACTTTTGTTTAGAACTCCAAATATTCAAACAGCAGATGTCAACTTTTCCAGAGTATTTTCATAATTGTAGATTGTGGACTCAATAAATTTTGTGAACAGTGAGGGGGAAAAAGGAACAAATAATTTTCTACTCTTTCTTGTAATATTATTACTTATTTGACTGTAAATATACACACATTGTAACTTACAAGAAGCAAGTTTATTTCATTTTGCATCATTGATTTATAATTTGTATCTAGTTAATAGTATAAAACTGTAAAAACAATTACAAGAGTCTGTGATATCCAGAATATCTTTGTGTGACAAAAACCCCCTTTTCTTATAGAATTAAATTTGAGAAAATTCAAAGGTATTGTTGAAGTAGATGATCTTTCTAAAGAGATGCAAATAATGTCATTGGGCATTGTTTTGTAAAATATTTAAAGGGTTAGGTATGGTGTTGTTGTTATCAGTTGTATATTATATTTCTGCATTCATATTCCTGTCACTTGTTCTGAAACTCTTCTTTTTATTGATATTTGAAAGTGCTGCCTCAAATTGCTCATAAAAATCAAGATTTTCTGAGAAAAATAACAGTTAAACCTTCATTAAATCATTCTTGTACGATGGTATGGCGATTGACTCAGGCTTTCAATCCTTTTTTTCTAATACAATGCATTTTGCGTATCCATTATTGTGTATATCTTTTTCTGTTTCTAAAAGAGAATCAAGCTTTTTCTAATTTTTATTTGCTTCATTTCATATATGATAAAACAAAGAATATTGTATTGTTTTTCAATGGTTCTAATAGTTTGAATTTATCGAAGCAATTTTCAAACCTAAACAAACAGACATATTTTATTCTTTGTCCCTTTCATTGATTCATGTTTATTTAAAATAATTTCTATCAGTTAAATGGAAACAAGTTGTATTCAGACATCAAAATTGGAATTAGAGACATTTAGAAGCATATTTATGCACCCTCGAATGTTGATTAGCGAGCTCCTTTGTCTGAACTACAAATAATTTACAAAATTTTGTTTATCTTTCTTGACATGAAGAAATTGGTATTAAGATTTAGGAGATCTCTAAAATTAGTAGAGTTGTTAACTTATGAATGCTGAGGTACCTTGAGGGAAATTTCCAAGTGTCAAGAGTATTTTCTAATAATCAATGCCATTCACAAATTTATAATCGTATATTAAATTGGTTAAAGTGATAACTTCACAATGACAATGTTTTGTGTTCTCAGCACTCCCAAATTGGGGTTCAGAAGAGCAACTTGATGAGCTATTTGAAGATAAGAAAGAGATTAAGAAAATCAACCTTTAAAAACCTCTTTGAATGGGATAAGTTTTGCTTTTCTCATTAGCAAGTGAGGGTTAGGACAAATGTAGTTGCAAAATAAATTGTAAAGATCTCTTGGTGTTTTTTACTGGATGAATACATTATACAGGATTACATTGCAGGATGGTGTTAAGTGTAGTATTCTTGTTACTTTGTATATTAAATATACAGAATTTAATGTTAAAACATTATAAAAAGTAACACCATTTTACATTTTCTAAAATTATTTATCATTTTATAATTTCAAAGGAATGGGTGGAGTCCAGAAAATGTTTTTGATTACTGCCAACAGGCATAACCAAATTAACCTATGATGATTGCTTGCATACAGTTAAAGGAATTATTATTTTTGTGTGGTAATTTTGTTTTCAAATACTTGGTTGTAATGTACATAATCTTGAAGAATTGAGAAATAATAGTTTTCAAGTATATGTGTTTGATAAAACTTGCCTTTTTTTTTCTTTAATGCTCAGAGAGTTCTTTAATACAGTCACAGTCTTAAACAATTAACTTTAATTCATGAACTTTAACATATCCTAGCTTAAAGGTGAATAAAATGTTTAATTTTTGTTGGAGATTTGATACTTGATTTAAACGGAAGTAATTAGCATCATGAAATAATTTTTCTCTTCACATGTGAAGTAGATACTGTGTTTTAGTGGACAAATGGCATAAAATGTATTTTTTTGTTTTTTGTAACTTCTCCAACTTTCCAAACTTGATGTTCCTCCAATTATTATGGAGTTCTTTTATCTGCAGAAAATGTGAAATATTTAATAAATTGGAAGTGAGGAAAGATTAATTTGAGGCCAATTGAATATGAATTCTTTCTTTGTTTTATTTTTTAATTATTACTTTTTTACTGTATTATCTTAAAGAAACATACATGAAAGGTTGGGGGATATAAAACTCCAGATTACTCCAAAGGAGTGTTTTCCTAATTAAGGTACTCTACAAAATTTTATATTCTTATTGGCAAAACTTGTTTTGAATATCTGTATTGTCAACAAAAATGTATACTCTTATTAATGTGTTAAGCAATATGAAAAAAGAAACCATTTTTGAAAACTGTTTTACTCTTTTCTTTCCCTTGTATTTTTTCATTTTGCAAAAAATAGTTGCTTTTGTGTCGGTGCGTTCATCCAATTCATATCAAAACAGGAAGATGACCGTATAAAATTTGTTCCATTCTTTGCATTTAGGGCAGTCACTTGTATCAACCACTGCAGTTAGCGTTCATTTGATCTCTCTCTTAACTGTCACACATTTTTAAGGTATTTGTAGTTTCTGCAGTGTTGCAGTAGTTGTTGATTGTTTCTGCAGTAGTTATTGATGCAGTGTTGGATATGTATTATTTACTCTCATCATTTTGTATTTTTCCGGGAACTTCTGAGTCAAACATAAATTAATTTATGTGAAAACTTAGTTAAAAAGTGTTGAGGCTTCATAACTTAATTTACAAACAAACTAGTAAAGACAATTGGAAAGATTATAAAAATATATTTTTAAACTGTAAAAAATGTCAGTGTGGGTTTAAATTTTTTTTTTTATGACATTAAATTAAAATTGGTGTACATTACCATTGGGATGCGACCTCGATGTTAATGTTTTCCAAACTAATGTTTTATAAAAATATCAATGATTTAATTGTGATAAATTTAAACAGATTTTTTAACAATTTTTTGGTCAAGGGTTTTACACTTCTAACGTTTTTATTTTTGAATGTATTCCCAAAATCTTAAGTTAAAAAATGAAATAATAAGTCAGTTTGTGTTTGTACTACCTTCATGGAGCTGACTAAATCTCGCCTGAAATGCCCCTAATGTCATAGGATTTCCTATGACTTTCCTTATATTTCGCACAAGGAATGGTTAATGCATGGGCCATAGGCATAGGGCCTCCCGCTTTTTCTCATACCTTCGTTGGTGAACTGAGAGATGACCCAGGATCCTTAGATTTTTCAAGCTCAGTTTTGTTTGTATTTCTTATTACTTTGTAACTTTTGTTTTAGTTAATTATAATCTTATTTTTAAATTAACAAAGAAGAATATTATCAGCTTAAATTATGTTGCACGCGAATTTAATGTTAGAAGTTACTGAACAAACTTTAAAACATAATGGTTTTTGGTTGATATATTAGCAATTTTGAATATCAATATTTTGTTATTGATCTTTCCTCACCAATTATCATACAAATAATCATAGACTCTCACCTTTGATTGAGAAATTTATTTCTTGAAATCAAAGACTATGGTTCCAGAGTTCTACTTGAAAAGCAATTAATCCCTACTTGGGCAGATAATTACTAGATTTTCGATAATTTCCTTATGCTTTCTTAAATTGTTTTATACTCGCTTTTGTTCACTTTTTGAAGACCAAATGCCTATCTAAAAGATTGTTAGAACTATTAATTTTTTTATTTTTATGAAAAGCGGTGTTAATATATCTTATAGCTATAACAATGCTAAGACACGTTGTGTTTGAAGAAATAATTCTGTCTTTTAGACAAAATTCAGGGGGAAAAGCGAATGGTTTCACGGTTGTGTATCAGGGGAAAAATCACTAGTAACATGTATTATATAAATGATTGATTCTCACTTGACGTATAAAATTGTAAGAAATATGCAAAGTTTCTTTGTGTCGTTGATTGGGAGGTTTTTAGGTAATGCCTTAGAAAACTTAGAGAAATTTGCATATATAGTGTTCATGATGTATGCGTAA
The DNA here is from genome assembly GCA_964035755.1 of Teleogryllus oceanicus. Lineage (NCBI taxonomy): Eukaryota > Metazoa > Arthropoda > Insecta > Orthoptera > Gryllidae > Teleogryllus > Teleogryllus oceanicus. Next base: position 17,026,494 of record CAXIVR010000011.1, on the reverse strand, counting down.
TGCTTTGTTGTAATTTATTGCTTTTCCATGGAGACCTTTAACTTCCCTCCAGACAGCAAGTTTTTGGTAATTTAAAAAATGATAATCCTGTATAGAAATCAGTCTGTAGAGGAAGTGTGTAGATTCAGGTTTTTCTAAGAAAACTTACCAAAGGAATAAGAAAATATGAAACTTAAGTCATGCGAAAGAGAATTTTTAATACAAATTTTTTTGTAACTTTTTATTGTTATGTATTGTGAAGTGGGCAGCACATTTTTTAATTATATGCAATTAATGTTATTCTTTATGTGGTTAGTATTTATAGTTTTTTGGTTGTTTTTTTGTAGATGATCACAATGAAGTTAAGAAAACCATACACAACAGCTTCAATGTGGTCTTCAGGAAAAATAACTTGTACAGGAGCTACAAGTGAACCCCAAGCAAAAGTTGCAGCAAGGCGATATGCTCGATGTTTGCAAAAACTTGGTTTCAAAACTAAATTCAACAATTTCCGTGTAGTGAATGTTCTTGGCACTTGTTCAATGCCATTTGCCATTAAAATCACTGCATTTTCAGAGAGATTTAAGGAACATGCTGAGTAAGTTGCTTTGAATCCGATTATGTCTACTCGTAACCTTAATTCATAAATTGAAGAAAAGAAATATTTGATGAAACATAAATATGGTGCTCATTCTATGAAAATTATAATGAAATTTATGTAATGAATCTTTTTATATAAATTCTCAGATAGCACTAGTGCCTCTTAGGTGCCTCACGTTCCCAATTCAATTAAGTAATTTCTTTATTTGAAAAGAGACCCTTTTTTAACCTTGAGAAGGCAAATACCGTTTAAAGTCCTGATATTTAGTTTCAAATGTGAGAAGGTAGTATTTAACCTTTTTAAAGCTTTAATTACCATTCATTAATGTTCTACTGTCAGTTATCTTAATTAGAAATATTTTTTACAAATGCCTTTCTTGTCACATTGAAACTTATTTTTGTTTTGCCTCATGGAATACACCTAAAATAGTTAATGCATTGTCTAATTAAAACTAAAAGAAATATAGAAACACTATCTCTAAATATATATTCAATAATTTAATAATAACTACTCATCAATTATGATTGAATTTAGGGTCACTTTTTGCCCGCCACTATTTTACTGAAACTTTTATTTGTAAACCTTTTGAAAATGTTTGAAGTTATAGTTGTGTATTGCCTTTATATATATTTTGTCAAAAGATGGCACTAATGTTGTTTCCATAGGTATGAGCCAGAGTTGCACCCAGGTGTCACTTACAAACTATACCATCCCAAAGCTACTCTAAAGATTTTCTCTACTGGCAGCATAACTGTCACTGGTAAGTTACACTTGTTTTTTAGAGTCAACGATTGTATTTAAGGAGGAAGAAAGGATGTAGGCAGTTTTGAAAAATGTGCATATCGTGAAATGCAATCTTTCTCGTTCGTATATGGCACATGTCCAGCCATAGAGAACTAAGTGCCACTTAAGAGAATTTTTTATTTTACTGCACCAAAAGGGAAATGATATTACTTCCATTTGTTTCTGATGATGGGAAATGTTTTACCAACTTGCTGAATGCTAGGTACAGTTGGTGAAAGATTACCCATCACCACAAACAAATTAAACTAGTAGTCTTTCTCTTTTGGCATGGTAAATTAAAAGGTTTCTATTTTAAAGGGAAAATATAATTTGTTATTGACATCCAGTGGGTATGTTAAATCTTTTGAGAATTTATAAATATGAGTTTGGAGAAAAATAGAACAGAAAGAAAATCCATTAAAAGATTATTCTTTGAGTAAACTAAAACTTATATTAATGACGAAACTGAAAATGCCAATTATTGGAATAATTTTTTTGTAGAAATAGCACCAAAAATGGCAAATAAAATTGAGGTTAGGGCTCTTTAATTAATGCTCAATATGAGTATCGTGATTGTAATTCTTTATTTCTATTTCCTTCTAATGAACATGAAATTGTAAAGACTGTAGACATTTGAAAAACGAAGGAATCAGCTGGCGTAGATGATATTCCTGCAAGAGTCATTAAATGTATTGAAAAATATATATCTAAACCACTAATTTGCATATTTAATTTAATTATGGAAATGGGAAATTTTCCTATAATTTTAAAAATGCCAAAGTGATATCTGTGCATAGAAGTGGAGTTGAGGAAAATGCTACGAATTTCAGACAGATTTAATAGATTTCAAATTTTCCAAAATTTGTCGAAAATTTTGAAAATTAAATGTCAAAGTTTTTTAGACAAACATAATATTATTAATGCTTGTCAGTTTAGGTGTCAAGATGGGAAAAGAACTGCAGGTGCTTTTGTTTATATTATGGATGTAATTAGTAAATGCATAGATAAAAATATTCCGTTTATTTTTAATTTTTTAGGCTAACAGAAGCTTTTGAGACAATAAATCATGAAATTTTCTTAAAGTCAGTTTATGGATACAGAGAAATTGTTTACAAATTAATCAAAACTATTTATGAAATAGACCGTAATGTGAGAGGGTCAAGGCCAGTATAGTGAGAAGTTAATGGTGAAATGTGGTGCCTCAAGTAACAATTCTGGGACCACTTTCATTTATATTATACTAGCAAATTACCTGGCATTACCAGGGCTTTTTTCATATTCAATCCTTGTGAAAGAGGAAAAAAGATCAATTTTATATCAACCAGGTGTTTTAAGTTTAGTATTTTTAATGTAATTGGTTAAAATACTAATAAAATACGTACTACATTTTCTTTCAGTTTTTTACAATACATTGCTTGCAATAGATTACAACTTATCTTATCCACTGCTGTTGGCCTCAAGCAGTCCATTAGGTATCGGTTGGGCCGCACTGCCACTTGTCCGATTATATTGAGAGTTGAAGTTTTTAAATATTTAGGAGTTGACCAAAATTTCAAATGGAAGTACCATGTGTTGCAACTGACACAGAAGAACAGGTGTCTTATTTGTATTTATAGTAAAGTGAGATTAATTCTTGAAAATAAGAAAAACTATTGATGATAAACTATGGTATATTTGCTTGGGATGGAGTTTTATTCGACTTTGGAATTGCTAAATAACATACAAACAAACCTTATGAAAATTATTTATAAAAAGCCTGTATTACACCCAACAGTGTCTTTCTATATGGAAAATAATGTGATATAAAAGGTTATTTATTGAAAAATCATTATATATAATTACCTATGGCTTCAAGATTAATACAGTAAAACCCCGTTTTTACGTTCCCGCATTTTACGCTTTCCTGCCTTTTACGCCGTTTTTCGTTGGTCCCGTTAAAAAGCCTATATTTACAATGCATTCTTTTCCCGCAATTTACAACTCAATATTAAAGAGCTTCCGTCTTTTACGCCGATTTTTTTTTTTTTTTGTCAAAACTGATGTTTGAATCAATTTCGGCGGAAGTCGTCGCATGTAACCCGTTTTTCAGGTGGTGTTAGCCATTTCCTGTTATACCGCATGCTTTATAGCGGAAGTCAGTGATAGTCTCGTCTCGTAGTCAGCTTGTGGTGTTCGGTGTGTTTGTGTGAAAGGTAGTTGTTGAAGATACGTGTTTTTTTTTTGTGTGCGTGTACATAGTTCACGTGTGCACAGTTGTTGAAGATACGTGTTTTTTGAAGGTAGTGGAGGCGATAAAATATGGAGAAGAAAGACAGGAAATGCATTGCTTTGAAAGAGAAGATAGAGATTTTGCGTCGTGTTGATGCGCATGTGGGAACACGTGTTCAGTTAGCGAAGGAGCTTCAACTCTCGGTTTCCACGTTGAAAACTATTATTAGAAACAGATGCATTCCAAGCATTGTATAGTGTTGAGGGGCAGGTTGAAGAAATACAATTACAGAAAAAAAAGAAACAAATGACAATTTTAAATTTTTTTAAATAGTAACTTTGTGTATTTAAAGTATAATTTGTAAATGTATTAAAAGTGTGATATGTGTTATTGAATAATAATTATGTAAACAAGTCCTTGGAGTAAAACATGTAAGTACTCGCTTAGACTATTGTTTTTTTAACTTTCCTGCAATTTACACTTTCCTGCATTTTACACTTTTTTCCTTCAGTCCCCTGAAAAGTGTAAAAAAGGGGTTTTACTGTATTTATATGTCAGGAACACCAAGTGAATACCTGAAGTCTTACCCCCAGAGTCAACATGGTATTAAGCCAGAGGATAGTACTTTTTAATGTGTTATCCCGTATAGTTTTTACTACATCAAACGTAAAGGAGTTGACTAATAACAAAAATCTGAAGGTAGGCAGCATAACAGAAAAAAGAATATTCAAGAAAAAGGAGAGAACATATATAGATAATAACATAAGTGAAGTTTTCAAAATTACTATGCAGCTAAAACAGTGGCACAATGGCATGAGATGCAAGGCCAGTAATCAGATGGCATCAGAAGGAGCACTTCTTGAACACTTTCTCGTTACTTAATGAGAGGATGGGAAATTTCCAACTATGAGAGTAGTATGTAGTGTGTAGACTAATTTTGAGGCTGACTGCCTTTTTAAAGTTCCCTGGTTAATCATTATGCAGGGAACTTTAAAAATTCATAAATCTTCCTTCTTAGTTCAAATTTGTTACAATTGTAATATTGTGAAATTCAGTTCGATTAATTGGAAACCTTTTTTTTTGCATGGTACCCAATTTTATGGCTTTAATTAGTATTCTATTTTTTCTCAACAGCACCAAGTGTTGGTGATGTCCAAGCAGCCATTGAACACATTTTCCCTCTAGTCTACGAATTTAGAAAAGAACGTACAAAAGAAGATATAATGGCTCTGCAACTAAAACAGAGAGGTGTGAAGCGGAAACGATCTTTCACGCACATTGACATTGAGGAACAAGACTATGAGGAACATTTTGGTGATACTTCTGACGAAGAGAATTATGGTAGTGATGAGAGCTGGGACTGACAAAGAGCTGATTCACTTCGTGGTGCAAAACGTGTGTATATGTAGAATGTTATGTATGCTATTAGATAAATTTGTAAGTATGGTGTGACTGATTTTTGTGTGCCTCAATTGTGGTTACCGAGTTAAGACTGCCTTGTAGAAGATGAATCAGTTCACTTGTATGATATGTATTTTTCATGAACATATCGTGCAACTAGGCTTGTAAGGTGATTAACACATTTTGTAATGATTTTGTTTCATTTGCACATTGTTAGAATGCCTTAAAAGTGTCAAGACACAATACTCATTGTCACTATGTTGGCGATTCACTTTTCTTACCATTTTCATTATGCGTATTATTTATTTATATTGTAAAAGTATGAGCAAGTGTATTTCAGATGTTTGTATGTGTCGTGGATATTGTTAAATAAGCTGAATTGTAGCATCGTTTGTAGGACTATTTAATTGAACAATTACTGAACAAATACGAGAGTATAGTCTACTGAATGGTATGTTGGTTTAAGATTACAAAGATAATGGAAACACAACCCTGGGAACAAACAAAGCTCGCACTTTTGCAAAACAGTATTTATAAATTTATACAAGCATGTAAACATTGTAAAGTATCTGTAGCATTGATATAATGATTTGTGATATAATTTTTATGAAAACAAGGCAATATTAAGGTTTTGCATTCTAACAGGTTTTTTTCTAATGGGTTTAGAAATTGAACACTGAACGTTTTGACATTTGAAACTGACAAAATTGCTCCTAAGGTGTTTAGATGCAAATATGACTTTATTGGAGGAATATATTTCCTATGTCTGTTTTGGGTATTGGTAAATTTCTTTCAGGTGTTTAAACTTATGCCTTGGACTAAGTTGGTAACTAGGACAGTCATATATTTTATGGATAAATATTCCTAAGAAATGGCTGAAGATAATATGTTTGTACATATGCTTAATAAATGTAGATTTTGTTCCATCATATGTATCAGAGGTAGTATTTTTGTGTTTTATGGACTGTAAAATTGTGAAGTTCAAATGTTTCAATAACTTGCATTATTGTTAGCTCTTGTTAGTAATGCTGATTGAGAACTGTTTTGTATGCCTTTTGTTAAATATGTTCATTGCATATTAAAGTAGCATTTTCATCTGAATGTAAGCACCATCTTCCTGTAATTAATTTATCAGAATGTGAAATGCAGAATGTATTGTTCTTGAAAAGACAGACCATTGATTGTGTAGCAACATGATATTTTGACTATTGGGAATGTTTTTTCAATAGATTTTATTGAAGCTACTAATATGTTTTGCAACTTGTTGCATTTTAAATAACAATTTTAGTTTGAACTAATTTTAAAAAAATTGAGCAGTATTAAAATACTTCATAAGTTGATAATTTCTGAAGAACATACATTTCTGCGACTTGTTAATGTTCAATGTGTCTTTTTCTGAGTGACCAAAATAATGAAATGGTTCACTGGTATTATTTTTTTTTTAATTTTATTTTTCAAAACAACAAATTGTATCCTTATAAACAGGAAGTGTATTTCATATTAACCAGTTCTGAATGTTAGGTCATTACACTAGCTTAATTTATTTAGACACCGCTGCTAGTGAAATGACAGAATTATTTCATGGCATTCAGCTGTTGAATGTGTGTCTTGAATTTTGAAATTTGAAGAGTTTCATATGTGTTTAGTTCCTTAAATGAAGCTAAATGAATAAAAAGTTAAAATATCGTGCAGAAAAACTGCGTAATTCCATTACATGAACATCTCTGAAATATTCGCAAAATGGCCTTAATTAAAATAGTATCCAGAAACGAAACTTGATAAATGAAATTTTGAATGTTCGACGGGTTAAAAAATCAATAAATTAATCATTTACTTCATAGATTGATGAAATATTAAAATAACAGAAAATAGAGAAAAAATATTTATGAACTTTTTAAAAGCCAAGAGAAATAATATTTCTTATTGCATAAAAGGTATTTTTAAGAGGTCAATTGGGTATAAAATGAGAGCTAAATGTTCCCAAGATGGATTTTCATTATGAACTGACCAAAATGATTTTTCTATCAAATCAAATCTTAAGGTGTACTTTGATGCATCAAAGCCTGAAGACTCAATAGCTATGGTAAGGAACAAAACTTACCTGGAGATCAAATCATCAATAAAATTTAAGAATTGTACCGGAAAATTCACGAAAATTTGGAATTTTTAATAAAATTTCAATGTAATCGAATTTTCTATTTATTCTTCCTAGATTAATTCTGTAACCAAATCAGTAATAATGACCAATTAATTTCATTTTTATTACTGAATAAGCTGAAGTACTCTGCGTTGCCTGGGTAATTATTTACCACAAACCTCAATTAGACATGAAAGGAAAAAAATTCTATCTGCAATGGTTCCTTGCCTGCCTTGCCCTGCCTTACCTCACTCCACCTCATCTCATTATACTCCACCTTATTCTATGTCAATTCCTCCCATCCTACTCCACCTTATCCTGTCTCACCCTGCTGCTCTTGGCCCTCCCTATGCTCTACACATCCGATCCCCTCCTGCCCAGCTCCACTTCGCCCCTCATCTAGCCCTGTCTTACCTGCCATGATGTGATTGTGGTTACTACAGGCAGGTGTGTTGTTGCGTACTCCTGGAAAACTTCTATTAAAAATGTTTTTCTTTAATTGCTCAAAGCCTAATTGCACTATTGGAATGATTCAAAATGTAGTTAGTAGAGATTTTGAAAGGCTTTCAGAAATATCCAACCCTCATTATCCCTCACCATTTTTGATACAGAAATCTGAGAGAGCATACTTAAATTTTACAGTGATATTTTTCTCAGGTGCCAGCTGATTAATAACATCAAATATTCTTGCCTCCCATTCCATCCATATTTCTGTCAATGAAAGATCATATCTAAATTGGTTACCCTGTTTTGTATTTTTCTAGTGCAGTCTTCAAAATCAATTTAATTATTTTTCCTCCTTGCATATTGAACCACTGCATGACTACCATGTATTATAAATTGAAGAGTAATTATCAATTGTGTATATTTTCCAAAGGGTGCAAGGTATTTTATTTAAGTGACAAATTTTTTGTTGTTTGAATCCATGCCAAAAATGATGGTGTTTGATTTTGTCTAAATCGTGTAGGCTACTTTTATGAAATATCATGTAGACAGTAACTTTTCTTTTTGAAAGTCGCTTCACAAAATTTCAATAAAATCTGAATACATCTAATTTGTATACATTTTTTTTATGTAATGGAAAATGATATGAAAAATCTAGCCTAAATTATACCCAACTAAATACTCTAAATCAAAATAAATCTTTCAGTGAAAATCTCATCAAAGTACTTTAGCCCAGACAGAGAAAGATATTACAAAAATAATTCAATGAGCCATGTAATTTAATCAGATCATGGTATAAAAAAGTTATTTTGTAATCACAGATACATTTTATTTATATTAGTATATTCTCTTACGAAATTGTTTTTGTAATTCCTAGGGACTGTTGATATGGTAAGGGGCTGAGTACCAAATATTTTGAATACGTTCAAATATATTTTAAAAATTCAAAATATTGAACTTTTCAGGTAGCATCAAGAGGTGGAGTCACAGGATGAGCATTTGTGGTGGTCCCTATAAAATTAAGGAGTGTTTCATTACATTTACACAAATTAATATTCAGTTTGCACATTCATTTGCACAAATTAATATTAAGCGTTAATATGAAGTTTTCTTCATATTGCTTACATTTAATAAATTAAAGATTATAAATATTATATAAATTATTCAAAATAGCTATAGTAATTAGTACTCTACAATAAAATATGATGGTTATCTTTCAAAATTAAGTGAATTTTTACTATTTAAAGCTCAACCAACCCCACCCCACGCTCATCGAATAAAAAGATTTGAATCTACAGATAATAAGCCCAGTGGATAAGTCATTTTAGCTTGTAAAAGGTGAGGTAAAATATTTTATTTTGGTTATATTGGTATTAGTAAGAAAAATTCTCGAAATACTTTAGGATTGGGGGGGGGGGTAAAACAGCATAAATTTATAAGGCAGCTAATTTTGTGAACCAACTCGTGACGTCCCGGGTATTTGATATTATACCCGGCATTATACTTATTATATTTGGCATTATACTTAAGATTTTCTAAAGTGGCGGTTGAGGATGTATCTCCCAGATGAAATTCGGCACGACTTTTTGAGTCATTCTCAGTTCTGTCGCAAGGTGTCGCATGGTCGTGACAGCATCAAGCAGTGCTGATCAAGCGACTCTGGCGGTAGAACTGAGAATGACTCAAAAACCGTGCCGAATTCCATCTTGGAGATACTACCCTCAGCCGCCACTTTAGAAAAACCCAAGTATAATGCGAGAAAACGATGGTCGGTTGTTTCGTTTATCTGTACTTCCCCACGATTCTCTGGCTGCGATTGGCTGAATGTGTGATAACGTAATCATCCGTGCCGTAAAATGCTAATGTCATTTTCCCGTAAAATGCCCGATTAGGAACGATTTCTTGCAACATTATTGTTGTAACGGTGATCGCTGTAAATAATAGGATTACGAGGAGAATAATGTTTAATTTTGGTCTTTATGTTAATGATACAGAACAACACTATAATGAAAGTGTTTTAATAAAATAGAACTGATATAACGATAATTAATGTTACATATTTTTTACTTTTTTGTACATATTTCTGTGTATTATAGTATATATCTATATATATATATATATATATATATATATATATATATATATATATATATATATATATATATTTTCCTCTTTTAGTACATAATTATCCGGGGCTATTATGCGGTCAGCATGCGTATCAATGCGTTTAGCATGCATTGCTAAATAGCATTTTGTCCCAGAAGACGCTGGATTCGTTTCGGAATTTAGTATCATTCCTTCCTTCCATGACATGAAAAGTATTAATAACATCTAACGTGTTTGCATTGTAACCTGCGTTGTCAAACACGAACTGACAGAAAGCTTCGTTATTTAGTATACTGCGGATTTTTTTCTTGAAATAGAAAACGCAATTTTTAGGTTACTTGTTCATTAGGAGTATTAAATGTGAATTTTATGTGCATATAAATACCTGTTTCACTAATAAATGTTTTCTGTTAAAATGCCAAAAGGGTGCCTATCGTGTAATTATTGATGAAAATGTAATTATTCTCAATCAAAAATGAATCAAATGAATGTTGTTCTTTTTCGTTTATGTCAGACCTGACTAAGGCCCGGCGGATAATAAGGGTATGGTAAGTAGCTATACCATCACGAATAATTCCGAGTGGGTAAAATACTCACTCCGTATTCGGAGTGAGAGAAATAATCCATGAAAGTAAAATTCCAGAAATACTAAATTTCAAATTTTTAAACTGATAAAATTGGTTTTATTTTTTTCTTCACTATCGTCCACATAGTTTAAAAAATTGAAAAAGAAATATGTTATAGAATGTTTTGAGACCCAATGTAGAGACAAAAAACAGAGAGTACTCCAACGTTATCACATCAAAAATCAATTTCAATTTTTTTCTACTTCAATTTGGAGCCAAAATTGGTTGACAAAAATACCTTCAAATTCAACTGTTTTCCCCCGTCTCTGCAAAATTTTTCAGCCCGATATACTATGCAATAGAAGTTGAAAGATAAAACAAAACTAGAGGTGCTACAGAATGGCACAGATTTTTTCGTAGCAAATGTTTCTAATTTCCGTGGTGTGGACTGGATTTAAGGTCTTGCTCCATTCTCTGACCAGCTGCCATCTATCCATGCATTGCTTCAAATTCGAAATTTGAAGCTCTTTTTTTTTTTTCACAGGAATCTATTGTTTTCGATAAACATCATTGAAAGTCATTTGAAGCACTTCCACTGACAGATACTATACTGTATTCAAATCGATGAAAATGTGCATATTACAAATGTGAGAGATATCTTCAAAAAATTACATTTGTGTATTTTTTAAAAAAACAACAAAAGAATACACGTAAATGAACTTTGCACCATATTAAACAGTGCAATTACCACTATCCATTGGAAAATTTGGAGGAAGAAACTTTGAGCCACTTTTGAGAAAATGGCGTTTAAGTGTTTTTGAAAATGCAGAAATGTGAGCACATTTTAAAAGGAAACGATTGAGTTTTCGCGAAACATTTCGGTTTCCTATTAGTAGAACTGAAATATTATTTTAGTATTATTATAAATGAGTAAAACCTCGTCCTAAATAAAAATGTTCATTCATAAATTTGAAGCCGCGTTTATCCGTTATTGTAAATGCAAAATTTGAAGCTCTTTTTCACAGGAATATATTGAGTTATATATTGAGTTATCGAAAAACGTAAGTAGAAATCATTTAAAGCAATTTCAGAGGCCTTAAAGCCAGAGCACACCAAGGAAATTAGCAAAAATGGTACAAGATCGTCTGTGCTATTCTGTAGCACCGCTAGTTTCTTTGTTTTCGTCGTATGTAATAAAGAACTGCGAAGATAGTCGTGGTTATTGGTTACACTTTCAGTGTACACTCTGTATTTTCGAAAATTGCAACAAAAAAGGGAGGGAATTGTAAATTCGAATTTTGTGCGCTTCGTTTGACGCGTTGTCACTTCGCAAAATCGCAACACAGTGGTTTCAAAATTTTTCGACTTCATCCCATTGTTATCGGTCGTGATGACTGTATGATGAAGATAATAATCTTCTGAAAGGAAATAAATTGTAGACAGATAATACATTTAACTTAGAACCAACAAACACACCTCTAAGTTTTAATCACCATCTCGATCGCGTTTTTGTCCAGTTTCCCTGATCCATTGAGCAAATGCTGAGATGGCCCCTTGATTTGCTTCTGGATGTAAATGTAGCTTCACTATGCGCACGTTTTGTTGAGCTCTCCTTTTGCTTGTAGGGGTAGTCAAGCTGAGGGTGAGTTTCTATTTTGTTAGCAATACAGAAAAATAACATTTGAAGTTCCTTAACCGTTATAAATAAGTTTTCTATAACTCGGAAACGGAAATATCTAGTTTCTGAAACGTTAATCTTTGGCTTTCTTAAATAATAATAATAATAATAATAATAATAATAATAATAATAATAATAATAATAATAATTGTTATTATCATTTTCCATTTTTCAACTATAGTTAAATGATTAGGAAAGGATTCTGAAATTCAAGAAAGCGTGCGCAGATGATTTCCCCCCATACGTCACATAGTTTTTTTTACTGTTTTTGACTAAATAAATAAAAAAAATCGCTGCTTATAATACAAAAATTGAAAGCTGACTCCAATGTAATCATGGCAGGTTTGTGTGAAACTATTCTTGCTTTTCTGTATTACGTGCTGCAAATACTGTGACCGTTACATTTATTCGTTTTTGTTTCATTTGTAAAAGTAAGAAATAACTACTGTTCCTGACAATCGAAATAAATGCAGATATATGCGCCAGAGGCGCCTCGTTTGAATTTGTTGAATTGTACTTTCTCAAGTTATAGCTGAGGTGTTGGTAGGACAGAAATTGCAAAAATTCAATATTACGTAATTGTTTCCAATAATGCGAGAATGTATGTGCTGTTAAGAGCCGCTAGTTAGTGAGTTGTGTATATTATTGCAAAAATGTAAATCTGCATACGTTTGCCCGTGAAACATCTGATAATGAAAGTAATTGTTTAAGAAGTTGTGTCGTTTGAACTGCAATATAGGAAGATGGTAATACATTTAATAAGTGTCCAAAGAAGACTTCAACAATCTTTTAACTTTTCTCTCTTCAATGCACAAATTCACTTTTGACGTATTTTTTCCGAGGATGCAATTATTTTACATTCCTGATATCTGGGAACATTGGGGAGTCTAAAAAAATGCATTGTTTCTCTCGCTCCCTTTGATCTAGTGCACTACTGCACACAACTTAGTTATATCATAAGTAAACCACGAGAGCTTTAGAAATTATCGGTAAATCCCCGACTCGCGGAGCGAGAAAATGTATCTGTTTATTACGGATTCATATGAGAATTTCCAAAGCACGAGTGGTATTTAGTATTACTATTTCTCGAATGAAATTTGAATTTGGGAAGCTGGTTCATTAATACTTTTTACTGAAGTGAATCTGCTATGTTTACATATTTTTAATGATGTTAATTACAACGTTGATGCTTGCATTCGTTGCTTACGCAATGTCGTCTGCAATGTTAAAATCAAGGAGGTTAAACTATACAAGTAAGGATTAATACGTACAAATAAGAACCACGAAAACAGAAATTATGGTTTTATTTGAAATTACTTATTAATACACAAATTATACAAACAAAATTGAATGTTGTAGAAATTACTATTTTCATTATTTAATGATTTTGTTAATGAATTAGTTGCACCAGTAGATGGTGTATCTCTTACATGTGTTGTATCTTCTAATTCTAGCTTTGTTCCTTACAAAAATTTGGAAATTTCTCCAAATGTATTTCCCTCTCTTCTCTGTGTTCTAAGGAGTAGCATGTTGAATAATTTCATTTATTTCTTCGCCATTTTGTACTCTGTTTGAATAAGACAATGGAAAAGCGCGTGTAGATGTAAATAAACACAGGTATTGATACATTCCACCTTCTAAGATGGATGAATCGCAGCTAATGATTGGGCACTGAGGAGGAGGTGATAAGAATAATCGATAAGAAAAAGCTGATAATTCTTCTGTGAATCACTTCTCTGATTTGTCAGTATCATATGTATTCTTACACACTATTGGTCTCAATTTCATGAGTGGAATGAATTAAAAACGAATATTTTGATTTTGGAGGTACTTTACTTAAAGCCCGAACATTTTCAATATTTCTCAAAAATGGCTCCACTTTTTTTTCTTTAAGCTTTGCCCACAAAGCGTTGATCTCATTTTGATATTCTCAACAATTTCTCTTTTGGCATCCAGGGAAACTGTACCTGAATGCCCAAGGAACAAAGAAAATAAACAGGAACCTCTGACAATATTGTAGCCTGGAAGAACAAGCTCTCCTCTAGGGTAATCTTCGAAGACTATCTTATCATTTTGATTACGATGTCGCTGTACGTAATTGTTTTGTGAAATTCTCATTATGTCGTTCGGTGCACGATAATAATTAATTTGCTTCATAGTGAGCACCTTACTATCAATTTTCAAAATTACAGAGAATTTATTGAAAATTGGACTTGCGTCATTTTTATAACCTTTTTATTCGATCAGAAATACAGAGAAAACATTTTGAGTCATTTCGGTGATAAATCCGATACCCTAGTGCTTCTAGTAAAGTACATCCAAAAATGTAAAGATTCTTTTAAATTCGAGAGGCCGAGACATCAGTCAGATCGATCGAGGAATATCATTCTGGTGAAATTCCTGAATACGGTTCTGGCCTAAGTGATATTCACGGTCATAAATTTAAAAAGAAACTTTTTTGATAACAGGGACCCCCTGACACATTTTCATGAAAATTTTGAAATCGATTCTTTGCAACATTAATATTCTCTTTGATCGAATATGAGAAAGTAAAACCGACCGATCTCTGCGATTTTGATAGATGGCAAGACACATTGGTTCCGGCTTGTCTGAAAACAGGTTTATCTTATTCGGTGCATACTTACAGCAGTAATGAGTACCTATCAACAGTAGCGATAATTTAAAATAAAAATACGACGGTAGGTGGCAGTCTTCAAAAGACACCATGTGGCCCATACCACGTGGTAGTGTGAGATTTTTTCTCACTAAATCCACTTCCCTAGGCTTCTTCACCCCCCACGGAGCCACTGTTAGGCATTATCGCGGGGGTGAATTGGGCATGCACTCCGTAGCCTTTTGGCATCATTCTAGGACGCCACTCTCACCCACTCCTCGAGTCTTAGTTTCTTCATTATTTGGGCCGCGAAGGCCGCCACTGCTTCCCACTTCTCCCTAGAAGCCAGCAATCTCCTTATGATGTTCTCGGGGTGCGGTTGCTGTCCAAGTCGCCGGCAGAGATGTTTCCTCTCTTCTTCTAACCGAGGGCAGACAAGGAAAACGAATTCTGCACTCTCCGCTACAGGGGAACAGTGAGGGCATGCTGGGTCTTCAGTCCGGTGGAAGCGAAAGAGATACCATCGGAAACAGCCGTGTCCAGTCAACAGCTGCGTGAGATGGAAGTCCACCTCGCCATTCCCATACTTCTATATTTGGGATGAGTCGAGTAATGTTGCGAGCTGTCCCATAGTCTCTGTCACTTAATCATGGACTCGCGTCTCTCTTTTGCGTGGCCTGTGCGACCTTTCTTTCCTTTGTTCTGTCCGCAGCGTTGGTAGAGCTTGTGCCGTTCTGCCACTAGGACCTCGATTGGAGACTTACCTGTCACTATACACAATGCATCATACGAGACAGTGCCGTAAGCGAAAGCCAACAGTGGCGATATGGCGACCGCGTATCCGCTTACAACACAGCGCTTGCGTAGAATGCAGTTTCCTAGTGCATTACATGGGCGGCCGAGTGCGTGCACTTGATGTGGATCGACACATTCGGCATTCGCCGAGTAGCGAGCTACTGTTTGCCCGCACCCGAGTAGCTGATGTGCTCGGCGAATGTTGGCTTCCTTTGATGTGTACGAAAGACCGACACGCAGTGGATAGGGCGAGTACCGAATGTTCGTCATTCGGCAAATAGCAAGCAGCACATATACACTACTCGGCAATACCGAATGTGTGGAACCGCCTTAGGGTTGATATTAGCGACTATGGCACTTGGATTCCTGTTGGACCGAAAGATGCCGGACCCTTTGATGATGTTTTCAGGATAAATACCCAATATTCCGATACAGCAGTGCTTAACATCTATCCGTTTGAGGGCAATCAGTTTCCTTTCGTGTCGGCAGCTGGCTTTCCACGATTTTTTGGAACGAAAGAACTGAAGCACTTTACATCCGATTCTGCACCAAACGAAAACTTAAGTAAGATATTGTATCCACAATTCGCGGCGGATATATATATTTTTATTCCAGTCGATGCGTCTTCTGTATATATATATATGTATATATATATATATATATATATATATATATATATATATCCAAAACCGGATACATGCCCCGCCCACGCATCAAGAACCCCGAGGCAGCTAGTTGAAACGTTGGTTCAGGTCGACCAAGTTGGATGTGACGCGTTAGCGACGTCGCCGCCTGATGTCGGCATCGGTCAAGCCGAGCGGAACCTACGCTTCGCATTTGCAAGATAAGGAACTAAATATCGCCATTGGCTCCCGAGGCAAAAGCGAGGGAAACAACGGCCAAACTTTTTTTCCGTTGAAAGACGGGAGTTCTCGAAAATGTCTGAAAGAGAGTAGTCGAGATCAGTCTATTAAATTCCGTTGAAAGTGTTATGTTCGGAATAATACACCCTTTAAACAAACACAGATTTATTATCTACACAGAAAGTACATCAGGTACACTTCCAGAATCCAAAGGATGTACCAAAAACAACAGCCAAAATCGAAAACCAAGAGTCCAGGGGATGTGCCAAAAATTTGCAGAGTTCAACCGATAAATATTACAGAATAAACCAATAATCTTGCCGGGCCATCGATCACTTTAACACGGTACAAATCTCCTCGCTCAACTTCACTCAATAACCAAACACTAGAGCTCTGCTCTCTGGCTGGCGGCGCCCGCTCTTAAAGCGGGCGGCGCTGCAGACTCGCTGCTCCGCCGCTGGCTCTCCGGCCAGCTCGTCTTCAGGGATTGGGCGGCGCCTTTTCTGCTCCGCCGCTTCCGCCGACTCCCTCGATCGCCGCTGAGCTCTGCGCCCTAGGCGCGCTCTTCAAAAGTTGCTACACAGCCGCCACAGAAAGAGTAGTCGATCAGTTCGGAGCTTTCTAGTGTGTACTATACGTCGTTTTACAAAGTGTTCTTTTTGGCTGTTACGCCGTTTAGTAAAGGGAAATAACCCTTGCGCGAAACCTGGCATCTGACGAAGTGGAAACAAGCCATTGTTTCATGAACTGGAAATACGTGCATGAACTACGCCGCTTGTAGTGGTGGAACAGAAGAGAATTGTGTTGCAAACGGATTGAGGTCTCGAGCGAGTGAGTACAATTACGAAGAAGAGTGCAACGTGAGTCATTTGAGTTTGAAGAATGAGTCAGTCATTTTGAATTTGAAGAATGAGTCGTGAGTCATTTTGAATTTGAAGAAGAGTGCAACGTGAGCCACTTGAACGAGAATCTAACATTGGGAGCCACTTTGAACTAATTCGTGCTATAAAACTCACGAGAGCACGATCACCCCCCAATATTTCCCAATACGCTTCAATCGCTGTCGCGCTGAGCCAGCGCGCGCCTGACCGTGAGCTAAGGTCGCCGAGCCGGAGGGCCAACAGCCCGCGTCGGAATCCCACGATAGCTACGCTCAGAAGGCAGAACCCGCAGAGTACATTCACCCCTTCCATGTTGCATTAGAGTTCAGTCTTTTTTGTGTGTTTATTTCTAATTGAAGAATACATCATTTTGTGCCATAGATCCATTATCTTTGATTTCTTAGTCGTAAACTTGCATTTATTCTTCCAAACAGACATTTCTAGTACAAGGCTCCAAATAACAATTGAACTGAATCAACCCGACAGGTCTGACGACAGATCTGCAGTGAACTGTCGGAGGTAACGCCAAGATGAGCGAAGCTCACTAAGGGGTAACGACTGGTCGGAAGAGTTGTAAATGCACGACGCGCCGCGGGAATTTTAACGGCGTGTTCCATATATATATATATATATATATATATATATATATATATATATATATATATATATATATATATATATATAAACAGTTCCTTTTATCAGCAGTGACGGTTGGACGCATTTTTTTTCACAGCACCCGCTTCGATCTCGCTCGGCAAGGACCTTTCGAAATATTTACGACTTGGGTCGAGTTACCGCATGACTCAGCACGTTCCAAAACGGTTTTAAAAAACCTGTCAAAAGTTCTATTTTACTGATTGATTCGAAACTTTGTTACTCGCACTAGAGTATTTTCCAAAAGCTTGCTGTACAAATTTGAGGATAAAAGTACAAGTTTCTATGCCCAATACTCAAAAAATCTGGATAGTTTCCCGTCTATATTAACGAAACAGAAAGTCTGTGTCGTTTGAGAAACCGCTGTGTCTTTTCAGCAATTTTTTCTGTGATTTTTTCATTGTCATTTTAACGTTTTCGACGCTATTCATTGTTAGTTGTACCAATAAACTTGACAGAAATACGTATCCCACTACATACGTTTACAAGTTATTCAAATTATCGTTTCCATGTTGTTGCGGCAGGAAGTATTATTCCTTGACGAAGGACATCGTGGATAAGAGCTCAAAATTTTTGCTTATTTATCCTTGAAAATAGATTTTATTACATGAAATTTTTTTATGTTCAAAATTCATGTAGCATATGACTTAGTGTAGGGATCACAGAATTTTGAAGATGTGCACAGAATTCACTTCTCCCCATAGCAGGTCATACGGAGTTTCAACTGTTTTTTGACGTAAAATAAATAAATAAACAAAATACATTTGGGTTTTCACAGGCTTCGAAATGGATTTGTAATTGTAACTCGCTTTAAAAATAAGAAAATATGCAAATAATTTCGATTAACTCAATGCTTATGAATGCAACACTGCAAAGCAATGCGTTCGCATTTCGCGCGCTAGCGAAGAACTGCTCTGGAAGGGCTGAGAGCTCATATAAGTGGAGAGATATCTCACACTTTCTACGTTCAAGTTCACACTTACTTCTCTTAAAAACTTGTGCTATCCGAGTGTTATATCTTCGAGACATGTCAAGGCACATGCAGACATCACCACTGCGTCTGCGCTGTACAATTCGCATGGTCCGGAGAGTGCTCCAACCGTCCACAAGCCACCGTTGTTCCCCTCTTTCCCCTGCAGCCCCGGGGCAGCCACCGACGCACTTATCTCATTCGCATTTCCCGAGTGTGCGCCGGCCATGTCACGAAGGGTATTGGCGGAGGGCTGTGAATCGCATCTTCCGAACGACGCGTTTTGAAATACCATGTTTCGGAAACGCTCTCAGAGGACTTGCATTCCTCTCTTGTTAAGATATGTTTAAGAGAAATTACACCGAATTAATTTGGGTGTGCACATGCGAACGTGCGAATACCCACGAGCCGCAACTTGTTGGTATGTTCGAGATCGATGAACTCCGACACTGACCGGCCTCCGTGAAAGTTGGCACATCTATTTGCTTTTTCATGGAGGAGGCTTTTTTATGCTGTTCATTTTGTTGTAACTCCACTACATGGCCCTGCAGCACAAAATGGCGCATCAGTTTAATGCAAAGCCCTATCCAACTGGGCTTCACTGTTCCTGGGCGTTGCCGTGTGACGCGGAGTGAGGTCCAAGAGGGCAGGAGGAGCGGGTGGCGCGGGATAGAGAGGGGAGAGGAAAGAGAGAAGTAATAAGAGAGGAGAGAGAGAGAGAGAGAGAGAGAGAGAGAGAGAGAGAGAGAGAGAGCAGGACGTCTGCCGATCCCACTTTGAGAAGTGGGTTCACGATACATCACCTTTAAGAGAGTTGTCCTCTATTATAAATGAATATTTCGGTAGGCTTCAATATTGATGTTGGTTTGAATACATTTTTTAAAATTAAAAATTAAGAGAGTAATGAAGAAAATAAAAAGTAAAGACAGTAATGAATAAGATGTTATAATGCTTTATTTATAATTTGTGTTTTTATGGGAGAACAATAACAAAAAACAATTTTCTTACAAATGATACTAATAAATTATCTATAGAACTCATGTTCAGATTCATTTTTCTTTATGTTGTTTTTGTATCCTTTCTCGTAATCTTTTCCAAGGACAATGTAGCGATTCTCGCGAACAGCGTGCATACCAGCCTGTAATGAGATTAAATTACATTTAGTATATATTTCAAAATTCTTCCTAGCATTATTCTGTAAGTGAATGATAACATATTTCTTATAAATTGCCAGTTTCCAAGGGGAGTAAAGGTGAGAAAGTTTTCGTAAAATACATGTTTCTGGATGTAATTACTAAAAAATACATTTGGTTTGATGTATCGGAAAATGTAGGCTATATTCGTTTAGTTGATAAATATGAAAAAAATTATTTTGATCGAATTGTAAACGCGTGCTTTTAAGCAAATGAATTGAATCGCTTCGACGAAGAACTGTGAGCCTTTCCTCCTCTCGTGTTAATTGTTAACACCCTCCTCTCGACTTGCTATCTACACGCACGGACAAGGACCGGTATGACAGAACTGTCCAGGACGCACCCAAACATGGGAAGAGAACCTGGTGCATGGTTTAATCTCACATCAGCGAGCGTAAGCCGTGGAATCGGACAAACAGAACCGATCGATACTTTCTCGCCCTTATAAGAGAAAGTTTTATAATTGTGTATCGAAAAACAGCGAATTTTCGACAGAAAATCTCTTATTGCCGAGCCCTGGTAACGAAAAAGTGGATAATTCTTGTTCCTTCGTCTACTAGTAAATTACTTCGTCTAACACGAGTAGTCAGAATCCATTAATCGTTTTTATATTGTTGTTTATGATTTGTAACGCACCAAATCATTTCCAAACGCTCTACATATTTAGATAGTAAAAACCACACCGGTGGGTTCCCCATAATAAATTTATTTATTTATTTCGACAGGCAACCGCCCATTTTACAATCAAATACAGAAATAAACCACAATCATAAAACTTAAAAATAATTAATATAAATCATAATACTGCAAAATATAAATAACAAAATGAAGTAAAGTACAAAATTCAACAGCAAAATTCATTTAAAATAAGTTCCTTTGCTTTTTTGATAAATCGATAACGTGTCGCAACATTAAGATCAAGTTTAAATTCATTCACAATAACACCTACATTCACATAACACAATTTTCATCGGAGCGTTCATACCTAAGTTCGCGTTATTTTTTGAAACTTCAAAAAACGATAGCACATTCGATCTAGTACTAAATTTTGAAATTCTCCACAAAACTCTGCTTAACAAATTACTACAATTGCTTTCATTCGACAATAATTTATAAAAAACAAGTAATTGTTATGTTTACGATTTGACCGAAATGAGCTAACATTTGATGTTTTGGCAATCTCGTAATAATCATGTGTTATTTTGAGTGAACCCAGCTTTCATACAATGTGCATAAAAATTGTGTTATGCCGTCTCAATTTTTTTTTATAAATTTCGTAGTAAGGCGACCAAATCACACAGACATATAAGGGAATTGACGTCACGGGCATTAAATAAAGCGTTCGCAAAACTAATATATCAAAATCAGATGGGTAACGGTTTATGAAGACAAGCTAATAATTTGACTTGTGTGTTATATGGTCAAGGTGTCTACTCATTTACGACTTCAATGTTTTCTCCGCCCAAGGAATACATAAACATAAAGTCAATTTGATTCTTCGATCTTGATATCGTACTAATTACAATAACATTTCATTTCTCACAGTTATCTGAAGTACCAGTTTCACGAAAAATTTTCAAATCGTCGTCAAATAATAGAAATTTACAATTACATGAATAAGATGTAATATTGTTGATAAAATTTAAACAAATTGTCCCAGATGGGATCCTTGTGGTACTGCCAATGTTACCCATATTTTGTCAGTGCTAAATTACATGTTTAACACATTGTGTTCTGCCAGATAAATAATAATTAACAAGCTAGCGTGAGATAGTACCATGAATACTTTAGTATTCCAACTTATGTATTAATATCTTGTGGTTGATAGTATCAAATACCTTTGAAAAATTGATATAGATTTTTGTGGTATATATTTACGTGGGACTTCAGTTTCATTTTCTTAATCAAATAAGACTGTATAGTCGAAAGATTAGACTCCCCAAATATATTTCTGCAAAACCCATGTTGTTCATGAATCAAAATACCATTTAGTAAATGTATTAATTTATTTTTTATTATTTCCTCTAACAATTTTGGAAAGTTACGCATAATTGATATACGCATATATTTAACCACATTGTGTTTATAGCCGATTTTGAAGACCGGTATAATAAAGCTTAGTTTCCAAATGTGGGGTAAAAAAACCTCAGCAAGTGATTACTCAAATAATTTATGGATAATAGGCATGAATTTCGTCACTCAGCCTTTCAAGAATGTAGCTTGAATAACAACTGGGCCAAGTCTGTTGTTAATATTTAAATAATTAATTACATTAAAGACTTCCAGTTGACTAATTCGTGCATCTCCCATACTAACTGAATAATCATAACAAGCTAGAAACATCTTTATAGTAACAATACAAATTAGATCCTCTTGTTTGCCACATAGTACTGGGAAGACTAAAGTCACCTAATATTACAAAGCTAGCCGACGGATGATTTTCAATAGTATTTTCCAAGTATTCAGTAATCTGAATATAAATAAGCGTGTAAGTTAGATTTAGGAGGAAAATCAATAAAGACAAAAATATAATTCAACTTGCCTACAAAAATATTTCAAAAACCTATTCACCATACATATTGCTGGATTCTATTACCCCAGTTTTAAGATTCTTGCAAGAAATAACTGCCATCCCGCCACCTCTTTCAAACATACTTGTTTCACCACTTCTGCCAGTCCTATAGATGTCATAATTAGAAAAGCCAAATTGAGCATCCAAAATTCCATTGTGTAACCAAGTTTTAGTAAAAACAAATATATCCGTCCAATGTGAATACACTGCAGACCTTATACAACGAATTCAATGCCAAAACGGTATTTTTATTTAAAGTTTTGAATAAAAAATGTATTGCTTGGAACAATTTTTGCACCAAATGTTCTACGATTTCAAATGATTTTTACAAAAAGTGATGACTGAGATGAGTTAATTCTGAGAGAAATCGTGGTATAAATAGTATTACATAACCATTACTAAAGGAGGGAAAGTGTGTGCTGTTTTAACACCACAAATTTTAAAATGCTCGGAACAAGTAATTATATTAGAAGAAACTAAAAAAAATTATAATACTTTCACATAAAATTATTGCGACACGACTATAATAAATCAAACAAATATGGGTCTTCTCATTCAATAAAAAACCTCATTCCACTATTTACAACTTATAAATATTACTACGCCAAAGACTTCCCACCCTTGCGTGTATTTTCAAATATTAATTATACTTTTGTTTTTGAACACCTTTTCATGAATGTTTTTAAACTCATTTCATAATTTATCTCCCGACATGTTCTCAATCGAATTCTTCGTTTGTTGAAAACTCCACATTCGGAAAAATTAGTTTCAGTTCTAACGGGTCAGTCTTCAAAGTTTAACTACGAAACGATTCCGTCATAAGCTACCAAAAAACGATTTTACGAATAGAAAGACTGCGTAAGGCTTGCCGCGGGCGTTAACAATGAAAATTTAAAAATTGCTCTTACATGTTTGTTCCAGAAGTCGGCTGCGCCCACATTCGGAACTCGAGATCTGTGGAAGCGGAAGGACCCCTAGCCACTACGCGTGCGCTTCCGATACGTTGATAATAAGGGTAAAGCTAAAGGCAGGGGGTGTCATTTTCAAAGTCTATGTAAAGTCAAGGTGATTTAAAGGCGGAAAAAGGGTTTTATTTTTTAAACTGCAGACCAGGTGTCGAAAAAAATGAAAAAAAAAATCACAACAATTTGTGTTTTAAGAGGAACGTTTGAGATTTTTCGAGCCTGTTTCGTAGTACTAAGGACACAATAAACATTATTTTTGTTTGTTCAAATATAGTTTTGTTTGAATTTGGGTCTGAGAAAATATCAAAAATATTTTTCTGATAGTAAAAATTGTCTTATTTATTATATTTTTTCAATAAAATAAAATAGTGTCAATTTGCCAAAAAATTAAAATTAAAAAACACGATTTTGTCTAGAGGGGTGTGGGACAGGGGATAACAAATCTTTAAAAAATATTATTTTTATGTTAGAATTACAATTACAATTACATACAGTTTTTGACTAAATAAATAAATAAAAACAATGTAACTACTCATACGTCATTTGATTTGGGGGAACTTTTTACCATCTTATCCGGGAGTACCCTTTATCACGAAGATTTATGTCGTAGTACAAAATTATTTTGTAAAAATGAATAAATGAGTAAAGAACATAATGAAAATATGGTTTACAGGAGAGAACAGCCATATAGAAGTAAGACTGTGCTTATTTATTTCATTAATTTATAATTAATTAATTCATTATTTATTTTCAGTTTATTCTGTAATTTTACTAATCCAAACTTTCTTATTCATTACACTATTTCTTTTCTTTTGTATTTTAATCAATACACGCTATCAGTTGGTGACCCAGCAAACTAGGGTTGCAGCTCCATCGAGCAGAGAGAAGGTTTTTTCCTAAATTCAGAACACTATAATAAACGTAATCAAATTCATGTAAATGAATTAAAACTAAATTTAATAAAAGTCTATGTTCAAACTTTACTTACATAATTTTATGGCTAGTGTCCGTGTCAAGCATGTTCACCTCCCGCGCACATGGTTCTGACTTTTGATTTCTAGTGTGCACTCGAGATTTTGTATTAGTTTGCATTGAGACAATTGCCGGTAATAGAATTCATACACAACTAAAATAACTAGGTTTCGAAAATAGAGATCGCACTCTGCAACAAGCACTGTTATTTGGACATGTTCTATCCTGGCTGATTTGATCTTAATTATTGCTACTAGTGGAGAACAATTATTTTATTTCGAAAATTCCACTACCCTCGCGTATATTGCAATACTGAAAGATATATTTTTTCAGGAATATATTCTCTCTTAAATCAGCAGTCTTACTTTCATGAGAAAGATGATTCATCGGCAGCAGCAACAACAAAAACACTAATTCAATAACTATCTTTCGAGATCTTTTACACACTCATTCACGACTCTCCCAAAATAACTGCATTATACAAACCGAATGAAGGGAGAGCGACTGAAAGAGGGAATTTCTTCCAGAACGGACAACTCTACACGCAGAACTCGTCCAATGTATATTTTTAAACAACCCAACAAATGATAATGAATTCCCCAAACATCATTAATTATGCATTCAATATCGTCAAGAATTGACTGAACTTGTATACTTTCAATAACACGCGAAATTCATAAAATTAAATTACATATAGTGTTAGGCTAAGAAAGAAAATTGGTATTCCTGACGAACGCCGCTCTGCGCTTTGCGGGTGTTATATCCCAACGTACAGGGAGTACGCAGTACTTCATGTACTTCGGAAGATAGGGCTTACGCCTTCAATTAGCTCGAAGGAAGGAGCGCCCTCTGTGACCCCCATAAAAGATATTTCAAAACACAGCTCTCATCCCTCACCCAGATAGGCGTAATAGATTCCAATAATTGACATGTGCCCTCTGACCTTCACATAAAAATATCATAAACGCTGCCTCCTTGTTGTCACCAAAATTTCCCTCGCGCCAGCCTCGGCGTCTCTGATAAGGGCCACCCATAGCGCGGTTGCTTCATCTAGCGACGCCAGACGCCTACCCCCTCTCCACCCTCTATCTGGAAAGTGGAGGGGACGAAGTGTATTTATTATTATGAAAATATGGTAAGATGTTCACTACCAGTTTAGACTTCATACTAGAAATTTGTATCAGTTTGTATCAATTTGTATATGTTAATTTCAGAATAAAACTCAGTTTATTCTTACTCTCTGAGTTTGATTTCATCGAGCCTGTCTGAAGAACTTGTCGACTAGCCATCGACATTATTTAACTGGGGGCTCAGCCGGGATGGCAGGTGTCTATTTTTGCAATTGCGGAAGACAGTAAGCGAGCTAATCGCCAGTAGTAACCTCTTCAAAATTAAGAGGCTTTCAAGACTGCGAGCTGCCGCGCCTTGCTGCCCTGTCTCGACGGAACGTCCACGACGAGTACGCGGTCTTCATCGCCATTGCAGAGGACTTCCTAAGGCCAGCCGATCGCCATCGCTAACCTCTTCAACAATTAAGAGGCCTTCGAGTCTGCGACCTGCTGCGCCCTGCTGCCATCCACTTCGGACCGGCCTGGTAATCAACCTGAGAGGACGTCCCACTTCAGACGCAGGATGCTGACCTGGGTCCTCATCTCTTCCATGCTGTAATTTGATTCAAAGTTAATGTGAGTCAGTGATTAGCTAATTTTTTGAAGTGCAGTAGTTTAACGTAATAGTTGCAAGTACTACTTTCGTTTCCTGCATTTTGTAATCTGTGAACCATTATTAAATTTATAATTCATTTCATTTCGGACATAATCTATAAGAAGAATAGGTTAATATAATAAGCTTTGTCTTATTTGTTGTTTTAGGAATTTATATCATAAATTAAGATATCGCTTGTCGTCATAATGGCCCAAGGTTTCGAACCCCTCTCAAAGTGGGAAATGGCCCATATTAATCTGCTACCAGAATTCAATGGTACATCCGATTGCAATTTGACTACTTCTAGTCCAATGCGAGTCATTTTGAGAACTTTCACCGATCTCGGAAATTCCAATGCGGAACTAACTACACATTCCTCTTTAACATTGTCAAAGCAAAAATCAAAGGCGAAGCCCAATCAGTGCTAGACATCGAAACAAATTCAAATTTCGAAAGATTGAAAGAAAAATTGATTAGAAAATACGGAGACGCTCGCGACGAACACATCTTGTTCCGCGAAATATCTAATTGCTGTCAAAAACGCAACGAAAGTTTCTTGGAATATCACGACAAGTTAAATCAGTTACTTATTAAGTACAAAAGTACATTGAAATTAAACCATCAAAATCCCATCCTTGAAATGAAGTTACAGGAAGCCGACGGGAAAGCCTTAGGCGCTTTCCGAGCAGGTGTTCTTAACTCATATCGCGAATACCTTAGGTACGCGCAGATTACAGACCTCTCGCAAGCCCTTCGTGCATGCCGCGACTATGACAACGAACGCGCATACGAAAATTATATGGATTCTCTGCGTAACAATCAAAAACCAGTTTTCCCAGTTTCTAACCAGCAGGTTAAAACAAATCAAAACCCATTGTTTAATTTCAGGAGTAGCATTCCCACACCTTTTACAAATTCTAATGCACCTCCAAACATGTCGCGTTTTCAGCCAACGCCACATCGAACCGAACCGAGTAGAGTCTTTCCACCGCATGTAAATCAACCGCAAAATCATGCAACGCCAAATTTGCATCGCTCTCCGCTCCTCAGACCGCCGCAATTTCGACCACCGGTAGGTCAAGGAAGACCATACCACTATGATGACAATCAGATTGACTACGCTGACAACAGACAAAACTACGAGCAATTTTATGACGAACCCCCTCAAGAATATGACTATTATTACCCAGAGCAGATAAATGACATTCGCGAGAACGAATACTTTGAAAATAGAGAACTCGAAAATCAGGATTTTCGCGAGGCTGCGTCATCAATACCCAAGACTTAAATAATATATGCAATGCCCCGGAACTCCCGTTCATCACGTTGTTTGGCCTCAAGATCCTTATCGACTCTGGTGCCAGCAACTCAATGATAAATCCGAATCCTGCGTATGAAATGTTTTCTGACTACCTTTTTAAAGAGAATTTCTGCATTCAATCCATTCATGCGAAAACAATAGGAACGGACAACGTACGCTATCAGATATTTTCTGAGTACGGCCTGGACGCACTTATTGACTTCAGAGTATCCAGTGGCATAATTATTTTGCGCTCTTATTGGTTCTTCAGATTTTGCCGTCTAAAAAATTCCTTTGGATAAAAAGATCCCATTCTATTTTCATTCTCTGTCTAAACAAAAGGATCATGAAATCAAACAGAATTCTCACACTCTTACGATTCCGGTCAATATAAAGCAAGAAGAAGTATATGTACCAGCTTTTGTCCATGACGGTCATTACTTCCACGACGCGGTACTAATTGCCGAAGAGTACTCCGTTCAATATCCCACGGAATGCTTTTCAGAAGCTGCATTTGACCAACCGATGTACGTCGAACCGCTAGATAGCGTTAATATCCAGCCGCTAGAAATGAACTCGATTTCCGAGCAAGATATCGGAGATTTCTTAAGAACTCAGCATATGAACGATTTAGAGACAGAGGCAATTTTCAAAGTATGTTCAGAATTCTCCGACGTGTTTTACTTCCCCGGTTATGATCTCTCTTTCACAAATTCCGTAAAACACTACATTCGCACCACCGACGAGAGTCCGGTTTACAAGAGAAATTACCGTTATCCACCCCACTTAAAAGACCTTATCAACAAAGAAGTAGACAAGTTACTAGAACAGGGCATTATCACACACAGCGAATCGCCATATTGCAGTCCCGTATGGATAGTACCAAAGAAAACAGACGCATCGGGTGAAAAGAAGTGGCGGTTAGTTATCGACTTCCGAGATTTGAATAAAAAAACTATTGAGGATAAGTATCCCTTACCAAGAATTGAAGAAATTCTCGATAGCCTAGGGAAATGCCAATACTTTAGTACCCTTGATCTTGCACAAGGTTTCCACCAAATTGAAATGGACCCCCGGTCTATAGAGAAAACCGCATTTACCGTAGACAACCAACACCTGATGTTTAAGAGAATGCCTTTTGAGTCCGGAACGCGCCGCACATTTCAAAGGGTAATGGACAATGTGCTTAGACCTTTTCTGTACAAATTTTGCTTCGTGTACATTGATGATATAATTATTTTCTCAAAATCCTTAGAAGAACACGTTTACCACTTGTCACTCGTTTTGAATAAATTACGGGAAGTCAATTTAAAAATACAATTGGACAAGACAGAATTTTTGCACAAAGAAGTAGCTTTTCTCGGACATGTCGTGACCCAAGACGGCATAAAGCCCAATCCAGACAAAATTCAAGCGATAAAAGAATATCCGATACCTACCGCGACAAAAGAAATTAAACAGTTTCTCGGGTTAACAGGTTACTACCGAAAATTCATTAAGGATTACTCAAAGGTTAGTTTCCCATTTACTCGCTGCCTAAAGAAAGGCGCAAAATTGATGTACGACGAAGCCTACAAAGGAGCCTTTGAACAGTTGAAAGTACTTCTTTCAAACGCACCCATTCTCGCCTATCCAGATTTTACGCAATCTTTCGTATTAACTACGGACAGCTCGAATTTTGCTTTAGGCTCCGTGCTGTCGCAAAATTCACATCCTATCGCTTATCACTCTCGCACCCTGAATCCAGCGGAACGTAATTATTCGACCGTGGAACGTGAGCTTTGTCAATAGTTGATAGTTGCAAGCGATTTAAACCTTACCTTTGGGGACGACGGTTTATAATAGAATCCGATCACAGACCCTTACAGTGGTTGTTTTCTCTAAAGGATCCCTCCTCCCGCCTATACAGGTGGAAAATAAAATTAGAGGAGTTCAATTTTGAGATTAAGTACGTGAAAGGCAAAACTAATTATGTTGCCGACGCGCTATCTCGCATAGAAATTAATGCCTAGGATGACGTTAAATCAGACATTGCTACCGTACCGGACAAAGACTATCAACAAGAAATCGATTGTCAGACGATACATTCCAATCAAGAAGATCCCATATTCACCCTAAGAATGTCGGAAAGATCCCTCAACCAAAATAAGAATCAATTGCTTATTTCATTTAGTAAAACGTCAGGCTTTTCCACAAAATCACTTTTCAAAAGAAACAAAATTACGAAAATAAGAGTAACAAATCACAATTTACTTCAGGACCTACAAAATCTCCTCCCTCAAATTATAATTCCAAGCGAGAAATACGCAGTCTATTTCGATGACATTACGATCGAAATCCCCTTCATTAGAATCTGCCAAAAACTTTTTACTTCTGAGTTAGTAATATTACGCACCACTAAATTAGTAGAAAATGTCGAAGACAAAGATCTACAACAACAATTAGTTGCGCAATACCACAGTATTAATCATAATGGTATAACGGAGACAACCGAGCACCTTATCCAAAAGTATTATTGGCCCCACCTTAGAACGCAAGTCAGGGACCATATAATAATTGCGAACTTTGCCAGAGAAACAAGTACGAGCGCCACCCGAATAAAGTGCCGAATGAAGGACCCATTACGTCTCCCGCTCCGTTCTCTTCTATTCACATAGATACCTTCCACTTCGAAGGAGAAAGAATACTCACAATAATAGACGTGTTTTCGAAGTACGGTCAGGCGTATCCATTACCGGATGGCACAGGATACACAGTACTCTGGAAGCTAAAGCAATTCTTTTCCCACCATGGATTTCCTTCTCGGATAACTCACGACCAGGGCACTGGATTTCAAAACAAACTGATTGATGATTTTTGCAAGTCCCATAATATTACGTACCATGCCACGACACCTCTGAATTCTTCATCAAATTCACCCGTAGAACGATTTAATTCAACTCTTCTCGAAAAATTGCGAATTCTTAGAGGCAAGGACAGAAGCAGTCCCTTAACGCACATTCTAATTGATGCAATCACGTTATACAACTCTTCTATTCACTCCAACACCAAGAAAACTCCCTTTTCGGTCACAATAGGATCCCACTACAATGCGTTATATCACATATTTATACCCACAACTGATCTAGAGGAATACATAATGGATAAAGAAATGCAAGTCAGAGAAATGGCTGCCTGCAATTCCCAGCCAGAAAAAACTCCCTTTCTCCACGAATATAAGGTAAACGACATCGTCTATGTAAAAGACCCACTGACGCGTAATAAGAAATCTAGGAACCTATACCGCGAAGGCCAGGTCGTTAAAACGGAGACGAACAAAATCCATTGTAAAATGAAAAACGGAAAGATCCATGTCCGACATATTCGCCACGTAAAACCTAAGCGAAAATGTTCTGTTACAGAACCGCGACCCGATGCGACGGAATGAGAACACAATTAATCGGAACTCAAGGATTCCACGCAGACGCCCTCGGCCCAGCAGTCGTCGTAGATAACTACCACAAGTTTATGTTCCATTTCAATATAACTACTTTAATAGAAACGTTCTCCCAGATAAGAAACACAACCAACTCCTTGAATACCAAAAGTAATAACACCTTTCCTTTCTTGTCTTACGAGTTATCGATGTTACTAAAAGAAGCAGAAAAGGAACTTTCAAAATTACTCCCCACACGCAACAGGAACAAAAGAGGTCTCGTTAGCGGACTAGGAAAAATTATAAAATTCATTTCAGGCAACTTAGATCAGGATGATTATGATACGCTCGAAGCACAAATTACCGCCCTGAAAAAGGATCGAAATCAGGAAGTACGACATATTAATAAACTAGTCTCGTTTAGTAACTCTATCACTCAAAAATTCGTAAATGAAATGAATCACATAAATTTAAACATGGGGCTAATTCAACAAATATTGTCAAAGCAGGATTTCAAAGTAGACATTTTAGAGCAGTACCAGTATTCTACAATGTGTTTAAGAAGATTCCTGAAGATCGTAAGAACTCTAGAAAATACCATAAGTCTTTCTTTCCACGACATCACGAACGTTCAGCTGTTCTCCAATGAAGATATTACCAATGTAATGAATCATCTGTATTCTGTATATCCAGCCAAATCCATTGTTCACAGTGATCCTTATCATGTTTTTGAGAACCTCAAATTCACAAAAACCCAGGTTGTCATAATAGACCAGGGATTGGTCGTAATAGTATCAGTACCAACTACTGACGGTAATAACTATCACTTGTACGCAATCACACCTGTACCTACTATTAATAATGTTGTGTTAATTCCTTCAGAGAGAAATTATCTCCAGGGCCCTACCTCTAAGTGGTCAACCGAAGATTGCACTAAAGGCACATTAACGTACGTCTGTATTCATTATAATGTAAAGACTACTAATTGTAACCTAACGAAAACAACAGGATGTGATTTCGCCCAAGTAACTAATGAAGTGAAACTGTTTCAACTCCTTAATAAAAATGATATTCTATTTTTCTCACCCCATAAAGAAATTGTAATGCAGACCTGCAAAGATAATCAAACTTCTGTGGAACTACAAGGCCCACACCTGATTTATAGTAATGTAAATTGCCCTATATCAGCCATGAGTACCACCTTAGAACCAAAATCGACCAGTCCCGTCATGACGTTTCCGCTTGTATATGTACATAATCAACATGATGTAAAACTCCATATCCAATTCCAACCGTCACACCTTGATGTAAATAAACTAAAATTAGACCTAGTTCCCATCATACCCACTCCTACTATGTGGAAACAACTTAATGTAGCCGATATTGGTTTTGTACTGATTATTTTATGTATTGTATGTCATCTGTGTAGAAAAATGTTGTATAAGGTAATTCTCAAACTGGTGGTACGCCGGGAGGCAAAGCAAATCCCCGAGGACGGCGATGTGCGTCTGGAGGGGGAGGTGTTATATCCCAACGTACAGGGAGTACGCAGTACTTCATGTACTTCGGAAGATAGGGCTTACGCCTTCAATTAGCTCGAAGGAAGGAGCGCCTCTGACCCCATAAAGATATTTCAAACACAGCTCTCATCCCTCACCCAGATAGGGCGTAATAGATTCCAATAATTGACATGTGCCCCTCTGACCTTCACATAAAAATATCATAAACGCTGCCTCCCTTGTTGTCACCAAAAACTTCCTCGCGCGCAGCGCTCGGCGTCTCTGATAAGGGCCACCCATAGCGCGGTTGCTTCATCTAGCGACGCCAGACGCCTACCCCCTCTCCACCCTCTATCTGGAAAGTGGAGGGGACGAAGTGTATTTATTATTATGAAAATATGGTAAGATGTTCACTACCAGTTTAGACTTCATACTAGAAATTTGTATCAGTTTGTATCAATTTGTATATGTTAATTTCAGAATAAAACTCAGTTTATTCTTACTCTCTGAGTTTGATTTCATCGAGCCTGTCTGAAGAACTTGTCGACTAGCCATCGACATTATTTAACTCGGGTGTATGGCGGAGGCTCTACCTACCCGACTTGTGAGGCGAATGTGCACGGGGCTCTATGTTGAGGCTAAGACCATTTCACCGGTGCAGTGCCTGGTAGCGCACGATACGCCAGAGAGAGCCTTCGACGACTGCTCTCTGATTTCAAAAATGATTTCATATATATATATATATATATATATATATATATATATATATTACACACACACATAGATAGTAATATCTCGAATATTGAAAGAGAGTAATGAAAAATGTATATTTCTAACACATTATACAAGTTTTTTCATTATCTGGGGGTTATACAACCACCCAAACTAAGCTCGAGTCATCACTGCACGTTTTTATGCCAATTTACATGATTGGTTTTAAGTTCATTGAAAACT
This sequence comes from Teleogryllus oceanicus, assembly GCA_964035755.1. Lineage (NCBI taxonomy): Eukaryota > Metazoa > Arthropoda > Insecta > Orthoptera > Gryllidae > Teleogryllus > Teleogryllus oceanicus. The sequence goes on along the minus strand of CAXIVR010000011.1, from coordinate 16,993,239 downwards.
AATTACATCTAGCAGTCTGATCATATCTTCTCTTATGTCATTTAGTAATTTAATATCTAAATGGACACCATCGAGATCATACTTTGTTATGGGGAGTACGATATTTCGTATTTCCTTGTAATAATATATTACAATATAAAGCTTAAAGAGCAGTTTTTAAAATCTATATAAATTTAAAACAATGATGGATCTGTCTTATGATGAATCTGACCCACACGTTTATCCCTTGACTCTTTCCAACGACCAATTTACCTTTAATTTTTTTCTGATTGAAAAAAGTAGAAAATACATGTCAGTAAGTAAAATAGACTCACCTCTTGGCATATTGCGTTGATATCGGCGCCAGAAATTCTGTCTGGACGTGCAACGTAATCTTCCAAATCAACTTCTTCGCTCAAATTCATTTTAGCTGTGATTGTAGCAAATATAAGTCTCTTCTGTCTCCTATCGGGGAGAGGAAATTCTATTTTCCTGTCCAGGCGTCCAGGCCGCAGAAGTGCGGGATCGAGAGTATCTGCGCGGTTTGTTGCCATAATCACCTATCATGAACAGAAAGAGAATTAAATTGATTTAGGAAACATGATATGATTTTAAAACAATCTTGTGTCTGTTTTCACAAAATCAAATGACATCTAATTTGTACTTTTCGAATACAATTTATCACCGTTATAATAAATTTAGCTGCGCACTTTGTATCATTGTCACATATTGTTGGAAGTTTGTGTTAGGCAAAGCTCAGTTCGATGGACGTGGTAATCGTCATAATTATCTATCGGTCTAATAGAATTATACATTAAATTATTGAAGGAGACCTTATTACGCCTGCAGTCGTTTTAGGGTTCAATGCATTCGTTTAGTATCAAGGAACATCATTTCTTAGTATATGATCGGAAACATCTAGAAATGTTCCATGGCATTGTGGCGATTAAACTTGAAAACAACTAATTCAGATAACTATGTTATATTGCAATAACTTGAAGCTTCTCCCCGTTATGAGGTAGACGTCTGATCTTTCTTTGAAAGAAAAAAATAAGAATCGATAGGGCAGCGTTATACCATTAAAAGGATTCTGCATACTTGAATTTTGTCGCAATTTAATTTTAATTAATGGGGAGTTGTTGAAGATATAGCATTTTCTTCTCACTGCTAGAACTTTTTGATGCATTAAAATAATACATTATCATCACTTTTTACGAAAAAAATAATCCAAAGTGACTGTATAATACTTCTTATTCTTTTGTTAATCGTTGTACACTGTGAATTGAAATAAATTGAAGACAGTTTGAACAATATTACTAAAACTATAACTTTTGTAAAGGTTCGGTATTTAACTTGCATCCCATCGCATTAAAGTATTGTAAATGTGTAAATTGCGCCACCAATACTTCTAAATCTTACTAATTTTATAGTTTTTGTAATTATCAATGGGTTGCTAAACATTACACTGTCATTAACTTTATTTGACATGCGGGAAATAAGGAGTTCAGAAAAGTAAGTACGATCCGTTTTAGTAAATTTGTCGAAATTGAATCAAATTTCAGTCAATTAAAACTTCAAGTTCCGTAAGTCGTATGAGAAACACTGGTCTTCAAACTAACGCCAAACAAATCAAACAAGTACCTTGACATTAGTAGTCTGGTCGAATCCATCCATTTGATTCAGTAACTCAAGAAGTATTCTCTGTACCTCTCGATCAGCCCCCGTTTGTGCATCGAAACGCTTAGTCGCAATGGCGTCGATCTCATCGATGAAGATGATGGCAGGCGAGTTTTCCTTGGCGAGCCGAAAAACATCCCTCACCATCCGTGGCCCTTCGCCCAGATATTTCTGAACGAACTCTGAACCTACCACTCTTATAAAGGCAGCTGCAAACATAAAAAGGAACTTGTAAAGGAACACTTATAACGGAACAGCCATGGTTTATCCTACACAGTAAAGTATTTGAGTAAGTTGCTTGTGCCCGTCTGCTAGTTACACCAGTTCTGGTCCACGAGAAGCGTTATTCGATCCCATCGGTCGAATGGGAAACTGCCCATTCTTTTGCGGACCCTCCCAGAAATTCGAAGACGTGCTTGAACAATAAGGGTTTAGGGGCGGGGTTTAAGATCCAAAACGAGTTTTTCTTTTTTACGGAACATACAAAAGTAACCAATAGCTCATTTGATTGGCTCTATTTTTTCGGGATTACGTACCCGTGCGAGAACTCTCGCATGCACCCACCTTCTTCCCTATTTTCCATTTCTACATTAAGCCTGCTATTTATCTTTTTCTTCAAGACCCTCCTAACCTCCGTCACTTGTTCTATGACTCCTTGTAATTGATAGCAATACAATTCAACATTGTCAACACAAATTATTCTTATTTAACTTTATTACCGACAAGAGAGGTACGTCCATGTTATTCAATCTCGTATTGTATCAAGTAATTAGTTTAATTTCACATTAAGTTGCAGATTCTGCACGTCTCGGAGCAGGTGGGGTAATATCAAGAAGCGCCGAATCATCAAAAAATGTAATAGAATGTTAAAGAAGATCTCATCCTATAAATTACGGTGTGAGAGGCGTTTCTTTGAGGCATTAGGTCTCAAAATTTTAGTTTTTAATCCCTAGAACTGTTGTTTTACGAGTTATTTAACCATATAGATTAAAAATGCTGGAATGTTGCAGGTTGCATTTGATATTAATACTTAGAATCATTTTTAAACCAAACCTTTCATATTTTTAAAGTCAAAGTACAATTCATCACGTCTCCGTGAAACTTTCTTTCTTTAGATACTTCATTTATAAAGATTGGTTGCGTGTGAGATCCGCAAAAGATATGTATACCACTGAAATAATGTAGGAACGATTATTCACGAAAATTAAAAAAAAGAAAAAAAAAACATTGAAGGTTTCAACGCTCCTATTGATGATACGCTTTGAATTACTGCCTTTCCGCCGTGACATAAATCGTTACAAATAATTGCCATTATTACGTATTTAATTAAGAGCCGTTTTAGTGGATAAATTCCACGATATACAATCAGCCATGTCAAACTGTGCCCGCACGAGCTACTTCCCGCCTGACAAGACTGGCGCTCCGCGGTCATACACAACTTCCCCTGACTCCGCTCTCATTTCACCTCCAGTTCCACAAAGGGGTGTACAAGTGCAAGCAGAATAGGGGATAATAACTGTGAAGCGCGTTCGAAATATCACGACTGGTAGTTTGAATCAAAAGCATGTTCGCCGGATATTTTTAATCAACCAAGATCTGAATTATGACTATATACTTTATTTCATGTTTATTTTCTTTTACATTTGGCCCTTGCATAATCATTTTGTCAGAAGTCAGGAATATGATTGATAGACAAACTGTTTGCCTCCTGTTGTTTTGCGTTATTTTATTAAATGATTCTCTTATTTGTTGAATGTTGCAATATGAAATAAATGAACAAGTCTTTATGAAGCCTATCTCTTCTAGTAAACCTCCTCCTAGTTACTATACCACTTTTACGAGAGGACAGTTCTTTTAATAGACAAGAAACTTTATCCCTAACCTGAACGTATAAAGTTAAGGCCATTAATTCACTTTTGAGTGCTAGCGATTACGAAGTCACGATCCTTTTGAGTAAAATATTTAATTTTACCAATAATTGATCAGATGAAACATACGTGATTTTGTCATTCATAAAATTATAAATGAAAATTAATAAAGCTAAATGTGAGGCAATAACTGTCAAGTAACTTCTCCAAAAGACTGGGCCAGGAATACAGTGATGTGCCCCCACTCCGGAGAAATTGTACAACTCTTACTTTTTTAAAATTATGCTCCAGTTTCCCTGGACATAGTGACCGCGGACTCTAGCTAGCTAGAGTACCTTGCCCGCGATCTTGACATACCTGGTGTACATGTAACTCAATCTGAAGTTTGTCAGCATATTTTTTGCTATAGCGTTTCGAAGCTTTTTTTTTGTCCCAGTACCAGATACTTAGTCATCAGGTATATTGACCTAAATAACCATTGTGTATAGAGCCATTTTCCTAAGGATGAGCCAAAGTGACAGCTAGTGCTGGCAACATAACTGAAGGTTCTGTGGTCGTTGTGTCCTTGAGCCCATTAGACTCCCTTTCTCGCATTCGTTCGTTTGCAGGTGGCTAACTTGTAAATAGTTTCGACACTTCCTTTTGAGGTGTCCTTGTCCGACAAAAATATAGTGCGCTGCGAGAAATAATTTATATTAGAAAGTGCAGTGTAACGTGCTCTTTTGTAAAAATTATTTTTTTCTTTATATATTACATTGAATTTACTTTTAGTGTCATAAATATTATGTTTATTTTAAAACCGAGACTTGAATGCGAGATGCGTACCAATGCACGTGTTTCCGGCTTAAAATCATTTTTCGTTCTATTTACATTTGTGGCAGTTTTCTTTTACTGATTGTGAGAGCATGTTAAGAGATTTTCCACATACGTAATTTAATTTAAATATTTCCCGGACTCATGTACGAGCACATACCTCAGCGAAACTCTTAGACTTCTGCATAGGGTTGTTTTCACAGGAGCCATAACCTAACACTTTACGAAGAGGCGTGGCTGAACAGCTGTCTCGGCGGAGGGATACTTCTCTGAAATACATGTGATGTTCATTTGTTTTCACGAACTGTCACTTCGGCTCATCCTTAGGAAAATCGTTCTATAGATATGGTCGGGGTTGAGATAGCCCCTTCTTGTGATATTCCGTGAAAGGCAAGAACGTTATCGGACAAGCAATGGATTCTTATTGGCTGCATTGCTAGAAAATGCGCAATACGCTGTAGTTTACTTTATTGTTGGTGTGTCAATGAAGTATTGCCGAGGCGGCAGGTGTGAATTCGTAAAAAAAAAAATTCTGAGTTAGAACATTCTTGGAATGAGAGGCCCCAATATTTTTTAAACAAAATTTTATATTCGTTTACAAAGATTTTAAATTATTATTTGGATTATAATTTAATTTGCCATTTTATTATTGTTTCTTATTAAATAAGGATACTATTTCAATATTATATGGGGGTATTAAAAATCTGCTCCTCTGCAGGGAGTACTTGCCCGTAGTATGGTGCGCCACAGCTTTCGCCAACATAGTCTTGCCACAGCCTGGGGGTCCATACAAAAGCACCCCTCGAGGAGGATCGATGCCAATCTGTTTGTAGAGTTCGAAATGAGTCAAAGGCAATTCAACAGCTTCTCGAATTTCTTGTTTTTGCATATCCATACCCCCAATATCGCCATATGAGACATCGGGCTTTTCATCTGTGATGTAAAATGTATTACATTTTAAGACTGGAGAAATAAGCATTTTGTGCATAGATATTTTTAAAATCCACCTAAACTTACCAGCCTGTAATAGTGAAATGGATGAATCGGCTTCTGGAGGCAAGACATCAACAAGAGCATTACTGTGTTTATGTAGAGCCACACTAGCGGAAGGTTTCAGCAATTCTCGGTCAATTGTAGATAAAATTCGCACATAATAGTTAGATCCTTTAAAAAAGTAAAATATTTGAACACATGGTAATGGCGTTATGTTCTAACTTATATTTCAATACACTCAGACCTGTAGTACTTCCAACAATTCCAGTGTGCTGATCAACTGCTTCTAAAAATTGCCCAATTACCAAAGGTACACTTTGAATGCGCTTTACTTCTTCCTGAGCATGTACATATTCTTTTTTCAAATAACGCAATTCATCTTTTATATATTCCTCTTGTACAGTTAAAAATTCCAATTGTTTCTGCAATTTCTGTAATGATTTCCGACAATAATTACGGGTAAAGTGAAAATGAATGTTAACCCATTATAATACTATTAAAAGTAAACTGAATTTGTGTAAAAGTATAAAGAAATACCTTGTATTTGGTGTAGAGATCTTCGTCTGTATCTTCACCCGTTCCAACCGTTGTTCCATTTGTAGGCTTTGTGGCGTGTCCGAGATCAGTCTGTAAAGTAAATCACATAAACCATTTTTGTGCGTGATACAAACTAATTCGATTTCTCGAGACAAACTATAAATACATCAATGTAATATTCATGTTGTAAAATATTTATATAAATAATAAAACATTTAAACCTTGTCAGACAACAGGATTCCGATTTCTTCCATTTTTGCTAAGAAACAAACAACGATACCAGCAAGGCACTCATAAATATTGACGATAGTCGGGAATTACTCTAAGAGTTTAATTTCAATTATGATAATCAAATAGATTACAATTGTCGTATGCTTATGTTTCTCATCAACACAATAAAATAATATATGAAAAGAATATTAATTTATTATTCTCTTTTAAACATATATGAAATTATTCTTTGTGTTAAACAATTATGAAATTATTTATAGTAATCGGGCCAATTATTTGATCAGGTAGGCCGCTGTTATCCAATCGGGAACTTCAATTCCAAAAATTGAGTCATAACGACGTTCCCGGATTGGATAGCACAACACCACCTACATATCTAGGTGGTGTTGGATAGCAGCGTCCAGCTGATCAAACGTCAGAAGTCACTATAATTAAACCGGAACTGCTCAGAAAGAGTTCATGTTTTGCGCAATGATGTATATGTTTTTAATTATTTAATGCCATGAATTATAAGCGAAATATTTTGAACATTTATGAAATGAGAAAATTCATTAGAAAAAGACAATGCTGTGAACTACCGAAGGTTGTAGAAGCAGCGGCAGAAGAACAAGATGGAGGGACGAAATAAGAATAACAATAGAAAGACGCCACAAAAACCATTAGCACCAAGAAATATTAATTTAGACACCGTAACAGATGCTGATCTGCAATTTAATGAAGCCAATAATGATAAGATTTTTTGTAGTGCTCTTCGTTGCCCACAAGTGTGGCATTAGGAAGGTGTTGTTTATTTCGATGGTATACACACCTGTCAAATTTAATGAATCTGTAAACAAATATTGTAATTAATTTTGGGGTCAAATGACTTCCATTTCAATCAGGTTCTCATTGTTTCCCTTGACTCATAAAGCAAATGCCGAGATGATCCCTATCCTATGCTTCTGAATATTCAAATGTATCTTTTATCATCGTCTTGAATATCAGGCATTGAGACTAGTCTAATTTTTGAGATTACATAAAAAAATAAACCGTTTAAAAACTTTGATATCAATTTTTATATCCTTAATATTATTTTCCATTGAATATTACATTTTTTCTCGACAGCAATGCACGATATATTAAAAATGTAGGGTCATTGATTTTCATGGAGACCATTGATGCATCATATCTGAGAGAAGCTGTAGTGACACAATATAGCGACGGACGCAATCGCTCGGCTACAGAAAGAGTTGTTCATTGCCTAGCCACCCGTCTATGTTTGTATAGGATTATTTAAGAGCTTATTTTTTCATTTTAGTCAATTTGTGTTGGGCTAACGAAGTAATTGTTGAATTACTTACATCATGATGGTGAATAGGTGTATTGTGTTTGGAAGTAACTTTTCAAATTTGCGACAAAGGGAAAAGAAATAGGAATTTATATACTCCGAGTAGTTATTACCTTTTCGTGCTTTGGGTTCGTGATATTGGAAATTTAGTTATTACATTTCACTGTCATTTGTCGATTACGAGTTTTGTAAGATTGATTAAACTAATAATTAAAATGGAATGAAAAAAAGTAAGCTTGTGTTTAAATGTCCCTGTAATGTATTTTGTAATTCAGCATACGTTCTAATGTATTATTTTTATGGATCTGATTTTTCATTAATTTTCAGTCCGAGATTTCACAAAAGCATGGATTAAAGCCATTAGAAGAGAGAATGCCATTCAGAGATCAAGAAAAGACTTTTGATAATGTGAACAGGATATTGCTTTGGAGAATTCTTAAAAAAAGGGAATACCCAAATCACCTAATGGGAACTATTAAATGCCTGTACACGGAAACAACAGTGTACTTAGATATAAACGATAAATTAACGAAGGAGATTCCCACAAATAAAAGAATGAGACAAGGTTGCAGCCTCCAGCCAACAATTTTTAATATTTATATGGACATATTCAGAGCATGGAAAGTATAGGTACTACTCGCGCAACTTTTCTTGAACGATGACCCTGCTTCTCCCTCCCATGAGTAATAAACAGTTGAAGGCAAAAGCTCGCAGTGAGCACTGATTCCATTCCAATCTTTAAAACTTGGGTGGTGCGAAACAGAAGCTAGTCGAAGCTAGTTGCTTTCATAGTCGAGAACTTCTGTTCAGCTTAAATACCATTATCTAAAGAAATGGCTGAGGCAGGTCCAGGTCCTTCAAGTGATGCTCTTAAAACTTCTATCTACAGTCCCTACTATTGCCAACCCAGAACGATGACCTGGCCGCACACGTAGCAGGTTTGACTTTGATTTTCCAGAGGTTGGCATTACTGTAAATACTCTATTCTCCGTTCGCCCTAAGAAAAATGTGGATGTAAACAATAGCACGTGCTTTGGAATGCTTGATATAGGTTAGTTGACGCGATATAGCCTCAAGCTGTTCATGTGCAGACGAAAATAGTTTTCGATGTAGTGACTCATTTCTCTCACAATGTTACAATTCCAGACGAAACGTATAATCCATAAGGCCTCATTCACAATGCAAACTTAAACGTAACCGTAACGTAGCCGTAAAACCTAGAAATGGGTTATAAAGCGAGATCTTTCACAATGCCTTGACGTAAACGTTGACTTGAGACGTAAACTTAAAGTAAAACGTAAAACTTATTTTACAACACTTTGCCAGATGACATTAAACGATTAAATTCAATAGAAAAGTTTAAATCCCAAGTGAAATCGTTTCTGCTGCATAACTGTTTCTATACAATTAGAGACTATACTGAGCATCACAAGAAAAGTAACATTAATTTTAACAATGCTACATAATGCATTATTTACCATTTGGACTGTATAAATGAGTATAAACAACCTGTAACAACTATTGTACTACAGCTTCCGGGTCAATGACCCCCATCTCGATCAGGTTTTTCGTCCAGTTTCCCTGATCCATTGAGCAAATGCTGAGATGGCCCCTTGTTTTGCTTCTGGACATAAATGTAACTTCATTTTCTGTGCACGTCTTCTAGAATTCAGTGGGAAATACAATTATTCAAATTATCGTTTCCATGTTGTCGCGGCAGGAAGTAATAAGAGCCAAAATTTATTGCTTATTTATCTTTGAAAATAGATTTTATTAAATGGGAGTTTTTTTCTCCCTTTCAAAATTCAAAATTTATTGCTTATTTATGAAAATAGATTTTATTACATGGGAGTTTTTTTGTTTTTTTTCTCCCTTTCAAAATTCAAAATTTATTGCTTGTTTATCCTTGAAAATAGATTTTATTACATGGGAGTTTTTGTTTTTTTTCTCCCTTTCAAAAATTCAAAATTTAAGTAGTATATGACTTAGTGTAGGGATCACAGAATTTTGAAAATGTGCACACAATTCACTTTTCCCCATAGCACGTCATACGCAGTTTTTAACTGTTTTTTTGACGTAAAATAAATAAATAAATATGTTGAGCTCGCAAGCTCCAAGCTTCTACGTTTACGTTTACGTCGAAATTCTACCGAAGACCAATCAGAGAGCAACATGAAAAAAACAAATGCACAACAAAATCCGCGAGAAGGAAGGTCGACTCCAGATCGATTCTTGTTGATGCGTGTGTATTGGTGTGCGTTGGTGTGTGTAGTTGAAAGGTAGAGCAGAGAAGTTTGTGGAGTTTTGGTACGAGTTGCAAAGTGTTGATTCGAAATGGAAAATAAAATTGTGACCTTCTACGAATTATTAATTAGTTTAGTGCAAGAAAATTCGTGCATTTATGATAAAGGACATGGAAGTTATAAGGACATCATGTTGAAGGAGAACACATGCCAGAATTGCCCAAGTGTTAAACCATCCGGCGTCGGAATGCCAGACCAGACTGAAAACTCTCAGAGAACGGTATTGCAAGGAGAAAAAAAATAAGGAAATGGCCTCTAGAAGTGGGGTGGGATCATCGCAAAGAAAAGAATGGCCGTTAATGGAGGCCATGTCTTTCCTTGATGATCATATTAAGGCTAGGAAGACGTATAACAATTTCAACACTAGTGAATGTGAAACTGTTCCAGATGAACTGGTTACAATAGAAAAGACCAGTAATAGCACTGATGGAGGTGAGGTAATTTCTGTTATTCCAGAGGCAATTACCTCACCTCCTCTCCCAAAAGAAGGCATCGGACTTCATCAGTGGACGAAGATACTCTCCTTCAGTCGCTGCAAGCGGTTGCAGAGGCCAGCAAGGTGGTGACGGAAAAACTTTCGTCCAGCAGGAATGCAGTTATTGGTGTGGAGCCGTTTGCTCAATTCATTATTGAGAACATTGCTCTATTGCCCGAGGACATTAAAGACGAAACAATGTTAGAAATCACCCAAGTGTTAATGAGGGCAAGGAGGAAGGAAAGGAGCCCGGAAATATATTTAATATTGTCAAATAAAATTACAACTTGATATATTTAAAAAAAATTTTAATCCTGATTTCCTCTAAATACATAATTTAACTGACCCTCCAAGCTTCCAGCAGGTGAAATTAAATAGTCAGCCAGTCGCTCACGCACTTGAGTTGCATGCTATGTTGCATTTCGTGCACCAATCCTAATATTTAAATTTTGAAATGCCCCACCATCCTGTGGCACATCCCTTCTCCAGTTTCCTTCTACTAGTTGCCCATCCACCTCTGTCTACAAATGTCAATGGACAATAAGTTTTATTTCTGAAATTATTTTCCGAATTCTGCAGAAAATTATGAAGACACACTGCGGCTTTTATAATGTTATCAACATTTTCTGGCTTTGCATTGATAACTCTGTGAAATATTCTCCACCGTGAAACCATTATGCCAAAGGTATTCTCTATGACACGCCGAGCACGTGATAGGCGGTAATTATAAATTTTATTTCTTATATTGGTCAATGATGCTTTGGAAAATGGTTTCATGAGGTTGTTTTTTAGGGGAAACGCTGCATCACCTACAAAATAATGAGGCATAACATCTGCTGTATTAGGAAACATAGCAGGTGGTGGGACTGGAAGCAAATTATTGTTAAATGTTTGGCCAAATTCAGATTGAGTGAAAATACCACTGTCACTCTGTGATCCATATGAACCAATATCCACATGAGTAAAATAATAATCGGCATCACAAACAGCCATTAAAACTATAATAAAATTTTTCTTATAATTACAAAAATTGTGATCCACTGTTTGCTGGTGATTGAATAATCACATGCTTTCCATCAATCGCACCAAACAATTAGGAGTTCCAGATTCTCCTAAACTCTTTTGCAATACTGGATAATCAGTTGGAAGAAGGTATTTTCATGCAATGCATTCCATATTGCACACGTGGTTTCATTTAATATTTTGCAGCATGTAGATTTTCCAATCCGATAATTCCATGCAAGAGAGGGAATGGAGTCTCCAGTTGCCAAGAATCTGCAAGACAAAATATACGGTAAATAAAATATGTGGTATTTAATACACAGGCAACTAATTGTGCTCACAAACAAAATAAGTAGGGTAATATTGCTAGGGGTATACTGTCAGAACGTCAAAAAATGTAAGTACTGCTATGGTTATGGTAAATTTATTTGCTGACTGTTCCCAAAATTAGCTACCTCTCTTAGAAACATTATATACAATCATTGGTTATGTTTGGTTACAGCTATAACCTAAAATGACTGTCTGTGGTGTACTGTGACGCAGCCAAATCTTGTAATCAAACTTTGGTTAATCTTGGGTTAATCGAGTTGAAATAAATTATGCAAATAAGTAAATATATCATATCCACGGCATGTTATGCCACGACTTCATAATTATTAATTAAAAACAAGACTATAATAATGATGGCGCACGTTTCACTCTTTCTTCGTACCGGTACTCCTTGACTCGAAACCTCCACACGCTCGCAACACAATTCTCTTCAGTTCGACAACTAGAAGCGACGTGGTTCATTACATATTTCAAGATCATGAAACGGTGGTGACCATCTCGTCAGCTGCCAGGATTCGTGCAAAGATTATTTCCTCTTACTAGCCGGCGGAATGGCCGAAAAGAACAGTTTGTGAAACAATGGATAGCACCCCATAAAACATCCCGTACTGATCGACTACTCTTCCCACAGAATTTAGCAGACAGACCGGCCTCGACAACTCTCTTTCAGAAATTTTTGAAAACTCCCCTCTGCCAACGGAAAAAAATTTCCCCGCCGCGATTTCCCTCGCCTTTGTCTCGGGAGACAACGGCGAGCTTTAGTTCCCGATCTTATTGACCAGCGCGGGTTTCGCTCAGCTTGACCGATGCCCACGCCAGGCAGTGACGTCGCCAACGCGCCACGTTCAACTTGACGGACCGCCTGAATAACGTTTCAACTCGCTGTTAAGGGTTCTTGATCCGTGGGCGAGTACATGCGCGCGCGCGCGCACACACACACACACTCTCTCTCACACACTCACACTCGCTCACACACTCGCTCACTCACTCGCACACTCACTCGCACACTCACACACACACTCACACACTCACTCACACACTCACACAAACTCACACACTACACACTCACACACACACCACACTCACACTCACACACTCACACTCACACTCACACCCACACCACACTCACCTCACACTCACACCTCACTACACACACACACACACACACACACATATATGTATATATATATATATATATATATATATATATATATATATATATATATAGTGTGTGTGTGTGTGTATGTGTATATGTATATAACATTAAGTATGAAAATAATAACATTCTTATTACACTCCACGCGAGGACTACTCAGAACACAAGCCCAATTAACAATAGAGAACATCATCTCATTGCATGGAGAATGGAGACTTGGAAAACTAAAGTACTGATATGAGCTGGAATGTGGAGTTTCTACTTTCCTTTTCTTCCTGCTTCTCAGTTGTTATATGTGTAAAAGATGACATTTTTTTAAATTCCCTTATTGATAAACCCATGCGATAATAAATTTAAATGCCTACAATTCAATCACATTTAACAATCGATGCCTTTTTCATTTCTCTCTATAACTGATGGTCTCTAACCATCGCTCTTCTTTATATTACGTTTTGGAGAAGCCAATGCTAGTAAAATGAAAACGAGTTCTTGCAAATCCATGACAAAATCCAGCGTGCAAAACCTTTTTAGAATCTGGAACGCTAGTAGAAGTAGAGGAAGAAATAAAAAAATTGATTTTGTCAGTGATGATATGAATTTGGTACTTGAAAGTATTTGTCTCACAAGATGCATTGCCGAGCTTAATATAAAAATAATGAATAATTCACATACTGGCTGAAGCAACTAAGGAAGTATTTTCTTTAGTTTATGATACAAGTAAGGGAAAACTTTTCAGTGTCCTTTTCTTCCTGCTTCTCTCGGATACATCAGAAAATGATGTCATTAATTTATTTATATTCCATTATTGATAAACCCACACATGACATTAAATTTAAATGCTTGTCATTTAATCACATTTTAGAATTCATGGATATTTTCTTTCTCTATAACTGATAGTTTCAGGGAATAACAACAAAAGTTTCTTGATGACTAACCTAATTAATCCCTGTAACCATCACTTTCCTTCATCGTATGTCGATAAGGCAAGATTATCAGTAAAACGGAAATGAGTTCTTGCAAATAAAAGAGAAGATTCAAGTACAAAACCTACTTATTAGAAACCAGAACATACACTGTAAAAGCAGAGGGAAAATATTAAAATGTTTGCTTGTATCTGTAATTTGAAGTTGGGTTAAAGAAATATTTATAAACTTAATACAATAATAATGTGTAATTTACATACTTTTTGCGACTAAGAAAATATTTTGTGGAGTCATGGTATTCTCGTCAGCCAATTCCTCTTGAGACATTTACGAAGAGAATTTTTATTCCTAACCCTCAAAAAGAACATTACGTTTAACATGGAAAAACAATTTCTTTTAAATATTTTGAACCACAAATGTTCTTAGCAGATAGCTGCCCACTAATATTTTTCATTTAAAAATTTCTGGAAACTTCAAAATTTGCATTTAATGGAATTTGCGTTTAATGGAATTTGCGTTCTTGCGCGCCTCAGAGTGTACGAGAAAACACCCATTTTGAAAAAAAAATATCAATGACGGAAACATAAAGTAACCACATTTAGTTCTTCTATGCGACCATCTACGCATACATTGAGGCTTGTTAGTTCGATACGTTTACGCATGAACCGCTGGTGCGAGAGTTACGGAAACTAACGCGTGATTAACAAGAGCGATGTAGGAGTGAACCCTTCTTATTATTTCAGTCCTTTTGGGTGGATTTCTAAGACGCAGTCCAAACCGTGGTTTTGAAACCACGGCTTGGACCGTGGCGCAAATCCAATTGATAAAACGACATTTCAACGAAATCTGTTGAGACCGCGATTTCAAGCCTCGGCTCTGGAAAATCGGTTTGGGCGAGTGTAATCGTCGTTCGTGTGTTTGTGTATACTTGGGTTTCTCTAAAGTGGCGGCTGAGGGTAGTATATCCAAGATGGAATTCAGCACGACGTTTTGCGTCTTTTTTGGTCCTGCCGCAAGATCTCGCATAATCGCGACCGCATCAAGGAGTGCTGCAGATGAAGTGACCCTAGCGGCAGGACTGAGAATGACTTAAAACGTCGTGCCGAATTCCATCTTGGAGACACTACCCTCAGCCGCCACGTAAGAAAAACCCAACTATATGTTAGAAATGGTGGTCCAGGTTAATGTAAGAAAACAAAGCTGTTTTTCGAACAGAAGTGCAGTAAGAGAATTTGCTAATTCAAATATTATAAACACAAGAATTTATGTTAAGTTAATACATGCAATTTGTGTTTGTTTATTGCTAATAATTACTTGCAATTTTACATAATTTTCTTTTATAACACTGGTTTTTGTTTAAATGTTTATTTTTATGTAGACCTCTGGAAGCATTTGAAAAATAGAGCAAAATGGGCACTATATATTAGTAATAATGAAAAATGTATTTATGATATGCAAGTTTCTACTTTCTGGAGTTTATTTACATACAGAACACATTTTACTAATCATAAAGCAGACATCATTTTACTAATCTTAAAACCATCGAAAGTTGACAGTTATGACAGGTAAACTCGAACGTCTTCCGTCCATGTGATTGAAGCTAGGATGCAACATTTCTGCCAAATGAAATATCGTTTCTTATAATAAGCGAAATCTCCGAATTTTCCGATTGTTGTATTGGTCTACTAAGGGATTGCTGCTGCGAAGCCACTGCTCGAGCCGCAGCCTCGAAACTTCGCCAAAGCCACGTCTTATCAAGTGAAACTATGGTTTCAAACCGCGGCTTAGACCTCGTCCTAGAAATCCACGCTTTGTCTCGGACGCTCTTAAAGTCACGAGTTCTGGACATTATGCTTTAAAAGGTTCTCCCGTTGACCTAGTGATGTCGTTGAAGCTAAGTGTGTCCGATTAGATTCTGGGGCTTTTCATGTATACCCTGAGCGCCGGCGTTGCACCTCTTCCTAGATTTCATGGTACAATTCTTGGATGTTACAATATATTATTACCTCTTTGAGAGTACACGATCCAAGGAGGATATAATATCTAATATAATCAATGAGATAAAAATCTGTAATTCAAGCTTGTTGAATATAATTATAATAATACAATTAATAATAAAATATATAATTAATAACAAAATTATATTACAACCTCCTTGGCACAATCATACTTGTAAGATAAATTCTCCTTGGAATAGCATAGATTAATACCGGCATGTAATAGCAGAGATTATTCATCCATGGTGATAATAAGCGTCTGAAAATTAGGCCAAATAAGTATTATTATACGTAACTTTACGTAAAATATTTAAATACTTGACTTAAATAAAATAATACGTAACTTATTTACAACTTTTATTTTAACTTATACGCTAAGTCGTACCCTTTTGTTTAATATACAATTTCTCCATGCCTGTAGCATAGGCAACGTGGTCTTTTGTGCAACTTCTGAGCTATTTTTCGGGGCCGGCCTTGCGTCTGAAAGTTCAAATCGGGAGGCGAGCGCTGTCTGCCTCCGTTGATTCTATGGAATGTGTTCATATTATGTTGTTACTAACTCGTAAACATTTGGAGAGTCATTTATCGTTCACATAAGATACGGTGTAAATATTTTTTTGTGTGTCATCATGGAACAGTCGGTAGCCATGGTATATGACCCAGCAAGTGTGGAAGAAATGGTAAGTGTTTCTCTTTGCAATGGAAATACTTTATCTGAATGCTGAACGCTTTCAGTAACGGACTTCATCGTCATGCGATTTGTGTCTGTGAGAAGTTGTGGAATTGGAAAATGATGGGTGTCAAATTCTCGTGAATTTTATTTCCCTAATTTTGAGAATAACTGAATATTTTGGTCGTATTTGAAGGAACGTAAAGGGAAACAATGTGACTCATTCTTAAAAATGGTAGTAAATGTACCGGGAGGCATATTTGCAAACTGATTAATTACGGCGTAGCGAGTTTTGACATTAACTTTTATTTACATTATTAAGTCATGGAGTTTATATAATACGCATTACGTTCAGGTTATATTTTTCAAATCGGTTTGTCCCTGTTAATATTACTTAGCAAACTTGCGCCACCGCTGTCATTTCATTCGGCAATTCTATCTCCTTGCAAGTCTGTCATACTGGCGTGAATCTGTCTCAGATTGACAATTGTGTGCAACAAGCTGTTGATTTTTTCATTAAATTTTTCCTACAAATGTATATTATATTTACTATATGAAGTTCATTACTTATGGCATTATTTTAAATTGTGTAGCAACCAATACTGTATCATCATTGATAAAAGATGGCGGGGAAAAAGAATTTGACACAACACATTGATATTGTATTACTGATATCATGATCAATGATTCCATTGATATAGTTGGACATTACAGTATAATTGCAATATGGATTAAAGTTAAAAACAATGTAGATTAAATAATTTTATAAAGAATTTTGAGAAATTGATTGTTTTTCATCCAACATCATTGAATTTTGAGTGCTCCTTGAGTTGTCAGGCTCAGCAATATTATTGTCCCTTCAATTTCTGCAACCTTGACAATAGCTTAGTCTGCTTGTATATACATTTCTTTCTTCCCTGTGTTGCTTTCATATAGGAGAGGTAAGAGAAATATAACACAATGGTGTTGCTGATTTCTTGTTACCATGGCAACAAGTACCTGTAGGCACCGACATTAATTCTGTAAATGTGGGAATGATGGAAATGTGAGAAGATGAATCACATTTGTGTTCACAGAAGAACATGCAAAGGCACTGGAATAGAACTGTAGAACCTGTCGAGAGAGGGGATTATAAATTATGATGCTGGAAAGAATATTTTGTGTCATACGACACCATTACTTGGATGGCTTTTATGAAAAAGAAACTGAACAACATTGATTGCAAACTGAGAAAATGTGGTTTGAAGTTATCATCACTTAAGAATCTGAAAAACCTTGTTTTTGTGGAATATAGTTTTAGGGCAAGTTAAGATGTGTGCAAGTGAGGTTTTACTATTTCATATTCCATTAAAATTTCCCCCTCCTAGCTACTTTACAATAAAAATGGCAGTTGGGGTTTTAATAATAAGTTATATTAATGTTTATGTAAAAGGAACCGAATGAAGTTTGGCAATAGATAACTGGGTTTTATATTCAACTATAGATACTACTGTAAAATTTATTGTACTTGCTTAATCATGAGGAACTATTCAATACAGCATTTGAAACAGTATGTATTATCACTCTATTCTTTCATCAAATTTTTCTGTTAAGTCTTCAACGATTCCAAAACAATCTTTTACAATTAACCTGTATGTTCAAATAAATTTTTATGTAAAATGTCCAGGCATCATTTGGTATGAGGTGACAAACAGTTCTGTCATTAAGTTTTTCGTTGTGTGTTGCCCCATAAGGAAATTAACTAAGGGGGTGGTTAATTTTCTTTGGAAGAAGAAATGGTGTTCTTTTTTAAGTTTATTTATGTATATAAATTGCAAGCTAGTTTTCCTTAGGTGTCAATAATTTTTTCAGTTACCTTGGTCCCCTTGAAGCCTTTAGCATTTGTAATATAACTATTTTCCCCTTTTTGCAACTTCCTTTCATCACCTTCATTGTAATTGGTTTTGAGTGCAGATTCTACTTGACTGAAATTGGAATAGTTTGGGAAAAGACTGTCTGGAAATGAGGTATTTCAATGTCATGGTGTTAAAGTACTGTTTTTATGTTTCAGTTTTAATCCCCATACAAGTTGCATCATAAAATAAGATTGTCATGTGTCTTCCAACATGAGTAGGAATGTGCTTTCACGAACAAGAACCACCTATTGGCCTCCAGTTCCTTTAGCCCAAACATAAATGAAATGTGTGTGTGTGTTTTCTTTTTTTTTCTTTTCCAGAGTCGATCCCAACATGTTACTTCCAAATTTGCCTCCATAAAAAATGTGTGTTGAAATTCTTGGGCAGAGTAATGTCTTCTCCGAATACGGTTTCCAGGTTCTTAAATTTCTTTCACAGTACTGCTCCCTTTCATCACTTCTCTTGCTTCTATAGCTTGAATCTGATACACCTGTAAAGCATTCTCAAATTTTCTCGTGGCAGAAATGTTGTTACTCTTCGTAATACTGGAATGAAAACTGACCCTTTTGGAAGAAGTGTCTTCAGTATTTTTCACTTGATATTGAAGGTTCTTTCTATAGCAACTAAAACCTTCTGTTTTTGATTCCGTTAGTTTTGTGGACATATATATGTATCACTACCATCTTGTTGACAGTCTTGGTATTTATATCCCGGAAACTTACTAATATGATCCTTTACCTTCTGAATTTCATGTGGAGACGTTTGATACTTTCCTGTGAGTTTCTCTGTTGTCAGTTACTCAGAGAGACTTTTGTTGAGAGTTGTATTCACTCAAATTATTATTTGGAAGGTGTTCACTAGTACTTTCCTTCAGACATGCCGTACATTGAATTTGTAATATCATATGAAGTCTTTTGTTGTTATTATTTTGTTAATTGTGCATATTTCTGTAAAACAATAAAAATGACATTTATTTCCATTTCTACAAGAGTTGGCTGTAAAGCCAAGTTTTTCTGTAAATGGAACAAAGTATCACTTGGTTGTGGTTCTGTATAAAAAAAGTAAGATAATGACAATTCTATCTGGTAGGTGGTTCAAATTACCCACAACTGGCAGCCCGGCCCAGATATCTCTTGATCTTATTTACACCGAATAAATCTGCATTTGGCTACTTCAAATTTGGGTATCGGAAGTGTTAAAAATTGTGCGTGGTTCCTTTTATATAAAAGTTGTCAACTTAGCGGTATAAAGAGTCTGAACATTCAGATCTTTGTTGACAGGTTTTGGAAATTCTACATTTCTGAGACAGCCTTGGAGAAAATTCAATATTCCTCTGTTGTAGACCACTATATTAAACATTCACTATTAATTTGACAGTATTTATTGTTAATGCTAATCTATTCCAATTGTGTGCAAAATGGACAGTAACTTATGATGGGAGAAGCTCACATTTTGGCAAAAGAACGAGACTGCAAATCTTTCAGTGTGGTTTAAATGTTCTGTTTAATTTTGGATGGATTTTGATCAGTGCCTTCTATACATTGAAGGTGACTACTTTTTTTTAGATGATTGGCATGTGGATGCAGAATTGGTACTAAAAACCTTTTATTTTTTTATCAATTTGTGAGAACTTACAACAACTTAAATTGTTTCGGTTATGTACAAATAGAGAGATAAAATGATGGTAGCAAAATGTGGAATCCATCTTTTAAAACATTAAATTGACTGAGGTGGATGATACTAAATGAAATACAATAGTGTGAAACATGCACAGGGAGCTATGTGATGTTCAGCTTCTGTTTGTTGGGAGATAGTGACTGAAAGAGTAAAAGAACATACATCTGTGCCCAATAAGAAAGTAGATGAGAATAATACTGCTAGTGACGTCAAGAGGTGTGAGGTTTACTAGAGAAGTGGAGAGAAAAAATGTTTTTTTCTACTCTTAGCTTCTTGACTTGGTAGTACACGTGGACAGCAATGTTTGCTGTCTTTTCTTTCTTCACACATTTCTTAAACTGGTCCTCCAGTTAGGATCTTATATGTAGTAATACTATTTACTAGATAGACTTGTGCTTTTTTTTTTTTTTTTTTTTGCACGTCGTCTTCAAAAGAGATTTTAATTTTATGTTCATACAACAGTTTTTTCCTCTCCATTTATTACTAAAAGCAGAATGTTTTACAGATGTTTTACCCATCTCGATCAGGTTATTCGTCCAGTTTCCCTGATCCATTGAGCAAATGCTGAGATGGCCCCTTGTTTTGCTTCTGGACATAAATGTAACTTCATTTTCTGTGCATGTCTTCTAGAATTCAGTGGGAAATACAATTATTCAAATTATCGTTTCCATGTTTACGCGGCAAGAAGTATTATTCCGAAAGACAACATGGATAAGAGACAAAATTTATTGCCATTTTATCCTTGAAAATAGTTTATTACATGGGAGCTTTTCTTTCTTTTTCTCTCTCTCTCTCTTTTTTTTTTTAAGTAGTATATGACTGAGTATAGAGAGCACAGAACTTTGAAAATTTACTTTTCCCCATAGCACATCATACGCAATTTCAACTGTGTTTTGACATTAAATAAATAAATATCAGTTCACTTTAAAAAGCGTAGTTGAAATGAGCTCTAACTGAACACTATGCAGTTATATCTACAAATTTATTGCAACCATTTCCTTCTTTAAAAAGAATAATCAGATAATACGTAGTTGGCTAAGTTTTTGGTCCCCGCCCCTCCCAAAAAAGGAGATAAAAACTAGTGGTGCTACAGAATGGCACAGACTTTCTCATAGGAAATTTTTCTAATTTCCTTGGTGTGGATTGGCTTTACGGTTTTGCCCCATCCTCTTGCCAGCTGCCATCTATCACTCCCAATGTATATTTTTTGACATTTTCTCAAGTTTTCGGTTTCCAAATTGGAGAACCGAAATATTATGTTAAGAAAATCAAAGAAGAGTAAAACCTCGTCTTAAATAGCAATTTTCATTGAAAAACTTTGGGCCGATTTTTATGAAAATGGCGTTTAAGCGTTTCTGTAAATGCAAAATTTGAAGCCTTTTCACTGGAATTTGTTGAGTATTCGAAAAACGTCATTTGAAGCACATCCGCTCACAAAATAATGTATACAACAGCGTGAGAGAGATATATTTTTTAAAAAAAAAGTGCAATTTTTGAAAAACACAAAAGTATACACCGAAATGAACATTTCGTCATGTTAAACAGTGTAATTAGCTCTATCTGCTGGAAAAGTTTGGAGAAAAAATTTGGAGCCATTTTTGAGAAAATGACGTTTGAGTTGGTCTCTCAAAATGCGGAATTTTGAGCTAATTTTCACTAGAAACTGCTGAATTTTGAGAAATTTTACGACATTATTTAAAGCATATTTACACTTAAATATAGAAGGATTTTCGTTAGGATGAGCCTAAGTGGCAGTTCGCGAAAACAAGTGAACATCGCATGTAACTCAGAGAAGTATCCCTCCGCCGCGACAGCTGTTCAGCCACGCCTCTTCGTAAAGTGTCAGATTATGTCTCCTGTGAAAACAAACCTATTCAGAAGTCTAGGAGTTTCGCTTAAATATATGCCCGTACGCGAGTTCGGGAAACATTTAAATTTAATTACGTATGTGGAAAATCTCTCAACATGCTCTCACAATCAGTAAAAGAAAATTGCCACGAATGTAAATAGAAAGCTCTCAATCAGAGCTCGCCACACAACAGCACAAAGGCCGAAACCACGTGCATCTACGCATCTCGCTTTCAAGTCTCGGTTTTAAAATAAACATAAGATTTATCACACAAACAGTAAATTCAATGTAATGTTAATAGAAAAAAAGATTTTTTTACAGAAGAGCACATAGCACATAGCACTGCACTTCCTAATTTCAATTATTTCTCGTGGCGCACTATATTTTTGTCGGACGAGGACATCACAAAAGGAAGAGACGAAGTCATTTACAAGTTAGCCAACTGCAAACGAACGAATCCGGGAAGGGATTCTAATGGGCCCATATAGTACTAGACTGGCAATGAACGATTCTTTTTGAAGCCAACTGATTGCGCCCGCCGCCATATTGGGCCACTACACTATCACTCATGAACATATACTGCTATACGTCAATAAACTTTTAGAAAATCTATGAACACAAATTTTCGACGTACAGTCACTAATAAAAACTCCAATATTGAACAGGAAATATTTTTAGGAAATAAAACAATTAATATCAAAGTTTTAAATCTGTTTTATTGCTTTATAGTCAAAAACAGAACTACTGTCCATTCTGTATCGACATTTAAGAGGAGGATAAAAATATAACATTTAAATATCCAGAAGCAAGGCAAGGGATCTTCTCAGCATGGATCTCATCGATCAAGGGAAACTGGATGAAAACCTGATCGAGATGGAGGTCAGCTGACCCTAAAGTAAATTACATTCTTTACACATACAATAAATTTCAGTTATAGGCAGCATTGAAATCAATATCATGATCACCTTGATCTTTTTCATTAAAACAATAAAATTTACGCCAAAACTGAAATTTAAATACACAAGTAAATTAAAAATATTTACAGGAAGATGAGGATTATCCCCAATTCTACAATTACTTGTGCTATTTACATTAATGTACAATAGCTATGCTTCAGGGGAAAAATAATGTAGTGTCAGAGCAAATGACTTTAATCTTTCCTCATAAGCATCGTTAAGCACACTAGTACCCGAATTCTCGCTGGCTCTATCTATTAAAGAACAGACATCTGATTGCAAACTATTATTTAAAATGTCAGCATTACTCTCCAGGAGCAACTTCTCTTGCACCAAAGAGTCAATAATATCTTGATCGGTCTGTATTTTTTTTTCCTGGCGCCTCACTTTCTGCTGCAATACTTTTATTTTCTTCTTAGCACTGCACAGTTTTTCACTGCATTTAAGTTCCTCAATTAATTTTCTCTTGTGTGGAGATACTTGTGGGCTGTGAGGAGCACTGCCCGATGAAGCCTCATTATCGTTGTTGATGCCACTCAATTGCAGACAATTATCTGTTTCGTTTTCTGACGAATTTCTTTGTTTAAGTCGTTTTCGTGCTGTCTTCTCATGGTTTTGAAGATGTGAAGGATACGCTGGAAAAATGCTCGGGACAGCTCCTTCTCTTCTCATTGTCTTCTGTTCTGGCTGGTTAAGTCCATAGCTTCTGGACGAAAATGCTGGGAGCAAATACCAGTCGCAGATGTTGGTTGCCAGTTTTCCCTCCTATGGCATTAACCCATGCTTTTCTGCAATCTTCTCGCTTTGGAAAACTAACCAAAATCAGAACAAAACAAAAAGGCATTAGAGGTTAGGTTTACAAATCACTCCTCAGGAACTTTAATCAACACAAACTTTTGCAATTTTCTAAAATTCAGAGTTAACTGTGAAAATCAGTCATATGCCACCTTTATAAGTGTATTTACTCTTATCTTACAAGAAATAAGAAAATATTTTGAGCCGTTTTTGAGAAAATTTTGAAAATGTCCGGGAGGCTTCGTGCAAAGTACCCGCAATTTTTGACTAGAGCCAGGTCGACAGGGATTTCTTCAATTTAGAAAAGATCGTACGTGTGATTTCGGCGCGAAGTGTTCACAGGTGGACGGACGTTTAAAAAAAACATTTTTTTTCGGTATCAAGGGACTCTAAAACACGTATTTCCGTTGAAATCTCGAAATCTATTTTCTGCTGCATTACATAACTTTCTACTAATATACTACGTTTATTACTTCCGTATATACGTATGTATACGAGAAAAAAACGCGTAGAAAGCTTTAAAAATCTCTTTAAATGTTTTAAAGATTTTCTTAAATTATTTCGAATAAATTAAAAACAATTTTAGTATCAAAATATTATAAATAACTCAGATGTAATTACAACAAACAACGGGCTAATAAGTACGAAAAAGCACAAGTACAAAATAAACTGACGATAAGATGCCATAATCAACTTCATTTGCTAGTATTGACAACTCCAATTTTATCATCACTCAATATGGAAAGACAACACAAGTACAAAATAAACTTACATTTAGAAGCAAACATATTTTGTAAACCTTTCTTCTCGTTTCACATTTGCTACTTTGTTACACAGACAATAATATTAACGAACATTTAATACGGATATTGACAATAAGCTTTAAAATTTGGGTGGGGTGTTATAATTGCCCTTGGCAGAAATTGTCGATATTTGCTTACTTTCGATAAGTGAGTACTGTACATAAAGGATTAACTCCTTTTTAAGCTTTCAGATAAATTATTACCAATTTCAAATTTTCGTTAGTTTTTGTTTGGGTAATATAGTAACAGACGCGTAAAAAATGGAAGTTGCAAAGTTTGCATTGTACTGAAAGTTAATGTTGAACATGTTGCCTTTGTGTATTCTCTATTCTCTCTCTGTATTTCCGGGCTCGTCAACTACTTTCATTTAGGAACCAGATGGTATAGAGCGATTTGTATAAGGACCGTTCTGACAGCTAGTGCTGGCAACATAACTGAAGGCTGTGTGGTCGTTGTGTCCTTGAGCCCATTAGACTCTACTTCCTCCATTCGCAGTTGTATATGGCTTCGACGCTTCCTTTTGTGATGTTCTCGTCTGACGAAAATATAGGGCGCCACGAGAAATAACTGAAATTAGGAAGTGCAGTGCTATAGGCTCATCTGTAAAAATTATTTTTTTTTATAAACTTTTCATTGAATTTACTTTTTGTGTAATAAGTATTGTTTATTTTAAAACAGTCTTGATTGTGAGATGCGTACTGATGACCGTGTTTCCGGCGCCTGTGCTGTAAAGTGACAAGTGTGCTGTAACTTTTCTTGAACGATGGATTGAAGAAATGCGGGCGGAGTGAGGGTATTAATTACAAAGTCGACCACTAAAGTATTGACAGTAATGACCTCTGGAAAACCAAAGTCAACCAGCTACGTGTGCGGCCAGGTACGTCGCTCTGGGTAAGCAACAACAGGGACACAAGATAGGAGTTTTAGGTGTCTCCCTTGAAGGATCTGGACCGGCTCAGCCATTTCTTTAGATAATGGTAATAAAGCTGAACAGAAGTTCTCAACTATGAAAACAACTAGCTTTGACTAGCTTCTGTTTCGCGCCAACGAAGTTTTAATGCTTGGACTGTCATCAGTGCTCGCTGCAAGCTTTTGCCTTCAACTGTTCATTGCTCAAGGGAGGGGGAAGCAAGGTCATCGTTCAAGAAAAGTTGCGCGAGTAGTACATTCGTTGCTGTTTTCTTTTACTGATTATAAGAACATGTTAAGAGATTTTTCCTCATACGTAATTAAATTTGAATGTTTCTCGGACTCGCATATATCTCAGCGAAACTCTTAGACTTCTGCATAGTGATGTCTTCACGGGAGCCATAACCAAACACTTTACGAAAAGGCGTGGCTGAACAGCTGTCGCGGCGAAAGGATACTTCCCAGAATTATACTTGGATTTTTCTAACGTGGCATCTGTGGGTAGTATCTCCAAGGTGGAATTCGGCACGAATTTTTACGTCATTCTTAGTCCTGCCGCTAGAGTCGCTTGATCAGCACTGCGTGATACGGTCGTGATCATGCCACATCTTGTCCTGCCACTAGTGATTTGATATGCAGCATTGCTTGATACGGTCGCGATCATGAGACATCTTGCGGCAGGACCAAGAAAGACGCAAAAAGTCGTGCAGAATTCCATCTTGGAGATACTACCCACTGATGCCACATTAAAAAAAGCCAAGTATAATGTGACGTTCACTTGTTTAGCGAACTAGCATTTTGGCTCATTCTTAGGTGGATTCATCTATATGGGGATTGTTTTATCTCGGGATCATCTAATACGTGATACTCGGTTGATAGTAGTGGCTTACAAGACGTTTCAGAGTAATTTAATTAGTGAAAACAAGAACTGTGCAACGAGAGGAGCTCTGCGACATCGCGGATGAAGGCAGCGAACGTAAGAACGTTGAAGGTAGCGCAATCCCTCAAGGGTTGGTGGCGATATAAAGACGTTAGTGGCAGGAATCCACCCCGCCAACGACAGAACTGAAATAATTTCGCGACAGTTCTGAAGATTTTGTTGATAGTGATGATTCCAAAGAAGGTACTTATTAAGCATATTAATTCGAAATTTAACAGAAAATTCCAGAATTAGTGTCATTTTCTTGTTGCCTGTGGGATACCATTTCATTGTTTTGTTTTTGTAGATTTTGAATAACTTAATTTGCAGCTTGATCAGTCGAATTCAGCTCTTGATGAATTCAAAGGGGAACAATTAGATCTATGCCCAACTTACTTTACTACTTCTGTCGAATATAGTTGGTAGGTGGGTGGGTGATGTTATTGTTAGGAAGTTAAGCAACGTGGAGTTCCTGGTCAGACACTTCAACAATCATTGTTCATAATATAGCAGAATATGTTATTGAAAGCTGATTTGATTTCTATGTGCTGAAGGCAGCACTACTGATCTTTGTTAATGCATTTTAGGAAATAACTTGAAGAAAAGTTGTTGAAACTAGACGTTTCAGACTGATGTCGAAAGTGTCAAATGTCAAAATATCAGAAAGGATTATTGCTAAAAGAGTGGCAGGATATGTGTGTGCATTTCTTGAATAAAGATGATACTCCAGCTGCTTCTAAAAAAAAAAAATGAAAAGTAGTGTCTATAATGTGAAAAAAAAAATGTATGTATTAAAGAAAAAGTTGAAAGCAAATATTGTTAAATATATTGCTTTAGATGTTGCAGACAAACATCATTTGAAACATTCCATTCCTGCTGCCCATAGAAGCAGTTCTTTGAACATATCACAATTGACACTTTCTATTATTGTGGTATTGTGATCATTTTTCTGCAAGTGATCAACAATAACTTGGCCTCTAGTACTATGACCATGTAATTCAACAGACAGGTGACACTTGTGACTTTTAGATATAAGAGTTGGTCTCAAGAGTACAGCAATTACTAGTGAGTCACTTGCAAACCATCGTAAGGGTTTTTTCTTCTTTTTTTGGTGTAGGCTTCTCTCCATTGTGTTTAGTAATTGTACTTGAGGTGTTGTCAGTTTGCCTAGCACTTCAAATCTCCATTCCTAGAAAAACAAAATGAATAAATTTCTTTTCTTGTGAATGCAGAACACCCAGTATTGTGAAGCAGAATTGTTTAGTATATAAAATGTGTCACAAACTTATAATTCCTAACTTTTACATTTATAATTGTATTGAATCTGTGACTAGCAACCGATAATAATACCTATAATTAATGGTTCTTCAGTAATGATAAGTTCCATAGATACAACACAGCCAAATATGACAAGTCAAGGTATTATGCATTTCTTAATATGAATTTGGTACTAAATACAACAGTGTAATACAATTGAAACTTTGATTTAGTCCAATTTTTCTAAAATGCCATATTACAATCTTGAAAATGACAATTTATAAATGTTACAGTTCTTAGCATTAAAGGGGGTTTGGGATGATGATACAATTTATTTTTTCATACTTTTCTAATAACAAATAAAGTAGTACCAGAGATAGGTGAGTTTCCAGTGATGCTTCCCATGGAACTAAAGTTATTGGACACTGAATGGTAGACAGAACAATCTGAGCGGCTTCAGGATCAAAATAAAAGTTGAATTCAGCTGCTGATGTTGAGTTACCAACTCCTAAGATATATAATTATTTTTATGAGTTTCTATAAGTCAAGTACATAAAGAGCAATCTTCTTAATAAAAAATAGTACTTACCTCTGTAGTTACCACCCATTATAAAAATATCTTTCAGATTTTGAGCAAATTGTGAGTAGGTCCTTATTGCAAGGGCGACATTTGTTAATGGACCAAGACAAATCAAAGATATTTGTCCTAAAAAATGCATTAATGATTACATTGTGGAAGTATTTTTGGATTGTTATATGGTACATTTACCTACCTTTCTTTTCATTTGTAATTCTATTCAGATATTCAATTGCATTTTCTCCCTTTATTAAAGATGTGTCAGGCACATCTGGAAATTCAGCATCTCCAAAACCATCATACCCATAATACCCAGGAGAAGTTTCCTCTGCAGAAACCGGTGGAATCAACGGCCCATCAGCTCCAACAAACACTGGAATCTTTATTTATTTTCATAAGTTGAGATTATCAAACATGTTTCATTTGTTATTGAAATGCGACATACATCAAGGCGATTTGCGGCTTGTAAAGTGCGTAGAACGTTTATTTTAACGTTTTGGACACCTGTATTGCCAGAAACGCACGTAACGGCAAGGATATCGATTTCGTTGTTAGCGTCGCCAGCAAGGAGCAAGAAAAGAGCCATGGCATCATCCCCTCCAGCATCACAATCGACAATGACTCTCATCTTCGATTTCATGCTTCAATAAACCCTTTGTAATTAGAATAAAATTTTCAAGTAATATAAGTATAAGCATTGCCAGCAAATGAATGTTAGAGTACTGACCTGTTTTCCTCGTTCCTTGGTGTAGTCCTATGAATGAATGACCGACAATAACGTAAAAGAGGCCAGAATAAGATTTCGTTTTTGGTTCTCTGATAGCGTCGGCCTTGGCAGGCATACGGCTGCATCATTTGCCTATCTTATCTTTGGGCTTGCGATTAGGGCACGCGCGTGACCAGTTATTAGTTATTACTAGGGCTCGGATAATTATGTATTAAAAAGAAGAAAAATATGTATTATAATATACAATAATATGTAATAAAAAGTAAGAAATATGTAACATTATTTATCATATCAATTCTATGTTATTAAAATACTTTTATATTAGTGCATATTGTTCTGTTTCATTAGCATAAAAACCATTATAAAATATTATTCTCATCATAATCCTATTATTTACAGCGATCTTCGTGACAAGAACGGCACCTCTTGAGCTGGTCCGTGTAGTTTCTGGTGAAGGGTATCAAGGTCAAAGTTGGGTTGTATAATTGGTGGGTTTAACCCCTGAAAGATGCGAAGTGGCTGCGCGATGTCACCTGCAAAACGTATCATTTTCACAAACCGAACTTCCTCTCTTTCTCTGCGTTACTCGCGCTGAAAACACACAAGAAACTGGGTTGCGTCGTCGCCTTGCCCTTTTATTTGCAGTGCCGTCGATATTTATGGACTGACTTTATTTCAACGCGATCAATAGCGGTATTTTAGAGAGGAGGCTACAGAATAATGCTTGACACTGCCGAATTGTTTGTCTGGGAGATTCCTTATCAAAAACATATAGTAAAAATGAATAATTAAATAAAAAATACAGTAATATGTAAAAATATATTCTTTGGAGTAAAATATGTAAATATATGTACTGACGGGTAAAATATGTACTAAACAGTTGACGTTATTTGACACCGATATGAAAGTTGAGCATATCGTTGATTCGGCTTGACAGAGTTGCTTTAGGAAAATGTTATTACATAATTATCCGGGCTCTAGTGATTACCAAGGCCCGGAAGTTTAAGGAAAGGAAGGAAAAATAATATTTTTAATTATGAGCTTTATAATATGCTAATTATCAAATGCCCACAGAACACAATCAAACGAACGATAAAAAATAAGGTGATATTATGCAGCATATTAGTGCGTGCATTTTGTGTTTAATGCATCATTTTTTCATTATATTTAAGTTATTATTCATATTTTAATGCTTTTTTGTTCTGAATGTGGCATATTTTCACTTGGAATTTCAATTAATATGCATATTTGTCTCCTCATACCGAAAAGTGTACTAGACAAATGTGAAAAAATGTGGAAAATCCTATTCATTAGAAGTTTTTAGCATCATAAGTTAGTTTGTGCACACTCGAACTTTAAAGAAATGGAAAGCATTATAGATATCAATAACGGGTGAAATCGAGAAAGAGAGTTTGCACGTTTAGGTCGAAATGTATAATTCGAAATCGAAGTTCTAAACTGTGGCAACAATGAGTGTTGCTGCAGTGAAATTATCAGCTGTTCCGTGCTGTTCGTAACTTCATTTGGGACAGTTGTAAATTTTCATTAGTTGTATACATAACATTTGATAATAGAATTAGCATTAAAATTTGTTTCCATAACTCACATATTTACATTTTAATACTAGTATTCTTGTATAAAATGCGTAAAACAAATGAAGTACATTTGTGGATTTAAATATTAAATGTATTGTGCACCAAAGGAACAAGTGCAGCATGAATGTGAAAAATACAAATAATTTCATTCACTAATTCATTTTGTTAACCAAGGTATTCACCATTTCAGTATTATTTTAGAATCGTGTAATATTTTCTTCACACAAATAACGTGCCAACTTGATTAATATAACCTACACCTTGACATAATGATACACTGACAAACTGCATATGTTCAGATCCGCATAATGTAGTATGACAAGACCCACTTTCTGTGAATACAAAATTAAAAATTCCATTGACCTCATTGCGCTAATGGTAGCCTTCAAAATCGCTACATATTAGTGTTGTAGGATTAAGAAACCTTCAAATGCAGTGTTTATGTATGTCACAAAGTGGCGAGTGTACTAAAGGCCAAATGTATCACATATACAGCGCAACAAGGAGAAAATATAAAATACTCTTTAAGATGAAAAAATCAATCTAGGTAGAAAAAGATGCAGTAAAATTTAAGGACACTATGAAAAAAACCCACAAAATGTGAGTTTTCTCTAAGAAAATGTATTTTAAATTGCCACAAAATCCATGAAAACCATCATTCAGTAATAAATTTGCCATTCTTTGGGTCTTTGGACCGCATTTACAGGATTTGGCATTGTCAGTCTTCTGCATTCGTCGACAGAAGTCTTGTCACAACGCAGCGAGCAATATTCTGCTTTAGCTCTTCCTTTGATTTGGACTTCTTGCTCAACTTCACTGCCATAGAATTCCATATGTTCTCGATGGGATGCGTGCTGGCCAAGATAACAGTTCAATATCGTTTTCTTTAAACCAGTCTGCCTTAGTCCATTGACAGCGTTGTCTTGCTGGAAAAAGTAATTCTTTCTCATATTTGCGTAGTCGCTAAAGGAAGCATTACTTCCAACATTTGCACAAATCTCTCGCTGTTAATTGATGCATCAATAATGTACAGTTTTGCGGGTTCTTCATGTTGTGCGCCCCTAGATCATCATCACTTCACCTCCACCTTGAACGGAAGGTACAATGCAGGATGGCAGAAACTTTTCTGTTATAGTTCGCCTAACTTTCACTTGCCGTCTTGGATACAGTTCGAATCTGCTTTTATAGTTTTTTTCCAGGCTCCTTTCAACCAACGCTTCTCATAGCACCACTTACTTGCCTTTGCTCATTTTGCTCGGTAAACCAAGGCTTGCGCAAGGCTGTGAAGGACACCAGCCCAGCTTCTCGCAGACGACGACCTAGAGTTTCACCACTGATGTTAATGCAAAAATTATCACTCACTTTCACTGAACGTTCGGGTTCACTATCTCCACTACTACACGAAAACTACTTAAATTTTCAAAAATATCTACAGGACCTTAATGAAAGAACTATTTATGGACAACAAATTTTATTTGGAGGAAAAATCTTTCTTCAATTTCAGAGTTGACGAAGGCGCCGAAAAAATTCGAACTTTTGCAATTTTCGAAGATTCAGAGTTAACCGTGAAAATCGGACCTATGCCACATTTGTAAGTGGTTTTTACTCTATTCTTACAAGAAATGTAAAGACTGTACTTAATGTAAAGTACCACCAAATTTTAAACAATGTTTTTTCAAAATTTCAAAGCTTCAACTAGAGCCAGATGGACAGATGTTTCAATTTGGGAAAAAAACTCCTACACATGGTGTAGGCAATAGTGGTGCTCACAGACGGACGGACAGACAGACGTTTTGAAAAAAACAATTTTTCGGTATCAGGGGAACCCAAAACGTGGATTTTCGTTGAAATCACGAAATATATTTTCTGCAGCACAACATAACTTTCTCTAAACTACGTATATTACTCTGTATATACGTACATATACGAGAAAGTAACTAATGGTGCTACATAATGTCATAGACTTTCTCGTAGTAAAGTTGTCATATTTTCTGGGTGAGGACTGGCTTGACGGTCTTGGTCCATTCTTTTGCCAGCTGCCATCTATCGTCGCCCGAAGCCCGTTTTCCCCCAACTTGGTTTCGTAATAGTAGAACCGAAATATTACGTTAAGAATATTAAAGAAGAGTAAAACCTCGTTCTAAATCGAAATTATCATTAACACCAATCCATTAACGTAGCTTCGTATACAATTAACCCATGTATACGTTTAGAAAACTTGGTGCACTTTTCTAGATAGAATCTCTTAGATAGAACAAAATGCGTAGTAGTAGTTGTGTTTTTTTTAATATCAGTTTCATATCGGCTGACACCAATTTTTGACCTCTTTTTTTTAATATCTAAAAATTTTACCTAATTTGAATATGTAAATTTTCATTGGATTTTAATAAAAATATTTTTTAAAAAATCTGATTAGTAACCCTGGAAACCACGGAAACCTGCGCAGCAGCGCTGCGGATCGCGAGATTTCTCCAGACAGCAGCTGAATTCTTCTTATGTAGCTAGTGTGGAAAATCTGACACTTTGGGAACTCTGATCTAGGATTTGCGGTCAGAGGCACTACTGAGTCTATGGCAAAGCTGTCTTTGAGCTAATTCTGCCGGTTGTGTATGTTGTGATAATATGAGTTGCCAATACTAGGAAATGAAGTTGGCATTTGTCAGTGTACTTTGCTTTGGACTTTTGTTGTTTTCTGTTTGTATACGTGTCTTGGGAGTAACTTTGTTTTAATGAATATTTCGATAATACAATTAGCAGTTTTATTATTTTGTTTGAAATAATGAAAAAAATCATAACATTCCAATGACTGTTATGGGTTTCCACGTTTTGTGTCTGATTTTTTGAACCATTTATTTGACTTTGGACATTTTTTTTTGCTGATGAATTGTAATTTATTGTAAGGTGGTATTTTTAAACACTTTATTTTGTTTGCAGGTTAAGGAGGAGGTGTGGGATCCTTTTGAGGACAATACCTTAAATGTAAGTTAATAGAACGTATTTATTTACAAGCTGATTTCTCTCATGTTCTTCTAGATTTATTGCTTGGATAATTGTGATATTTGGAAACCTGTAATTGAATATCTAGGAGCAGAGAAAGAGAAAAGTCCCTTTTTCATAATTTTGCAGAGAAATGGAATTAACTTAACCGAACGGGATATTATGGTATTGCATCTTCATATAGCCATTGGAGACGAATGATTCTTATGCTGTGTACTGATTGTCATAACACAAGTCCACAGTCTTCTAGGGTTATGAAAACATTCATTTAAATTTGACAAGCAAAACTATTGAAAATTAGCTGATACAAACCGGTATTGCTATTGTGGTTATCACCAACTCCTATTGGTCGGGAAAAGGAATTCTACCTAGAGGGTGAAATGGAATTTTTTTTATCGTCATTCCCGCCTCGCGTGCCCTCTTTATCTCCGCCTCGTGTGTTCGCAAACTTCCCTTGCCTTACCCTTCCTGCTGCACCCTGCCCTCCTCGCTGCCCATGCACCTCGCCTCTGTCCCGCGATGCACACTATTCTTCCCGACCACGTCACGCCTGTGTGCAATGCATCTTGATATATTGCGAATTCTCTTGTACCAAATTAAACTAGTGCTTCATAATACCGCCGGCAAGCTCGTACTATTTTCTTGAGTCTGTGCTTGCTTTTCGGTTTTGCCTTGCCGTCTTGCCAGCCGACATCTGTTGGTGCGTCGAAGGTTGGTTGGTTATTTGGTAGTGATTCCGATCGTGGAAACTACTGAGGTCATTGCATGTAGTGCAATGCGTTGTGTGTAGTGCATGTTTTCCCTCGGGAGGTGGTGATCTTTCCCCGCTGGATGGCGATATCCGGCGCCGACCTAGCGTCGTCGGCTAGCGGAGTTTTCCCCAACCAAGTATCTCCCACCAGCAGAGCACCAGTAGGACCTCCCGGTCAGGGGCACTGCGGTGACATCAGTTGATACACTGAGCCACCTCTCCCAGTTTGGTCCTTAAAAGGCTAGTGCCCAAGGGCGCCCAGAGAAAATGAGGCATGGGCCAAGAGATCCATGCCGCTCCCTTTTATTTCAGACGAAAGTTCCTTTCCCCAATATAGAAACAGTTCATTTCTCGATGCAACGAGAATAACTGAAAGTAGTTCATTTGATTTTGAAGAAATTCATTTTTTGTTTGGTTTTAAAGGGATCTCGGGACTGAATTAAGTCAAGGCCTAGGCCAAGTTGCCCCAGCTCCGCGCCGCTCCTCCTCTTGGGCACCCGTTCCAAGGCCTCTTGCAGGTACCTGCCGCTCCTCTAGAGTGTGGTGAAGACAACCTCCGCAACCCCCATATCCCATAGACCTATCTCCGTCTCGCACTTTTACATATTTTCCCATGGCATTTCTTGGCCTTCCCTTGGTACTTATTCGATTGTTCTGGGTGTGGGATCCAGTTCATTTAACATTCGGATTGCACATAGTTGCCTTCAGATCAATATATAATAGAAGGATAAAGATGTAACATACGAGGAAAATGGAATGCCCTCTACGCCTCAAACAACTGAAAGCATTGTCTTACGCGGGTAGCCGCCGAAGTGTCCTCGTACTCCCCTTCACTTGCACGAACCCAGCACTCTCTCACGTGGCCGAATCACGTGACCGTAGGTACAAATAATTGTAAAAGTGCAACGTAATAATTGTAAACGGCTTATCATTATGTGATAAACCCATTATAACTATAAAGTAACTTTTTATTCTTACCCGGTCATTAATGTGCTTGTAAAGTTTGATCTATGAAACTTGGACATTCTTTTGCATAACAAGAATGCAAAAAAAAAAAAAAAAAAATCTGTCATTGCATCACACTCGGTAATGAACAATTTTCTCAAAATTAACTCGTGTGAATGTAGAATGTAAACTTTTCAGCACGTACCTGTTAACATAATGGTCTAGTTTACGTTCATTTAATATTTATATTGAGTAAATAGGTTTAAAAACAATTTTTTCACTTTCTCCATTTTTTGGTCCCCTAATGGTAGAATTGAAATATGACAGAGTATTATAGATTAGTAAAACCTGGCTGTACAAGCAAATGTGTATTGAAAGAAATGGAGCCGTTGAAAAAATTTCGTTTGAGCGTTTCTGAATACGCATTTTTGAACTCATTTTCACAGAAAAACCGGTCGAGTTGGGTCGATCCACGTCCTGACGGGGGTGTTATATTTCAAACTTGGCTAACCTCGTGACTTGGGAAATGCAACAATTACAAATAACAAGGTACGGTCGCCAGCTGTTTAAGACAGCACAAATTTTAAACGAAGCATCGCTATAAAACAAAAAGCGAGGTGACCATGCGTTTACCTAATGAATTATTATTCAGGGAGAGAACACAGAGAACCCCTAAGCTATCAGATTCGCGAAGACTGTCATCACATTCGAAACCTTTCGAAAGGACGCTCCAGGTTCTAAATAACACAGGATCATAAATTTTAAAGGATCTCAGTACTTGGAGATATAACAATCCAAATAACTCAAACATTACATTTATTACAAGACCATGAATGAATACAAAATCAATTTTTCCTGCTGCGCAGATACAAAAATTGCTGCAAGAAAAACAATACAGAACTACGAATAGAAATACAAGAATGACACACGGTGGTGCCGTCTCTATACAAAAACACTGTTATAAACAGGAACCGGCGCTTCAAACAATGCGCCTATACTTAAACAGAATTACGGTATTACAAACAGCCTCGACAATGCCCACCTTAGGGTGAGGAAGTTGAATACACACATATGCAAAATTGACAAAGAAGCCGACCTCGGTCTTCTTTCAATACGAAAAGGAGTGAAAAACTGAACTACTAAGTATGAGCCATTACCTACAAGAACCAAGTGTTGTGTGAGTGCATAGTTACCAAATTACATGGAAATGGATCTCTTACCATAACTTAAAACCTTCTAACAAATTTAACAATGAAACAGGAATACTCCGGAATGAAAAGGAACGGTCCTCATGCCCGCTCGTATCTCATTCAACAGAGCCGTGACCGCACACGAATGCCGATCGCCACACGGCCCAACAATGCCCGCATGTAACCGCACCAATTCGTGCCGATGACGCGCTGTCGCCCAGCCGACTTCTTTGCCGGCTACGGGACCGGATGCGTAGCGCTGCTTTCCAATGGCCGCGGTTGAAAGCCACCACACGGGCCTAGCAGACGCCTAACCAAAGCTTCAAACTGCCGAATGCGGCCGAATGCCGTCTTACTCACGGCAGGAGCAACAATCCAAAAGCTGCCGAATGCGGCCAAATGCCGTCTTACTCACGGCAGGAACAAAAACTGCAACATTAACAATCACATAAGTAATGCACAGTACTAAATACTACCCCACAACACAATCGGAGGACAGCATACAAACACATCGCTTTCAAAAGCTACAAATACAAATCAATAACAAAATACAGAGTAAACCTGCTTCAAACCATTAGCAAATTTACACAACCATATGAATCAACAAATATTTAAATACAAGATCCAATTCCATGCTAAAAGCACTCATTCCTAAAAGTCTAGACTATTACGCACTCATACACATATTTACAATAATACAATACGGTTCTGAAGGAACCGGGCCTTTCATAAAAATACCATTAATGGCTCATAAAATTACAAAACAGCATGCACCCTTCATGCTGGTAAGAGAGAATGTACGAAAACGATGGACAAGCTTTCGTGAAACTAGTGGCAAAATTAAAAGAAACGTTATGCTAAAAGTGGCAAAAATGCTACATAACAAACAGTAGCGAAAGGCTCTGTGCGCGAGAAGCGCACGTCTTTTATACCAAACCCAGAAGGGGTGACACTGTGGCAGTGGAGGGGAGTAGCGGGCAAATATCGATACAGCCACAGAGTAGTACGGACCTCTTTGCCTAAGAGCTTCTACACTTTCCGCCTGAAAGAATAGGTAGCACGCGTAGCGTGCCGGCTATCCTGGCGGCATCTGGTAAGAATGCAAAGAATCATACTAATAGATCGAGATAATATTTTGTTTTGCCATAAAAGTCATTTTAAGGCTACAAACAACCCTAAATTTACTGTAAATTGTGGATTTTGTTGTTAGAACCCGCTACAATTAGTGGTTTTCTTACAATAATTGAAAACCTGTTTTGAAACTAGTGAAAAGTCTTACACAAAATGCCAATTTTTTCTCAGCACTCAATAAACCAAAAACTCAGATCTTATTAACAATTTCTTAGGTTTTTGGAACCTTCTCATGGCCATGAGATCACAGTTTGATTTTTGCAAGTTACCATTTTAGAGAAAATTAAAGATGAAAAATTACCCATATACTAGCATGCTTAATCTAATTACAGAGCAAGAGCTTACAAGCTATTGTGACATACCGATATGTCACGTTAAAATAAACTAACATTTATTTGTAGACAATATGGTGGAACATGCATTACGAAATATCACGAGAGCTAGAGCTTAGCAACGACCGTGAATAAACAATGTAGTTTTTGTTTTTTCTAAATGCATTAAGAGATGGCTTGGTGCCGAAAGTAGAAAATTTGGGATTGGGCGAAGAAGTTTAGACGATCAAAAGCTCAGCTACACCAAAATATAACAAACGTATGGATTGGCTGGGTGAGAGAAGGACGGTCAAATGTTATAAAAAAAAATGAAGGGAGTTTAATACGAAGTCTTCGAGGGATGAATCATGCAGGAAGATTTGATTCTGCTCGGAAACGCGCTTCTGAACTGATCGTAGGTTCGTGAGAGGGAACGAATACAATCGAGATAGAATTGGGTTATCAGTGAAATTTTAAGGACAGTGAATGATATTGCAGATATTTTGATGTGGAAGCAATATTGATGTATAAATTGGAACATTGTCGGGAGTGGTAATCGAGTTCGGGACTATGTCATAGGACGTAATCGGGACTGATAATTTTGATAGTTTGAGACCAGCTTGATAGGGGCAGAAGAGGTTTCCCTTTGGGAACTTTGGACTACGGCAAGCTCGCAAGATATTTCGACTGAGAAGTCTACGAGTGACATCAACGAAGAAAAGATAAGTTAACCGCGGTATAAATTGTAAATTGAAAGATATCTTGATCAAAGGCCTAAAAATTGTAAATTCACTAAATTGTTTGCTAAAAGCGTAAAAATAAACTTTGTTGAATTTTGTTCTTTAGAAAAGAAAGTGATCTTTCATTTAGTCAATCCAAACAAATGAACTAGGAATAGAATCATTCTATTTCAGTTTCTCAGCTGCGCTGTATAGTCGGCGGATCCTATAATCCATTATAGAGGTAATAAGGATTATAATATATCGTGACCCATTGACCCAGCAAGCCGGACGCTAAGATCTTTAGCAGATATAAATGTAGAGAGAGGGAAAATTTTGTATATCTCAGTATAGATGTAGTTCTTTCCAGCCCTTCACGTGCAACCGTTCTGCAATGGTCCATTCTAGACCACCTGCATGCAAGCGATGATTACCCCATTATCATTCACATTGATGGACTTATTCATGGGTTGGCTCGACCCCCACAATGGAGTGTACAATGTCCAGACTGGCTAACACTTCAAGCGTATACCAATCTCTCCGAGGGCGACTTTGACGACACGAAATAGCACATTTAATAGTGCTGTACCACAAGCTGCGGATATTGCAATTCCCAAATTAACCAGTAAACCGCAACACCTCCTAGATACATGGTGGAACTCGAACTGCTGAATGACGATCAGTGCCCGTGAAAAAACGCTGGCACGACGGAAATATTATCCAACCGCGGATAAGTTAATTGAATACAGGAGGTGCAGAGCGAAGGCGAGGAATGCCATTTTGGAAAGTAAAAATTCATTGTGAGAGACTACGTCTCTTTCCGCAATTGCCATGCGCCGCCACGTTTGGTATGGAGGTAGGTTTGTTAAATCAAGGGACCTTCTTCTCCAAACTTGGTGTCTGCTCTTCTTAAGAATGTAGAGATGATTACATCTCGAGGCACGATTGTAGAGGTTCATTGCCGTTCATAAAAATATGTCGAGTACGGCGAACTCTGCTTCAGACTTCTTGTTCAAAGAAAGAATGGAAAACCGCGTTTTTCATTCTTCGAACAGAGCACATGAAGATTACAATACCCCATTCTCCGTGTGAGAAATGCGCTCTTCTGTCATCCTTGCAAAATAAACTGTCCCAGGTCCTGACAAAATCCACAACCTAATGCTACATTTTCCCGAAACGGCAATGCAATTTCTCCTCAGAGTCTACAACCCTATCTGGGAAGATAACACCATCCATGCTTTATGGCGAGAAGCCATAATCGTGCCAGTTTCCAAAGAAGGGAAATATCGATCGTTGCCATCGAGCTATCGAATTATTTCTAACCAGCTGTACATACGAGGGTGGTCCCAGAAGTACCCTGCCTGACCTAGAGATCGCGGTAGTTTTTCGAAAAATATCACTGTATTAGAAAGTAGACAATCTAAGAAGCATGTGTTTCAAGTTTGAAGACTCTACATTGTTTAGTATTTGTTTGACAACAATCAATAGTGAACGTTGTGAGTGAATTTGTAAAAAGGGAGAAAATTGATCATCGTTATGTGATCCAATACTTTAATTTGAAAGGCCTCAGCCCAACCAGTATAAAAACTGAACTAGATTTTACTCTTGGTGAGTCTGCGCCTTCGTTTACTACAGTAAAATATTGGGTAGTAGAGTTTAAAGGAGGCCGTACGAGTTGCCATGACGAGCATCGCAATGGTCGACCAAATGAGGTGACTACTCCAGAAATGGTAAAGAAAATCCACAAAGCGGTACTGGGTGATCGTTGACTGAAAGTGCGCGAGCTAGCAGACAGAGTAAGCATTTCGAAAAGTGCGGTACATCGCATATTATCTGAAAATTTAGACATGAGAAAGCTGTGTGCAAGATGGGTGCCGCGTTTGCTCACACTCGAGCAAAAACAGTGTCGTGAAGATTCAATTGAGTGTTTCGCGAAGTTTCACCGCAACAAAGCAGAATTTTTGCGCAGTTTCATAACCATAGATGAAACATGGGTCCACCACTTCACCCCAGAGAGAAAACAACAATCAAAACAATGGACTGAAAAGGGAGAACGCGCACCAAACAAGGCGAAGACCATTCCATCTGCAGGCAAGGTCATGGCGTCGGTTTTTGGCGACGCGCGTGGGATAATTTTCATTGACTATCTTGAAAAAGGAAAAACTATCAACGGCGAGTATTATGCGAACTTATTGCAACGTTTGAGCGAAGAAATCAAGCAAAAACGACCACACTTGGCTAAGAAGAAAGTGTTGTTTAATCAGGATAATGCACCAGCTCACAAATCCGTTATTGCATTGGCCAAAATTAATGAGTTAAAATTTGAATTGCTACCTCATGCACCCTATTCACCAGATTTAGCCCCCTCTTGATTATTTTCTGTTCCCAAACTTGAAAAAATGGCTCAGTGGTCAAAGATTTTCCAACAATGAAGAAGTGATGTCGGTAGTTAATGGCTATTTTGAGAAGCAAGACAGTTCTTATTATAACAAGGGTATCGAACTTATTGAACATCACTGGGAAAAGTGTATAAAGCTAAAAGGAGATTATGTTGAAAAATAAACATATTTTTCCCCAAAATTTTTGTTTTTTCTTTGTTGGGTCGGGTAATTCTGGGACCACCTCCGTACAAAGTGCTTGAACGCGCGGTGAATCAGCGTTTGGTCTGGACCTTTGATTGTAAAAATCTGTTGACACCAATCCAAAGCGGGATTTTCGACTCTAGCTTTGCAGCTAGGTCAAATTCAGTTACTCTCTGGAGGAGTATTCTATAGGCCGGCTGTTCTGATTAGTTGTTTTTCGTAATTTCTTAAACAGGAGACAAATGGAACCGGAACACTACAATGATAAATGGGACAAGGTCCTCGTGCGATCTTTCTTTCCTCTTCCCTGAAGTATCCTCACACCTTACACAAAGAAACAAGCACTACACTAGCACACATGCCGGGAGACCAGACGGGGGCTTAGAGCGTGTCCCGGTTGGGCCCAGCCGGTGGGAGATACCTGGTTTGTCGTAAATAAATCCCAGTATGTTGTTATGCGATTTGTAATGAGTTTTCATGTAATGTCTGAGATATTTTAAAATGGCCAGAAATGGCGATATAATAATATTACGTTACCGTTACTAAGGGCGAGAATGTACATGCTGTTGTAGCAACACTTGTTTCTCGCCTTTGCCGTTTTTTGAAATTCATAGATGTATTGACATCTTGTTTCAGATTGAAA
Organism: Teleogryllus oceanicus; assembly: GCA_964035755.1. Taxonomy (NCBI): domain Eukaryota; kingdom Metazoa; phylum Arthropoda; class Insecta; order Orthoptera; family Gryllidae; genus Teleogryllus; species Teleogryllus oceanicus. Next base: position 16,951,730 of record CAXIVR010000011.1, on the reverse strand, counting down.
ACATGACATCAGGAACTATTGTTGTGAAACAAGAATACATATCAGATGAGGTGAGTTCAGTCTATTTTCAATTGTTTTCTGTAAATATGGAAGATTAAATGTAAACTTATTGTAGTGTGTGGAGTTGAATTGTATTAAAATTTACTAATTATATAAAATAAGCAATTGCACGATATATTTACATAAATTTATTATACAGAATGAACTCCTACAGTATATAATAATTAAAATGTGTCTGCCCAAATTTAATATTATCAGAAGTGTATATTAGAGTTGATAATGTATTGTAATCTGTGTGAATATTGTAGTTAATAATGTCGATACAAACAGTAAATATAATTCGTTGTTTAATGCTTTCATTCCTCTTTACCGCATGCTTTCCACAAAAAAGAAAATTAAACATTTTACGAAAAACCAATTCTTGAATACAGCGAGAGATTAGAACATTTAAAAACAAACGAATTCTTTTTTTCATTTCTAGGCTTCTTAACGTGTCTATTCATATCCATGTCTACTTCCCAAAAATACTTCGAGGTATTTCGTGGCTCAGAGCGAAGTCGTTCGCTCGCCTTTCACCAAAGAGGCACGGGTTCGATTCCCGGTCAACCTCATGTGAACTGTGTTCCAACTAAATGAGTCTAACCCCTCTGCTAGTCCAACCCCTCTGAAGTGTCGTAAACCCTACCCTTTCCTAATTCCGTCCCAATTCTGGCCTCTGAGTAGTGACGCAGGAGCGCGTGGTGTAAGAGGCTCGTACGCGATGTTACCTGGCGGTCCTGTTGACAACTGACTAAATGAAACATACATAAATACAGCGCCCTCTGGATATAGAGGGCGCTGATAAATAACTAATATTAAAGGAGGATTACTCCGGAAAAGGCCGTCAGTGCTCGACCAGGGCCTAAGAGACGCGTTGCGACGAGTAATAATGAATATTTAAGATTACTGTGCAACAAATTTTTAAAAAAATCATTTATTTTACGTCAAAACAGCAGTTAAAAACTGCGTATGACGTGCTATGGGGAAAAGTGAATTGTCTGCACATTTTCAAAATTCTGTGATCCCTACACTAAGTCATATACTACTTAAATTTGAAAAGAAAGAAAAAAAAGTTAAGTTGTAAAGGTACGAGTAAAAGTTGTTAAGGTATACGATCAGGATATTTTGAACCCGAGTAACAATACACAATGTGGAGTACAGTAAATGCAAACCTTGTAGAGAAAATGTTTTAAAAGATGATAGAGAAGTGAACGATCCGGCAACAGTGGTTATTCTTCAACCAATATTTTTCGAGAATTGCTGCTGATCGCACTATTTGCATTAAAGCCACAAAATTTCAACATCAGACGTTTTCACAAAAACCAAAAGGAAAAGGAAAAAAAAAAATTCTGCCTGTGTCCGTTGAAGCTGAGTTCTTGTAATACTGATTAGGGAGTTCGTGCACCCTCGAACGTTAAACCAATCGAAAGTACTATCGATCTTCTCCCGTAGTTTGCATTTTGCACCACTTTGTGTAGCTGCGCATGCGCAGAAGATTGCTGTCCACTATGTCGTCTACAAACTCCCTGTTGTCAGAGTGAATGTAAATGCGTCATCCGTGTAGATATAAATCAGTGGCGAATCCTGAACATTAAATATGTATACCGCACTTTATGAAAGCTACCTCTGACGTACTTTTATTTTAAGCTTTTCTGAAATCCCAATACTATGAAATTGTCCTTAATAATTATTCTATAAGACAATTACACAAACTAACGTCTGGATCATTAACACACTCAATTTTCACAAAAAACTCCAGAGAAGCGTGACTTACGAACAACCAGAGAAGGACTGTTCACCGGAATATTTTGCGGTGTCTCCCGACCATCCGGACGCGCATCCTCCCATAAGGAGACCTAGGTTATCGGGGCTGGCATGAGGTGCCTTCGCCTGCGCTAGCGAATTCTCTGGACAACATTAAGAACTGTTTGAAACTTCTCACCCTACCGCACTTCATAGCGCTTACGAATGCGGCTGGCTCTCGGTAGCAAAATAGTTATTTTTTCCACATCTGTTTTAAAGCTTTCAAAAATCTCTTAATTTTTAGAGGATTACCAAACTTATGAAATTATATTATTGTACACTTCGAATTACTAGGTACACCGGCGGTATACGCGGTGTATCTGAGAATTCGCCATTGATATAAATTCTTCGCTTGTACCACATGCGCGACCAAAGGAAAGATTAAATCATCACCGCACCATGCGCTGGCTGGTGGTCAGTAAGGCCTACCAAAGAAAGATCGCTCTAATTTCGGGAAGCAACACCACATACTCCCGGGTGACGTTCGTTGAAATGATACGAAATTATTCTCTTACATGGCAGTTTTGTCTTGCCAATTGAGCAAGCAGCACGTATATAAGAGTGCTTCAGACATGCGCAAGTGGTGTTGAAGTAGAAAATTAAATTAAAGGGTCGCACCATTCAACAAAAAGCTCACCGTTTCCTCAACAAATAGAAAAGTGGTATTTTGTTACGCGTGTGGGAAGCATGTTTATCCGAGAGAAAATTTCAAATTTGCTAACATTACCAAACTGGTAAGTTTTTGAACGTTTAGACGAGGCTAAACTTCTGCATATGCAAACTAGGCGGTAGCCTAGGGGCCCAACCTCATAGGAGGGGGGGGTTGAATCAAAATAATTTTAGTTCAAAAATATGGAAAATTCATTGAAACATTGTACTATATTAGCTTTGTACGAGATAATTCATAAATATCTTAAGACGAACCGATTTTTCAGAAACAAATGTAGAAATGTATCTTGTCAAATTTTAATAATTTTTGTCCTAAATATAGAAGGTTCCTTGGTCAATGAATTATGTACTTTTTTCTTAAATCTCATCCCAAATATTACGAGGTGCACCAATGACGTTCCAATGCAGGGTTAATTAAGTGAAATTAAAAAATAAAATTACTTTCAAAGCATTTTCTAACGAGGTTTCTTTTGTTCATGTTTTAAAGAGGCAGTACTGTCTTAACCCTACAGATTTTTTTCTACAAGTATTTTGCATTACATTTCTGTAATAAACGATTTCTTTGTGAATTTTGTACTGCACATTTATTGCATATTTTTAAAAAAATATTGTGCATATTAAACGGCATATGTTTGGCGTTTTTACTTCATAAAAATCGTGACATGTCATTGCTATAGATTAGTTACTTCGTATCATAAACAACGATCTGAGAGAGGAGAAATATCGTACTGAAACGATGAGACATATACCCACCATTCCGATTCATTCTTAATTTCACTTGGGGGCCTGCAGGGTTCGATTTTAGCCCATATTCTTTTTCTACTATACGTAAACGATGTACCATCGACGATTCTAACCGGAAGAAGAGTTCGTTCGGAGGATGAAATGAATATTCTTTGCAATAAAGAAACTGTAAATGCTACAATATCAGATGTTTGAAATTTTGTTTCGTAATAACAAATTACGAAGGGAAAAGTTTCGATGCACGTTTCCATTTCAAATAAACATTCAATTGTATACCCCATTGAAAATAAAAAAATGTGTGATTGACATGTTGAGGTAACATTTTTGGGTCTCTCAATTCAGTTAAACCTCAAACTAGTGAGAACCCGTCAAAATTTGACGGAGAGCTAATGCACACAATATGTTGCATTGTGTGGATCTTCAGGGTTTAACGAAAATATACTGTGTTGTGGAGTTCCCAAAATTTTGAACACGTATGGCCCATGACCAGGTGGTAATGCAATATCGGTTACCAAAAAACAAAGGAAAGAGCACTATTATACTGACGGTTATTATTTCTAAAGTTTTTTGGTGTGTCATCTCCTATAAGGAACTGTTTGATTTCTTCAGGCATATTGCTCGAAGGTAAACTTATTTTCCCATTTAAGCAACACAGAATAAACTGGTTTGCAGAATTTCTCTCACATGGGAAGTACAAATAAGAACAACACTGACATTTCATAGACAATGACCCAACAGAAAACGAAATGACCTCACTATCACGACACCTACGTTGACTTTCTCTTTCCCTGCGTCCAGTTACTGTACGTTTCGGTCTTTTTGGGGAGCGTGGGCAAGGATTCGGAATTCGACATAACCTGTGAACAACTTCACTACTTCAGTACAACCGAGCAAAACTCGCTGTCCTAATGTTTTCTACAAAATACACCACAAAAGCAAATACATGCAAACTGTCAACACCACAATGCAATTATTACACTGAAACAAAACCTTGGCGAATTGTAAACAAATCTCAACAATCAAAATAAAGCATCAAGCAGCGCCACCATAAAGCAGCCATTCTTTGGGGGGGGGGGATAATTGACTATTGCTAATCGTACTATTAAAGAATGATTTAATTAATTAATTAATTTACACCATAAATGTTGCTGAATCAACACAAACAATATTGTTTGCGTTGATGATAACGCATGTAGGGATCACATTCTTTCATTTAAAGGAAAAAAATACAATTGGTTTAGTAGAAGCTCTTAAACGAAGTCATGGCAGAATACCTTATTTTTTTTAAATGTATAGATTGGTCGCCCATTTCAATGAATTGAATACAGAATTAAGTTAATTATGCTACCAGTGTAGAATTTTCTCAAATTCATTCAGCTTTCATTCTGCACCTGTATATTTCGCGAATGTTCATTCCCGCCTGAGATATGGCATAATATTCTGGGGAAGTAAATTCACCCTGTTGGAATACAAATACACTGGAAATACTTCCCGAATTTTGGAAGACCAAAACGAATAGTACGAATACGCAAATCCCACATGATGCTTTTAAGCCTCATTGATTTACGAATTGGAGATTTTTGTGACGGATAATTGTCCAGCATCATTTTTTCCCGTGAGTTTTACATACCTTCTAGAATGTTACACGTTTTTGTTATATATAACATGTTTTGAAATCTTTATATTAATTTTAAATTAATATTCTGAATTTACATATTCTGAATTGCGTGCTGACAACACGAGGTGCCCCTCGTGAGAACACGCTCAGATGCTTTTGATCTGATTGGGTTAACCCAACACTTAGTTCATCTCAGTCCTTAGTTAACCTATGATGCGAGAAGTGCGCGTGAGCGCTGAGAATATCTTAGGTATTGAAAGTATCTTCGTGACCTTTACTCCCAATTTAAAAGGGATGTGGTGGAGAAGTGGTTGTCGCAGACTTTTAATACTCTTAAAATATGAATCCAGTAGGGCAAGCTATATTCGTATTTAAAATTCCTTTATTAAATTTTATTAATGAAATTTCAAGTTATGTAAAGTTATTTTGCAAATGTTATATTAGGAGGTGGTAACTTTCGGGAAAATATAAGAAAATCAGGGAATTTGTAGAAGAATCCTTCCTCCTTTTGTAATCTCGACATCAGGGAAAATTCTGAAAGCCAATTATTTAAGAACCATTAGTTTACCTCAGCGTACGAATTATTGAGTATTGAAGTCTGCGTTACCTCGTCGGGGCGGAAAGAAGATAGTTTTCAGTCGGAATTCCGGCATAGTACAGTGCCAGGCAAGGCTCCCCGCCAAGAACACTGTTCACGGTGTCTGCGCTTAAGTTACCAATCGTTAAAATCTAATTTTCCAATGCAGCCAAGATGTGAATTACTTAATCAGTATTTCCCAGTACTGCATGAACACCCGAGAAATCTTTCTCCCGATTCTCATTCGTAATGGGTGTAAGAAAATAGTACACAGCGTCTTCTTCACGGCAGGTAGGCTGCTGCGGTCTGTATCCACATCGGCATGATGGCTGGGGAGACAGAGTGCTAAGTAACAGTACGCATATTTTTGTTCAACAGGGTGTAATGTTGAAGTTATAACAATGTGCCACAATATTACAAGAATCCTTTTCTGTATCTTTTAGGAATAATTTGCTTTCCTCTGTAACTAGCTGCTACTTATCCAGATTTCACGCTCATTTCTTTTTATCTATTCTCCCTCCAGTGCTATGAACATCTCTCCCTCCTCCTGATTACATCCAACTACGGACCTCATGACCGAACTAACAGTTAACCTTATACCTCCAATATGAAAAAATCATACTTAAATTCAGTTTTTTATTAATTGAATAACATTGTCAGTAATCATATGCAGAAACATTTTTGATGAGCATGGATGGAGAAAAAACAACAAATTATATCTAATTTTATTCAAACTATGAATTTATGCTTTTTTCTTTTTTAGGAAGGTGGAACTCTTCCTTTATCTTTGCTGCCGGCTGCAATTAAAGAGGAAATTCTTGATGAGGTGAAGACAAAAACCATTGCTTATTTTTCATGAACTTTAACTGAAAATCAGTTGCTCTTACCTTTATGTAGCTCAATATAATTATTGCATCATTTGAAGAAAATTTGAATTTTATTGAAATCTGTACGTTTTTTGCAGGGTTATTTATCCACAACACCAATCCTCACAGGAATTGCAGGGACATTTACTGATGCACCAGTGAAGAGGCCGCGAGGCAGACCTCGTGGTGAGTGAAGTTTCTGATCTGTTTCATTCTTCACACTTCAGTGTTATATCCAGAGCTAGAGAGTAGTCTTTCTCCTGAACTTAATTTTACTTGGTGAGATATGGTTTTACTGAGAAATTATTGTGGTCAGGCGAAGGCCTTAAGGAATACTATCTAAAGAGTTATTTCATCATTTCGTGAATCTCCAATTTGGCTCTGCAATTTGTCCATATGCCCTATACACGAAACGGGAAATTTCCTTAGATATCTACATTTAAAATTTTGCCAAAGTAATTAAGAGTAGGATAGAATAAACCCTCGGGACGCAGGTTCCCTGTGATTCGTGTGTGTTTATGAACTGCATTGCTTGGAATGCGCAACCTTTCTCCTTGCATCGAGATTCGTCTACTATAGGTACAGCGTGAACCCGAACTCTTTGAGGGGTGGCTGCAGAGTGTAAGTGGAGCAAGTAATGCGCCTGTTCTAAAATGCTCTTCATGAAAATATGCTCAAAATGAAGGTTCTTTCGCTGGATCACTAACTGAAAAGAACGGACGTGATTAACAGCACTGCCGTTTTCCATTGTGTACTAATGAAAGTTCCTTTCTTTCCCGAAAAGACAAGGCAGTTTTGGACGGAGGAAGATCCATGCTCCATTTCCACCCAGGAACCACCTCCCCACATGTCCGAAGAGCTCATGCCCAAGCTGTATTTTGTTTGCGTCGTGCCCTTCAGCTCCTGCACCTGGTGTTTGGGTGCGCAGGGTCGAAGAACCGCGTGCCCTCTGGGCGCGGGGGCAGAGGCGGCCTCGGCATGGGACTGGTCGGCGTCATGGGCGTGGCTGCCGCTGGAGGCGTGCGCGGGCGCGGGCGAGGCCGCGGGCGCGGGGCGGCGGTGCGGTGGGGCGCGGGGGCGTGCGCTGCGGCGTGTGCTCGATGGCGCTGTGCTCGGCGCGCAGCCTCCGCCGCCACATGCAGTGCGCCCACAACGCCCTGCGCTTCCGGTGCGACAAGTGCGACGCCACGTTCGCCCGCCGCGAGGACGCGCGCGCCCACGACTTCGTCCACACAGGTGAGCTGGCGCCCCCACTCGACGCGGTGCACTATACTGCGGGTTTTACAGAGCTGCGTTTGAAGTAAATCAGCTGTGATGGTGTCATCCAATCGGAGGGCTGAACGGCACCATAGTGACGTCACTAGTGACGTGTGAGGTCCCGACTGGACGGCACCGTAACACCTGATCAAGTGTCAAACTCGGCAATGTAAAAATCGCAGTATAGTTGTTTTCCATTCGCCGCTCAGGGCAGCTGTCGTGTTCCATTTGACCGCTAGAGCGTACCAGTGCAAAGAAGCGCAATTTCCATTCGCACAATGACATGGAACCAGGGTGCACTAGGGGCATTGCATTGCATTCCATTCCATTCCATTCCTTGATTCGTCAGTGCATTCCATTGCAATTTTGAGGTTAGGTACGGAAGTTATGAATGATGATTTGGATCCGTGGTGAAATTGTGAAGGCAATTGAGGATCTTATGTCACGCAGGGACACTTCGCATGGACATAAATGCCGTTGGTACAAGTCAGCTAAGAGGTGGGAGGGTGAATAGACTTTAATAAGAAACCAAACTGAAGGACGTTTTAAATGCAGGGTAAGAGCGAAGGAATGTGGCGTTGCAGGAGGGCGGCCGTACGCTTGCCGCCTGTGCGCGATGCGGTTCAGCAGCTCGTCCCACCTGTCGCGCCACCAGATCACGCACACGGGCGCTCGGCCGCACGCGTGTGGCGAGTGCGGGGCGCGCTTCTCGCAGGCGAGCAATCTGCGCGCGCACGTGCGCTCGCTGCACGCTCGAGAGCGTCCGCACGCGTGCGCCGCGTGCGGGGCGCGTTTTGCTCACCGGCCGGACCTGCGCGCGCACGAGCGCACGCACACGGGCGAGCGGCCGTTCGAGTGCGCGCAGTGCGGCGCGCGCTTCGGCCAGCGCTCGGCGCTGAGCCGGCACCTGCGCGCGCACGCAGGGCTGCGGCCGCACGCGTGCGGCGTGTGCGGCGCCGCCACCCGGAGGCCGCCGGCGCCCGCCCGCGCCGCCCCGTCGTGCGCCTCCGCCCGCCCTGCCTGCTGCTGGACGACGGCGAGGACGAGGACGGCCGCCTTCTGTGAAGAGGGCGAGGCGCGGTTGGACGCGCGAGAGCGGTAAGTGAGGAGTTTTTCCCATCCGTGGACCAGCCGCGACGACGCGGTGATGTCAGGAAGGCCTGCGGAGGTGCGTCGTGGGAGGCGTTCTTCGAAGAAGAGTCTTTGGCGAGGGTGTCCCTCTCGAAAGAGGAATTCAGGATCCACCGCCGCAAAAGTCATTGGAGTGAGTTGCGAGCGGTGCGGCCCATCGTGGCTCTCATACTTGTGATAAAAGTGTATTGCGAATGTATTTCATGTGACATGCGGGTTCCATGGGCTGTATTTAAAATGTTTGCCGGGTGTTTCAACACATTGAGAGTTATCGTCAGTTAACTATAGGATAATCTTATTAAATTGAATTGTAAATTGGTGTTAAGGCACGTTAATTCCTTTCCGTTGTACATCCGAGCACAAGTCAGTCACTTACGTCATTCTGTGTGCAAATCGGTTCTTGAATTCGTACTACAGTGTGTTATTTCTGTGGACCTAGTCTGTATGAGACTGCCAGCGAAACATGTTTTCACTTGTTAAATAGTTGCTTGTTTATGTCTAATGTAAACTGTATATTCAGATTTTTATAAATTAAATGAACATTGTTGTTTGCTCTTTGTTATGCACAGTGCACGTTATTTTTTGTGGCCATGATAGACAGCAGAAGCGGCCTGCCTTGCATATGAAACTGCACCACGCTTGTACTTGCTCTTTCTAACGTGGCATCTGAGGGTAGTGTCTCCACGATAGAATATGGCACGACTTTTTGCGTCTTTCTCAGTCGTGCCGCAAGATGACGCATGATCGCGACCGTATCATGCAGTACTGCAGATCAAGCGACTCTCGCGGCACGACCGAGGAAGACGCGAAAAGCTGTGCCATAATCCATCTCGGAGATACTACCCTCGGATGCCTCGTTAGAGAAACCCAAATATAAGAGCTGTTTCCTATGATTTATTCCGCCTGTAAACATGCATGCGTTCGCGATGGTGTTCGTGAGCTATTCCCTTTGCGCCTGCGGCTGCTCGTAAAAGAGCACCGACAACCGAGCGTGAACTCCCAGAAGTTCGGCGATGGCGATCCCACGGAGTGTCAACTTTCATTTAGTAGAAAAAAATGGTTTATCTAAAACATTTATATTTCTGAAAAGTTTCCATCTATAATCGCAATTTCTGAAAAGGATTGCACTGTCAGGCAGAAAATCGTAACGCTACTACCGCCTGTTGGTTTACATGCGGAATAAAACAAAGAGTGTGAAGGCAGAGTTTACTGGGTGGCGATTGTTCCACATGTGAGTAGTTCGTTGGAAACGGTACTAACAATCGCAGGTAGACCCGCTGATGGTTCCTCAGTTTTTGTATAGCATGACACTGAATAGGATATAGGTTAAGCACCAAGTTGGGTGCCTGTGCGCGCATGCGCAGTGACCTGTGTTACATTTTGGAAGGTGTTTTTGAAAAGTGGAATGAGGAAGTGTATTGAAAGTTATGTTCTGCATTTTCAAATTTGAAATATCTTGAAACAAAAATAATACTAATTTAAATATTCATCGCCGAAATATTATTGAAATTTAATGTATCTTTAGGTAGAAAAATAACTACTATTGAATTTATTATTATTATTATTATTATTATTATTATTATTATTATTATTATTACTACGAGACAGCAACTTGCATCACTCACAGCGACCATGAAACATTAAAACCAATAGTTACACCCGTTGCTATGGCGATTGCTTTCTCCGATAGCTCAGGAGTGGTTGACACCCTCGGAATTAAATAAAGTGAAAACTTAAAAAAGAATTAATAAAATATATTTCCACTTCAATTTTTTAATTATACATAATTGTGATTTATTTTTTTTTTACATTATGGAGGTGGTCTGTTCTCTACCTCGCCCATAAATCGCGGCACTACTTGCACGATATTTTGCCCAAACGTTTGTACAACTTTCAGAAGGCTCCACTTGAAATTTCAAATAATTCCAACCAACGATTGGCTGTTGACAAGTGCTTGAGTAAGGTATGGTGCGAGTAATCAGAGAAACTGGTGTAACATGCATTTCTTAACATTTAACATACATTTCTTCGTAAAAGAGGGTATGGCGCCGGCCGAAATTCATTCAAGGGTGGTAAGAGGCATTTGATGACTCTTGCTCTTAATTTTCCACCGTGAAGAAATGGGCTGCCGAGTTAGAACGCGGTCGTATCAGCATCCAAGATAATCCTCCCGAAAGACGTTCAAAAAGTGCAACGACTCCAGAAATTACATACATACATTTATTTGAACTGCAATTACAATAATACATACATAATTACAATAATAATAACAATAATAATAAACGAGTATTGAATTGTTGAAAAGGGCACGATATGGTCTTGGAAGATCGTCGTATGAAGATGCATGAAATTGCTGAGAGTAGGAATTTTAAAGTGGAACGGCTCGATCTGTGTCAAAGAGTTATGATGGGTTGATCATCTCGTGTTGACTCTTCTCCCCCCATAAAAGGACGGGGATTGGGAGTCTCGTTGTTAGGTAGACGGGTTGTTTTGTTAAGGTTTTTGGACGATGGGGGGAGGAAAGGAAAGAGGAGGCAGGGTGCTGGGAGGGAATAGGGCAGGGATATAAAGAAAACAGTTTGTTCTATTGCAAGGTGGTTTCGTCCTGTCAGTCAGTCATTGTCAAAGGTCTCTCTGTGGTTGCGTCAGTCTGGTATAGTAGGCCCTCTGGCCTAGGTTATGGAAGGAGGGAGTTGTGGGATATCCAGGGGGTGTTCCTTCCGTCTGTGCCGGGGGGATTTCGTAGGATATGATGGTGGAGGAGGATCATAAGGATTTGGAATTCAGGGTTTTTGATGTACTAGCAAAATACCCGGCGTTGCCCGGGGTTCATATTCAATCGTTGCGATTGAGGGAAAAGATCGATTTTATATAAACAACTGTGTTTAATATTTTTAAGGTAATTGGTTCAAATTTTAATAAAAATCCTATAATTGTCTTTCATTTTATTTTACAACACATTACTATTAGATGAATTTTTTTATCTTACGCACCGCTGCTGACTTCTAGATTATAAATTAGGCCCCCAGCAACGCTACTGGGCTCTGGCGGAATATATTAGGAACAACGTGTTCTAAGCGAAAGGGAAAAATGGTCATACATTGCTGTTACTGCTGATGGTGCTACAATCACTGATACTCTTCTGATCGTAATTTAGCGAACCATTTGAAACTGAAGTCATCATTGTTGAACCAGTTTCGTCTTGATAACTCGGAACGCGTTCAGGTGGCATCAGGGGTTCAGGGGACATCAGGGTGGGTTCAGGCAGGTGACAAATCCTCTGTTTTAAGGCATTTCTGAATGAAACACTTTCTGCTGTTGTGGGAAAGTCATCTTTTACTCTTCTAGGAGCTCTGAGGACTCCAAATATCTTCCTTCGAGCTTCTGCGTATGAAATATTTCCAAAAGCCATTTTTTCATACACTGATTTATATTTCTTAAAAACTGGGCAATCACGTTTAATCGATTGGTGGTTTCCCTTGCAGTTCGCACACTTAGGAGTCGCCCCTTTGCACGCTCCTCCATGGTCTTCCTCTCCGCATGCCACACAAAGCTTCTTACCTTGGCAGTCTTTCGCTATATGACCAAATTTCTTGCAATTGAAATATTGCATTGGTCGACGAACGTAAGGGTCTACTTTAGATTTCACTAAATCAAGTGAAACTTCTTTAGGTAAAATTTCGCCTTCAAACACGATCAACGTGGAAGTGGTGCGGATCCACTTCTTTTCGTCCAGTGTTGATGATGGATATTTTCTATTTAATCTTGTTACTTTCACTGTTTCAGCTGACGAGACTAAGTCCTTGAGGTCTCCGTTTTCTAGATTAACTGGGATGCCTCTATTAACTCCTTTTCTCACTTTCCTGAAATCGGGTATAAATGTTTTGAAGCCATTGTTTTGTAATTCCTCGTCACTCAATGCTTGGTTGGCCTCTTCCCTTTTACGAGATGTCATAACCGCTTTGCTGCGCCCTTCCTTCTTAATTTCGGCGATAGACTGATACTTCTTGATAACAATCCTGCCAATCCTGTAAATATCAAAGTTATTCGAATTTCGATTTTTGTTTCCGATTCATACGCCGTATGGACCGATACTTCTCTCCGAATAACCTTCCGGACTAATTTCCCAACCTGGTGAACCTTTAATTTCGTTATCAGTAGAATCAGCTTCTTGTTTTGAATGTCAGGGAGCATTTCTTCCCCCGTCTCATCTTTCCTCTTCCTTTTTTGTGTAGTCATTTTATTCACAATCACGTTCCATTCCGTCTCTTTGACATCCATTGTGAAATATCAAATTCTCCCGGTGAAACCGGGGGATTATGATATGGGCCTGACTTCAAAGGTTAAGTCTGTACTGAACACTGCTTCTTGAAATAACTAAATTAGTTCAGAGATTTCAGTAACGTAGAAAATCAAACGAAAACCACAATATTCACTCGGTCACGTTACACTCGCTAACTTCACAGAGATGTTAACTCGATCACATCCGAGTCCGTACTCCGAATACAGAATAGGAGGGAAACTCGTGTGGCACCATAAGTAGAGTAAAGATTTATTACCTCTTTAGCCTATGGTGGCACCATCTACAATAAAGTATGAGTTAATCGACAACACTGCACTCTGTGACTAGAATGGGTACTTCTTGAGCATTGGAGCAGTTAGCTCTGGGGCACGGAACTCAATCAACTTTTTGGACATCCAATGTAGATAATAACTTCCCGAAAAAACACGTACTCCGCCATTTGCGCGCAATTTAAAGACTAATTTGGCAATTACAGAAAAGAAACTATTTTCTGTATAGTATTCATAAAATATATTCTGAAAACAATCGTATAATGCATTACAAGTACAGAAGAAGAATCTGCTATTTTAGAGACATTACATCACTCTTTAAACATCTCTTGACATACATATCTACATACCTGTGTTAATGTAATTATAATTGTATTTCCACCAACTTTTCAAGTTAAAACACGATGCATAAATCCATTTTATGTTGTATAAGTAACATAAATGGTTTTTTTATCAACATAATGAAATGGTATACAAGTTGGATCAGATGTATTGTCTTTAGTAACAATTTTTGCCATGACTGTGAAACTACTAGTTCAGCATATCACACTAGAAGTACTAGTTGGGAGTTGACTTGTTTGCGTGCGGGGAGCGGGGTGTCTTCGAATTAATTCTTTTATTTATTCTCGTTTGCCGTTTTAATTTTTGCCTGTGGACACAATATACTTGAGATAGCTAATAGTTGCGGACTAGGCCGGGCGGAAGGCAGATTCCAAAAACACGGAGAGCATTCCTCAGCATCGCATTCGTCAGCTTCCAACTATAGTCATATAGTGAGAATATTTGATCCCTCCATTTCAGCCTAAGACCTTCATTTATTCAGACACCTCTCTCAATTGAGCAATGGAATAAAACCCTGCACTAATGACAATTTACCTGAAAGGAAAATATAATCTACCTGATTGCACTTCCTGATAATCCATGTTCAATAGTTTAAAAATGATCATAACATTGACGTAAGCACCAAAAAACAAGTACATTTGAAATTCATATGGATTTCACAACTAAAATATATTTGGACATTTTATTAAGCATGATTAAATACGGTTTTTAAATTTGTAACTATTGAATTACTTACACAGTGCATTATTTGGGCACCGCCATTAACAAACATTACAAACGTACTGCCTTCGTCCTTACAAACGTCGTTCCTTCCACTAGATTGTAGGGGATCATATATTCTAATATTTATATATCCAACATGTCATTCGGACCTTATCGCCCTTTATCCTCTTCTAGCTCTACAATTTAGTTTGGAAAAGCTACATATCTCAATGCAAATATTATGAGTATAAAACGTATAATAAAATGGTAAGATTTGAAAGCTTAAATACAAGGACTACAAAGTAGTACACATTTATTCTGGAAAGTTAGTGACAATTTGTGTTTAAAAGAGAAACCTATTTATGGAGCTCTGAATTCCATCATTGTTTTGCCTAATTATTTATGAATCAGTGGTACGAATATTCTTCATAACTGACTCACTCAAGGGGACAATCCATTTAAGTGGTCCCAAATTGAATAAATTGGTCGCTCGACCATCACGAACAAAATTCTTTTTTTTACATAATTTCCTTATGTTTTTGGTGGTCAAAAAATCTTTGATTTATTTTTATTGTATTTGGTTTACAAATGCCGGCCATTTTTGTTTTACGAAGTGTGCCATTTTTTGCGTTTGTAGACATTTACTCTTTTCTATATTATTCAGCTCTGGGTTGTTTTAACATTCTAGAATAATAAAAGGCATTGGATTCTATATACTCTGGCGTACAAATGAACCAAGTTCGATTTTCAGAGAGTATTTTCTCAAAGAAGAAATACAATCTCAGCCTTAATTTTTTGTACACATAACAGTGTAGTTACTTTCTGTAAAATATCATTAATAGGTAACGTACTCCTTGGAAATTACACCCTCCGAAAAATTGGAATTTTGGATTTTCCCCCAAATTGTCAACCGTAATATATCTCTTGGGGGACCACATAAAAATCTGAAAATTGCACACATACTAGATCTCTATGATACCAAACTCCAGTAAAAATTTCAACTTTTAGATTTAACTCAAAATATTTGTTAAAATAATTAATTTTACTTCATTAAAAAAAAGTTACCTGTCGTATTTTGAATATTACTTAAAAAAAACTTACATCTTGGCAGCTACGTTTGTAATTGAAAATATGGTAATTTGGACATTAAAAGCTGAACCGAATTAAATAAAAATAGTTTATAAACCATAAGTAAATAAATTCAGCGTTTTGTTGATTTTTTTCGCGTTAAATTTGCCACTCTGCTTATTATTTCTGAACGAGCGACCAGTGCTGGAACACTTCTCAAGGATATTTGCATGCATTTCAAATCTCCTCTCCTCAGACTTCTCCAGCTGACATAATGCTATACTTCGGGTCACAGAACTGGAGCCACATTGGCATCTGTAAAGAAAACATATTTGAAAAATCTAATGCTGAAACAACAACAACAACAACAACCAAATTTCTCGAACATTGTGTATTACAAATATTAGACTATTGAGCATTTAAAAAACAAAACAAAAAACAGTGACTTATAAAGCTCATAAGTTGTCTCAAACTTATGGGGGTACACCAAATGACACAAATATTGTTCGTAACCTGATTCATTTCTCTACGGAAAAGAATTACGTTACGAACTAAACCCTGTACATTTAATAACAGTAAACTAATTTGGCCATGTGGCCATGTTGGCCACGAATGCAATTATTTTCTGAATTTGATAAAACAATCAAATACAACATTCAACTATAGTAACTCATTATCATGTTAACCTAAAATATTTCACATACCTTGCCGGCTAGGAGGGAGGCCGAAGAAAAGTTTTCTTTGTCCTGCCGAACAGCGTTGGCGCATCCTGGAACCCAACATTTCGCCAAAGTGATCTGCAACACTTGAAACGACGTACACCGCCAAACAACTCTCGAAACGACAACACACGAAATGATACAAACACGTTGCCATGAGGAACATACTCTCCACAAGTGACGAATGAAATTCGAGGATGAAATTAATTGTAGATAGATCTATATTTTTATTGGCTGAAAGTATTTTTACTTAGCCACAATACAAAAATTTGTGCCAAAAATATGTTCGACTATGTCGCTCGCTTCACCACTTTTACAAAGAGTAGTATGTGCAATTTTTTGGTGGATCAAACTGGAATTAAGTGAACAATGGTTACTTATTCCGTTGATAGATACAATAACCTTTCTATGGTAGTTTATGCATACTAAACCATACTTTACAATAAAATTGTGCAAAAGCAAATTTACCTTTCTTTCTACTCGTATTAATTAGTCTGACTTCATTTTCTGCTCTGCATTTTTTTCTTATAAAAAGTGAATACGTCAAGAGCAGGTACTGGGTCGTCAGAGAAAACAACACTTTTAACTGCTGTCTTAGCCATCCTATCGGCATTTTCATGGCCAATTATGCCTGTAGGGCAGACAAGTTGATTTTTTTTCGACTCTGCGCTTTAGCGGCAGCAGTCTAAAATAATCCGGTGATAGAAATAGAAATGTGTATTGTCGCGTGTACTGTGTAAATTGGTAAATCTGGTAAAAATTAAAAATAATTACTTTAATTTTAAAAAAAAAATTTAATTTGAGGCCTTTTTTAAAAATTTACATAATTAAAGATTACACATTTCTTTATACTGTTATCACTAATAAAATTTAATTAAATTGCTTATTACACAGAAGGGGTTCTTTGTTATTTGCTAGAACACAAGCTATGTACATTATTTTATCCACAAGTGTCATTAATTTTATTGGAATAAAGTCTAAGGGGCTGTTTCACCGGTGCCTGATAAAGTGTCTGATAGTCTATCCAGAAATTATCTTACTGATATGTAGAAAATTTGTTTTATGGGTGCCTGATAAATATATCCAGTGGTTAAAGTAGCCTGTAAATTATCTGGAGGTTCGAGAGGCTGCTAAATGTTTATCTGGTAGATTACTCCAAAATAACACTGGTCAACTTGAAAATTGTGAACGGTGTATTGTGGTTACGGTGTTTGTGTGTGAAATTTGCAGCGTATTTAAGGAGTATTGGTATTATTTCGGTGATGGACGACATAATAGATATGATAGACGACAAATTCGACGAGTTCTTTGATGGTTTAGAGCGTCCGCGCAGACGGCGTGTAATTCGAGATCTTCTTCTGTCGCACTACGGCCCTTTAAACTTAAGCCTTGGCGTCTCGAACGATCAATGCCCATTCACTTCTCTCTTTTGCCTTTCTTCTCCACCCCCTCACTCCCATCACTCTCAGATCCATCTCCACATCATCCAGCCATCTTAAACGGGGTCTTCCTTTCTTTCTTCTTCCTTCGGGTTCTTTACAGAAAATATTTTTTGGGGTTATTTCTTCTTCCATTCGTAATAAATGTCCCAGCCATTGTAGTATTCTGACCTTAATTTCTGCAACAATATCTGTTGTTTTATACATATTGGTGAGGTCTAAATTACTCTTTATCCTCCAATGCCCATTTTCACATGTGGGGCCGAAAATGCACCTTAAGATTTTCCTCTCCCAGGACATCAGCATACATTCAAGTCTATTTAATGTCCAACACTCGGCACCATACAATATTACAGGTCTTATAACAGTCGTATATACTTGGATCTTGAGGTATCTATGTATATTTCTTTTGCTTAATACATATCTTAGTGCTCTGAAACACTTATTGGCTGAGGTCATTCGTGCGTAATTCGAGGTCGGGCGGAGTATTTTGAAATCCTGGACGATCAAGATTTCAGATCACGTCTTAGATTAACAAAGCCTGCGGTGAGCAAAGTTCTGTCTTTCATACAACAAAATAAAAACAACTGATTTGCGAGTACCGAGTTATATTGTATTTCTGCAAATACTGGTCTTGGTAAATTCATTTTATGTCAAGATAATAAAATATATACTGTGTGTTTTGTTAGTAATGCAGCGGTTTCACCAATGAATCGTCTTCTCCTCACTCCACGATATTTTGCAACATGATCATTTTTCATTGTAATTGGAGACTTAAGTGGGGTGAGCAAATCTACTGCATCAAGAGTAGTGAGTGAAGTAGTATCTCATGCTATAGCGGAATTGAGACCGATGTTCGTAAAAATTCCAAGGATTATAGAAACCATCCAACAAGATTTCTATGAAATCGCTAGATTTCCTAGAGTTCTGGGAGCAATAGGTTCAAGTCGTGCTTTTAAAAATACATACTACTGTAAGGTACAAAATTCCATATTAACCCTTAACTACTGGCGTGAGATCTATTACACTTACACTGGCGTTGGGTCATATGGACCCGACTATTCTGATTCAATAAAAGTGTGCCCTATATTTGTTTTTTGGGAGAATTATGGGGTAAATAAATTATGGGGTAAAGCTAATTTATAATTACATATAAATAAAAAACCTACATTTTTATTGACATGTTATTGTACATAAGATATATTTTTAAACTGATTCTCACTCAAATACTTGGTATTTTCTGAGTTATTTTGAGGAGATTTGCAGATAATTTTAGATTGCAATAAATACTTTTGAAAAACAAAGGGAACAAACAAACAAAAGCCAAAACAGTTTACTTCCTTTCAATCATCCCCTTCACAGGATATGCAGATAAGTTTAGTGTGCATTTTACATATGTGTTGACTGCACAGAGAACACACGACTGAGTGCTTGTTGTCATTTGTGCTCGGGCATATATGACACCTCTTTCTTTTGGCGGATTTCGTTGTGCATCTTGACCTGTCGTTCTCTGGCCGCACATTAGCGGTAACACTAGTAACACCTCTTTCAATCAAATACAATTTGATCTTTTGTCGAAGACTACGATGGATATGCAAGTCTTCCATCCTTCGTTGTACACATTTCAGGACTAGATCCTTAGCCAAATCCTTCAGAAAAACCCTTCTCATAATTTTCTGTCCTGTGTTTGCTTTGAAAATAATATATGAATTTAGAGCACTCACATTTACAAAATGAAAGAATACAGCTAATGGCCACCTCCTTGTTCTTCTGCCTACACTGTAATTACTACACAGCTGATCGCAAGTGTCCACTCCGCCTTTTGTACAATTGTAAAAAGTTACAATTTCTGGCTTCTGCTGAGGGCCTGTGCTTTCATCTATCTTCTTATCTTTGTGGATAGTAGAAATAATTACAACAGATCGTGATCTCGCTGGTACATAAGAGGTCATTGTCACCTCCTTTGTAAAGCCAAATAGGCTTGAATTTACCTCTTTTTGTTTACTTGGCAAGAACTCCAGTGGAATGTCCGGTTTGTTTTTCCGTAATGTTCCAACAAGGTCAACTTCTTTTTCAGAAGATTCTTTGCAAGGGGTAAGCTTGTGTACCAATTGTCAGTTGTTATGTTTCTACCAGTTCCTGAAATGGGGATAACTAGTCGTTGAACTATTTCTATTGGTGAGTTTGATTTCTTGAAGGGGCCCTCTGGTTGATTTCCAGAGTAAATCTCGAAATTTAAAAGATAAAATGTCCTCGAATCTACCATAGCAAATACTTTGATACCATACTTTTTGGGTTTGTTTGGTAAATACTGTCTAAATGGACACCTTCCTCGGAATGGGATTAGCTGTTCGTCAATTGTCAGGTATTCTGCAGGAGTGTACACCTTCAAAAAATTAGTTTGCAAAGCTGAGATAAAATCACGCACTGCTGCCAATTTGTCATTTTTCTTTCTAACTTCTCTGCTGTCTGTGTCGTCAAAGCGAATGCAGCGAAGTAGAAACAAGAATCTGTCATAAGACATTGTGATTGAAAAATCTCAGGGCCATCTTGATCCCACAAATCTTTGAAGTGCAAATGAGAGGCCCTGTATGTTCCCGCATACAACAAAAGGCCTAAAAAAGCATTCATCTCCACGCGATCTGTGTTTCGAGCATTGCGAGCTCTCTCAAAACGCTCGCGAACTTTCATAATGTACATATTACTGTACAAAACTAGACTATCCATTACCTGGTCATCAAAGAACAAAGAAAATATTTCTTTGGCTTCTTAGCTAATTTTGCTGTAGTCCGTACACCAGGTAAGTGAGAAATTATATTATGACTTTTTGGTCTTCCCATTTGACTCACTGGTTCCTTACTCCATTTTGTCTTTTTGTCCTTACTCAAAAAATAATTTCCCGTTATAGGAATCGCTTCATTCTCTGAAGTATAAACAAGATCCGATTCCGAGTCGTGCTCGCTAATATGTAGATTGTCTTCATCTTCCGAACCTTCACTAAAAACAGACGAGTCGTCATCATCTTGAAGCAATTCCGCTTCGATCTCCTCGTCAGTTATCAAAAAATTTGACATGACCTAACAGGATAAGAACAAATGCAAGTTATCTTACTCGTTTTCAAAACATATGCCGACACCCAGTGGAAGCAGTATTCACCACTTACCTAAGATGAGTCGCGAATTATCGCTAATGGCCGGTCCAGACACTCCGTTTTGCACAACGTTTTAAATCCGCGCAGTTTTAAGACGGAATGAAACCGTTGCAACTTTGAGCGTCCAGACGGTACAGTCTTGTATTTTCCGCTCAGTTTTGTGTGATATCGCCATGGAGGTTCTCCTGTGGTCAATTTTCGCCTGCTGTA
Source organism: Teleogryllus oceanicus (assembly GCA_964035755.1). NCBI lineage: Eukaryota > Metazoa > Arthropoda > Insecta > Orthoptera > Gryllidae > Teleogryllus > Teleogryllus oceanicus. The sequence goes on along the minus strand of CAXIVR010000011.1, from coordinate 16,930,823 downwards.
TTGTAAAAAAAAAAAAGATTGGAACACATCAGAGGAACCGTTCGTTCAAAATGGCCGATATTTACTTATTGGAATTAGTGACACCGCATAAAAAAAAGGGGGTTTTCCCATATAAGATTATTGCGTGAATTACGTGACGAACCTAATGATTGGCGAAACTACTTGAGAATGGACATGGACACGTATATTTACTTATTGGAATTAGTGACACCGCATATCAAGAAAGAAAATACTTGTATGAGAGCAGCAATACCACCACATGAAAGGCTAACAGCAACTTTAAGATTTTTGGCAACCGGCAGAAGTTACAAAGACCTGGAGTTCACAACAATTATATCAAAACAATCGCTAAGTGAAATCATTCCCGAAACATGTGAAGCTATCTACAAGGTGCTGAAGAAGGATTACTTGAAGGTAAGAAATATTGTTATTTTCCATAAACGATTTATTATTTAATTGAACATTATAAACTTCATTATTGTAGAAAAGTTATTATGGTAAGCAATAGAAATGCACGCAAGTATACTTCATTTTGGTTGAAATGATGACAAGTAGGTTCCAACGGGAGAGTAGGCAGGGGCTTGGTGGGCGCGTGTCTGTACATCTTGTTCCCTTGCTGTGGGATGATGCATGAAACTGCCGGAATTTTCCCAATTGTTTCATACTCCTGAGTGTGAGGTATTTGTTCTGGGGCGTAGTTATGTGGCATAGGCTGCGGCTGCTGCGAGAAGGAGTGGTATTGTCCAACTTGTGAAGAAAGATTTTGTTGCATTCTGATTTGATGTGGCGTATTCTGTTGAGGCCAATAATTCGTGGCATTCATTGAACCAAAATCATCTTGTCGCTGGCTTTTCATGTCAACAATTCGAAAATTTCTGGTAAGCGTACCCAACTCAGCTTCGAATAAAACGTCGGAAATTAGTTTCTGAGCAATTATGTTTTGTGAATTCGGGACTTCTCCGAGTTTATTAGCCACATGTTTTCCGAATACCTGAAATGCATCATCTGCCTGTAGCGATTCCAGTTTCTTCCCTATCACCTGCAGGACTTCAGTTGTGCCATCATCATTCCCAACAGCCTTCCTCTTGTTACGAGTTAACTTGCGCGAGGTATTGACAGAATGGGAAGTACTCGTAGATGCTTCGGAAGCAGGAGTAGCAGGGGTAGTAGCAGCTTCACTGGGCCCACTGTCAATAACAGTTTCTTGCACATCGTCTTCCACCTGAAAATATTAAACAATAAATGTATTATTGATCTCAATATTTTTATTATTTTTACAAATTTTCAATGAGGATGAAACTCTTGCAATATTTCTTCTTTTTTGTTTTGTTTCAGTTTCCCAAGACTGAAGAGGAGTGGATGGAAGTTGCAGCGGAGTTTGAAAGAATGTGGCAGTTCCCTCATTGTTTAGGGTCAATTGACGGAAAACATATTAGAATTGTGCCACCTAAAGGAAGTGGGTCCTATTATTTCAATTACAAAAAAACCCACAGTGTTGTTCTTATGGCAATAGCCAATGCCAATTGCGAGTTTTTGTATTGTGATATAGGAACAAACGGTCGGATCTCAGATGGAGGAGTCATAAATAACACTCAATTTTATGAAAAACTCGTTAACAACGAGTTAAAATTCAAAACCCGATCCATTGGAAGTTCAAACAGAGTTTTAAGATATGTTTTGTTGGGGATGAAGCCTTCGCTATGCGTCCAGACCTTCTCAAACCATATCGACGAGAAACATTAACAAGGGACCGAAGAATTTTAATTACCGCCTATCTAGGGCGAGGCGTGTTTTGAAAACACATTCGGCATTTTGGCTTCCGATTTCGTATTTTCCACACAAGTATTAATTTAAAGATGCACAACGTCGATACTGTAGTTCTTGCGTGTTGCGCTTTACACAACTTTTTGCGGAGAAAGTCCCCCCAAAACTACACCCCTCCAGAAAGTATGGATCAGGAAAATATTTCTGAATGTACTGTTCAATTAGGTGAAAGATGTAACCCAGAATTAGTGCACGACCTCAGCGTGGACCAAGAGGCCACATGTTGAACAATGCTAACGGGGTCAGAGATCATTTCAAGGAGTACTTTAACAATGAGGGGTCTGTTCCTTGGCAAGATAGATTTATAACTTTAAACAATTAATGGCGTACATAAATAATTATTTGGTACTTGTAATTTTTTAGTAGACACTTGTAATAAACATTGTAAAAGCTGATTGTACCTATTAAATAAAAGAATATGTTTCAGTTAATAAAGCGATTAGGTAATAATAGGAAATTTTGTTGTTTTTTTTCTTACCAGTTCTGATGATTCGTCGCAGTTTACAGACTCTTCACTTTCGTCCATGGTATTCCTCGACGGCCTTGGTGTCTCCTGATCATTGAGAAAATGCAGCAAATCGAAATACCACAGAGATGGCTTGTAAATTTCGTCTTCTCCTGCCCCAGATCGAATCGATTTGTTTACCTTTGCCAATTCTTTGCGATAAACGCTTCTCAAAGAATTGATTTTCTTCACCACTGTCTCCCTGCTCGCGTTGACATCTATTTCTTTGAACTTTTCAACCAATCTCTCGTACGCTTCCCCCTTTTTGTCCCTGTCACTGTACTCTTTGGATTTAACTCGCCAAAGGCACGGAAAACTTTCATAATGTGAAATAAAATCCGTCAAAAACTCGCGAGAACATTGCCGCAGATCTGCCATGGTCGGATGATTAGAGAAAACTGAGGAACAAAACGGATTGGAAAACGGAGCAAGTGTCCACACGCAACGACATGTCTGAGCAGGTCACGGTTTTCAGAGCTCACGAGATCAGTTATCGCTGCAACTGTGCAGTCCTCCCGACGGACTCAAAACTGCGCAGTTTTCCGGTCCACACGCAACGTTTTGTCTGCAACGTCTTGAACTGCGGAGACAAAACGTTGTGCAAAACGGAGTGTCTGGACCGGCCATAAGGCACCAAGCTTGCACATCCGCCACTCTCGAAAGACACGGGAACACTGACGCTGGCGTCGGGTCAGAAAGGGCAATTCAGAGAAACCGAAATGTCAACGGCTTTCTTCACAGCATGCCCTGACTCAGAACGTTATCAGAAGAGATTACGTGGAACCCGCATCATCGGTAGCTCGTCGCGTTACCGGAAAATAAAAAAAGAAAATGCCGTCGGGTCAAATTGACCCGACGCCAGTAGTTAAGGGTTAATTATCCAAACGTACCTATAGAACCTGTGTGTGTTTTATCAGAATCGTAGACGCTCTGGCCTCCTTCCACAGACAGTAAAATCATTGATTTAATTTTTCCCTCGAACGGAGTTAAAGGTGGTACATTTACTGTGCCACCGCCAATTTCATACATCTCTGCCCGAAGAGTAGCACATTTTTTCCGCAAATCTCTCTTCAGGGACACATACTTTTCTCTCAGATTCTTCGCTTCGCGGAAAACACCACCTACAGAGCTATTGAATGCCTTTTCAATGGCTAACCACGCCTTATCCTTCTCATCGCACGTGGTATCACCATTTTCCCTACATTCAACGATGTTTTTTCTCTCTGCAATGAGGGTTACAAGTCTTTCGGATGCTCGCTTGTAAAATTAACACCACGTTCTCGCTTCTGACCTTTTCCCTTCCCCTGATGAGTGAAGTGAAAAACTCCTCACATTTAGGCCTGACTTGGACCAGCAAAACAAATTCGAATTCGCGCGTACAGAGCATTTGAGTCGAAAATGCGGCGTTGCCGCTAGTGAAATAGCAATCAGGAAGATAATTTATCAGGGAGATATCTGCCAGATATTTTATCAAGAAAGTCCTTGGTGAAACGCAAAATAAATATCAGCCACTTTTATTTGACGGATACAATATCTGTCGGATTAGTATTCGGAACTTTATCTGGTACCGGTGAAAAAGCCTCTAAGACTGTAAAGATCCGGATTCTCTGAATGCAGCTTTCAACATGAATTCTCACTGATGCAATGGAATAGTCTTCTAGTACCTCTTCTATTGTAAATTGTGGATTCACCGCAAAAGGGGGGATCACAAGAGCACTTTCTCGTTCTAGCAGTTCCGTCCTGATTTTAGGGAACCCCTTGTCAGCCGTAGCGTTTCCTCACTGGACCCATATCAGGTTAATTTTTCTTCTACAGTTCCACTGTAATATTATTAGTCTATTGGCGTTCATTTATGTGGAGGTAAGAAACATTAATTAAATACTAATTAGTAATTATTTAATATTATTTTAAAAAATTACCTTAGTTTTTTTTATAATTATACTTCCTTTGTCCTTGATGCAACCATACGTTTTTACATTCATCAACGATTCATTTCGGAGTCGGTAGGCTAATTTAATTGCAACAGTAGATGGGAAGGAGCTGTGATTTACAGCAATAGTATTCTTCTGTGGAAGTTCACTTTCAGATATTGCTTCGGAAATGTCCTCGGGTAGGGTATCTTGAATATTGCTTGAAATATTACTGGAAGCGCAAGTTTGAAGTGAAGAATCGGATGATGAACGTTGATCTCCCTCTGGGATCAATCTTGAACAACTTTGGATTTCAATGCAGAATTAATCATGGAACTTGACTGATGAGTCTGATGAGACGTGGATAAGATATTTTCTTTAAAAAAATCTGTGATCTTGGGTTGTTTTAGCTCAGGAAATTTTCTTTTGTGTCTAAAGGAGGTTTAATTTGTCCAAGAATTTGTTTTTAGAATCATTGAAAGATATATTATTATAAGCCATTACCTTATTAATTTCGTGGTATTTTTGATATACCTACTGGACATCTTGTGTCCATAGATTTGTGTAAGCCTTTGCAATTAGAACATTTAGGTGTTTGAGAATAACATTTGGTCTCATGTTTAAGGTCTCCACAATGTAAAAAAATATATTCCTTTCCAGGATTTGGCGGTATGACCAAAATGGAAACACTTGAAGCATTGTATTGGTCGAGGTACATAAGGTTCCACTTTACTTCGTACATGTAAAATAAAAGTTTCAGTAGGAAGCGACTGACCAACAAAAGAGATCAGAACAATTTGGCTCGGGATCCAATCCTCACCTCACTAGAGTTTGCCCATGTGTATTTGTGTTGTAATTTTTGGTCAAATAATGTGTTATTTATCCTCAGTTCATTTTCAGTACAGACGTCTACCAACATTTCACAATTTTCATTTATAATTTCTTCATTAAACTTCTGTTTAATTCCGTGGACAATCTGATTTTCTATTCTCGCATTCAGATCTCCTGCTACTATTACTCTCTTCCTGTGATCAATCTGACTCAGAAATTCGTGTAGATCATCATACAATTTTTGTATATCGTGAGGTTTGTTATTTTCAGGTTCATGCACAGAAATTATATTAATTGGTCTCGAAGTAGTATGTAACTTAACTGATACTTTTCTCTCAGATATGTAACTATGACACTTAATCTTATTAATATGTTTATTACTTATAATTATTGCTGCTCCCTCCTTTGCTCTAATATGTTCAGGGACACCAGTATATATTAATGTATACTTCCCATGCTGTTCTATTCCATTTCCTTCCTTTTCTGTCTCCGTAAGACAGCATACATCTATTTTATTTGTATCAAGTTCCATTAAAATTTCAAGCTCACTAGTGTTCCGGGATCGCATGTTCCATTCCCAATTCTAATAATATTTTCTTTCTTCCAATTCTTTATCCTTTTCCGAGCCGAGGTCGTCAACGTATTGTTCCTAGGCAAATCCTTGGATTCTCTAAGCTTGATTGCCTTTTACCCCGGGCAAGCTGCTAACCTCACCCGGGAACCTTCTTTTATCCGGGCTTGGGATCGGTATTGGGCTGCTGGGCTTCTCGATCCATCCAACAAACACCACAGGCGGAGTTACTGCCCAAATGAACATCTTTATTTTTTCGGTTTAATCTTTTAACATCTAAAATTTCTATTTCTGATTGAGAAGCTCCTTTTATTATGTACAAAGTAAAACAACAGTTCTTTCACCATAAGTTTATTTCAGTAAAGCCACAATCCAAATCAAGTCCGAAATACAAGCCAAGTTCCAGTCCGCCAGAAGAATACAATCACTGTAACACACGCACTTCAAAACCGAACTTACTACTATCGCAAGGCACTCGCTTGCTGCTCCAGAAATGTCATACTGACTACCGCCCCGGGCGAAGCCCTATAAATACGACCCGAGGCATCTGAGCGAGTCTCTTACTTCCCGCCTCCGTGGCGGGGCATCGAGGGGAACTGCCCCTCCTGTGACCGCTTAGCCGACACGGCCCGGTGACTACGGACAAGTGCCGCCGCTTGCCCTGCCCATGGTGGCGTCTTCCCGTACTCCTCATTTCTCGACTGGCCGCGCCCCCGGCGCAACTCTGCAGCGGCCACTGTGGGCCGCAACTATGTTGGCCGGTACAGTGTGCCCACCACGTGGGCACAAATGCTGTTATACACATCACTTTTAATTTCCTCGTTTGTAAATTCTGTAGGCATTCCCTTTACAATTCCTTTTCTGCATTGTCTAAAACCGGGAACAAATGCCTCTAAACCTTGTCTGCAAGTTTTCGTCTTGAATAAAATAATTGGCGTCATTCCGTTTTTCAAAAACTACTTCTACTTTGTATGCTCCTTTGTTTCTGACATCGACACGCACGCGCGCGGGGGGGTCATTGACCCAGAAGCTGCGATACAATACTTGTTACATATTGTTTACAATTATACAGTCCAATGATAAATAATGCATTAAATGTCACTGTTAAACTTAATGTTGCTTGCCTTGTGATGCTCAGTATAGTCTCTAATTGTATAGAAACAGTTATGCAGCAGAAATGATTTTACGACTTTGGATTTAAACTTTTCTATCGAATTTAATTGTTTAATGTCATCTGGGAAAGTGTTGTAAAATAATCTACATGTATTGTATGTGAATTTTTTGTAATGACCTGTTGATACTGTCACCTGATGAATATGATTTCTACGTCGAGTGTTATAGTAATAAACGATGAACAAATTCTTACCATTATAAGAAGTGCGAACACTGACACAATAAATAATACACGTATGACTAGATTGTTTTCTAAAAGTAAAATAAAACTATTCATTGATTACTTGATGCAGGAGTCATGGGACACGGTTTATAATACTCTTGATACAAACGATAAATATATATTTTTTTTTTCAACGCTTTCATGTCATTTTAACATTTGCTTCCCTCTTCAAAAAAGAAAATTAAATATTTCGCGGAAAATAATTCTTGGATAGCACAAGGTATTAGGACATCACGTAAAACAAGCGAATTTTTTCTTTCATTTCTAAAAGTCATAACATATCTTAAGATTTCCTCCTCTACTTTAAAAAATACAAATCATTGTTAAGAAAAGTCATAAGGCAGGCTAAAATCATGAAACACGATCAGGATATTTTGAACTCAAATAACAAAACGAAAGCAATGTGGAATATAATGAAAAATGCGACCAAATCAACTAGAAACCTTGTAGAGAATATAGTTTTAAAATATAACGATATAAATGTGAACGATCCGGCAACAGTGGCTAGTCTCTTTAACCAATACTTTTCGAGAATTGCTGCTAATCTCATTAAGGTTCTTCAGCCACAAAATTCAATAATAGACATTTCCCCCAAAATGTTAGACACGATGTTCGTTTCCGAAACTTCTTCCCATGAAATTCTCAAAATAATCGGTAAACTAAAAAATAAATATTTGCCCGGTTTAGATGAATTCCCAGACTCTTTGTTAAAGACCTATGCGTTTGCCATTATACACCCGTTAATTCATATATTCAATGCATCCTTATGCAACGGAACGTTTCCAGACATTTGAAAAATTGCTATGATTAAGCCGCTCTTCAAAAAAGGCAACTATCGGTCCATTTCTCTTCAAAATACCCATACATTTACAATATTTTACACCACTTTGCCAGATTAAATTTCACGATTAAATTCGATAGAAAAGTTTAAATCCCAAGTGTAATGGTTTCTGCTGCATAACTGTTTCTATACAATTAGAGACTATACTGATCATCACAAGGAAGGTAACATTAATTTTAAGTTATATTTAATGCATTATTTTCCAATTAGACTATATAAATGTAAACAACCTGTAACATGTATTGTAGTGCAGCCTCCGGGTCAATGACCCCCATCTCGATCAGGTTTTTCGTCCTGTTTCCATAATCCATTGAGCAAATGCTGAGATAGTCCCATGTTTTGCTTCTGGACATAAATGTAACTTCATTATCTGTGCGCGTCTTCTAGAATTCAGTGGGAAATATAGTTATTTAAATTATCGTTTCCATGTTGTCGCGTCAGGAAGTAGTATTCCTGGACAAAGGACATGCTAGATAAGAGCCCAAAATTTATTGCTGATTTATCCTTGGAAATAGATTTTATTACATCGGAGCATTTTTTCTGGTGGTATGGAGGTGGTGGTTTTATGGTGGACACCGTGGTGGTATGTAGCAACAAAATAGTTTAACACGTGAAAAGGCCCGCTTTGCAGATGTGCAAAGCCGTTGTCTAGAGCGATACCACGGATTCCATATGAAGGTAATTATGAAAGTAAAATGTCATGATCAATGACGTCAAAAGCTTTTGAAAGTTAAAAATAATTCAATAGGTACTTCGTTTTGATCCAATGACGAGGCGACATCTATAAGAAAATAAAATATATCTGTTTCCATTGATTTTGATTTTCTAAATCCATGGTGGCAAATTGAAAGTGCGTCGTGTTTACTGAAAAAGGTTTCCATTTGTGCGTAAAAAAAGTCTAATACTTTTGAAAAGACTGATAGAAGAAATATGTGCAGATAATTTTCAATTTAATTTTTGTTGCTTTTTTTTGAAGAGCGGCTTAATCCTAGCAGTTTTGAAAATATCTTAAAACGTTCCGATGCATAAGGATGCATTTAATATGTGAGTTAACAGGTGTATAATGGCAAACGCACAGGCCTTTAACAAAGAATCCGCGAATTCATCTAAACCAGACGAATATTTATTTTTTAGTTCACCGATTATTTTGAGAATTTCATGGGAACAAGTTTCGGAAACCAACATAGTGTCTACAATATTTGGAGGAATGTCTGTTATTGAATTTTGTGGCTGAAGACTCTTAGTGAGATCAGCATCAATTCTCGAAAAGCTTTGGTTAAAGAGACTAGCCACTGTTGCCGGATTGTTCACATTTATATCGTTATATTTTAAAACTATATTCTCTACAAGGTTTCTAGTTGATTTGGTCGTATTTTTCATTATATTCCACATTGCTTTTGTTTTGTTATTCGAGTTCAAAATATCCTGATCGTGTTTCATGATTTTAGCCTGCCTTATGACTTTTCTTAATAATGATTTGTATTTTTTAAAGTAGAGGAGGAAATCTTAAGATATGTTATGACGTTTAGAAATGAAAGAAAAAATTCGCTTGTTTTTACGTGATGTCCTAATACCTTGTGCTATCCAAGAATTATTTTCCGCGAAATATTTAATTTTCTTTTTTGAAGAGGGAAGCAAATGTTAAAATGACATGAAAGCGTTGAAAAAAAAATTATATTTATCGTTTGTATCAAGAGTATTATAAACCGTGTCCCATGACTCCTGCATCAAGTAATCAATGAATAGTTTTATTTTACTTTTAGAAAACAATTAGTCATACGTGATGAAAAATAATAATAACAACAACAACAACAACAAATTTTAGAAAGCGAGAGATTAACATTTCAAAAACTAGATATTTCTGTTTCCGAATTATAAAAAACTTTACTTGTAACGGTAAACGAACAGATTCTATTTTTCTATGTTGCTAACAAAATAGAAACTCATCCTAAGCTCTACTACCACTACAAGCAGAAAGAAAGCTCAACAAAACGTGCGCATAGTGAAGCTACTTTTACGTCCAGAAGCAAATCAAGGTGCCATCTCAGCATTTGCTGAATGATCAGGGAAACTGGACAAAAACTCAATCGAGATGGGGGTCATTGACCCGAAAGCTAAAGTACATTACTTGTTACAGGCATATTAAGTCTTTTCTAAAAATTATACAATACAAATGTAAACTAATTTATTATACTATATCATTGTTTTAAGTAAACATTATTTTTCTTTCAGACGATCAGTATAGTCTCTAATTGTATAGAAACAGTTATGCAGCAGAATAGTATATTCTGCAACGAGCAATTAGAATGATGGCTATTATTCACTAGTGGATGTTTCCGACGCGAGCGACCTAGAAGGGAGTGTCGGAATTTCCAGAGTACTAAACCAAAAAATTTTCTCGACTTTGATATTTTAAAAAAAAAACAATTTTTTTTTTTTTTAAAATTTTTTTTATTAATTAAATATTTTATAACATTAACGTCAAACAAGTAAAAAAACAAGTCTTACAAATATAAATAGTATAGATTTACTTTTTTGAAAAATTAATTGTAAAATTAGAACAATTGTTTATATTTATTATGGATGGAGTTGACTCTTGATTTGAGTCGGTTTGATTTAAAATAGATTTACTAGCAGAACAAGATGTTTTTTGTACACGAGTATTTTCAATTATAGTCGTATTGTGTTCTACCGATTGCAGTAGCGTGTTTGCGGTAAACAACTTGTTTGACATTGAATCATCCACATAACCTTCCGCTACCGACGTACTCTTCCAACCATGTCTTTTCAGAGCTGTTATATCGCCTGCATCAACAAGCATTGTGGCCGAAGACCTGCGGAAAGTATGTCCAGTGTATAGATTTGGATTCGGCAACTTTGCGGCGATTTGTTTGCCCATACATCCAAATTTGTTTATCCCGGTTTTCTGAACAGTGCACTTTCCGTGTTGATAATTTAAAAAAATGAATTTGTTTGCACTTTAGTCGGGCGAAGATCAATGTACTTTTTACATATTTTATAAAAATTTCCAGTTACCGTAATTGTTCTAGCACTTTTTGTTTTAGTTTTGGGTAATTTGATCAAAAGAGCAGTTCCAAGATCGTGTATATCTTCTACTTTCAGCAAGTGCAATTCATTTTTGCGACAGGCTCCCATTATACCCATGATCAATGCAACCTTTAAAAAAGTATGCTTTAAGTACTATTGTAATATTTAATCAGTCTACATAATACTAAAAATTTCTTACCTTTGTGGCAAGATATAAATCGTCTGGAGCTACTGTTATAAATTCATTTATTTGTTCTGGAGTGAATATTTTTGATTTTTTGGGTTCATAGCCTTCTCCTTTCCGCTTCAAGAAAGCACGCAGCTTCGAATATTTTTCTATATGTATTTCATTTTTTATACTCACAAGTGTGCTTCTTAACATCGAGTATTCCTTCCATAAAGTAGAAGGTTTAAATTTTTCAGCAAGCGTTGTAAAATAAGCCAATACAACGTTCTCAGAAAAAGAATTGGTTCTGTTTTGAATTTCGCCACTCAATGAAATCATTGTATGATTTATCATAAATTTTCTTGATTTTTCTGGTAACAAGTTGTTTGTTGATGCTTTCGCAGCTTCCACAATCTCTGGCGGTGTGCAGTCTACGTAATCTTCATCACTATTACTGCTGGAAAATCCATAATTATAAATCAATGTGAGCGTTTTAACCTTACAAAGTGGCCACAATTATGTGAACTCGCATACTGTTTCGTGATTCACCTGTCTTACGATAGTTGCGGAAGAGCACGCAGCGCCTCTGTAGGCGACTGCGAGAACCCTAAGTCGTTGTGTAATGAACTAGGACGAATGCGATTGGTCGACAGGTGTGTTAGAATAATATTCTCGCACGGCTTGTGGAATTGGCATGATTACTGCATCCGATAACATGGAGAAATGAATACATTCTGCTATAGTCGTAGAGAAAAGATTTTACTTTTAACTTAAATTTGTGTACCAATTTTATTTGTTTTATTTTCATCTGGCAATGCGTTGTAAAGTAACGTACGTGTATTGTATGTGGATTTCTGGTAGTGAGCTGTTGATACTGACACTTGATAAACATATCTGTGTTGTAACTATAAATATCAGTATTACATGAAAATAAGTTCCCACCGTTAAGTCAGTTTTGACAAATACTACAGATTCGTAAATAAATAGGCAAGGCAATGGTAAGATTCCAAGCTCAATGAAAAGAGGCTTGCAGGGATCATGTGGATGGCATTTTTTTATTATTCGGATAATTTTCTTTTGCAATCTAAATGTCTGGGTACTAAAGGATGAGCTTCCCCAGAATATTATGTCATATCTCAGGCGGGAATGTTCATTTGAAAAATACACGCGAGCTGCATGAAGGCTGGCAGAATTTGAAAGAATTCTGAATGCGTAACATAATGAGCTTAATTAATTTAGTATTTAATTCCTGTTATATGTACATTACATTTGAAGTTTGACTGAATTGAGAGACCTAGAAATTGTTACCATAACATTAGCTAATTGCATATTGTTCATTTTCAATGGAGCATACTATTGCCGATTTGAAACGCAAAATTGCATTGAGACAGTTTTTCCTTCGTTAACTATTAATTTATTACAAAACCAATTTGAAACTTCTGAAATTGTACTATTTGTTTCTTCTTGTGCACAGAACATTCGTGTCATCAGCAAAGAGGACTGTTCTTCCATTTCTAATAGATGAGGGCATGTCGTTTACGTACAAGAGAAAGAGGATAGATCCTGTAGCAGATGCAGCACGTGGGAGGTGCCGTGCTGCGAGTGCGACTACATACGGGGATCAGAACGGATTTCAGGGGATTGTTTGCCTTTAGGGGAATAATACTATATGCAATGAGAATGGATATAAATTTAATTGCATAATAACTATGAATACAACTGGTTTTGGTTGATGGTAAGCCGCAGGACCTTTGAAAGTTTATAAAGTTTACTGACTGCTCTTCTTTCTTGAAGTACACTTTTTTTTAATTTAATTTTATTTTAAGTCGCATCAACAGCAGAGGTTATTAGCGACTCCATTAGTTACGTAGTAGTTACAATGCTTATTGGACTTTTACATTAATATTACATTACATATAGAGATACATTTTGAAATATTTTTACATTATTACACAAGTGAAGCAACAAATAAATATATACAACAGTATTTGGAAATATTACATACTTATATTACAGATATATGGAATCGTGTAGAGGTATGTATATAAGGACAGGAAACACATAACATATACACGTTAAATTAAATCTATAATGCCTATTTTTTTACAGAAGTTTATTACCTTGAGTTGGAAAGGAAAGTTTCTTAAAATGGAGTTTAAATGTTCAGCATCAAAATATTTGGTTCTTATGGAATTATATTTGGGACATTCTGTGAGAATGTGGTTAGTATTCAGGATTTTGTTGCAACAATCACACATTGGGATTGGTTTTTTATTTTATATGTAACCATGCGATAATTTAGTATGTCCTGATCGAATACGCGAAAGAGCGACCTGTTCCTGACGAGAAAACTTTGCATAGGTTTTAAGAGAAAATAATTCATTGATTGCCTTGTGTATTTTACTAATTTTGGAATCGTTCCAGAAAGTTGACCACCTCTTCTTCATTATTTTACCTACGTGCTTCAGATAGTCATCAGTTGAATACGACATTTTGTCATTTGTCTTTTCCTGTAGATCAATTATTAATGTCGGTGGTGTGGACTTGCTGATCGGGGATCTGGCTTCTATTTCTCTAGTAATATGAATGAACACAGGCGCGATACCTGCATCAGCGGTCTCTTTGCAGACTTCAAAGAGTTTGGTGTGAATTAAAGGCATATGATAATTAGGAGGTACTGTAATGCCATTCGGTATGTATGTAGATAGAATAATGGATTTCTTGTTACAGTTGGATTTGGCGACGTCGATTGCCATTAAGAAAGCATAATTGTAGGCACTGTTTTTGCTGCTAAAAATGTTGAACTTAATATGGAAGGTCTTCAATGGAGACTGGATGAATAAACCCAGCCTGTCCATTTCCGATGTGTCTTGGATGTGAATAACGTGGTGATCATGATATTTGTTAAATATTTCTTGCAGAATTGGGTCCGCATCAGAAGCTGTCAGGTTGGTGTTGGGATAATCCTTGGAAAAGTTATCAATAGTTAGATTTGATGTAACCCATGGTGGATATTTAAGAGTTCTATGTGTTCCCACTGTGAAATTATTTTATAGTCCCTGATGACATCCATGGTATTTTCATAGAAAGTTTTCGGATATGATTTCAGGTGGCTAGTATGAGCTTTAATTAATGGGTTAATGTCATTAAGAATTATGTTGTTGTTGGATGACAAAGCTTTGCTTCGATACTTGATTGTCAAGTAATCCCTACGAAATTGGAGGTTAGATTCCGAAGCTTCTATAAGAATGCTACCGGTTGGCGTAGTATGAAAACAACCGGTACCTAGCCTGAGCCCAGTGTTATGTATTGGGTCTAATTTTTTGAGTAGTTGTTTGTTAGCTTTGTTATATATTATACATCCGTAGTCTATTTTACTGCGGATGATAGCTCTGTATGTAAGGAGCAAGGTGCGTTTGTCTGTGCCCCAGTTATTATGATTCAAACATTTTATTATGTTCATTCTTCTCTTGCAATCAGTGATGATCTCCTTTATATGGTGATACCATGTGTGTTTGCTGTCGAATACAAGACCAAGAATTTTGGTTGAAAAAACTCTTCTTATCGCTACGTTGCCAATTTGCAGGTGTAAATTTCCCGACTCCTTGCGTCTAGATATCAGTTTGCATTCAGATTTATTGGGAGAGATAATAAATCCTGAAGTTAATGACCAGCTATGGATTGAGTTTAAAGCTTCTTGAGTAATGACCTGAGTAGAGGAGAGTTCCTTTCCTTTACTGAGAATTATCATGTCATCTGCATACTTGCGGATGATCGTGGGTGACTTTATTCCTTGCCCAGCATCCATAATGGCTATTAAGAATAGCGTTACACTTAGGGTGGAACCTTGCGGGAGCCCATTTTCTAGCATGACTGTATCCGACAACTGATTATTGACTTGGACCTGAATACATCGATTACTTGTGAAATTTTTGATGAATTGAAGAATATTGCCACCAATACCAATGTTCCTAAGAGCCCATATAGTTCGAGGTATCCAGACCATGTCATAGGCCTTTTGAACGTCTAGATTCACAACAATGACATGCTGTCTGTTTTGAATGGCTTCGGTAACGTAGGTGTCTACACCCACTAGATGTGAATATGTGGAGTACCCGGGTCTGAAACCAAATTGATGATCCTCAATGATGTTGTAGCGGTTTAAAAACCATAATCTTTTGTCAAGAATCTTTTCAAGTATCTTACAGATATTACAAATTAGGGAAATTGGACGGTAATTGATGGGATTAGATCGTACTTTACCTGGTTTAGGAATGGGGATGACAGTTGCCAATTTCCATGTATTAGGAAAGGTTTGACATGAGAACATATAGTTATATATCTTGAGTAGGACTTCTTTCCCTTCAGTGGGTAGATTTCTAATAAGGATATTGGATACTTCATCTGGTCCAGGTGCTGAGTTATTAGACAACAGATGCATTGAACCTGGTTAGTCACATTTCAGAAGCGAAGTCAATTGCCCACGATTGCAGCTTGTTGTCGCTTATACTGAACCCATTCTTTCTGGCTTCAGTAAAACAGTTCAGGAGTTTGCTACTCAGCGAATTTATTTTTTCGTTTTGATTTTCGGTTACTTAATTTTTCCATCTGTATAATTCCCGTTCTGATTTAACAAAGCGGACGTTCTTTTGTACAGAACTTAAAATGTGGCGTTTCTTTCCGCCCTCGTTCATTCAGTAGGCAACAGCTTCTTTCCTCTTCGCAAAAGAAATTGCGACATTCGGCTTCTTCGAAGATGGGTGATACTCCGAACCACTTTCATTCGTCATTTCGTTTTGAATATTTTCATTACCACACTTATTTTCCTTTTCGATAAAGCCGAGGGTATTGTTTCTACTACAACAGTTTCTTCCCTTGAATGTTTATCCAAAATATTCACAATGGTGGCGCACATTAAGTAATCTTCACGACTAATTGACGAAGCAGGCAATTTCTTATCTTCATACACTTGCAAGGCAAGACGCAAAACGTTTACAGGGTTCCACATAGCACCAAAGTTAATAACACACTCACTGGGGCCGTTCCAAAGAAAAGTCTCACAATTACTTCTGCATTTGGGTATTTCGCGCTACGCTATACTGGCGATCGCATTTCAGTCGTCCGCAAAAAGGAGGGGGACCCCGACCCCCGACCCTCGGCCCACGGTGGCGAGCGGAGCCGAGGCGCGGCGCGGCGCGGAGGCCGTTGTTTCATACAGCGCTGACGCATCCGTCGCAAGGGTTGCCCAGTATTTTGACTGGTGTGCCATACGAAAAATCATTTTTCATATATTTTTAAAAAATGCTTCCAGACAAATTTGGCAGCTAAAAATTTATGAACAGCTTGCAAATAATATTTACTTGAAGTGAAAAAAAAAAATAATAATAAAATCAGGTGCGCTTTCCACATGACAAAGGTTATAATTCCGTTGTTAGTTGAATAAGCCTGGATGGCATTCAAATGTACTTGAGATCGAGTTCTGTTGTTGCACACGTTGACCTTGAAAGTTTCGTCACTAGGATGTTTTATAGAAGAATGAACGAGGTTGATCTCGTTCGACACGTATCTTGATGTCTTGCCACTTTATTTTGTTCTTCTCAGTGTCCATGTTAAAGTTGTTACCCCATTGCTCTTGCAGCAGTTTAAGTCATAAAAATGTGAGCTCATAAACGCGGTAAGGGGGACTTTTTTTTTCCGCTGTCTGAATCAGTGTCACGTACTGTGCAGATACATCAATCGGTGAGGTTGTTAGATGTCTCGAAATATGTTTTTCGATGACGCTGTGAACATTGTTACCTTCGTTTTGTGAATGTCCACGTATTAAATTTTTTTTTTTTTTTTTTTTTTTCCACAACAGTTCTCTGAATAAAAGATCACAACTTCCCACCTCCATAGCTCCACGCTTACCCTCAGTTTCATTCCAAAAGTAACATTTCATATTCTTAGCGCTCAAATCACTTGTAGTAAAATTGTAACAGTTCATTTTACTTTTGTAGTAAAATGATGAAATTAAACCTCTTGGTACTGGCATTACTGCTTGCAGGTCGTAAACAGCAACGTACACACCATTTGTGTTATTTTTGTCAGTGTCCTTTTCTCTGCGAGATAGTTCTTTTTCTATTTGGTGAGTGTTGAAGCGTTCCATCAGCTGTTGCTCTTCTTCATCGTTTGCGTTTTTGTATGATTCACAAAGATCACAGAGATCTTTTTTAGGCACAAAAACGATTTGTTAAATTCCCCATTGAATATACGATTAAACATAACGGAATGCGCAAACGGTAGATGCTGTCTCTCACGGTCGTCTCTGTAGTCACGGTACAGATCAGCCAAACTTTTGTTGCCCTCAATATACTCTTGACTGGTTTGAGCTCTTAAGTAATGTGACTCGACTCTGGGTATGGCATTTATGCATTTTCCAACACTTTCTTTTATTTCAGGATCAACCACTGCCTGCTTTCCGTGCTTCCCTCTCTTGTCAGAATCAACAAATCCGGATTCCGTCTTCTTCGCTAAAGCTGTGCGGATAGGTCTATCATTAAGGTCGAGCGTAGACATAAAGAACGTTTTACACATTTGCATTTTTTTCATCAATATTTCTATTTAATGCGGGAGCGATAGTACTACATACATGACGCCATCTTCCTATAATCATACAATACTCTTTAACTACAGCACAAAATTACACTAATCTGCAGAGTGACTCTTATGAATGCTTAAATAACTTCTCTTTTCTGCTACACTATTATCACCTAACCACTGGTACATAATACTCTCACTTATTCACTGTGGCTTGGCCTATGTACTATTGTACTGCTACACATCTGACTACATTGCGTCCCACTCTGGCTTCCATTTCTTTTACCTACACTCACCTTTCCTACATCCTGCATGGCCTACCTCTTCTCACTACTACCCAAATTAAACATTTTTTCACTGTGCAATGCCTACTTTTTCTGTAACTCTTTCCTCTCCCCCTCTCTTGTGTTGGGGTTCCGAGACCTTCGTTTGCTTCCTGTCACTTTACACAACTAATAACACAATACTCTATAACTACAGCACTGTTTTTCACTAATCTGCAGAGTGACCGTTTTGAATGCTTGCGTAGCTTCTATTTTCTGCTACACTATTATCACCTCACCACTGGAACCCTATACACTCGTTTATTCACTGTGACTTGGATTCTCTCTCTGACCCTTCTCTCACTTCTATTGGCCACTGCCGTTCTCTTAACCCGTGATGAGAAATATAACACTTTTCTCTATTACTACTCACGATTACACACTTGTGCTGTGACAAGACACTGACCCTAGTGCTTGCCATGCATTGATTTTCTACTTTTCTGCTACACTGATTTGCTGTCATTACGTATTTGCCTTTCACTGCCCTACCTAACTATTGGAACTAATCCTGTGTGGAGGGCTATTTTCTCTACCACTGCATGAACTCACTCTCTCACTATTTACCTACTGAGACGTCCCCTCAGACTCCGTGAGACACTGTGATGTTCCTCCTGTGCGAATGCTAGTTTCAAGCGTAGTCCACACAGGAGAGGTTTCACGTTAATGTTCTGACAAGGGACCTTTCAACAGGTTCAGATCAAAATTTAGTCTGATTTAATTTTCTTTCGAAAGATATTTACTATTTACAACATCTGTAAAAAAATTAGTTGCCATTTCGCACTGGAAGTTACTGAAAAAAATTAAGAAATTTCCACACTTTTCACGACGCAAATTGTCGGTCGCCTGGGGTTTGTGCAGCCCTCCTACGTAAGAATATCCGCTGAGCGAGCAGGGCCTACGGGCGAGTCCCAATTCAAGGTCGCGAAACACATTGCTCCGCCCTTGAGCGAGGCAAGGCGCCGGTTCTTTCGGGCAGTAGTTCTTCGACATTGAGAAATTGAAACCTCTTGCAATGCCAACGTGTTTCCGCGACACGCAAGTATAGTTAACATTGTTTACCAACCTTCCATTACTTTTGACATATACATCAATGTACAATGGTCCAATAAAATGAGTTTCTTTCCCCTTTCCGTTAATCTGTGACCGAATTCAACACCGGGAGGCATTGGATTAAAACAAAGAAATTTGGTCGTAGGAAAGAGGGCAAATCCGTAAACTTTCACGTAATCATGATTAAACTAAATTTATGCTTAAAAAACACATAACAGAAGTCATTATAATACAATACAAATTTATTCAGTGAAGGTATTACAAAAATGACCAGTGTCAATTGAGTGTGCGAAACACAAGTGTCTTACACCACCCACATCTAATCAGAGGAAATGTATCACAATCCTTCTCATCACAGACGAAGCTTGTAATTTTTAAACAATATTGTCCTGGAGTTAAGAATCGGTCTGGACGTTCATCGGTAAATTGTGCAGCATACCAGGCGTATTTAATCATACTTTTGAATCTTGGAGAAGAAAACTGAAAATGAATAAATGAATGCAATTTTAAAATACTATTACGCTGGTACACTTGAAAATCAATTGATTGATCAGCTGTTATTGTATCGGTGATTTTCCTATACAAAGCCTTCCATTGCCGAAAGAATTCTCTGTCCAGGGGTTGAATTTGATTTGTTGTACCGGGAGGGATTCTTAAAACTTCTACATTTTTGTCGTCTTGAGATTCTAGTCCGCTGATATTAGTATGTCCAGACCATGAATCGAGCAACAGTAGAGACTTTTCCTCGCAAAAAGGCATTCTTTATAAAAATTTCCATATTGCTCTTTCCCATTTTGCCAGATTTTGACGCATCAATAACGATGTTTGGAGCAGTGAATATGGTCTGTTCGACACGAGGACCTATCTTTCCTGCCGGTTCCTGAAGGCAGATGTACAGCTTAGGGAGTATAGATCCACTTACTTATAACAGGCATAATTGTGTAAGAGTGAGTCAATGATGGAAGTGACTGGGCTGTTGACACCGTTGATTTTTCTCCTTTCACTGATAGCGTTCGTTTTGATCGCATTTCCTTTTCAAAACCTGATTGGTCAGCATTGTATACAGCTGAATCACTAAAAGATGAAACTTTCTCCTTTGCAAATTCAATGAATTCTTTTACAGTGTCGTCTTTTCGGTAGGTTTCTTTCGTGTTTTTTACAGAAACGAATTTGGTAATCTTTCGACTTACAATACGATGGTTTTGTTTAAAACGATAAATCCAGCTCGGAGAAGCCTGAAAATCAACAATATTAAGGTCTTTTGCTAATGACAGTGCCCAGTTTCGCAGACTGTCGTCACATATAATGCAGCCCCTCTCTCTGGCTTGCATAAATTGAAGGTAAAGTTGGTGATTCAGTTCGGCACTAGCTTTAATATTTTTAGGATGTTTACCTTTGTTAATTTCTATTTCTTTTTTCCACCTGTAAAGGTCTCGCTCTGACTTCACGAATCTAAAATTCTTGTGCACAGAATTGAAACTTAAACGTTTCTTGCCACCATCATTGAGCCAAAACCGTACAGCTTTTTCCTTATTTTCCAATGTTACGTGACATTGAGGCTTCTTTTTAGGACTTGGCTGATAATCGCTAGCCTCCTCGCTTGACATCTCATCGGACGTTCTCGACGTATCAGATTCCATTTCACACTTGCTTTCCGAAATGTCAAGTGTTTCTACAGTTTCCAGAAAAATATCTTCCTCGTTCACGTGCTCATCCAAAAATGTTATTAACATGTCACACATACGCATATCTTTGATGGTATTCTCTGGTGTAGGTAGTATATTCCTTTCTTCATATCGCTTGATAACGAGCTTTAAAACATTCACAGGATTCCACATCTATGAAAAGATTGTAAAATGCTATTGTAACACGTGTTATCATCAAGTTAAGTATTGCTTTTTACATCGTATGCGCTTACCTTGTTTACAGTGAGGAGGCTAAGGGCAGAGCAAAGATAATCACTTTTAAATTTAAACAAACGTTTCTTGACACCATTATTGGGCCATAACCGTACAGTTTTTGCCTTATCTTCCAATCATAAGCATTTACGTCTTAAAGTAGTCTTCAGGACGAAAAATATGGAAACATTAAATAATTGAAATTAACTTTCTAACTACGTAACATCTTACTTCAAAACTCTTTAGAAAATTCTCTACTCACGTATTTTACAACAGATAACTGACGAATACAGGTAATTCACAGCACGAGTATTGCAGGGCACAGTGTTTCCCGAACTGAACTGTTTTCGACCCAAAGAACTGCCAGGCACAACCGTTGAGATCCTCGGAGTCGAAGTCGAAGGGCCCTCGAGCATGCGTCGTCGCATCTTGGCTGCGGCCGAGCCCCAAGACCCCGCCTTCGCCCATCTGCTCGCCGCATCGCTTCCGCCGCCGCCGTCGCAGATATTAATAACGCGCTATCAGCGATGGTATCCCATTTCGCGCGCAGGCTTCACCGTAACGCACGTGCAAATGCTATCGGTCCCCGTCCTGCCCCTCCCAACCCATCCCTCCGCACCGCGCGGCACGACGCTGTATCGCATTGCAAAACCGAGGAATAACAGCACTATTTGAGTCGTTCGCGATCACACTGCTCTCCGCAGTAAGGGTTGTCCACGCCGTCAGCGAAAACAGTGCGGCCAAAACCGACAAAATTCTTAAATTTTTTCAGTAACTTCCCGTGCAAAATGGCAGCTAATTATTTTACAGCTGTTATAAATAGTGGATATCTTTCAAAAGAAAAAAAAAGCAGGCCCGATTTTGACCTGAACCTGTTGAAGGGTCCCTTGTGAGTGGTCGGGAAATGAGAGAGAAGAGTCATTCATAGAGAATTGAATTTTTTTGCCCAAATTACCTATTGCCATTCTAATTACTAAGAGATGAGATGGGGGGGGGAGACGAGGGAGAAGAGAGAGAAGGAAGTGAGAGTCGTTCTGCTAAGAGGCTCCAACTGCTTACCATAGCACCAATCTCTGCCTGCAGCATCGGGGCGGCGGTAGAGGCGGCGTTCGGGTCCATGGCGATGTGTAGAGATGAAGTCGAACTCGAGACGGGCGACGGAGTGACGGCGGGTGGCGGGTCGTTAGTCACGGACACACACGCACGCGGCACTGCTCGGAAAGCTCTGACCGCCCCAGCTTCGTGCGCTCCGTATTTATATGTTGGGGGATGCTTTTTGAAAGTTTTTCGAAAGTTTCGAAGGTTCGGTCTAGATGGTCAACAACGAGATAGAAATCTATAGAGTGGCGATGTGCCCGCCATCTTTGAAGCTTTTTGAAAGAACAGCCGCCATGTTTTCTGAGGGCAATGTCAGAACGTGCGCGTAAATGTCAATTCAATCGAAGTGCATTTAGAAGAATGTAATATTTAAAACATGTTAAATATACCCAGAGTATTATAATAAAAAAAGTAATTGAAATTAAATTGATATCTCTATGGAAATGTGCTTGTCATAATTTGAGTCCAATCAACTGTCGGTAACGTCGATATAAAAATATATATTTTATAAACTTGTTATAACTACTTCCATACATTTAAGCAGTGCCTACAGAATATTGATAAAATATGATCTAACCTCAAATTAATTGAAATTCACCAGAAATCATATTTAAAATGTGCATTAATTAAGCAAAAATTAATATAAATTATTCACTTTACTTGGATATTCTTTGTTCAATTTCAGTAGGAATTGATCTGGCTTCCTAATTCATCATGTACATTTGGGGGAGAAAAAAAACACATGGTAAGCTTGACATCTGGTTTATTTAATAGTGGGGGGAAGAATTTACATTTACTGTGCAGAAACAAAACAAAGGACCATCTCAGCATTTGCTCTATGAATCAAGGGAAACTGCACGCAAATCCTGATCAAGACGGGGGTTCTACACCCAGATTGAACATTATTACATTAGTAAAAACATACATACAGGAAATTACAAATTATTTACAAAAAATATATTACATTCTACTTCACTGGCCTTTGAAGTGTATTAATTTTGTGAACACTTGTCTGATGGGTTTTCCTCTTTGCTGTTCTGTTATGTTTTTACAACTGTAATGAAGCCGGATTGTGAAGTACTGATGTAGAAGTAGTTTTATCAACTGATAGTAATGTGGTTCTTCATCTACATCCACAGAATCGAAAAGATGGTCATTTTCAACAAATAGTTGTTCCGTCATCATCTCAAAAACTTCCAATTTAAGGGACTGCATAATATTCTTGCGTTGAAGTAGGTGTTGATTGCCACGATAAACTTTCTCAGCAACCTTGCACAGTTTTATTACATCAGGAGATGCATTTATCAATGAATTATTTACACTTCTTAAGGCTATGAGATGAGATTTCTCTCTTTCATCACTAGCAAAAAGGATTTGTAAACATTCACAACACTGAATCTTTTTTGATGCTTGCCGAACAACACACCCAGCCATGTACTCCACATGTTCAACATAAGACTCAAATCACAATATGTGTGAACAGTTACATCATTAAAATTGTCTGGTACATCAGTATTCTCACTTAAGCATGTAGACACATTTGCAGCAGGTAAAAGAACACTTATGTCATTTGATTGACAATTTGACTGCTGTGACGGGTCAACACGGGCCACAAGACACTACCGGTATGCACTTTTAAACTGTCGATCATTTGGATTGTTGTGTCCACCTCTACTTCTCACACTTGAAAAAAAAGTTCTAGGTTTTCAGCTTCTTTTGAGTTTTTTGGCAGTTGGTTACAGCTTCCAGGTACTTTTTGTTGATTTTTGTGGGACTTGGCAAGCTATAGTTATGTATGCCATTTGCAATATCACTTACATTCTCTATTTGCACTGTTTCTTCATCTGAAGAACAAGATACTGTCCTCTTCACTGGAGCTCTTCGTATCTTCTCCTTCCTTTGTAAGTGCTCAGGAAAAGAAAATATGGTGGGCACTGCATTGCCCAAAAGTCGCCTGCAGTCGTTCACTTTGTACATATATTGTTCTTCAAAGTGATTGGAGCAAATGCGGCTCGACTTGGTAGGCCACCACTTTTCTCTTCTCATCAACACTACCCATCCCCTGATCAATTCTTTGTCGTTCAGGGGAAACCTAAAATGTTACAAAACAAGTTAGTTACTAACACCAGTTATAGGTAAAAATTTCAGTGGAGTGAATGAGAAAATACTTACGTAAAATACGATATTCCAATAGTTTTGTCGTTTCTATTGGTGCAGTTGTACGCAGAACAACAGGACGGCATTTTGATATCGCAAATTTAAACACACTACACCAAAAGACGCCGAAAACGTGAACTTCTTAACAAGAGTCCGTACAAGCCCCGAATGCCTCTTGATTTGTTTTGACCTCAGAAAACATGGCGGCCAGTAGTGCAAAAAGCTTCAACCAGGAGCGCTGTATCAGTACTCATTTCCTCTCTATGTAATTCAAGCTCGTTGATGGTCAACATGTTTGTCCCAGAGCCTTGATTTCTTAACGTCTCGTTTTCCGTGTCCAGGTAGCCATGTGGCGAGAATTGTAATAAGATTGAATTTTAATAAATTAATGTTGCTCATTACAACACCATGTTTAACTCGCAATCTTGCCCGGACGAATTTGTTTTGCTTCAACTCTCCAGTGTTGGTTAAGTGCTCTTCATACTCTTGCTGCTCCACAACTCCTCCCCTTGAAGGAATGCACTGCACTACATTTTCTTCAGGTCTATAGTGATGATTCTGACCGCACCAACACACGGCAGCTGTGACAGTTCCTCGTTGTGTTATGTTAGCTATATTCTTCGCACGATGACTCCGATTAATGTTTAACCTCAAATTGCCTTCCCGGATTCTCGCCACGGTCAGCTGACACGCCACGGTCCACTTTCGATAGAGATTCACTGTTGAACACAACCACGATTTGTTAGGGCTTTAAGCACTCCCCTTCCCCACTGCCTGTCACGTAATAAGGGC
Source organism: Teleogryllus oceanicus (assembly GCA_964035755.1). Taxonomy (NCBI): domain Eukaryota; kingdom Metazoa; phylum Arthropoda; class Insecta; order Orthoptera; family Gryllidae; genus Teleogryllus; species Teleogryllus oceanicus. The sequence goes on along the minus strand of CAXIVR010000011.1, from coordinate 16,905,837 downwards.
CGTATTTATAAACCTCTGCCAGGGGCCTGCCAGACTTAGCAGGCTGCCAGTGTTCGATTTAGCGATTTATGAACAACCCCCAGCCAATTCCAGAAACCCCTTGAGCTCCTAGCAAGCCCCCTGATGGCAGGTCCCTAAGAGCGCTGCTGGCAGAGCTTCATAAATACGACCCTTAGTCTCTCGATCTCTTCTCTTCCTTTTTTTCACAATCATGGTCCCGAGTCAGCTCACAATACTGACCTTCATCCATCACGAACTTCAGCGGAAGGCTCATCGCTGGCTGGAAAACATACTCTCCGATGCGTACTCGTCCTCACTGCACCTCATCTCTCTGGAGAAACAAACTTTTCTTCCTCATAGGGTCTATTGTGCTCAAAGAAAAATCATTCTTTTTAATATTGATGCGTACTCGAGATATTTTACTTCTCTTTACAATATTTTTAATATACAACAAACATGCAAATAAACATGCTCAAGTTAAGTTAAAACACATTTATTTATTAAGAAGCAAAAAAATATTTATTATATTAAAAAGCATTTGATATACCTTTTAAAACAAATTGAAACAATGGATGAGAGAACATGTCGGAAACACTGGATGGGGGATATACAAGAACATGAAAAATTTATTCAAGGTTAAGAGTCAAAATACAATATTAAGATGTCATTGATTATTTATCTCGCGTTATTGTGCCCGCGCTATTTCCAACTCTACTTTTAAAATTTCTTTTATCAAAAAAGATTCTTCGTCAGTGTTATATCCAAAACAATAGACCAAGTTCATAAAAAGTAATTTTATTGCCACACAGTTCACAACAGAGCCTAGCGCAAGTGCCGTATTACCAGAAGTGCGGAAAGAATGCCTAGTCGCCGTTCGCCAGTACATATCCAAAATTAACTCTGCCAAATCGCCGAAAATCCAAAAGAGAAAGTCCACTGACTTGCTGGTCACTACACACTTTACTTGCACTCGTAAACCACTGCTTCGCTTCATGCCGGGATCGCTTGGACTGCCCTTAGCTCCCGGAGAGGGCTCATTTGTACCCCTCCGAACTGAAGTTTCGCCGGCCAGCCCGACCGTATGGACCTGGAGCTCAGTGCATCAACTGATGTCACTGCAGCGCCTCTGACCGGGAGGTCCTAGGTTCAAGTCCTGACGGCAGGATTTTCGACACTAGCTTTTCAGCTAGGTCGAATTCAATCGCTGTCTGGAGGATAATTCTAGCGGCCGGCTGCTCTGATCGGTAGTTTTCCGTGGTTTCTCCAACCAACACCAGGCGAATGCCGGAGCAGTACTCTACCAAACGGGCCACGGACCGCTCGCGATCTTTCCTTCCCCTTCCTTGTCCTATCCTCTCCCCTTACACGCACACTTACACTAACATGCACTACACTACCACATATTCCGGGAGACCGGTCGGGAGCTTAGAGCTTGTCCCGGCTGGGGCGGTGCCCCCGCTGGTGGGAGAGTCCTGGTTAGGGGGAAACCCCATTAGCCGACGGTAGGTCGGCGCCGGATCTCGTCATCCAGCGGGGGAAGATCACCGCCATCTTGCGAGCCACAGTTGTTTCTGTGAAATACTCAAATTTTCATCCTGACAGAGCTTGAATTTTTTTATTGAATCTAAACCCAATAGAAAATCACAATCAATACCTTTATTAACAATGAAAAACGGAAAGTCATCTTCTAAGTTACCAATTTTAGTACGTATTATTGCAATCCCCTCCGTTTTCGCCGTTCCGGCTACACCTTTAATAGTGTCTCTCCCACCTATTATTCGTTTAATATTTCTTTTATCATTCAAAAAGATACTATTAACCATGGAAATATTGGATCCAGAGTCATATAAACCAATTGCTGGAGAACCATTTGCAAAAAGCTTGATTTTAATAAGTGGGAGAACTATTCGTTTTTTGCCTCCTCATAACTTGCTACTACTTCCTGCAATTCATTATTATTTGTAACCTTGATATTTTCATTTTTAAGAGTTTTAATTTGTCTATGTTTATTACGCATATACTTTCTGAATGTAGAAACCTAACTTATCACAAATACTACATGGTCTTTTTCACTTAGAATTCTCTTGTTTATATTGTCATTTTTTGAATCGTTAATTTTACCAAATTGTTTTAATTTTGACATTAAGTCTTCTATCTTTATAATGGATTTTCTATCTAATTTTTTTGAATTAATTTTGGTAAACTAATTACAATCATGTTAATTTGTGTGTTTGTTGACAAGCTATCATCCGCTTCTAGCAATAATCTTCTTTTCTTTAACGCGTATTCTAGTAGCGAACCGTTATAGAATTTAAAATTATAAGCATATGCTATATCTGTCCAGGATTGTGCAGAGAAGGTGTCAATAAAGGCACTATTCCATGCCTCCCAATTTGACAAGGAATTATGCTTTACAAATACATTATACCAATCTAACGCGGATTTCTCTAAAAACAATCGTAATACTTCAGCGTATTTATTTTGGGGCCCCACTCTGTCACACTCCTGCACAAATAACTTAATCCAAACACTCGCATTTGTATCTTCAGTGTCGAACTTTTCAATCACTATATCCTTTATCAAAGAGCTCGTTTTTCTTTCCAATGTAATTGTTGACTGTTCGTTTGCACTCGGCTCTTGCTCTGTAGTAATCACTTCCGGGTATTCGTCATACAACACTACGTTGCCTTCTGTATCCAAGTAAATTTTCTCAAGGTCTTCAGATAAGGTCAGCACCACAGTACGAAATTTATAGCGAACCTTCAAAGTTTTAACATTTTTAACGATTGGATTTTCAAAAAGAGTTTCATGCTGAGCACTTGTCTGCTTATCTGCTGGAAACAAAAAACATTCCTCTTGACCAAGCCGCTGAATTCTTTTCACTTTAACTACGGTGCTTTTTGTATCTGCACCGGCCTCCGACACAAAATAAAACTTTGCCTTCCTCTCCATTGTAAGCCACAAATTTAAGAGTTCAAGGGAGCGGAGTCAGGGTAAGAAGCGACACGTAATGATGCAACAAACAGCTGTAATATAAATAATATATACAAATTAACAGAAATACAATGATAAACAAATATACTTAAAACTAAAGATTAAAACCGATCTGAATCAATACAATGCCGATAGCCTTTGTATACATCAATGCCATCAATGCTTTCAGCGCGGAGTCTTGTTAGGAACTGCCTACACGGTACGTCACTATATATATATATATATATATATATATATATATATATATATATATATATATATATATATATAGTGACGTACCGGTAGCAACTTATCCGCAGTAAATTTATTTGTAAGGGACAGCTGTTCTTTCTCGTGAATGGGCTCGGGGTTATTAATCAAACACCACTGTTCCGTGAACAAAGTAAACTGAACTATTTATTAATTCTATACAAATCACTAATGATACAATATCTATGGTAGTCTTTACCCTTTTCTTTTATATTACCCAGAATCACTGTTGGTCTCTCGATCTTATATCGACCGAAGAAATATTTACCGTTACTTCTTCCCCTACGAGCGTCGGCGGCTTCGGGGACCCTCGGGTTGTACTCCTCTGCACGCAAGTTCTTTTGATTTGTGGTACTCCTGATATCAGCTATCACTCTGGCAATATGTCCAATCGACTATTGATGGTTATCAAGCACAAATTGTCCGTCAATTAATCTTTCTGCACTCGTTCGTTCGCGATACTTTTTTGCTTTTCGACCGCGGAGCAGCTCGAGATACGTCCTTCCTCGCCGGCGGCCAGCCAGACACTGCCTCCTCGCGGCGTCGTTCCCACGCTCTGGGCCAACCGACCACCCTTCGCCGCTCGTAACCGTTTTCTTGGCTGCAGTGCCCTCTTGCAACCGTTCTGCCGTGTTCTTGCTTGATGCCTCGCCGTTTCTTTGGGTGGAAACGCGGTGCGTTTCAATATTATATATATATATATATATATATATATATATATATATATATATTGTGACTGTACTTACCTCAGTTTTCCAATTAGGAATCCATCATCAAATGAGGCAGTGACCACATATTAAATTTTGATAGCAATAGCTGCTGTTTCTAAAATGATGAAGGGACAAGGGATTCCTTTAGGGGGGAGCGCCTTTATGAGGAGGACGTTGGCTGTAATTTTGAATGCATTCTCTACCTTAATACAGTTCATTAATCACTACTTTGCCATTTGTTTTAATCACACATTTATTCATCAAAGAGGACTCAACATAAGGAGAATCTGATACTAGTACATGCATGAGTCTGCAGTCTTAAATGATATTACATTAACATAAATTAACATATTTTTTCTCTGACTAATCAATTCTGTAATTCTTATTGCAATCATTATGAATATCGTATGTGTATAACCTCTACTTCGTTCCCCTATCTACGTAATGGTTCATTAATACGCCCTATCCCACTAATGCACTCCCTGGCCAACGTGGCTGTGCTGAATTCACTTGAATTACATGGCTATTATATGTTCGGTTACTCATCCTGTATTTCCCACTCTCTTGGCGCAGGAACACAGCTGCTGTTGTTCAAGGCCTTCACGCCACGGCGTAGCGTGGGGGCCCCTCGCGTTGCCGCTGGCTGGTTTACGTGGTTGCCGCTCCGACTCCAGTGTTTTGCTGTCCAGTCACACGCCTTCGATGTTATTGTGCGAGCTCAGTATTATTACGACCATGCGTTTTCTCAAAATCGTCCGTCTATTGGTCTGCCCATGGCTGATGGCCCACGCGCACTCGCTCGCCACGTGTTTCCATTTTCATTCGATTATTTATCACTCACGAGCGTTTGTCACAACTCCCTCGACCTAATATTACTATCCACTGTCTTTAGTTACTATTCACTTCCTTGTCACTACTTATCCCCACCTATATTCCCTGATGCTCACCGATTACACTTCTGTAATTGATGCACCTCACCTCGCCCGTGCGCGCCATCTCAACTCTCTCCCCTTTCTTTTCTCGTTGACTCGCGTCTCTTCTCGCCCCGCGCGACTCGTTCCCCGGAACCGTTCGTCTGACTCTGTCTTTCCTGCGCGCCCGATTCAAATTGGCATCGTTTTTATAAATCTGAAAGTCCACTGCAATATCAATTCCTGGCGTGCCGTTTTCAATACGTCCGCCCAGTTCAGCTGCTACCCTCAAAAAAAAATTTTATCTTTCATCTGACTACCGGACTCGCCCTCGGTCTATGGTGGCGGTCTCTCTTGTTTTAATTTCTAGTTAGAATTCCTAATATTGATCCGCGTTGGCGCGCGTTCAAAATACTCCTTTCTCTCGCTCTCTTAGGTCGGATGTGACACGTTTTCGAAGTTTAAGAAAACGGACGGTCACGATCTCCCGAGAGAAAACATACACTACACAAACGGGCTAATGACCAAAGCAGTTGACGCACTCGGAAACACGAAAAAAAAACCAAAACCGACCGTATGGCCTGTGGCGCGCGCCGACCGAGGCGTGACGGTGGCGCGCTTCCGCCCGCTCTGCTCTCTCGACCCCCGGCTGAACTCTCCGGGGCGATGACGTCCCGCCGCTGGGCTCCTGCGGCGGATCTTTCAATGGCTCGCGGGCGGCCATTGCAATAAGTTTCGTATTTCTTTTTGCTTCCAGTTCGTCTTTTATTTTCAATTGTCACGTGTATTTTCAATTTGATTTCACTTACTTTCGTCACGTGAAGTCCTTTGAGTTTATTTTTACCGGTCTGCGACGTGGCCATTTGCTCAAGTTTATCATACTCACCACCTAAAGTTTTTCTCTGGAGTTTGCTACCAGAACTGCGTGGAGTGTGTGCTGTCAAAAACTTGACGCAACGCGTCTCCAAGCACCTTAAGGGGCGTTGAGCGTTTCGCGCTAGGAAGTAATCCTCCGTTAATTGGCACGCTGGGGAGTTATCCTCCAATTAATCTTATGTCGTGGCAAGGTACCATCTCTGCGTACGCACCTCCTGCTACGGGTCCTCTCAGGTCTGGATTGCGCCTCCTGTCTGTCAGGTCTGGATTGTGGGCGTACAGTTGACTCCTTAAGTACAGGATTGGGTTCACTCTCATCACTCGTACTGCGAGCCACAGTTCCGTCCGGTACAAGCCGTTAGGCCAGCACCCGACCTGAGGCGTCTTTGGGGGGTGGCGAACACAATTCACCAGATGGTCGACTAGCTCAGGAGACGTCCCAGTGTGGACACAATAAATAAAAAAATAGGGGGGCAGGGTCGTGAAGATCGTTTTGGATTGGATGCAAAAATTACACACAACTCGAGAGATAATCACTTTTCACTTAATTCAGAATATATTCTAGAAATATTTGCTGCTATGACATACATAAAATGGCACACAGAAAAAATCAAGTACAGAATACTCTTGACTGTAAGAAAAAACACACACACACTAATAACTCGATACACAATTTCCTACTCTTCTTTACAACCCAATTTTTTAACACACACACACACACTTTCAGAAATTCGAAGAATCGTTAAAGTATTACTTTATACAAAAATGAAAGAAAAAACACATTGAAAATCAAAACTAGTACTTTTGACTTAACATTACTTTTACAACAAAAAGGAAACTCTCTCTGTCTCTCTAAAATCCAGAGAATGATTACTATTATAATTCGTCTCTTACACAGGCTCTTATTCACTAAATTACAATATCAGATCTTCAAATCTTTTTTTTTAAAGAAAAGATTGATTCTGTTCTCACGTATTAGAAGTCGGATTGTACTTTTACTTTTCTTATCTTTTAAGCATGGTAAATATGTTACCCTCCCTTTCCTTCTACGTGACGGATACTGAATAAGCTTTCTGATTAAAATGAATTACTCCTATCCCTACAAAAAACAGTTAATTTAGTACTACCTTACTGTATTCTCTTCTCGGCCGCGTCGAGCAGTCAGCTGTTCTTTCTTCTACCCCATTCCACCGAGCTGTTTCGGCCTTGAAGTGTCGGAGCCTCGGGTTGAGAACGCAGTTGCCCACCAGAAACGCGTTCTTCTCGTTCATGTTTTATATTCTTGCGTACTCTGATATGAATTTTACTTAATTTCCAATTACGATTAATGACCAACTGGATATTCAGAGTTAAAATGGATCCAGAGATCACCCCTTTTCATACGAGCACCAACTTCAAGAGAGTATTTAAATATAAGAAAAGCATGCGAGAGAGAAAAAAAACTGGAAAGAGAAATGAATGCAAGCTATTAATTACTGCCATCTATTCAAAATTTCTCTCCCTAATTCTCCCATTATAAATTCATAACATTTCTTATTATCTTTCTTCTAAGATTATGTTTAAATCAATTTATAATAGAATAATTACCTCTTCTGGTCTTCTAGAAGAGTTTTCCTCAAAAAAAGTTGCAAATCTGAAGTCCGCTGCAATGTCACTTCCTGGCGTACCGTTTTCCATACGTTCGCCGTTCACTCTACCTTCAGAAAGAACTTTCTTTCATCGACCTCCGGTCTCGCCCTCGTCTATGGTGGCAGTCTCTCTTGTTCTAAATTCTAGTAGCATTCCAAATATTCATCCGCGTTGGCGCGTTCAAAATATTCCTTTCCCTCGCTTTCTTAGGGCGGTATGTGACACGTTTTCGGAATCTAAGAAAACGGGCAGTCCATAACCCTTCTTTCGGAAAAAAGATTTTATGGATTTGATTTCATATGCCGTAAAATCTTTTCACTAAATTATGCTCTTCTTTTTTCTTGATTCTAGAACGTCGAGCAATCTTGTTCTCTTCCCTCTTGTACTCTTACTCCTTTTCTTCTTCCTCATCTTCCTTCTTCTTTCTCCCTCTTTCCCTCTTGTTTTCTATTTTCTTTTTTCATGATTCTTGTCGGTTACTTTATCTGTTTGTTTGTTTCATCATTTTGCCACTTATTTCATTCTTTAAATGGTCGCAAACTGTAGAAATTTTACTTTATGATTGTATTCCACTTTCATCTAGTGTGCTTTCCGCCTTTGGAAGAAATATTTCAATGTGCATGGCGAAATTAGTAATAAATCTGGCGTAATAATTGCCAACCTAACAAACTTTTAAGTTGTTTCGTGTATTTGGCGGTGCAATTTTATCTATCTCTCGCATCTTTTCCATATTCATTTTGACTCCGTTAACTGTCACATCATAACCAGGAACTAACTTGTTTAGTGCAGAAATTACTTTTCTCCAAATTCAGTTGTAAATTATTTTCAATCCGACGTTTCAACAAAATATCTAGCTTAGTCATGTGTTCTTCAAATGTCTTAGAATACACAAGCACGTCATCAATATAGATAAAAACATCGCTGGACATCTCTCTGCCAATGATATTGTCTAGACATTGTACAAGAGCAGATGCACTGTTCTTGAGTCCAAATGGCATTCTTTTTGAAGACATACGAAATTCCCAGTGAATAAATCCTGTATATTGTCTACATTCAGGTGCTATCGCTGTTGCCAATACGATGCAGTGAAGTCGTTGAACTCAACCACTTGATGCCGGATAATTGATTAGTTAAATCCTCTACACGCAACGGTCTGTCTCTGTACGGTAAGTAACGATTCAATCGCCTTGCATCAAACACAACCTTATCTTCCCATTACTCTTTCTACGAGCACTATCGGATTTAGATAAGAGGTTTTGGACTTCAAGATGATATCATCTTTGACCATGGTAGCAATGAGCTTATCCACCTCTTCATATGTTTTCTGGAATGACATATTGGTAACCCGTGAATGGTGTTTATCTGTTAATTCTATTTCAATTGAAAATCTTTTACTGGGTTCTTGTTTTTACAAAACACCTTTTGATTCCTAAGTAATACTTCAGTTAACTGTTTTTTCTGATATGCATTGAGATTATCGTTTCTCTGCACACTCGAACAAATTTGTAGGTTCACATCTTCTTCCTCCAAACAATTAGCCTCCCAATAATTCCACGTGAATGAATCGAATTCAAGATCCTGCTGATTATTCGGTTTCAAAGTTAAAGTATTGTTCTCTAAGTTGATAACAACTCCGTGTTGTTTCATGAAATCGACTCCCAGTATGAGTGGGTATAAAAGTTCTGACGCTACAAGACACACAACTTGATACTTATTCTTGCCTATCTCTATTTCCAAATAAACTTGTCTTGTTATTGGTTTTGATTTTTTCCGATTCGCACCTATCAGAAAAGATTTCACGAGCGGCAATGTAGGTACCTCCACTCCTTTGTTCTTTAATTCATGCAACAAACTTTCAGCTATGACGGAAGTTGCACAACCTGTGTCTACTAATACAGTATCAACACCCTCATTTAACTTTAATTCTCGGACACTGCCTCCTGGATCCGATCTGCATTTGTTCTTCTTCGTTCCCGGTTCATCATCAAATGAATTAATTCGATTGATAATATCGCCACTCCTTCTTCACTAGATTGTTCTATTTGGTTTGCGGCGGATGGCGTGTCGAAACAACCTTTCTAATTTTCCGACTCATGTCCAGAGATGTACTGGGTCCTGTATTTCTGGGTTGGAACACTCCTCTATCAATAGAATTTTTTCTATTTCTATCCCTAGACGAGGTCCTGTCTTGTCTAGCATAAGTTTGTTTTCTTAGTAATGTTTCGGTTTGTAAGTTTCTCCTGTTTCTGGTTTGCTTACATTATGTTGTTGCTGTCTGCTATCTTGACCATTTACCGGACCATTAGCATTTGCCCTTGCTTTCTGTAACCTTTCATTATACACGAAAGTGGCATCATACAATCCTAGCTGCGTTATTAATTTTTCAGTGGACATTGGTAAGAGATTCTTAAGCAAATTTTGCGTCGAGGAAGGAAAATGACGTATTAATAAACAGACAATTTCTTCATCAGTATCGTCGGAGTACATAATTTGAAACAAGCTAATTTCTCGTTGCATATTCCTGCATGGACATCGTACCCTTCTTACACGTACCATACATTACGTTAACTTTAAAATTGATTTGAGTTTCGTTATTCCAATATCTCGAATAAAATTTTTCTTTGAGTTCAGCCATAGTTTTGGGAAACTCTCCTAAACTATCTGCCCAGATTCGTGCATTACTCTGCAACATCTGATAAACTATTCGAGTCTTCTTACTGTCCGGAACACAATTTAAAGAAAAGAAATTATCTACCTCTTTCATAAATACACATGGATTTTCATCTCCCGCTGCACTGAAATTAGGAGTACACGGCAATGAAACATACGTGGGCTGAACACTTCCTCCACTCGGTGGTAAATTTTCTAATTGATTTTTCAGTTCTACTACTTCATTCTTATATGCATTAATTTGATGTTGTAGAACGCCATCCTGTTCAGAAAGAGCCTTTATTCCATTATCTAATTTATTAGCTTGAACCTGAACTTGTTCAGTAACTAATTTTTGGAACTTTTCTACTCCTTGTTCTACCTCGATCTGCCTGTCGGATACGGCGGTTATAAGATCCGATTGTGTTTCGATCCTATTTTCAAATTCTTTCGTTACTTGATCAACCTTTTCTTCTAATTCAAGTCCCAGCTCCGTGAATTTTTTCTCTAAGTTCTCGTGTTCTGTAGCTAATTCTTGTTGAACCTCGCTCTTAAATTCGACCTTCCACTGCTCCGCTAATTCAGTAAACTGTGCTTTTAAATTTTCTTCTAACTTCCTATTATTTTCTTCTAATTTCGTTTCCAAAGTAGCCTTGTTCTCCTCTAGTTTAGTTTCCAAAGTAACCTTGTTCTCCTCTAGTTTAGTTTCCAAAGTAACCCCTAATTTTTTTATGGTTTCCTCTGTTTTTTCATCCTGCATGACTAACCTCACATCTAATTGTTGCATAAATTGACCTATTAACCGTTGCATCATTGAATTAGCCCTCTCGAGGTTTCGTTCTTCCTCATCCTGATCTCGTGTTGGCGTTGGCTGTGATTCTGTCGGCGACGTCTCACTAGTTTCTCCTGCCGTTCCTAGTTCTACTCCTGTCGTTTCCTCCCGATCATCGTACACAATTTCGAGTATTTTGAATCTATTAACTGCCTAGAATCAATCAATTCTTTTCCCAGACACCATACACCTCTCACAAAATATTTTACACAGAAATACCAGACACAATTTGAAACTGATAAAACTCTCATGTAATAAATATCCTTTTCGAAAAAAAAAACAATCCTGAAATAACACACTTTTACTCAACACACTTGTACTCTGCAACCTGGTCAGAAATTTTAGTGAACAGTGACTCAATTCTACTAGTAATTTTAGTTACACCAAATTTTGGTCTCAGTTATTCCCAAATCGAGTTTGTCGTAAATGCATCCAATAATCGAGCCCCGCTTATGGGCGCCAATTGCGAGCCACAGTACCGTCGGTACAAGCCGTAAGGCCAGCACCCGACCTGAGACGTCTTGGGGGTGGCGAACCGAATTCACCAGATGGTCGACTAGCTCAGTATAGACGTCCCAGTGTGGACACAATAAATAAAAAAATAGGGGGGGGCAGGGTCGTGAAGATCGTTTATGGATTGGATGCAAAAATTACAAATAACTCGGGTGAGAATCACTTTTCACTAAATTCAGAATATATTCTAAAAATATTTGCTGCTATGACAAATACATACAATGGCACACAAAAAAAAATCAAATACAGAATACTCTTGACTGTAAGAAAAACACACACACACACTAATAACTCAATACACAATTTCCTACTCTGCTTTACAACCCAATTGTCTAACAAACACACTTTCAGAAATTCGAAAGAATCGTTAACATATTACTTTACAAAAATGTGAAAGAAACACACATTGAAAATCAAAATTAATACTTTTGACTTAACATTACTTTTACAACAAAAAGGAAACTCTTTCTCTCTCTAAAATCCGGATAATGACTATTATTATAATTATACTCTTACACAAACTCTTAATCACTATATTACAATATTAGATCTTCAAATCCGTTTTGAAAGAAAAGATTGATTCTGTTCTCACGTATTAGAATGCGGAAACAAATGTACTTTTACTTTTCTTATCTTTTAAGCATGTAAATCTATTACCCTCCCTTTCTCTACGTGACAGATACAGAATAAGCTTTCTGATTAAACTGAATCACTCATATCCTACAAACAGTTTATTTGGAACGACCTTACTGTGTTCTCGGCCGCGTAGAGCAGTCCGCTGGGCTTCCTTCTACCCCTTTTCACCGAGCTGCTTCGGCCTTGAAGCGTTGTGGCCTCGGGTTGAGAACGCAGTTGCTCCCCAGGAAACGCCTTCTTCTTCTCGTTCAAGTTTTATATTCTTGAATACTCTCATGAATTTTACTTTATTTTCGATTACGGTTAATGACCAACTGGATATTCAGAGTGAAAATGAATCCAGAATCACCCCTTTTCATACAGGCACCAACTTCAAAGAGTATTTAAATATAAAGAAAAGCACACGAGAAAAAAACTGGAAAGAGAAATAGATGCAAAGCTATTAATTCTGCCATCTATTCAAAATTTCTCTCCCTAATTCTCCATTATAAATTCATAACATTTCTTATTATCTTTCTTCTAAGATTATGTTTAAATCAATTTATAATAGAATAATTACCTCTTCTGGTCTTCTAGAAGAGTTTTCCTCAAAAAAGTTGCAAATCTGAAGTCCGCTGCAATGTCACTTCCTGGCGTACCGTTTTCCATACGTCCGCCAGTTCAGCTGCTACCTTCAGAAAGAACTTTCTTTCATCCGACCTCGGTCTCGCCCTCGGTCTATGGTGGCGGTCTCTCTTGTTCTAAATTCTAATTAGCATTCCAAATATTCATCCGCGTTGGCGTAGTTCAAATATTCCTTTCCTCGCTTTCTTAGGGCGGTATGTGACACGTTTTCGAATCTAGAAAACGGGCAGTCACAATATAGTCAATGGCTCTGTAAATATTTAAACCTATTATTTTCATAACTCAACAGTGCTATTAATAAACTCTAAAAGGACCAAATTAATTTCAAGATTGGATCCTCAAAGAAAACTCGAGATTCGTCTAAGCAGCATCCATTTTTAATGCTGCCAGATTAGTGGAACCACTATCGGGCAAGCTTTATGCTATCGGCAAAGCTTTATGAATAATCGATACGATGTCAACAAGTTGTCAAATAAAAACGGTAGAGGAGGACAATGTTATACTCTTTTGTACTATACAAGTAAAAATTGAGTACATACATTGTAAAATAAGAATAATAAAGCGCATATTACTAAAAAAAGATTCTGAAACATTAGGTGAATGGATCTCGTAAATATGTTAAAGATCTGTTACCTTCCTAACTCAATAGTGCTATTAATAAACCAGTCCAAATGAATTTTAAGTTTGCATCCACAAAAACCTCGAGATTCGCTCAAGCAGCATCGAATTTTAATGCTGTCAGATTAGTAGAGCCTCTGTCGGTACCTGCAAAGCTTTATGAATAATCGATACGATGTCAACAAGTTGTCAAATAAAAATTGGTAAAGCAGGACAATGTTCCGAACGCCCCACCTCATCCCCTCCCCCCTTTGCGTCGAGAGAACGACCAGCTTCGCCTGGACAGGTGTCACTCGTAATTTCGCTGCCTGCGACAGGACCTAAAACAGGGAATCGAAAATCGATAGCACTCGTGCCTCCATTAACATTTAAACTCACGCTTTATTGCATTACTATTATTTTATCAGTAATTAAATTTTAGCATTGAAACGCGGCCATACGGCAAAGCAAATGCACGACGCAGAGCAGGCGAAAGCATTTGAGAACTCGTTCAAACTCGTTCGCTGGAGTAATGAAGCGAACGCCTCGTTGAAGTGCGAGGGTCGCGGAAATGCTGGGAAGAGGGGACGCGGATATTTGCAATGGAAAGCTCAGATTGATTGATTGATTTTTTCGTGTTTCCGGGCGCGTCAACTGCTTTGGTCATTAGTCCCGTTAGTGTAGTGCATGTTTTTTTTCCTCGGGAGATGGTGGTGTTCTTCCCCCGCTGGATGGCGAGATCCGGCGTCGACCTACCGTCGGCTAGTGAGGTTTCCCCCGAACCAAGACTCTCCCACCAGCGGGGCACCGCCCCAGCCGGGACGAGCTCTAAGCTCCCGACCGGTCTCCCGGAATATGACGTAGTGTAGTGCCGGTTAGTGTAAGTGTGTGTGTAGGTGGAGAGGATAGGACAAGGAAGAGGAAGGACAGATCGCGCGCGGTCCATGGCCCGTTTGGTACGGTACTGCTCCGGCATTCGCCTGGTGTTAATCGGAGAAACCACGGAAAACTACCGATCAGAGCAGCCGGCAGCTGAATTCGACCTAGCTGAAAAGCTATAAATATAAATAAATATATAACCATAATTATCATCTTCATCACTTTCATCATCAGAATCATAATCATCATCACTGTCCTCTTCGTCCTCCTCCTCCTCATACTCCTCAACCTCTCGCGCCATTTCCTCCTCGATGCCTGCCACCTCCACTGGGATCTCGACGTCTTCAGTTATTTCCTCGTCATCGTGAACTTTTAAAAAGAACAATTACCGAAAATAAATACTTGTTGCAATTGTTTACATTAGTGAAGTGTGTGTGAAAGAGAAGAGAGGAAGAGAGGGAAGGAAAGAGAAAGAGAATATTTCAATAATGAATACACCTTATCTAGAAAGAAATACGAACGTATCATTCCGCAACAAACAGAATTTTGACCGAAATTTGGTTTGTAGTTTCAGTACCAATACAAATCGACATAGTTGAACGAGACATTCTGTGAAATTCAGATGTCACTTTCATTTTAGAGGTTCTCTGTCTAACCAAAATTTCAAAATTTTCTTAAGAACTACCACTTGTATTTTCCTTAGATTTTTCCAAGAGGATTCTTCCCATCATGCCTCAGCATTTTCTAAATTTTCTCAAAATTTATAAAAATTTGTCTTCAATAGCGTTTTACAAGTCTAAAAACTTTTAAAAATAGTGCGGAATAATAATAATAATAATAATAATAAAACTAATATTAATATTCTAAATACACTTAAAAAACTTAAAATCGGATTACAAATAAGGCCATTATGTTGTAGCTATTGAGCCATTTCCTTCTACTAAATAGTGTTGCTTTACTACAACAATTTTAAAATAACCGTTAGAAACAAAGAGCACCTGGCAAGAGACAGGACCTGATGGTGTCAAATCCACGACGCAAGTATCTCATGAAGGCCGGCATCTTGTGAACCTTGATTCTCACACCTAGCCGTGAGTTCTGCCTTTCCCTTGTCTGCTAGTCTCCGCTCGTTTCCTCAGATACTCCCCCGCGCCAACAATCCTTTTTTCCGGCGCCTGAAATGTCACTAGGGAAATGACGGTTGAATTGTGTGCTTGAGTTGAAAACTACGAGGTAATGATTGAGCGATTGATTATTAGTGATTCCAGGTGCGTCATTACTATGGCCATTCGTTCCGTACGTGTAGTGCGTGTTTTTGCTCGGGAGGTGGCTGTTATCTTCCTCCGCCGACCTACCGTGTTGGCTAGCGGTGTTTTCCCCTAACCAGGACTCTCCCAACAACGGAGCACCGCCTCAGGCGAGACAAGCTTCAAGCTCCCGCCGGTCTCCCGGAATATATGGTAGTGTAGTGCATATTAGTGTGTGTGTGTGTGTGTGTGTAAAGGGAGAGGATAGAACCAGGAAGAGGAAGGAAAGATTACGCGCGGTCCGTGACCCGTTTGGTAGGGTACTGCTCCGGCATTCGCCTGGTGTTGATCAGAGAAACCACGGAAACTACCGATCAGAGCAGCCGGCTTCTAGACTTCTCTCCAGACTGCAAGAATTTCACCTAGCTGAAAAGCCAGTGTCGAATATCCTACCACCGTCAGGATTCAGACCTAGGACCTCCCAGTCAGCGGGACTTCAATGACATCTCTTGATGCCTGAGCCATCTCTCTCGGTCTCTACGACGTAAATAACTAGGTGTTTGTACACAAGTGTAATGGTGAATTAGAAATTCCTTGTATTTTAAAATGAATGTGATCTGTCGGAGATGTATGTAAAGCGTGTGGTTCTTATACGCACCTGAATCGCTGTTTTGTGAGATAAATTCGTCTGCAGATCGCATCCGGACGCAGGACGCTGTGATTTAATATAGGATCAGAGACTGACAGGTGCAGCTGACCGAAGGCTATCAGTTGCATGACCATTATCAGCTATTGCAATCACGAAAAAAATTAGTTGAGAACACTTTTGGATGGGCTGAAGCCATTTAGGTTCAGAGCATTTGATTTCAACACCCTTCTTAGGCCCATGTGTTACATCTCCAGTAAATCTAAAGTGAATCAATAGCCAACTCCATAATAATATTTGAATTTAGGCGAATCATGTGTCACATTTCCAAGTTGAAGGCTATTTTCAATTCTGAAATAAGTTGTTTCGTCTACCTTCAATGGTGGCTGGTGTTGAGATCACTTTGGTTCAGTCCTCTTATAATCATAAAATACGTATTAATCAAATGAGAGGAATTTCACATTCCATAATAGAGATATTGCAGCAATATCAATTGTATGAAATCATTTTGAAATCGAAGAGCACCATTCGGACGCTCTTTCTGGCGTGTAGTTGCAAGTCATGAATTGCACAATAGAACACAGAATAGTGTACAGAGGAAATACTGCTGTTTTGGATGTTTTCGTTCCCCCCTTTGCTACAATCCACTTCGCTCTCGTTCGGCTGTATGGCCACCTGGTTGTAGGTACATGTACTCAATGTGATTATGTGTTCAATGTGATTTTTTCTCAGTTATTGTGAGTTCGCTTAGAGCAGCAATATAGTATTTCTAGGGATGTAGTAAATAATATAGTATTTGTTCTACTGTTTCTGGATTTCAATTAATTTCCGCGTGCCTTTTCTGCCTAATAAATTTATGCATGTATTTGTAATTTTAGGTACGGATTTATCAGACTTTTACCCAAGAGGATTGTTTTCAAGCCCGGGTTCTGTTTGTATTTTATTATTCACGCCTGAGGATAGGAGAGACATGCCGCGGCATGTGTTTCTATCACCGTATCTCGCCTACGTGGCCGGCCTGGTAGTGTTCTTTCGTGATACAGCTTACAAACTGAGACAAATTTTGTTAGAAATCTAGAGTTTAATTTCTTCCCATGTCGGGAACGATCTCAGCATCTCCCGGAAAGCTAGCACGCTGTTCATATGCCATCCGAGGAGAATAATACATGTTGTGTAGTGAAAGTTTGAATTACACTCTCCTTTATTATAGGCTTCATTTACGTCTATTTAATAGTGCAATGACTTTTTATAAATACTTGATTTTTATTTGCTTGGATTGACTTATTAATTAGTCCATAGTTATTTAAAATTCACTGTTCTTTTTCTACTGGAAGCACGAAATAAAAATTACAAATGAATGAAGTATTTTTAATTGTTTATAATCTAGAATAATATTAATAAAGTCTACTAGGGAAATACGAACAATAAATTATATTATGCCATCATTTAGATGAATGTATTCAATAAATGAACCAAATTTTGTATTTGTGTGAATGGGTGATTTCTTTTGGAAAGGGTGATTTCTTTCAACAATTAAAAATGTTTTATATAAACTTTCTAAAAATGAAATTTATTAAACTGATAATTATTTATATCAAAGTTTGTATTTTTCTAAAATGTTCAATGTATGAATCAGAAAAATATGTGACACCAATTGTATTTTTTCTGCTCATTAATGATAATAACAAATTATTAATTCATTAATTAAATAACAAATAACAAATTATCTTTTATGAATTTATTTTCTGTTAAACATGTGATGTTTAATTATGTATTTGCATCAATTGGTCTCTTACTATGTATTTATAAATTAATTTTTATATATTAAATTTTTTTGTTCTACAAAAAACAGTAATTGCTGTTGTTTGTAATATGAACTGTTATTATAGGCAAATATAACAACTTTTAAAGGTAAAACAGCACTCAGAATATGTAAAACTGTACAAGTATAAGACAGAATTACAAGCAAAACAAATCCGTTTAGAATCCTTGTTTTTGTCATAAAAGTGAAAAAGACTATCAACAAAATAAGAGCGTCATTAAGGACTGCTCTTACAATATTTATGATTTGAACTTGCTTGGTTTTAAACGTTTTATTATGTTCACAATGTATTTGAATTACGATGCGTAATTTACTTTAAAATTCCATGTAGGTATGTTTTTAGTAAGTTTCTCTCAGATACTGTTTTCTATCTTTCAATTCACTTTAACTCTTCCTATTTAATTGGTGAATAAATATTATGGAGCAGTAAATCGCCTTCTCGCAACCCATAAAGGATGAGGTTGCTTTAACTTTATCAAAGGTCATACATATTGCGACCTTTCATTTCGCCCTTGCTTTCAAATTTCACAGGAATGACTCGATTCTCAGACACCATAACGGTTTTGCTGCTTATTTTCTTATTTTGTAGTACAAATTCAAAAGTTCCGATTGCAGCAGTGATCTGTTAATGTCATGAATAGAAATGAAGTGGGTCAATATTAAAATTTTTTCACACGTATACATTCTTTCCTTTTATTGGTCATTAATTTTGGCAATAATTGTTTATATTTTAAAAATAATCAAAATTTTCTTTTTATTAAATATTTTACATTAATCAAATATAGAATGCCAATCGAGTAACTCTTATAATTGTATGCTCGACAAAGTAAATAAGATATTCGAGGATATAGAGTAAATGTACATTAAGTCACACATGACTCGAAGAGCTCACAATTTTTATCAAAGACTTCACTTTTTCTATAATTCTTAATCATCAGTCTACAATACCTACTAGTATGAATTCTGCATACCACTATTAAATCAGATATCTCAAGACCTATTCAAACCACCAAAATTCCTTAAAACTGTCGACTAAACTAAACTGAAATATCCTTCAACCTCCCTTCATTTAACTTGAAACGATGTTTACGTTCTTCCGACTAATAAAAACCACTTCATATAGATGACTACTCCCAAAAGGCTAAAAACTGTATTCAAAAACTAAAAACTGTATAATTAACGTCCTCGAAGTTTAAAGTTCGTCGAACGAGAAGAAATACTATTTTAAAACATAGGATAAAAATTATAACTTTTTTTCAAGTGATTTACCTTGACAACGACTCCTGCCACAACACTTCTGCTTCAGTAGTATGGCGATCAGATGTGTGTATCTCGGCACAGGCAACACCTTACAAACGCAAAGTGCTCTTCCGCCTCTTCCTCGTCTGACCCATTGCACAGCACTCGCGCTCGCTTTGCCAGTTCGGTTGCAGGTGCATCTCCTCTCCCGCCCCAGCCGCCTGCCAAAGTCCTCACTGGACAGTGGCCAGGTTGGCCGGCCCGATCGCATCGTATTCCAAATCGCCAAAGCCCCATGGAGCCCGCTCAGCCGCCAGGCGAGGCTTACCGCGCTCAGCGTTACTCAGAACAGAGCGACGCAGTCTCCATGCGCCGCGCCTCCCTCTCACCTACTCAGTTGGCGCTGCCCCTTTCGCACGGGGCTTTGCTCCTCTCTCAGACTCTATCACTCTCTCCCTCTCCCTCTTTTCTCTTCTTTCTTTCTGTCTCTTTTTCTCTTTTCACTCTTTCAGTGTCTCTTTCACTTGTCTCTCTTTCAGTGTATCTTTCTCTTGTCTCTCTTTCAGTGTCTCTTTCTGTCTCTCTTTCTGTCTCTCTCTCTCTCTCTTTCTCTTTCTGTCTCTCTCTCTTTCTGTCTCTCTCTCTTTCTGTCTCTCTCTTTCTGTCTCTCTCTCTCTTTCTGTCTCTCTCTCTCTTTCTGTCTCTCTCTCTCTTTCTGTCTCTCTCTCTCTTTCTGTCTCTCTCTCTCTTTCTGTCTCTCTATATATAGCTCTGTATGTAAGGAGCAAGGTGCGTTTGTCTGTGCCCCAGTTATTATGATTCAAACATTTTATTATGTTCATTCTTCTCTTGCAATCAGTGATGATCTCCTTTATATGGTGATACCATGTGTGTTTGCTGTCGAATACAAGACCAAGAATTTTGGTTGAAAAAACTCTTCTTATCGCTACGTTGCCAATTTGCAGGTGTAAATTTCCCGACTCCTTGCGTCTAGATATCAGTTTGCATTCAGATTTATTGGGAGAGATAATAAATCCTGAAGTTAATGACCAGCTATGGATTGAGTTCAAAGCTTCTTGAGTAATGACCTGAGTAGAGGAGAGTTCCTTTCCTTTACTGAGAATTATCATGTCATCTGCATACTTGCGGATGATCGTGGGTGACTTTATTCCTTGCCCAGCATCCATAATGGCTATTAAGAATAGCGTTACACTTAGGGTGGAACCTTGCGGGAGCCCATTTTCTAGCATGACTGTATCCGACAACTGATTATTGACTCGGACCTGAATACATCGATTACTTGTGAAATTTTTGATGAATTGAAGAATATTGCCACCAATACCAATGTTCCTAAGAGCCCATATAGTTCGAGGTATCCAGACCATGTCATAGGCCTTTTGAACGTCTAGATTCACAACAATGACATGCTGTCTGTTTTGAATGGCTTCGGTAACGTAGGTGTCTACACCCACTAGATGTGAATATGTGGAGTACCCGGGTTTGTTCATTAAGTTCATTTAGTGTTCATTTGTTCATCAACAAACTAATTTCCCTCTGTCCCCTCTGCTAATAATTTTACACACCCCGACGTCCCTAACTGACTCCCCCGCCTCCTAAGACATTTCCAAGAGAACACTAAACAGACCTCCTCCGACCCACCCACCCCCGCCGATCTCCGGAAAGCAATAAAAACCCCGTGTCACGTTCTCTCTGGGCACAGTCGCTCGACTTTTGCCGACAGCAGCGAGGTAAGCAAAAAACGGCTCAACTTGCTATTCAATTATTTCCCATTTGTAATAACATTGATATGAATTATTATTACTATTCCCCATTTCTTATATATGTATATGTATATGTATATATATATATATAATATATATATAAATTTTGTTTTTCTTTTGAATATGAGAATGTATATTTCTCCACAAATATTTATATTCTGAAATTTGAACTGCTTGTATAGGTATTAATTCCTCTCCGCCCCCCCCCACCGCAATTAATTTTATAATTTTATCTGCTATATGTTCCTTAACTTTTGCAACCGTACAATGTGTCTTTCTGTATTGATTTTTTGTTTAATTTGAACTGCCACTAATCCTCCCGTTGCATTCCCCCCCCTTACCGTTTCTGAAATTTTATCTGCAACTAAATATTTTAGAGTGATCCATCAATTGTAATTTAATTAATTTTTTTTTTCTATCTTATTGTGTATATATTTATAAAATTCTTTTGTATCTTTCTGTAATCTTTAGACTGACGATGACAGGCAAAGCCGTCGAAAGCCGCTATCTTAATAAAGCTGATATGTTGACGAAGATGACTTCTTTTATTTCTTCTTATAAGAACGTCAACAACATCCAATCAAATTCCACAATACGGGCTCCCCCTTACAGTTATATCTCCTGCTTCGTAATTGGGCTCGACCTTCTCTGCGTCGCCCCTACCACATACGACCGGTTAATCGGTAAACATGCGATCGGCTTCCCCGTAGCCACTAGTTCCTCGTAATACTTCTCACTGATAGCAGTCGTGGTACACCCCGTGTCCACTAGCGCTTCAGTTTTTCTACCCAAACAACTCACTCCAATTACCGGGCATTTCCTGTTGATTTTTTTCGACATCTCGCCGTTCCCAAGGTTGGCCTTCACTAGACACCGTGCGGATTGTTAAGATCGGGACCACATTGAAGTAGGATTCACGTCCATCTTTGTCCGCGATGGGGTCCCCCGTCAGCGCGAACATCATGCGTTTAAATCGCTTCCACTAGTTTCTCCGTCAAAATATTCTTCCTTCCTGCTTCTTTCACCACTTGCTCCTCCTTCAAAACATTCATTTCTCTTTCTTTCACCACTTGCTCCTCCTTCAAGCTGTCGTTTGTCCGGCCCTTTCTTTCCGCCATCGCATCTGTTCCTCCCGTTCGTTTGTCCTTTTTCTCTTCTCCTTCCCGACCTCCTTGGCTCTGCCATTTATCATCACTTCTTCCGCCCCGTCGCGTCGTCACTCTCATTACATTGACACGATTATCACTCTTGTTTTTCGATAAGCCCGCGAACGTCATGTCATAACCACCTAGGACATTTTGAAATTTGTCGATGTCCGTAATATCCCCGCTTCTCAACATGTTTTGTATCGCCACGGGGAATTGACGTGTTAAAATACAGATTATCTCTTGATCTGTCACAGCAGGTGATAATGATTTGAAGTCCATAATCTTTCTTGTTGCATAATTTCTCATACTTCCTGCAGCTGACGAATAGAATCCGTTCATTAGTGTCAGCTTGAAATTTATCTGTGTTTCTTCGCCCCAGTATCGGTCAAAGAACTTTTTCTTAAATTCGTAGATTGAGGTCGGGAAAGTTGACAACGTGTCCGCCCATGTCCTTGCATCACCTTCTAGCGTTAGATACAGTAATTGAACATTCTGCATATCCGACAGGTTCATAACCGCGAGATACCTTTCCACTGCTCGAAAAAAAGAATGAGGATTTTCCCGTACATTTCCCGAAAATTTTAACGACGGTGGTATCGACATATGCGATAGTCCAGCCCCTGACCCTGGCAGAAACTTCGCTCCTTTTAAATTTTCGACCTCTTGGTTTAAGGTAACTATCTTCTGCTCGCACGATTTAATCTCATTCCGTATTTCTTTAATTGATTGAACCGTTTGTTCGATTGCTTTTCCTAACGATTCGGAAATTCCGCCCCTGCCGTGCGCTGCCGGTGGCTGCCACTCGGGCCAGCAGGAGAGGGTGCTGGTCCAGGCCACCCATGCATCATGACTACCTACGCCGCCATCTTAGTGACGTCACGTACTAGTGAGCAGGCTTTATAACTCTGGGAGGTGGTGGCTTAGTCCACCGCTTGCAGGCCTTTGGGATGCTATTTTCTTTGCAAGTTTTACAATACCCCTGCCTTCGTTCTTTGCTTCGGTCAGAATTTGCTTCATCAAAGGATCGTCTGCTTGCTGGGCTACAGACTTAGCCATTCCAACTATTGCGTTTCAGTGTGCAGACTCCTTACCTTAGCCCGCGGCAACCTTCCTTGCGTGCCACATACAGTCTGTCAATATCAGCTAATGACGATACGAAAAGTGTTTGTTTACCATTAAACATTTTTACGTT
The DNA here is from genome assembly GCA_964035755.1 of Teleogryllus oceanicus. Lineage (NCBI taxonomy): Eukaryota > Metazoa > Arthropoda > Insecta > Orthoptera > Gryllidae > Teleogryllus > Teleogryllus oceanicus. The sequence goes on along the minus strand of CAXIVR010000011.1, from coordinate 16,882,663 downwards.
CGGTAATTTCAAGAGTTGACATTCGATGGGACACACATCCAGCAAGAAATTCGAAATGAAATTATGCTATTTCCACCGTAAATTGTCGCTTACTTCATGATATCCGCAAGCTGACCACTGGTTAATGTCTACTGCATTCTTCTAAAAGGGCGAGAATTCACTGCTACTAACCAAACGTTATTTGCGCCCTCGTTACTCCAGCATTAATTCAACACGATATAAAAAATTCCCTTTTAAGTCTAGAATCCGTTCTTGGTCAGAGTTGAGACGTGCTTTCCCGGCCAGTTTCTTAAAACACTTTTTCATGTCTTTTAGCTGTGTACTGCGCCGCCAACTCTTCCTTTTGTGTAGGGGTTGGTCGCGAGACCAACATTCCTACTATTCCCATCTGCATCTGGGCCAGTAGCTCCAAGCCGGCCTCCTCTTCAGGGGGCGGCGGTAGGGCCTTGGCCGTGCAACCTCCCAGCCGGCCGGAGGGATTCTCTCCGGCCGCCCAGCCCGAGCCGGCGTGAGCGAGAGTGGAGCCACACTGTGTCGTATTACCCGACGGCGCCGGGTCTCTCTCTCTCTCTCGAAATCATCACCCATTTTCTGAGTGTTCCACCTTGGGAGCGCACAGGAGGCTCGGACGTCGCAATTTGGTTCCCGGGAGAGAACGTCACTAACCTAGGAGCTCGCACAAGGGCTCAGTAGAACGATAATGTACACTGTGGCACTAGGCAAAAAGTCACGAATGTACTAAATTCGTTTTTATGGCATAAAAAATGAAGTAAAACGTGTACTTTCGCGGAAATGAGAGTTCTTATAATTCGCCAAGGAATAAAGATAAAACATTCGCGATTCTTGCAAAATAAAACCTACTATATAAATAACCAGAGGTGCTACATGGCACAGACTTTCTCATAGTAAAGTTTTCTAATTTCCTTGGCGTGGACTGGTACTGTACACTCTTGCCCTTCTTGCAAGCTACCGTCTATATTAGCCCAATATACATTTTTTGAAATTTTCTCAACTCTTCGGATTCAAAATAGAACCGCAATAGTATTTGAAGAATATTAAAGAAGATTAAAACGTTATCCTAAATAGCAATTTTCATTGAAACATTTGGAACCGTCTGTAAGAAAAGGGCGTTAAGCATTACTGTAAATGCGAAATTTGAAGCTCTTTTTAACAGGAATCTGTTGAGTTTTCGAAAATCTTCATTAAGCAGTAATTTGAAGACGTTTAACACGCAAATTAAATAATATATTCAAATTCATGGAAATGTGCATATAAGGGCATGAGAGTTAATTTTAAAATATTACATTTGTGTAATTTTTGAAAAGAACAAAAGGATAAATCAAAATGTCATATTAACAGTGCAATTAGCACTGTACATTGGAAAAATTTGAAGAAAATATTTGGAGCCATTTTTGAGAAAATGGCGTTTGAAGGTTTTTTAAAATGCGGAGTATAGAGTTCATTTTCACAGAAAACTGCCCATGGGACAGACAGTCTGTTCGTAACGGTTAGTTATGTGGTATCAACTGAGTGAGAGTGAGTATTTCGTAATGTTTCCTTGAATGTTCTGCTGCAGAGGTAATTTAATGGGATAGTGTTCCCTCACTAAGTTTAGCACCTGATGTAACAAAACGAGTTACGAAACGTTGTGCAATTCCTGAAATAAATGATAGTCATGAAAACTTTGGATACTTTTATTTATTTGTAAAGTAAACATTATTTTTCTTTTTGACGATCAGTATAGTCTCTAATTGTATAGAAACAGTTTTGCAGCAGAAAAGATTTTGCTTTTAACTTAAATTTGTGTACCAATTTTAATTGTTTAATTTCACCTGGCAATGCGTTGTAAAGTGACGTACATGTATTGTATGTGGATTTCTTGTAGTTTGATACTGACATTGTTGTAACTATAAATATCAGTATTACATGAAAATAAGTTCCCACCGTTAAGAAGTCAGTTTTGAAAATATACAGACTCATAAATAAATAGGCAAGGCAATGGTAAGATTCCAAGCTCAATGAAAAGAGGCTTGCACGGATCACGTGGATGGGATTTTTTCATTCGGAAATTTTTCTTTTGCAATCTAAATGACTGGGTACTAAAGGATGAGCTTCCCCAGAATATTATGCCATATCTCAGGCGGGAATGTACATTTGCAAAATACACGGGAGCTACATGAAGACTGACAGAATTAGAAAGAATTCTGAATGCATAACATAATGAGCTTAATTTAGTGTTTAATTCTGTTATATGTACATTCAATTTGAGGTTTGGTTGAATTGAGAGACCTAGAAATTTTGTTACCTTAACATGAGCTAATTGCATATTGTTCAGTTTCAATGGAGCATACGATTGCCGATTTGAAACGCAAAATTGCATTGAGACAGTTTTTCCTTTGTTAACTATTAATTTATTACAAAACCAATTTGAAACTTCTGAAATTGTACTATTTATTGTTTCTTTTTTGCAAAGAACATTCGTGTCATCGGCAAACAGAACTGTTCTTCCATTTTTAATAGATGAGGGCATATCGTTTACGTACAACAGAAAGAGGATAGGACCTAAGATCGAACCTTATGGGACCCCATGTTCAATTGGCAAAGAATTGGGGAGATAAGTAAATAATGTCCTTTCGTGCCAGTACGGTATTTCTACTCTTTGAGATTGATGTTTAAGGTATGATGTTATCCAATCTAGGGCAATACCACGAATTCCATAAGAAGGTAATTTTGAGAGCAAGATGTTATGGTTAATAACGTCAAAAGCTTTCGAAAGATCTAAAAATATCCCAATGGGTTCTTCATTTTTGTCCATTGATGAAGCAACATCTTTAAGGAAAGAAAAAATGGCAGTTTCCGTAGGTTTTGATTTCCTGAAACCGTGTTGTAAGTCTGAAAATGCTTCGTTTTTCCTGAGAAAGGTTTCCATTCGCGTATTGAAAAGCCTCTAATATTTTGAGAAAACTGACAAAAGAGAAATTGGCCTGTAATTTTGAATTTCATTTTTGTTCCCTTTTTTAAAAAGTGGCTTAATTTTTGGTGTTTTGAAAGTATCTGGAAATATTCCTGTGCACAAGGAGGCATTGAAAATGTGAGTTAATAGGTGTATAATGGCAGGTGCACCGTTTTTAATAAACAATCCGGAAATTAATCTAAACCTGATGAATATTTATTTTTTAATTTACTGACTATTCTGAGGATTTCGTTAGAAGTTTTGTAAATAAACATCCTGCCGAATTTTTTGGGGGGAAGCATATGATGTTGAATTTTGTGGTTTTAGTCCCTTCGTGAGATCAATCGCAATTCTAGAAAAGTGTTGGTTGAAGAGATTCGCAATCTTTTGTGGATTTCTTGTTTCTCTTTCATTATCCTTGGAAACAACATTCTCTACGAAATGTCGTGATGACGTGGTCGAATTTTTAACGATGTTCCACAGTGCTTTAGTTTTGTTTCTAGCGTTCAAAATATCCTCATTATTTTTTATTACTTTTGCCTGAACTATTATTTTCCTTAAAATTCTTTTATATTCTCGGAAGTAGACGTGGAAACCGGGTAATACGTTATGATGTTTAGAAATAAAGTAGAGAGTACGCTTATTTTTACACGATGTTCTAATTCCTTGTGCGATCCAAGTATTACTTTTTCGTGAAATGTTCAATTTTCTCTTTTTAATAGGAAAGCATGCGTTAAAGAGAAATGAAAGCTTTGAGAAAAATATATTGTTTTTCATTTGTGTCAATAGCGTTATAAACTGCCTCCCATGATTCTTTCAGCAAGTAGTCCGTAAATAATTTTATGTTAACTGTAGTAATTGCTCTGCAAATGCGTGTTTTATTTATTGTGTCAGTATTCATGTTATTAGTAATAGTAAGAATTTGTGCATCGTGGTCACTGTAACCTACATTATTCGTTATTATTTCAAATCTAGTTGTGGTTTTGTTAATAATTTGATCTATTGCTGTTTGTGATTCAAGAGTATTCCGTATAGGTACGTTCACTGTAATATCTAAATTAAAATAATGAATTAAATTGAGAAACTGCTCTTTTTCGTGAGATTCGCTCAGAAAATCAATATTGAAACCCCACACAACAATGAATTTAAAAGAGATTACTAATTTTGTTCAGAGTTATCTCTAGATTTTCTAAGAAATTGAAATAATCTAAAGCTCGGTTTGTTGGAGGTCTGTAGATACAAAGTAAGATAATTTTGAGCGTAGTAAGATGTACAACTGTTATTTCAAAAACTTTTTCAATTGCATATAAATTGAATTCTGACAAGAAGGTAGAATCAGTATTATTTCTCACATAAATACACGAACCTCCGTAAGCAGGGCCTTTATTTGATTCCCTTGCTCTACAATAAGATCCTGCAAGGTAAAAAACTAGGAATTTGGAGTGTGTTTAGATCATTATGAGATAACCAATGTTTTGTAAAGCAAAGAACATCTTTTGCATGTACCTACACGGATGATTTTCTGCTGCATCTGACTGTAGTTGCTATTTATTTATCTCATTTTTACCTCGAGTGCGTGGTCAAAGGAAGTATCGTGTCCCAGCAGTGTTATGAGGTGAAGAAGGAGAGGTTACAGATGTAGGGGAATGAATAATGGGAGAGGTAGTACAAGGATTAGGTTCAGGGGATAAGGTAATTGGGTCCAAAGGGGTTCCGGAGGATGGAAGAGAACTAGGAGATGTAGGTGGAGATGAGTCTTGGGTAGGATACTGCTGAGGTGTAAGGATGTGTTTTGCAAGTTCGCTACCGAGTGCATGTTTTCCGACAAGGTTCAAGTGAAGACCATGCCGGGTGAAGTGTTTTTCTGAGAGAAAGTTAAGCTCAAATAATTTAACATGTGTGCCTCTCAGATGCAGTTTTAATTTGTTGTTTGCGTATCTAATTTCTTTGCACAGTGTTGGTTTGTTGTACAAGAAGGGCAGAGTCGAGATTACAATGTTCGTGTTTTGGGCGGCACGTTGTTGTTTGTCAACATGTTGTTCAGGTGTAAAGTGACCACCCAAATTGTCATTCTGCCCTCCTATGATGATGACTGTATCCCGTTTGGTGAGAGTTTTTGTGTGGGTGTCCAATTCACTGATCACGTCGGCAAACCTCCCGTTAGGTTTAAACACACACATGACAGAGAAATTGGATGGGAGTTTCTCACTGAGCAGGGAGGAGATTTGTCGCCCATGGCTTACTGCTAAAATTAGTACCTTTTTGGTAGGCTCAGTGGGAATGTCCTTGTTTACTTGTGGGCCAGGTTGCGCAACTCTACGTGTCTTTGTTTCTTTGCGCTTTCTAGCCTGTTTGCGTCGGTTTGTGGGTGGACGTGTCGATGATGGGAGGGGTAGTGAGGATTGGGAAGGCAAGGAAAATCATTGTCATAATCTAACACAGCAAATCTGTTTTGAGTTATGATTGGTTGTGATGATTGTATTTTTGCTTTCGCGGATGGACGGTTGAAAGTTTCTGCGGTGTTGCCTATTGTTGTCCAACCGTCTGAGTTTTGAACGACCTCTTCGAGCCTTCAGATATGTTCATCTAAATTATTGTTTACGTATGTGAAGGCTTTCAGAAGGTCGGCTTTGAGAGTGTAGAGAGTAGAAAGTGTATAGCAAAAAGTAGCCATGTCACGAATGCGTGGCAAATATGAGAATAAATAAATAGATGAGAAATCAGATGTGTAAAAATGTTTCCTAAATTATCTTTTTAATTTACGTGTATTAAATTATTTAATTTAAGTTACGTATTTATTTACAAAATAAAAGAAATGTGATTCTAATTAGTATTTAAATGTTATTGGTTAATTGCGAGTAGAGTTGAGTGTGTTTCCGTTAATAGATCTAAGCTGCAAACTAATAAATACAATTAGATTACTATACGTTACCTCTTTAAAGGCCACAAAATTCACCACTTTGATATTCGTGAATTTGAAAACACAAGGTTCAAGATTTTCCGTTACTGTTATAGACGAAACTTTGAATTTTGATGTTTTTCACAATTATCACAGCACTTTCACTAGTTGTTTAAACCTTCACGCAGAACTAAATTTATTTGTACAGCAAATATGTTTTAGAAGTCTTTGAACTCGTTTAAATGCACGTTTGTCCGTTACGCTGTCTTTTAAACCAATAACTATTTACTTCTTTTCCACTGCTTCGGGCAATATAAATCTCTTTCAGCGTTCCGATTGGCGGGAAAATTGACCTTAACGAAACGAATTTTCACTTTCTTAAATTCACATTTTAATCCCACACAATACACGATCACCGTAGTGCTGCACGCATGGAATGATTTGAGCAACTGAGACTTTCCTAAATATTTCGCTATTAGCGAAGGAATTTCCCCTATTTTATTAATTCCAACGTGTTGCTTTACAAATTTTCCGTTTTTATACTTAAGGAAAAACCTTCTGCTAGATACATCTGCTGGGCGCAGGACTATGTACTTTCGTAATACTTCAATATATTCTACGGAACATACTGTAAATGTTCGATCAGAATTAGTCTTGCTATCTTCTTTTATAATGAGCACTGAATCTTTGTCTTTAATATTATCTACTGTCATATTCACTAATTCCTCTCGTCTACATGCACCACAAATTCCAATGATTAATGCAGCCTGAAAAATTGAAATAAAGGGAAACTTACAAAATGTAAACATATACAAGATGTTCATAAATTAGAAATTTTTATTGTCCTCACCTTAATCATGAAATATTCTTCATTTGCATTTTTTATGAACGTTGATATATCTTCTCTTGAGAGAATTTTTGACTTTTTGGGGCGATAACCAACTGACTTCCTTTTCAAATACGGCACTAATTTCGTGAATTTGTTTAGGTCGATGTCGTTCACATTTAATGTACCTTTCAACATTGAATATACTGACCATAAAGTCGAAGGTACTACTTTTTTAGACTTTTCTTCTAAGTAAGCTAAAATTACATTTTCTGATATTTTTGACACATTCTTTGATGTGCACCAAGAACGAAATTCTAAATAACATTTTTCATATATACCTTTTGATTTAATTGGTAGCATGTTAGAAACGGCTAATTTTGCATATTCCACCAACTCCTCTGGAGTATCCTAAATATCTTCGCTATACATAATTATAATATCCAATATTACATAGGAAGTGTACTTCTCACCAAAGCGCAATAAACAGAATTTTTGTTATCTAAGATACTCTTAACTAATCATGGCCCTATAAAATGCATTTCTATATTGTCCGTAGTACCAGGCTTCTTTTTCCAATACAAGTGAGCATTAAGATGGAGGTAGCATGTCACTGTAAAATGGTGTTTCACTTGAAACAACCACTGCACCCGTCACACTTGGGTGGTATGTGAAGTTGGCTTTGAACCACGCTGTTAGCTTGCAATTGTGGTTTCTGAGTTGCCAACTGCATCTCTTTCTGCCTACTGTTTCAATGGTATTTTCACAGTTGCAGAAGCACTTTGGGTGTTGCCCTCGTGCGTTTGTTTCTCTCAGGGTACATATCATCCCTGGAAGCTCTGATGGTCGGAGCCTTAACAAAATGAGACAATCGACGAGCAAGCTTGTCAACTCCTCCTTGTCATCAGTCCACCTGGACTCGACTCCATGAAGCGCCATCTGGCACTTCGCCACTCTTCTCTCTGTCTCCTGCTGGGCGAACAGAGCCTGCAACACGGTATGCAGATCGCTCCCGTCTCGCAGCCAAGCTGCGCGAAGCGGCACCCACATATCACGGTTGCCACGCTTGACGAGGCACCTGCCTACGTCCGCGAAATCATCCACCTCCACTGGTGCCGCCTGGCACTCAGTTTCACGCGTTAGCGTGAATGGAACGTCCTCTTCCTCCCCCGCTCCCGTTAGGTACGTGGACAAACTCATCATCCTGGCCTGGAGGACCACGCATGATGCGCCTAGGGCGTTTGGAGCCGTCAGGGCTAACTGCACCGATGAAACCGGCACGCTAGCGGCGAGTTTCTTCGCCTCTTGGTAGCTACCCGCAGGCCGCTGACTTCCATACGTCGCACTCGACAAACGAGCCGTTGTATGTCGGATGTTAACTGACGTTCTCGATCCTGGTCATAAATGACCTTGATCCCCCCGCGTCGCTAACCTTTGTTTGTGATGGTTGGGGACTGTTGTTCCTATGAGCATTTGTGCCCATCTCACTGTCTGAGCGTTGAAACGCTCCACCAAAACAGTGGCTGCGCTCTGTGATAGCGCTGGATCTCGATGGAATGCTTTGCAAGCACTCACTTGCCCTGCATGGTTGCAAGGTGCGCTCGATAACTTGGCGCTCCGATGGTGTGTCCTCAGCAGGCACACAACCCGTCAAAGGGCAGCACAAGACGCATAGCATGCGTTTGCACAGCCATCTTCCCGGTCGCCGCCTACGGTGAAAACTCACCTTGGTGGTCCTAAATGGTCTCTGATCCATTTACGCTCCCAGATGGAATTGCGCATATCTCCCGTTTTGTTGTGTCCGGTGTGTCACAACTTTCTGAGTCTAGTTGACTCACCCGATCTCTTGGTAACGCGCACTGTGACGCGCTGTCTTCAGGTCTCACGTCATCATGTCTCGGTGCCCTAGATCGATTGGCCCGCGCCCTCAAATCTGCTACTGATCTTGCAGTTCGATAGCTACGTTCCGCTCTCTCCAAAGCTCGAACACAACTGGCGATGTCTGACTGCATTCGTGGAGAAATTGTAGTTTCACTCATAAGTTTTCACTCATATGATGCTAGTTGTTTGCTGTCGGGGTTTGCGGAGATAAGTGTTCAGCTAAGCTCAAAGTTGTTTGGTGATGCCTATCCCGGCTGGTGTCTTTATATTTCAAAAGGAGTGACAGAGAGATAGAACAGACGTTTTGCTTCCAATTGGTTTTTCGGAATCAAGGACCCACAAAACAGGGATTCTGGCTACAGCAGGTGATAGAGGATTTTTTCCCTCTTAATTTAGCAATTGGTTTTACGCACTTTTTCGCACGAGAGCCCAGCAATGATTTTTTCATAGATAATTAGATAGATTTTTTGAACATAGATAATTAGATGTGAGTCATGCACTTATCTCAAAGTCTAAATTTCGGCATTTGGAGGACAATATGTGGAAAACAACAAATGAACACATGTTTTGGTAGTAATTTCTATCCGAATAGTCGATTCAATGGTATAGCCCCAATCACTGTATTAACCTTTTTTTTATTAGCTATTAAACAAATACACTAGTATATTTTCCAGTAATGTTCACGATGATACTATAAGGAAACAATAACATTACATTGGTAATGCTTCCTAAATTTGAAGTCTTGTTTTAGGGAGACTACAACTTAGAGAAAGCGGTGGTTGGATGCTTTGTTTAAACACTGCATAATCTAAAGCATGGAAACTTGGTGCTACAAAAGCTATCATAGCTGTCTTGTAAATTACGAAACAGACGTGTAAAATTCAAATTATTGAAAATGAAAATCTTAGTGATATTAACCCATTAACGCCCGATTATTTTTTAAGTTTGCACTTGATTTCAGGTATTTTTTAAGGGTTTTTATCCAGCCTACAGCTGGTTACCCTTTACGCAGAACGCGAGGCCCTCCGCGGCACATACAAAGTCAAGGGACAAACAACCATGCCCAACGCGGGACTCGAACCCGCGACCCTTCGGACCAAAGCGCTGAGTCGGTACTCGCTCTTAGCCACCTCGGCCATATTGTGGTAATAGTTAAATTGTTGGGAAGGGATTCTGAAACTCAAGAAAGCGTGCGCAGATGATTTTCTCCCCCATACGTCACATACAGTTTTTGACTAAATAAATAAATGGGCTATAAAACACGCTAATCTGAAGTTTTTTTTAAATATAAGTTTTTCATTTTTGAAATATTTGCTAATTCCATACGGCCTTACGAGGTGCTTACGGAAGCTTTCCGTCAAACGGTTTCATTTTTAAACTTTTATTATAAATTAAATGAGACATAAAAATGTACAAAAAATCAAAGAAATCCATTATATAAATATTTATAATGTAGGGAGACGCGTGAATAGGAGCCTTGCCCGTACACCTTCCCATGCTCAGAGAAGCGGGAGAAAAGGAATTCTCCTATGGCCTACGCCTTGAGAGACAAGTAACCCCAAGGTCCTTTATAATTTTGGGGGGGGGGGAAACGGATACGATTACGGATTTACAGGAACGCTTAAGCGCAATTTTATTAAAAACTGCTCAAACTTTTTTCAATAAAAATTTCCTTATTTGGCGAGGTTTTACTCCATTTAAAAATTTTAAAGAAATATTTTGGTTTTACCATTAGGGAACCGGAAAATATTTTTTTTAAATACCTTGGGTAGCGACAGTTGACAAAAGTGTATGTGACAAAACTAAAAGCTAGTCCAGACCAAAGAAATTAAAAAACTCGTACGAGGACTTCGTGCCATTCTGTAGCACTAGTTTTTATAAGTTGTCATAAAATGCAGAACATTACTTTCAGATTTTATTGTTAGAACTGCTAAATTACAAATTTGGACTATAAAAATATTGTGCTTTATTAAAATTGGCTAAATATTACAAAGATGCACAACAGAAATCGTGGATTTCTGGAATGTCGGCTAATTAAAATGCAGTTGGAAATCTAAATAAATATTTTCATTTCAGTATTTTCATTCAGGAAATGTTTCTTAATCCTTCAAAATGTATTATTTTGCCGAGGTGAAGTTTTCATTTTGTTTTGTGTGGTAATGCACAGATTTGCTTTGTGGAGCGTGCAAGATCGTTGCAGTCTGAAATACTAAAGTTTCCTTCAACAAATCACATATCAGAGTTGAAAGAAACTAATGTGCAGGATCTGTTGTATTATTATATCTGATGTGTCTACCTACTGCATCCCCTCAGAAGTTCTGTAATTTATTTTGATTCTACACATCCCTTATGACTGATTATGATACTAATATTAATACAGTAAAATCTGTCTAAAACGGAACCTCTACAAGCCGGAACCCTGCCTTAACCGGAACATTTCTCCGGGCCGTTACGTTAAATGGCATTTTGCACAGCATTAAACGGAACCACGCCAACACGGAAACGGAACGGTTTTCAGTGTCCTGCAGGTAAAAAGAAAAAAAATCTTCATAAAACGGAATTCGTGAGAATTTAATGCAATTAGCAGAGACGCAAGATGTTCTTAATGAAATTAATGCATCTGCAAGCTTATTTTTCTCTATCCATATGACACGCGATTTAGTCGTGGCAGCCGGACATAGGAGGAGGCTTCAGCTGTCAGCGAATACTTCGACCTTGGGGTCACTTGTCTCTCATGGCGTAGGCCATAGGAGAATTCCTTCTCTCCCGCTTCTGAGCGTGGGAAGGTGTACGGGCAAGGTTTTTATTCATGCGTCTCCCTGCCCCGCGTTGAAAATCATGAACCTTTGACCAGATACGCATTGCTCAAAGCCATGCGAAGTCATAGTACTGGGTTGTGACACATTGTGCATTGAAAGTCAGGAAGCAGTCCGAATATAGCTAGTAAGATGTGTATTTGTGTATTAATTTTTTGGTGATTTCTTCTATTAATACATTGTATATTAATGAATTTTGGTAATTATAATATAGTCTTATAATTTACTACTTTCAGGGCAGACACATCAATATCACAAGTGTCATAAAATGGAAAACCTTGCGTAAAACAGGAACCTCCCTAAACCGGATTTTTTTGTGTCCTAATCGATTCTGGCTTACACAGATTTTACTGTAATAATTTTAATTATTGATGTTGGCAGCAGTGGCTAAAGGGAATTCTGATTTCCTGTGAAAGATCAGAACAGCAACACTTTTCAAGTTTAAGATAGTCTAATGAAAGACTTCAGCAAACTTGCGAATCATATACTGATAAGTCTTCAGTGACATAGAATGAAATGTTTCTTTCAGTAATCATGCTGTATTGAATGGTGTTCTGACAAATGATGTATGGGATTATTTTCACTACATACATGGTTTTATGCAGTATCCAAAATGTATACAGAAGTCTTATTTAGGGGGAGATTTTCACTGTTGTTGCTTCAAATTAAAATTTGACTTTTTACTGTGTAATTGGCTAATAATGAAAAAATTAATTAAACTTTTGATTTTCTCAAGCATAGAGGATGAATGGTAGAGATTTTCTCACAAGAGGAAGAAAGGTAATTATGAGTAAATCTTCAGTGCCTTTTTATACTGCGCAGAAAAATTGGTTTGTTACTTTCACTAGCAACCATTCCATGCCATTGAAAGCTGTTCACTATATTTCATAGCAAGTCCTTTGCAAATAATTTGGATTTTTTAAATGCTCTTATGAGATTGTTATTTATTCTTTAAATTTCATATGAGAATTTGAACATGAATAACAACTGTAGCCTGTATCAAACACATCACTGGCAATTGAAGAGGATCGGCGAGAGATAATCATAAACCACTCTAATGCAGTTTAGAGATTGGTTTTTTTAATGTTTAGGTGTTATGTAAATCAATAAAAGGCCAAGAACTCTCTGGTCTGGTGTGTTCGGGCACAAAAACAGGAGTATAGTCGGTTGAAAAAGGGTTGATCAGGGAACATAAAGACGTTCTGTGTGAAGTACTAAATATTGTGGTTTATGGCCCTCACTGGCTCAATAATTGTCATTTTTATTGTATGATATTCAAGATATATTTCACCAAAATCTTCAAGTAGTATGTCTAGACCAAAGAAGCTTCACCTATTTTGTTTATTATTATTATTATTTTAGTTTTTGCCTATGAGCATGTTTATTCCCTAGAAAGGATTTGGCTAAGTGTAAGACCAGTGTTTCTGCCCTTCTCCCAATGCCAACCTTTTTAAACCAGGACAAGTGCATTGACATTCAAACATTAATAAGTTCTTGCTTTCCCTTTCCATATATCCTCATTAATTTTCTTGAAATCAGCAATCACAAATTTCTTTAAAGTTCTCCATATCATTTCATTTTCTGTCCTGAAGACCTTTAGTCATGATTAAAATTCAAAAAGATTCTCAAATTCAATTTGGGATGACCTGAGGTTGCAAACTAATGGGAAAGCCAGTATGACTCGGGTGGCATGTATTTGCAGTTCCTGTCAGATTGGGCTGGGCATTGCTGGTTTACACACCACTTCCATGATGTACCATTTGTTGAAGATAATTTTTTCTATTTTCATATATTTGATTGTTATGTCTATAATTTATTGCATTAAATTTATCATGAGTTATGTATTGAATTCATTTTATGTAATTAAATATTTGTTGAAATGTGTTCTTGTATTCTTTCCTCTGATACATCTGTAGTGCTTGGGCAAGATGAACCATGAGGCTGAATATTGCAAACAAAACATACTTCAATTATTAAAAGGTCCTTACCACACATTACAATTAATCCTGGTATGAAAGTATAGTGTAAGCAAAAGTCCAAAGGCAGATATTCATTTGTTCTGGTCAGCCAGCTCAATAAATAATTAATTTGTCTAATATGATCTAGATTGCAATATAATTTGTTTCAGTGTAACTGTTTTGCCTACCACTCTGCACTTTCTCTCTAAAAAAATATTCTCTTTGCAGCAAGTGATTTCTTAAAAATAAGTAAAATGTATAACATAAAAATTGAACCCTTTGGCCAAATAAGAGGATGTAGGAATTTTTGCAAATGTTTCTGATTGAATAATGGTGTTTTTAGCTTTGTGTATGTACAGTATATCATAACAATGTCTATGGAGGAAGTCTTTACCGGTCTACTAGTAAGATTCATGAGTGATAAAAACCTGTAGCATTTCTTGTGTAACATTCATAAATCGTAACATACTGTTATTTGGTTAAACACTTCTGACAGCAACTTCTACATTTTCTAAAAAACACTTGGATGATTACATGACAGATGAAAACACTGCAAATTTTTGTACTGAAATGCTTTGTGTGTATTATAAAGCTATATATATGTCTGCATGAATGTAAAAAGGCTTAAACAATATGATTTGTCAATTGTTGGAATCATAAAAATATTATCAAAATTATACTGGATACCTCTTGTCTTGAAATTGTGAACACTATTCAGATTTATATATTTTTGACCCACCTGACTTCTGCAAGTTGATTAACAACTAGCTAGTTAGGAATTTATCCAAACATTCTCTCCATTTACCGACCTTCAAATTCAAAAACTCTCACCATAGCGTGTGAGAGTTAAAAAGAGACCCCAGAACAGCATTAGTTTCCACAAGAGCCTCCAGATAAAAAGCATAATTTGTATCTCTGCTGTAGCAACTACCTAACAACTTTCAGAAGACCCTGAACATGCTAGGCTGCAAAAAAAATAAGTACTTAACCTTTTTTAAAAAAATAAATTCATAAATAATACTTTGTCTAAATGTAAAGCACATAGAAGTGAACAAAAACATGTGTAACCTTAATCTGTTCCAAAATACTTCTGTCCAAACAGATTTGGTGCTACAGGATGAACTTCAGAAGTCAATATTTTCATCTGGAATCAACATCAGAGTTACATAAGAACATATTTACCATCAAATTCATGTAATATGTTTCTAATTACTACAGATTTATGCTAGCAAAATAGTAATACCCAGGGATTACACCTGTTGTTTCTTGAAAAGATATTATAGAAGGTTCAATTTTAAATGCAGAGAAATGTTCTGGAGCATCGAGGTAAGAGTTTTACTAATACATTAAAATGTACACATGAATAAGACTTCTCTCAAAACTTGCAAATGTAATGAATTATTGCCATAAGCAGGAAGACCGGTGCCTGGCAGGATTAGTGCAGGCAGAGAATGCCGGTTGGAGCAAGTAAAGGAGAATTTGAATAGGCGGTAGCTAGGCGCAGAGGCACCCTCATGTATTTTGAGAACTTCCAGAAATCCATGGAAAGGGATACCCAAAATGCGTGACAAATGGCATGAATTGCCACGTGATGCAATGCAACGCAAGATGATGTTGCTTGCCACATGGTTTGAAAGGTATACTCGTATAAGCGAGAGCGTAAAGCGCGGGGGTGGGTTTTGAGCCGAGTGAAAATCTCATTTGAACGCACAAGACTTGTGCCCAGGGCGGTGCGGAGATGAGCTACGCTCGTAGGGCAACCCAGGTGTTGGGACGCCACTGTAGAGTAGAACATCTTTTCCATGGGTGACTGCAGTCACGGGGCACTACAGTGTGTGCCCCGTGCTGTGTCCCCGTGTGTGCCGCTTGCTGAGGAGTGGCGAGGGCCACGAGTCAGGCAGATATTGCATCATTTAAGGATCGCACCAGTGATCAGGGGATAGGCTCTATCAGAGCTGTAAATAATTAATCAAACTATTTGTTTGAAAATACTTATTAACAAATCTAAATATCTAAAGCTCATGTCTGTGATTGTTGTGTTGTCAAGAAGCATTAATGCATTTCCTAGCTGATAATGTAAGTTCTATGCAAGGATCAGAATCTAATCCTGGACTTCTTTTCCAGACATTAAAATTTTAGCTGCCAATAGAACACACTTTAAACTGGACAAGTTTCATTTTTACACTGATCTATAGCTTGAATAGCAAAGAAAATGTGTATCTCAACTCTTTTACCAAAAAAACTTATTTCCCTTTTAAAATCAGATTCAATTAAGACTACTTTTTTAAGAAAAGTAGTTTTCATGCAGTTTTGAGTGAAATATTGGCCATTTTAAAAACAAAATTTCCTGAGAAATGGCTCCATTTTTGTCTTTAAACGTTTTTGGTACAAACAAGTTTATGTAACTTTTGATTTTTCCAAAAATTACTCAAATGTAATTTGTTTTTAAATATCTCTCTCGTGCATAACACCTTACAGGTGTTCTTATATACATTATTGCATTTGTGCATGCATATCTTGAAGTTTCTAATTTTTTGATGGAAGCATACTGGCTGTTTGCCTGAAGTGATAAACCTTGCTTTATTATAATGATTTTCTTCTTACCAATGTTCTCCACCTAATTACTAACAAGACTAACTTTTTTTTAAGACTTCAAACACTAAAAATCAACTTTCACTCGAAAATCG
Source organism: Teleogryllus oceanicus (assembly GCA_964035755.1). NCBI lineage: Eukaryota > Metazoa > Arthropoda > Insecta > Orthoptera > Gryllidae > Teleogryllus > Teleogryllus oceanicus. The sequence continues at coordinate 16,866,643 of CAXIVR010000011.1, read as the reverse complement.
AAGGAACGTGAGTGGAAATACGAAAAGAAAAGATTCACGTAATATGATTAATTAGTCTCCTGGCATTTCTGGGGAATTTAAAGAATTTTCTCTTTAGATCTTTATTCTCTGTATTATTGCCAAGAAAAATTGTATTATGTAATATTGGTACAGGGTTGAGATAAGCCTATGCAATAATTGGGGAGTATGAAGGTGCTCTTCACTGGGACCAACAAGAGCGGAAGGTTCCGCAAGAAGATCTAGTAGGTCTTTTAATGCTACTGAATATATATATATGTAGTAGCTGGGAAGAGGGTGGTGGCTAAAGCTGAACAGACTCAAGAGGATAGGAAAGTAACTATTATGAGAGTCTTGGCCATTCTCTAGCACCACTAGAGTCTCTGCTGCATAGTAATTACAAATTACACAAGAATTAAAGCACTTTTCATTTGCTATTGTATATAAGACTTATATCAATTGGATATTTTAGAAATGGGGAAATGGCACTTTTTTGTTATATGGCTTTTCAGTAATCTTTTGAATTTGCAAGAAACATCAAGGAAACACAGTATTTCTAACATTAGTACAAGTAACATTTTGTTTCACCTGTGGAAATGTAGTGGTAACCATTTGAGCTGCAAAAGGAGTGCAAAATAAATTTGATAAAATAATATTCTCTTCAAGAACATGATGCTCTTTAAGTACAGCAACAGCCTTTGTTACTGTGTTGCCAGTACCTACAAAATAAAGTTTAATATCAGAACAAAAATATAAATATATACAAAACAATCTCACAAGATGTATAAAAAAAATACGAACTCATAATTGGATACATTAGGAGAACTTTCCGATCAGCTATGTCCTCTGGGAATCTAGCATAAACAACTCTTGCTTCATGCGTATCTGCATCAGATTCCACTAATATCTTCCCAATTCTTATAGACCTACAGCAGTCTCTCAAGCCCTATTAATAGAGGAAAACTATAAATGAATGAAAACATTACTTTCTATACTTTTCAATTAACAAAACTTTTCATTCTGGACAGAATTAATCAATTAACTTCCATATTATTTTTTTCTTATGCAAATTTAAACTTGATTAAAAAAATCTGTAAAATATCACTCTCATAGATGTAATAAAGTTGTTTTACCTGATTGTACCTACTGAAATATTGCCCTCCCTACACTATTTCTCCAGGCATTAGAAGTATCATTTGTTGGATGCAGAGTGGAAAGCGATAAGAGAAATGAAAAGCTTTTGTAATTTGCCTTTAATATCAATGCACTGAAGGTTACAAAACACAGAATACTGTAGACTGCCACGAACAAATCGTAAACATTTCTTATGTTTTTCTCTCCTTGTTACATTGTCATTCCAACTGAAATCCAGTTGGATTAACAGAAGTTTCAAATTGCAAGGGGCCTCAGGGGTAGATACAGAAAATTGTGTTGAGGATATTTCAGTTTGTACAAAATTCACTCTTTTCATGGTACAATTTTTAATATTTTTTTTTTGAGGTCAAAGTAAATATATTCTTAAAGCTATTCCTATTTGGAGTGGTTTTGATGTAATTGCCTTGAATAAAATGAGAAAAATACATCAATAATCCCCAAATGCTAATAAAATGGCTGAATACGGGAAGCAAAACTGATGGGTTGTTTTAATCTGAAGTCAAGTTAACTTCATCTCCATGAATCACACCGACAAAAGTGCGATGGTGAACAGGGGAAGATGTGGGATCTCTCATGGAATATTAAACCATAATTTTTCTGTTTTTAAATTAAGGAATTTCCAACTAACAGCAGACAGATTCTTATTTCTTAATTTGCATAAATCCGTAACATAATTTCCTGCATCCCCACAATTTTATCATTGAGTTTAATTTTATGGAGCAAGATAGAAGATTGGGGTTTATGTATATTATTATTATTATTATAATTAATAGATAAACTTCCAAGAACGGATTTAGGGATATACATCCCCATCAACAATAAAAAATTAAAAACCAACCGGGAGGGAATAAAATCACACCATTATTTGGTACTATTGGAACGACACGTGGTGGCAGTTTGGTACCATGACAACTCATGGTACCCAATTCAGTAGATGTAGTGTCTGCAGAAAGGGAAGAGTAATTAGGGGAAATTCATTGAATTTCAAGGAAGAAAGTTTCAACAAGTATGCTTTCAGAACTGTTGTTACTAGAGTGCAATAGTTCATTCGAAGATTTAGTAAATGGCCTTATTTTCACAATCAGTTAGTCAGATGGCCTATTTCTTGACAGTGGGCTTGCTTTTCGAAGAACTATACTTTGTCCATGGTCAACTTCAAATAGACCTCTCCAGAATAGAGGTTTTTTTTTTTAAGAAGTGTTTCTCAGAGCAATTCGATGGAGAAAATTTATAACAAAAGAAATGAAAGAAAAACAACTTGCACTGTGTTTAATTTTGTACCATTATTTTTTATCATATTACTTTAAATATATTATTTTGTTTTCACCGAGACTGAAAAAAAAATCAAATTTATATTTTCTGGCAAATTTAACCTCACATTTCTTATATAATTTATTTACTTACTTAAAAAACAATGGTTCTGTTTGAATCATAGGTCACGTGTAATTGAAATTATTAAATGAAAGAATGTTCAAAGTCAAAATAATAAGTGAAATTCAATTTCTGCTACTTACCACTTTTTACTACATTCTGAACCAGGTAGGGAATGGAATACCAAAATGTTTTTGCAGCAGTTGTACTCATCACTGTTTAGCTAAGCAACAATGCAAATCCACCTTCATGAAATGGCAGTTACCATGCACCATTTTTCAAAAAGTTGTACAAGTTTAAATTTCATAGGGTATGACACACCCCACCTGGTTCTTGGAGGATTAAAAATAATTTGTTACCTGTTCCATGGCTTCACCGCTTCTCACTATGCTCACGCCACAATTCCCTTTCTGATACTTCAGGCCTTGGTAAAGAGCTCCAGTTGGAGTAATCACTTCACATTTTGTGAAAGGCAACTGGTTTAAACTTTCTTCAATGACCAGCCTTATCTACAAAACAAAAAATTAAATAAAGGTAAACACAGAAGAAGGGCAGCCTTCAGTGCAGTTTGCACAACCTTGACGTTTGCAGTCATTTCATTCACTGCAGGAAGAAAAGTGAAGAAATATTCTCACCAGGTAAGAGTTGCTTTTGGAGCCAACAAAATATGGAGAGTATAATTAAATTATCTTTATCAAAAATTCACCAGGAAATTAATTTATACCAAATAGCTTCTAAAATGTAGCTGCCATTTCCTATTATCACTTATCTTATCCAAACCATTTCCTGAACTACAAAAGAGCATAATATTCCAACTCACAACTTGAATTTACAATTAAAAATTTGAAAGTAAAACACCACTGACATAATGGAGTGTGACAATAAATAACAATGTACTTTTTAAAAATATCTTTTAAGGTCAGCTTATACTCATATTTTTATATATACTTGCTGTTGCACTGTTCTTTGCTAATACTCTCAGCATTGCTTAGAAATTCTAAAAATTAAATTGCCTCTCCTTAAAAGTAAATAAATTATTGAGCAATATCACCCTCTTCCAAAATAATGTTTAAGAATTTATGATACTTTACTTGTTGCACATCTAAATATGTTATGAATAAACAAAGAAAAATAATGAATGCCCTAAAAATCTTAAAATCATTTTTGTGAGAGACATACGTACATTTCAGCCCTTAACAAACTTGCTAGATAATTTAAATTGTACAAATGTACAAGAGTTGAGGAACAAGATGTAAATATGTAGATGTATGGGACATAGCAACCTGGAATGTTAACGAACATTTTCACTCTGATTTTTCACCTTTCAACTGACTATATTAGAGCAGTACTTTATGGAATTATTTTATTTAAAGAAAGGAATTCACTTGAGATGGAATTAGTTTTAATTTTCAAATTGTAATTGGTGCTATTTAATTCTGCAACATTTCTATCATTACACTAAATCTCCTCGTCAACTTTGCTATGAATGGTAAACAGACATAGGATAAAAATTATGTTTATTTTTAAGGACTTTTATTTTGAATGGTCAAAGTTGAACATTTAAAGATGATACAAATTATTATTAGGTTCAAATTAGAACTGCTAAATGGAAAATTGATGTTAGAAGCACTGCAGTAAATATCAGTCAATATTTTACAACACATTTTCTTCTTGGGTTTCAAGTTACAATTTCGTTTTGCACTACTGCCAAGAGAGAAAACCATTTCTGAAAAACTATAAAATATCTCAATAATATAAACTAGTAGCGTTCTTCAAAATAAAATGAAATTGCATTATGAATTTAGGAATTAAAAATGAAATCGAGTGTTCATTAAAATGAATGAATTATATACTTGATAGAACGGTTGATCTAATGAAAGCAAGTAGCGTAAGTTTCTTCAGCAATCAATATTTCAAACATTACACAGAATATTTCTAATGATCATATAACTGCACAAACACAAATACAAGCATTTAATTTTTACTTTTTCCCTATGGAGTAGAGAGAAAGTTGTGTAATGCTGCGTGAAAAAACTGAATTTTCAGCAGAAAAACTTATTACAGTGCCCCAGTAATGAAAAAGTGGATCAAGCCAGTTTTTAAATTGAGGGGAGGGGAAAAAATTCTTGAACACATGGTGTAGCCAGAATCCATGTTTGTGTGTGTGTGCGATACTGGAAAGTCGATTGACGGAAAAATGTCTGTCCGTCTGTGAGCAACACTAGCGGCTAAACTGTTTGGCCAATTTTCTCCATAATTGATATTCCCTAATGTAACTGGTTGATGTCATGGCCCCTTAAATTTGAAACATATTTAAATTTTGGGGGTACGTTACATTAGGGCCCTGGGACATTTTCAAAAAATTAAAGGTTCTACAAATGGCACAGACTTTCTCGTACCAAATTTTTGTATTTCCCTTGCTATGGTCTGGCTTTAAGCTCTTGCTCCATTCTCTGACTAGCTGCCATCTATCGTTGCCCAAAGTACATTTTTTCAACTTTTTGCTCGCCTAATATTGCAACCGAAAAATACATTCATACATTAACTAAAATATTGAGGATTTTTTCCCTTAATGAAATGAGTTCCTCAAAGATAGATTTTGAAATAAGGTCAAATACAATTTTTTGAAACTTTGAGTATTTTTCGTGTAATTTTGCAGGAAAGTATGGGGGAAAGTAGAGCTCTTTTGCTTCACCGGTAATTTTGCAGGTATACACATGATGGGTAATTATATTATTCATTGAACTTTATTTCACCTAGGTACTATTTGGAATCTAAAGAGCAATTAAAATATTTTTACTTCATTCATTATGTATCTCAAAGCCTAATTTAAGTGTTCACTCTATTGTGAATTATAAATACAGTAAACCCTCCTCAACACACATTCCAAAGGACCAAAATAATCGGAGTTCATGTTATCCCATTATTATAAATGTCTGTATTACTGTAACCCCTTGCCAAGACCCATACTGAAATTTGTGTTGAGGTGGTGCTAACGAGGGTTTACTATTTTAACCATTTCTTGTCGAAAAAAATCCCGAATATTTACTAAAACTCAAACCCATTGAACTCACCAAACGATCAGCGTAAAATTTAAAGTCACTTCTACTCGTATTTCTGAAACAAAAAATTATCCATTTCAATAATAAGAACAGTTTCACATTAAGCATTACTGTACTTATCTCATTGGTACAATATTTAAAAAAAAAAATTATAAAAATTTAAAAAAATTATTGGACAATTGAATTCAAGGATTTAAGGTATCACGGTAAAATTATTACTTTATTTTAAATGTACAAAATGCTATTTAAGGCAATCTTTAGTTGGCAGGAAAGGTTTTCACTCACACTAAAACAGTAACAATTGATTTGGTGATCAGTCAAAATCAACAAGTGACTATACATTTCATAAATTCACTTCAAACACTGATTTAAAAATAACTCAACACTTGCCATAATTGCCATACTTGTGCCTTTTCAGCTACTTAATTATCTTTTTTAACTCGCAAGAGAGGAGGCAGCTAGTACTTCCGTTTCGAAAATTCTTCTTATATCAGAATGAACATGAACGCAAAGAATTAACATTGAGATGGAAAAGTTTTGAAAGACAGGAGTTATTTCATAGGCGAATAAACACAACATACAAATACTTGTAAGGCAAACTGTATAATATTATATTTACACAATAGTACATTTCAATACCTCTAGTTATTGAAAATCATTTCTGAGAATTATAACCTTGCTTCAGCAGATACTAGAGCAATTTCTTTATACTTTAAATGTGCACAATGATTTTATCTCACACACTTTAACTGTTGGAAATTACTGACAAAGTAAGTACAATAGTATTCTATTGAACATAATAATGAACATTGATCATAATTATCTCCTGACAAAATATTTTAATTTCAAGTTTTAAAAACTTTTGTTGCATGCATCATAACTTCAGTTTCATCATTTAAAAATGCATCACCAAAATAATTTAAAAAAATAGCATAGTGCACAAATTTGAAAACCATACCTGCAAGACTGAAGATAGAATTTTAGTTAAATTGCCAATACCTGAGGAGAGATGTCTTTAACATTAATACAAAAGTATTATTTTTTCAATCACCAATTTATTCCTTCCTTATCTACAGTTGAAGTGTTTCAAAACACTAATGACAACATAAATTAAATTAACAGTATGTCACTAATAACTAATGTTCAAATATAAAACTGCACGTTAATTATTAACAGATTTTAAACATGTTTGCTACTTGTTCACAATGTACCTATAACTACATCTACAAGTTGTGGTTCATTGCTCATTGGGAAAAAACAGTTGAATTCAAAAAGGTCTTAAAACTCTTATCAAAAAGATATTAAATGGCAATTCAGTACAAGTCATAATGACAAAAAAGTTAACATGCTACGCAACACCAAAATATTACTAAATGGATTAATACTTTTGCAGCTGAGATCTATACTTTATAGTTTGAAGAATTTCAAACAGCTCTTTTAACATAATGGGAACTACTTAAAATCTGCTAATACTTCAGTATTCGCCAATCATTTTACAGTCCTGCAATACAACAGCAGCAACTAGTTTATATATATATATATATATATATATATATATATATATATATATATATATATATATATATATATATAAAAGAACAAAAAATTATATTACCTGTCACGTAAAATCGTTTGTAATTCTTTAACCTGGTCATTCGAAGGCAAAATCTTCAAATTAGGAAATACTCTTCTTCTCCCTCCGACTTCTGTTCTGACAGCTTCATGATCATTGCGTATTCTCCACTTCCCATATCACATTCTTACAATCCAACACAATTTCACAAAACCCCCCTACCAACAGAATTTTACAACCATCATCCCAATTCTTAATCATCAGCACCACCGTCACCATCAGTATAACCACCATCATCCCTACTAACATAACTATGACCACTTCTCCCTTCATAACTACCACCACCAGAATGACGATACACCTTCCATCGACGTTCCACAGGCACTACCTCTACCATCGTTTCACAATCGTTACCACCATCATCACCACCACCACCACCACCACAACAACAACTACCTTATTCCACAACCATCACTACCACTATAATTTTACAACCACCATCCCAAATCACAACCACCACCATTATAACCACCAACACACCTACTAACACAACTACCACCACTTGTGCTACCATTACCCCCAGCAGAACCAGCGCCTCCGCGGCAGCCTCCACCACCAAGAGCGGCGCGTGGATTTACACATTTAGCGCGTATCGCGTGCGTATTAGCGCTGCGCAAATATTGGCGAGCGCGGCGCGGCGCGGGGCCGCCCAGCCACCCGGCTCCAGACGCAGCGCGCGCCGCATTTTATCTGTCACCGATGCGCGACCCGCGCTGCGCAAATAGTTATTAGTGCGGGCCCCGCCCCCTCCGCCCCTGCGCGCGCGCGGTGGCGATGGCACGCTGCTAGTTTTATCTGGCGGCCACTCCGTGGCGCGCAAATGGCCGCGTGTTATCTTGGCGGCGAGACCGCTGCTGCCCTCCCCCCCCCCCTCGCCCGGGCTTGGGCGCTCGCTATAAAAGGGGATGCGAGCGGAAACTGTGTGCGGTGTGGAGCGATGCAACGTCTGCGTTTGGTTGAGTTGAAGTGGAGCTTCTTAGAATTCCTAGATGGGGTTATTGCATGTTTCCGGGTGCACCAACGGATGCAGTCGTTGGTCCCGTAAGTGTGGTGCATGTTTTTGTCACGGGAGGTTGCGGTGATGGATGCTGAGATACGATCTACAGTTGGAATTGTGGGTTTTCCCCAATATGGTATCTATTACGCAGGGTTTCTCGGTAGGGCCTAGCCGGAACCAGCTCTAGCCTTCCGACATATGTGGTACTGTAGTGCGTGTGATTGTAGGTGTGTGTGTGTGTGTAAGGGGTGAGGATGGGACAAGTAAGAAGAAAGAAATATCGCGCGCGGTTTATAGCCCGCTTGTTAGGGCACTTCTTCGGTATTCGTCTAGTGTATATGGGAGAAACCTTGGAAAACTACCGATCGGAGCGGTCGACTGCTAGAAGTCTCTTTCACACACGACTGAATTCAACCTTGCTATCTACCTAGAGTCGAAAATCCTGCCACTGTTGGAATCTTAGTATTTACCTGTTCGAAACGTATATGATACGTATTTTCGAAACACAATGATCCCTTCTTTGTTATAAAATAATGGTCAGAACTAGTACAGTCGACTCAGGTTGGAGTGAACCTTTGGAAACTACTATTTTACTGCTGTCTTAACATCCATCAGTGTATCTTCCACTTTCGTGGAGCGCTATCTTCATTTTTGTATACTGATCGTTATTTCATTTGATTTCTTTTGTTTTGAATAGCTCGTTCGTCCTATTCACGATATCCTAGCTATATTCGATTTTCACCACTTTTTAATGTGTGATTGATTAATTGATGTTTCCGGGCCCTGCAACTACTGTGACCATTAGTAACTTTAGTGAAATGAATATTTTATCCCGCGACGTGGATTTGATTTGATTGATTTTTTTCGTGTTTCCGGGCACGTCAACGGCTTTGGTCATTAGTCCCGTAAGTGCAGTGTATGTTTTTTCTCCGGGAGATGGCGGTGATCTTCCCCGCTGGATGGCGAGATCCGGCGCCGACCTACACAGGTCGCGGTGTTTTCCCCAAGCACGTGCCTCCCACTAGCAGGGCACCACCCCAGTCAGTACAAGCTCTAAGCTCCCGACTGGTCTCCCAAAATGTGTGGTAGTGTAGTGCATGTTAGTGTGTGTGTGTATAACGGGAGAGGAGAGGACAAGGAAGAGGAAGGATAGATCGCGCGCGGTCCGTCGCCTGTTTGGTACGGTACTGCTCCGGCGACGTGGAAATATTTTGTTCCATGCTGAATTATGAGATTCGGCGCCTACCTAAACGTATATACTCAAGTAACTGTACAGAATTTGACCAACGTGGTATTTTCCTCCAGAGGGTCTTCGCCTCACCCGCAACGAGCTCTAGGCCCGTATTTATAAACCTCTGCCAGGGGCCTTCCAGGCCTAGCAGGCTGCTAGTGTTCGGTTTTCGATTTATGAACGGCCTCCAGCCAATCCCAGTCACCCCTCGTCCTTCTAGCAAGCCCCCAGATGGCAGGCCCCTAAGAGCTCTGCCAGCAGAGCTTCGTAAATACGACCCCTAATCTCCCGACTAGTCACAAGTCAAAATGTGGTAGTGCTCTGGCATTCGTCTGATGGCGATCGGAGAAATCAAGGAAAACTACCGATCAGAGCAACCGGCCGCTAGATTTCTCCTCCAGTTCGCAGTTGAACGCGATCAAGTAGAACTCATCTCGATCGACGTAGCTTATCTTGAAAATTTCTGTCACCGTCAGGACTCGAAATCTAGAATCTCGCAGCCAGAGTGGCTGCATAGCTAGCGGTAATTTTTCGACTTCTGGTTAGCAACCATGAAGTTTCTTCGGGCTGAACTTATCTGTTACCGAAGAAATGGAATGAAGCAATTCCCTCAGCGACCCAATTCTCTCAGTCTCTTTAATTGACTATAAATGTTACAAAATTAACTCATGAAAACCTCTACCTACAAATAATTAGCGTTATATGAATTCGCTGTATGAAGGTAAACATTTCTTTTCTGAAAGTTATATTTACTGTATTCACTATTACCAATGTTGAGCATTCACTATAATAGAACTTCTAATATGTGGTAGATATAGTTAAATAAGTGGATCGATATCAGTTACTTCAGTTCATATATCCGAGTTCATAATATCCAGAGTTGACAGAAATTGGATGTAAAACCATTGTTTTACTCAGATTTCAGTTTTATTTAAATGAAAAATGTATTCCACATGATTTCTTTACTCTCAGTAGGTTTAATGCCTGAGATTTACATTTACGTTATTCAACACGATATTATACTAGTAACTACTACTCAGTAACATACTATCAAAGTAAATAATTCAGAATTTATCACATTTCTGAGAGAAAAACTTAGAGATCTATGGTCGCATATGCTTGGATTGACTAATATTATACACAGATAAAGTAATACATATTGCCCAAGTATAAAACACGTCACATTTATCGCGAGTGTTTGGTATGAATGATTTTATAGAATTTTTGTCTCATTAGCTTTTATAATTACCGTTCACTTGTCCTTTCTCAAATTATTTTTCTTATCCATTTTGATCTAAATATGGAAAGTAGGATAAGGTATTTAAGCATATTTTGGAAGTAATTAGAAAATGTTAATACTAAATATATCTGGAGGGGAATGGATCGCATATGTAATAATGCGTACCTCACTCGTGGTTTTAATCACTCCTGACATTTTATCAATAATTATTTTATTATTTTAAATAAGATCGATTAAAATAAAAACGACGGACTATTTCTTCATGAACTCAATTTTTCTGCTAAAATTATGTTTCCGCGTTCTACCATTAATAAAAAAACATTTGATTTAAGTTTAGACGTTTATTAAGTTTAGTTAAATATTGGAATGATTGAAGGCGTTGTCATTGTCAACAATAGTATTTATTTCACATACTATATTACATAAAGATATAACTCTCCGTCCCCTTCTTTCTTTCCTTTCTGTAATTCTTCTTCTTTCATTCCTTAAGATGTTTTAAATTATATAAATTATTTATGTTATAAAGATCTAACTCTCCGCCCCCTTTCTTTCTTTCATTCTGTCTTTTTCTTTTCTTTAATTCTTCTCCTTTCATTTCTTAAGATGTGTTTTAAATTAGGTAACTATGTTAATTCTAATTTTATATTTTTCTTGTACCAGAAAACTGATGATGATGGCTAAGCCATCGAAAGCTGCGATTTGTGAAATAAATACTATTGTTGACAATGACAACGCCTTCAATCATTCCAATTATGTAAATGCCAACTACACCTCACCACTGAATCAATTAGTTAAATATGTTTATTTTTTACGTAAACTCAAAAAAATTCTTTACAATTTAAAGTTTAGATATAGTTTAAATTAGTAAAAGTTTCTTATCTTTTTATCACGAAATATTTCAAAATAACTGACCCAATACGTCCACAATCGAGCATTGAGATTGCAACGTTGCGGCTGGTGTCAGGGCATTGTTCCACGTTCATAATCGTTCGAAGACAGCACCGTCGCATCGCCCGTTACGCTTGACAGGGCGAGCTTTCACTATCAAGGGAAGTGATTGACGGACGCCGCGGCAACTCGAACGCTTGTCTATCACTCCGCCAAACGCTCGTATGTATCAATTTGTAATGATTGCTTTGGCATAAAATTTTCAGCTTCGAGGCATTTATTCCAAACAAACCAGACATGGAGAATGATAAAGAATTTGCATTGGCTCGCCTCTCTAACTGGAGATTGGATTTCAATGAGAGAATGAATTCCTAGTTTTCATAATTACAGATGAGAATGTGAGATAACACAAAGGGAAATGCGAAATGTCAATCCCACTTGAAAAGTCAATTTGGACAAAAGTTGTCTGGATTTTTTAAAACTCTGGTTTGAATAACGCAAATTGCATTTTCAGATTCTTTGATTTGTGTTGTAGAATTTGCAATCATAATGTAGTACGTTGAGTTCTTCATTCCAATATAAAATTATATTTTCATGGCCAATACAGTGTTCTATATGAAAGTCATCAAATGTGAAGTAACGTTTCTGTTGAAACATAAATTAAAGGCATCACTGTCATTATTCAATTATTCGTATAAGTGCAAATTATTATTTTTAATGTTTTACTTATTGGGTGCTAAATGTTTCACACATATTAAAATACAGTTTGTGAATTTGTATTAGGTAAATAGAGAACTATTTCAGTGTTTTTTCTTTTAATTTTCTCCTCATATATTTCAAATAACGCTAAAATTGCGCTAATCCAATTTGCGGCGAATTCTCTATATTTTCGAAAATTGTTATATTTTCCAAAGTTAACATTACAAAAGTACAATACTGGAGACAGAGATTTTTTTAGTAGACAACATTTATTCTAACAAATCAAATCTTTAAAAAATCATGTACTACAATTTAAAAAAATGTTTAGTTTTCAGGTAATTTCCGCTTGAAGTTAATGCAAATTATAAAAATAAAAATGTTTCAAAACCCTCTCCGAATTTTGTCATTTTTTCTACGAATAGAAGGAAAGACGCTTAGAAGAATGACACAGGTCTCATTTTCATTGAAATCTCTATACTTTCGAAAATCGCAAAAGTTAAATAAATGTGAAAAGGTATGCGCTAATGAACTAGACTGATTGATCTACTTTAAACCTTCCATGAGCTAAATTTGTTGCTTTTCTTGGATTACATTATTAAAGACAGAGAAAAGTAAAGCAGATGGAGAACAATGGATTTTCTGACTTTTATTGTAGATTAATTTGAACACGTTGTTGAAAACGAAATCAATATTATAATGTTGCGTTCGAAGCATTTTTAATGTGGGCGATTTCTATAAGGATATTTGCCATAAATCGTAAGAAGGCAAGGGAGGTTTAATGTTTTGCAGAAGCTCCAGAAAGAGTTTTAGATTGAGGAATAATAAGCAGTCCCACGAGAACCTCTTAATAATCTTTCGTAACTCTGAAAATGCTGCCGCTGTTTGGCATCTTCATTCAGGAATCAGTATCTGATCATGAATGAACATACGTAATAGATTACAATTATACATACGTCATATAATTATGCAAAGTCCTGACCTAATATGTCTCAATGAACAATCAAAATTAAAATCCAGCCCCATCATAAATTTATTTTTCTACTCGTACTCTCATTGTATAATTGTCATTTGATGGCTCCAACCCGTTGCATAATGATACTCATTACGATACAGATTTCATTATGATACAGGCTCTTGACCACTCACAGAGAAGCTTACAAACCAAGTATTGAGACTTCATTAATCTTTGAAAATCGTTCTAGTAAATGTTTTGTTCGATTGTGTACATTAAAATTACATTTAATGTTATATTATGTTTATAAGTTTTAATAGGTTTTATTATAAGTAATCTGTAAGTGGAATATTATATAAAATAAATTGGATCGTAATTTCAGTTTGATCCTAATTGACTAGCGCAGTGGTAGTGGTAGAGGGAACATTTGACTGACGTTAAGATCAGAACGTAAGTTATTGTGTGTTATATGTTGCTGCCGTGTGTTTGTCTTTTAAAACCGGCCAATTCTTTAGTTTGAAATATCTAGTGAATCAGAGGAGGAGTTTGCACCTTCAGAAATAAGACAAAAGGCAAAAATGATGATCTCGGAATTATTGTAAGAGCTACTTTTTTATTCTCTCATACTGGTAAACCAAAGCCACCTGCGGCAGGTAAGGTAGTTGTCTTCTAGGTGGCCTTGGCTGAACCCTGGATGTCAACTTCCACGAAACGATTCAATGTAAAATTTTAACTTACAAAAGTCGTAGAGAAAGTACCGTATGAAACTCGATGTAAAGGGTATTAATACTCTCGTGTGAAATTTACGATACTTACTCATATCGTAATATCACACTCGTGCATTAATATCCATCATAACATCATCGTTTCATAAAGCACTATTATGACTAGCGTTCCCAACCTGTTATTTCCTCTTTCACCATCCTCAATTTGTTTTCCTTTGTACCCGTACGAACCACAACATCGCGCCATTCTGGGACTGATCACTATATGTACTTAATGGGTTTAATCTATGTTACTTGGGTAAGTAATCTATTTAAATAATTTAAAGTGCACTCAGATTATGTAGCCTACTTCCTTGTATGACGTAGGTAATCATGTGTTAATTTGTTAAATTTATTTTAATAATGTGGAGCCACTGACAATGGGAAAGAATTCCTGAAACACGTGTATGGCTGGATTTTCTACACAGTAAATTTATATAGCCTACTAGTGTGGTTAATTCTCTTCTATTATGAAATTTTAATCATGAACTACGACAAGATCTCCTGTCACTACAATTTTATATACACAATAGTACAATGATAGTACTATAGATAGTACAATGTTTACCTTGAATGTAAAGGTACATATAAACATATGAAAGTCGAGAAAAATTTCATAAATAAGCTTCCTTGAAGCCTTCCCTGACGCGGATCTGGGGATCTTTATCGAGCAGACACACCTCGTGGGCGGGCCCCTAATTGCGCCTGGAATTTTACTCTCACTTTCTCCGCCAGTTGTCAGGCTCAGTAAGCTACATCCGAACTGGATGATAGAGAGAAAGTGAGATATCGTTAGGGCAGGATATTGTCGGGGCTTACACGCCACAAGTGTGACATGGCTACTGTGGATTTTCAACCTTCGAAACTCCGTACACCTCGACCGGAATCGAACCGCGCACGGGGTTCTGAGGCCAGTAGCAAACCTCCCACCCAGCAAGGCCCTGCATCCGGCTGCAAGGAAACGCAAAGGGGTGGGAGGCACGCGCTGCACCGCGCGAGGCGGCGGAGAGTCCCGGGCGCCCTCGGTTTTGATTGATTGATTTTTCGTGTTTCCGGGCGCGTCAACTGCTTCGGTCATTAGGTCCCATTAGTGTAGTGCATGTTTTTTCGCGGGAGATGGCGGTGATCTTCCCCGCTGGATGGCGAGATCCGGCACCGACCTACCGTCGGCTAGGGGGGTTTCCCCCGAACCAGGACTCTCCCACCAGCGGGGCACCGCCCCAGCCGGGACAAGCTCTAAGCTCCCGACCGGTCTTCCGGAATATGTGCATGTGTAGTGCATGTTAGTGTAAGTGTGTGTGTAAGGGGAGAGGATGGGACAAGGAAGAGGAAGGAAACGTACGCGTAAGCTTCCGCGGCTCGAGTCGATGACTTCTTCGCTGTCCGGGTGACGCCGCGTAGTGGGCTGAGAGGCATTGACGATCAATGCCCTGATGAAGCCTGCGATATGTCAGGCGAAACGTCGGCCTCTCAGCCCACTACCCGGCGTCACCCGGACAGCGAAGAAGTCAAGAGGAGGGAAAGATCGCGCGCGGTCCGTGGCCCGTTTGGTAGGGTACTGCTCCGGCATTCGCCTGGTGTTGATCGGAGAAACCACGGAAAACTACCGATCAGAGCAGCCGGCCGCTAGAATTCTCTCCAGACAGCGCCTGAATTCGACCTAGCTGAAAAGCTAGTGTCGAAAATCCTGCCGCCGTGGGAGGTAACCTAGGACCTCCGGGACGGAAGCGCTGCAGTGGTATGAGTTGATGCACTGAGCTACCGCTGCCGGTGCGGGCGCCCTCGGGTAGAGCGCGAGCGCCGCAGTGGGTGCAGCCAATAACGCGCACATGGCCGCGGGCGGCGGGGCAGGCGGGGGCGGCCTGTTGGTAATGATCATCAAACGGGGGCCTCCGCCGCTCGAGCAAGCAGCCGCGCGGCGGGTGGCGTTAGGAGCGGTGGGGAGCGACAGGCTGCAATTGCGACGATCGGACGTCCGGGGCGACGGAGCAGAGCCGATGCATCAGGAAAAGAGGCGAGATGAGGTGAGGTGAGCTGGGGCCTCAACAACCCACTTCCTACAAAATTAATCTTAAAATTATAATTAGATTTAATATCGAATGAAAATTGATTCGATTTTGATTATATTTAAGGTTCTCTTTCTTTCGAAAACATTAAGAATTAATTTAATAATTAAATTAAGAATTTTTTACTCTATTCCATTTTTAAATTCTATGTTTATCAGATTTTGATTTAAGATTATATTTTGAAAATAAGTATTCCAAAATAGAATCTTGAAATAATTATTAAGAACAGATTGGCTTGCGGATAATAATTACTAGATAAATGATAAATATCAGACAGCAGAGACCAGATGTTTCGCTACAGGGCTATCGGCGAAGGTCGAGAACGAGAAGAAATAAACAGTTTTCCACTCCAAGCGTGACTGATTTGGGTAGAGTCGTGGTATTTAGTGGAAGAAAGTGTCCGAGGAGAGATCTCGGGGTTTTGTGGGTGGAGAAACTGCGTAGCGACGGGTGTGAGGAGACGACAATTCTATTCCTAATCAGGGTATGTCAAGTTGGCACAATCACCATAGCACAATCACATCAAACCAATGTACTAATTTGTTTAGCACTCAATTAGTATTGAACTGTATTTAATTTTCTAACATGTTTTAGTTGCGTGTGCCCGTTGGTACTCTCTAATTCAATACTGGAAAATCGAGCGTGATAGCATAACTATGGGGTTTTAACAATATTTATTTCATAAACGGCAAGAGTAATAAATTTCATTTCGGGTAATAAATTAGTAATAAATTAGAACTAAATATTCTGATTAGTATGAATCGATTGTGCCCATTTTTTAAATTTGGTTGTGCCAATCACGTCAACACAACCACATTTATTTCATTAACGGCATGAGTAATACATTTAATTAGTCAGTAATAAATTAGTGATAAATGTGTATTAAATATTCCATTTGGTTTGATGTGATTGTGCTATGGTGAATGTGCCAGGTGTACACACCGTATTCATACTTTGATTTCCAGTCGAATTAATATTCTGACTCTTATTCAAATCCTGTCTTGGATTTTGGCATTGCATTGCATTGCATTACGAGTCTGACATTATGCGAACTTAATTATGTAAGTTTAAACTGAGGAGTTTCGACTGTTAATTCGATTACAAGTGAACAGTCTGTTCGTTTCCGACTGGTTCAGAAATCTGTGATAGCGCTAAACATATTATCACGGGTTGAATGCTTACATTTTTTTTCCAAAAGAAGACGTAATTTTCACGTAATGTATGGTTGACATCAATTTTTAATATAAAAAGTTTTCTTAAAAACGCTCCAAATTTTTACTTTCTCGTGCTACGGAGTATAGAGAAATTTATGTGATGTTGCGGAAAATCGATTTCGAGATTTCAAAGGAAATACACGATTTGGGGTCCCTGATTCTGAAAATGTAGTTTTTTCAAAACGTCCCTCCGTCTGTCTGGTGTATGTGAACAACACTAGCGCCTAAACCATGCGGAGGATTGCTTCCAAACAAAATAAATCCCTCTCGATCTCGGCTGAGTCGAAGGCCTGCGATTTTGATAAACATTCATTAATTTTTGAGGTACTTAAAGCTCCTGGACATTTTCAAACTTTTCTCAAAAATGGCTCCAAATTTCTTCTTTAAATTTCTTGTAAGAATAAAGTACACTTATAAATGTGGCATAGGTCAGATATTTGCAAGAACATATAAGATGACATACTATATTGTTCTATTCTTTGTTTTTTTTTTAAATTACCAAAATGTAATTTTTTGACTTGTCTCACGTCGTTAATATTTATATTATCTGTGATTATTTACATTACTGTATTTATGAGTTTATGTGCTTGAAATGAAACAGGTTATCGATGGTTAGTAATTACAAGAAACTACAATGTACATTATCTCTGTAAAGGAAGATGGGAATAATAATAATAATAATAATAATAATAATAATAATAATAATAATAGAGTTCGAGTCTGGACGCCGTACGAGTAGGTCGTGCTGTGAACAGTGGTGTATAAACGATACACGAGTTATTTACCTAACTTGTTGTAACTATACGAAGCTGTTTCTAATACTGTAAGCAAAAAACAGTATATCATCTCGTGAATTTCACGTACAGCTGCCTCTGCAGCTGTACCTTCAGGAAAAATGGATTCTCCTGACTACAGGAGAGACATAACCCCCAACAGTACGGACTCACAACAAGGTATGCCATTAAAGAAGTCATATGCAGGTGCTACATCATCAGATTCCTTTCCATCTAAAGAACAAGCAATTGTAATCGAAGCTCAAGAAGGACTTTCAATTAAAGATTATATTAGCAAGGTTGCCTCTATTGTTGATGCCAGTAATATTAGATTTGTTTCACACATATCTAACAACCGAATATGCATATTTCTGTCAAGTCAAGCCGTTGCAGATAAGTTCACTGATAAAAATAAAACTATAGTTATTAAGAATCGTGAACTCAATGTTAGACCTCTCATTAGTAAACTTAAAAGGGTAATTATATCCAACGTGTGCCCAATCATACCTCATAATATAATTGAAAAGGAGTTCACCAAAAGGAAAATTACATCTTCCAAGATCTCGTTCATAAAAGCAGGAATATCAGAACCGGGCTTCTCGCACATTATGAGCTTCAGAAGACAAGTGTACATAGAACCTGAAGATCTAAACAAACTACCAGATTCAACTGTTGTTTATTTTGACAATACCTCATACCGTATATACTTCTCTACTGATATCATGACCTGTTTTATTTGTAATCAAGAAGGACATGTAGCTCAGCTTTGTCCCAGTAAACCCAGTGGAAATGATGAAATGGAAACTGAAGTTACTCAACAACATAACCAAAGTCTATCTTCTATACCAAATCCTCAACCTGCAGATAACATCAATGAAAAAGTAATATCACCCTCTACTGATATGAATGTAACCTCAAAAATACCTCCACCATCTAACTCATCCACTCAAATTGAAGAAACTATTCACACAAAATGAAAAAGTAATATCACCCTCTACTGATATGAATGTAACCTCAAACTCCACAATCAAACAACCCCAACTCCACAAATAATTTGATTAAGAAACGACCTATATCCTTATCATCAACAACCTCAGACCCACTTATTGAACCCTCATCAGAACCTGATAAACATCTCAATATTGACCTCACTGCAAAAGAAAAAGAGAAGAATTATAAAAAGTCAAGATTAGAAAGTACTAATATTGAAGAATCTGAAAAACTGAACACCCAACTGGCCCCTCTCAAGGAAATATTATTGGACCCAAACAACAAATATCCCTTGAATTTTATTCAAATGAAGAGTTTTCTTGAGAAAACTAAAAACAGTACTGAGATAATTGAAATAGCTCTAGAATTTACCCCTGATTTAACTCAATTGATCCAAATGTTAGAAAAAACATATCCAAAATTAAAGGATAAAAATATGAAGAGAAGATTTACAAATCTAAAAAAGAAATTAAATAAACACATTAAAAGCAATGAATCAGATTACTCTAGTCATATTACAATGGAATATCAATGGATTTAGGCCTCAAAGAGAAAATCTGTTAATTCTGATTAACAAATATAATCCAGATGTAATATGCTTACAGGAAACTAACAATTCAGAAAGGGTGATACCACAATTAAAAAATTATTCTGTATACTTAAAGAATAGAAATAATCCAAGAATATCCAGTGGAGGCATAGCTATATATATAATATATATATATATATATATATATATATATATATATATATATATATATATATATATGTGTAAAATCACTTATTCAAGCAGATGAAATTCATATAAACACCAATATTGAATGTACAGCAGTCAAAATCAACATGGGAAGAAAATATTTGAGTGTCTGTAATATCTACCTCCCTAATAGTTATAATTTTACAGAAAATCAAATATTAAAATCATAGATCAGCTACCTAAACCTTTTATTATGGTAGGTGATTTTAATAGTCACAGCTAATGTGGGATCTTATAAAGATGACAGTAGAGGCAAGATTATTAAAAAAATATTAGAAGACCCAAATATATTGATACTTAACAAAAACAATACACTCATCTTAATAATACACACAAAAGGTTCAGTGCAATTGATCTAACAATATGTTCATCTTCTATTGCTTCTAAATGGGACTGAGTACTACAGAAGACTTACATGGAAGTGACCATTTTCCCATTCTCATATCTTACTGTAATAATACCTCAATGTCTGCTTGCACTATCTATCATCCTCGATGGAAATTCCAAGACCTAACTTTGATAGATACAATGAAATATTATCAACAAAAATAAATGAAATTAATATTTAGAAGAGATTTCCTCCATCTCCCTCAATAAAACAATTGAGAAACTGACTGATCTCATCCTCAAAACAGCTGATGAAACAATTTCAAAATCTTCAGGAAAACCAATAAGGAAAAAACTCCCTTGGTGGAATGAAGACTGCAAAATGCTCATAAATTATACAGACACTCATTCAACAAATACAAGAGTCATCCAACCATAGAAAATCATATTGATTATAAAAGAACACGAGCAAAAGCAAGACGAATATATAAAGAAAATAAAAGGCAGTGTTGGATTGATTTTATCTCATCAATAAATTGCTTCTCTAACCCAGCAGACAATTGGAAAAACCTCAAAGCTATCAATGGTTGCTACAAGCAGAACCTTCAACCTAAATTTATGGTACATAACGACAGAACTACCTCTTCTAAAGAAGAAATTGCGAACATTCTCGCTTCTACATTTGCTAATAACTCAAGCGACAGCAACTTTAACTATGAATTTCAAATATACAAATCTAATTCGAATATAACAATGGATAGAATTATGCAACAAAATTCGTCAAGTAATCCTGCATTAAATTATCCCGTACAAGTACAAGAAGTTGAGATTGTGCTATCTCGTACTAGAAATTCAAGCCCAGGACCAGATGGAATATACAATGTCTTTCTGAAAGAACTGCCGACAAATGCTATTGAATATCTAACTCGACTCTTCAATGAAATAATAACCACTGCGAATTTCCTGACAAATGGAGAGAATCTATTGTTATCCGATTCTTAAACCTAATAAAGATCCAACCAACCGAATAATTACAGACCTATTTCCTTAACGTCCACCCTCTGCAAATTACTGGAAAAAATTGTCAGTAGAAGACTTAATTGGTACCTCGAATATCATAATAACATTTCACCATTCCAAAGTGGTTTCAGACGAAATCGTTCTACAACTGACCATCTAGTAAACATCCATAGTGACATTTGTGATGCCTTTATAACAAACCAACATCTTGTGACTGTTAGTTTAGATATGGAAAAAGCTTACGACATGGTCTGGAGAGATCGAATCATCAAAATTCTCCTCGAAATGGGGATAGATGGCCAAATACTAACTTTCATAACCCAGTTCATGAAGAATAGATCTTTACAAGTTAAATTCAAGAATACTTTTTCGAACAAATATACAATAAAGAACGGAGTGCCTCAAGGATCTGTGCTTAGTGTACTACTATTCTTGATTGCCATAAATGATATCACGAACCATATCCATCGACCAGTGAAAGTATATTTGTTTGCAGATGATATCACTATAACATTAAGTGGAAAAAATATTAAAACATCTCAAGAACTGCTTCAAATTACTTTAAAAGAACTTCAAGATTGGTCCAATACGACAGGTTTCAAGATCTCTAAATCCAAATCTGAATGTATAGTCTTCAATAAAAGGGGTAACTTATCGGATCAGCTAAAACTTACAATAGGACCACAACAACTTAAATGCCAACAATATTAAATAGTTTAATCCTCCACGCCGGGTTAAGATTGCCATTGGCGCATATCGAACGAGTCCAATTTCGAGTATTCTTGCGGAATCCAATGAAGAGCCTCTTCACATCAGAAGAAGAAAACTATGCTTTTCTTATGCCAGTAAAATATCATCCACTCCTAATAACCCTGTTTATAAGAATGTTTTCTCCAGAAAATATTACGAAAAGTATACAGAGAAAAAGTATGCTCCGAAACCAGTTTATCTCCTGAACCAGTATCTAGAAGAAATTCACTTCACATTTCCTACTGTTCGAACTACCACGGTTAGAAAAAGACCTCCATGGATTCCTTCCCTAATAAATATCAACATTAGCCTTAATGATCTTCCAAAAAAGGTAACTAATACTTTAATTTCCAAGCCTACTTCAACGAAATCTATAACAAATACATTGGATATACGCACATCTTCACCGATGGCTCCCGTAAAGAGATCGGAGCTGGCTGTGCAGTAGAAATTAAAGAGACACTATTACAATCAAGGCTAAATGATTATTGCTCTATTTTTTATTGTGAAGCATACGCCATCCTTCTCGCTTTCAAATATATTCAAGAACAAACCGAAGATAAATTTGTTATTTTTACAGATTCCAAAAGTGTGCTAGTAAGTTTAAGTAATACTGAAAACCAGGAACCTATAGTAAATGAAATAGCTAACTTATATTATGACTTATTACACATCAATAAAGAAATAATTCTCATATGGATACCATCGAACCGAGGTACTGCCGGTAATATGTTAGTTGATGAAGCAGCTAAAGACTCTATTAATTCACCTTTGGAAGAGCATGCAGTTTCCCACAACGACATCAAAAAAGAACTTCACCGAAGAAACAAGGATCTTTGGAATACTGAATGGACAAGATCACCCAACCTACTACATCAGATCAGGAAAAGTATCTTCGATGACCACCTTCCTTACCTTCACAAGAGAAAATATCAAACTGTGCTCACGCGTTTAAGAATTGGCCATTCCAAACTCACCCATCAGCATTTACTAACAAAAGAAATACAAAAAAATTGTGACCAATGTCAATCTGCCCCCCCCTTTAAAGAAAAACCCTCTCTATACCACACATATTATTGTTCTGTCCCATTTACAAAGACATCCGCAAAAAATATGCAATACCTCTCACTCTTCCAGAAATCCTTAACAACAAACACCACATTGAAAATGTCTTGAAATTTTTAAAGGAAATTAACCTTATCAATAAGCTGTAAGAAACTAAAAATCTGTTAAACACCAATATTGTCAAATATTGTATTAAAAAATAATGTATAGTAACGCCCAACATGTATCTTTGACGATGTTCTCTGTTTATATTATGTTGCTGTTGAATGTGATTGTTAATTGTCCTGATGTTAAATTACCTATATTGACAAATTATATATTTATGGCCTAATTTTAAATTCTGTTGTATGCTCTGTTGTATACTGTATATACTGTATTTTGAATGTGGTCGCTAATGACCTAGTAGTTCATGCGACCTTTTAAATAAAGCAAAAAAAAAAATTTTTTTTTTTTTTTTCAGTAATAAAACAAGAGATGTATAGAAGGTCTTATTTTCGGTGATACCTCTGAATTGTCGAAAATTGCCTGTTGAAATATTGGTTGGGACAATTCGATTTTAAATGACAGCCCGAGTTGGAACGTGACAGCGGTTACATGGAGAGGTAAGGCACACAGAGTGTTAGCTCGGAGGAATTGAGTTCGAGTTGAAAAATAGTGTGAGATAGTATATGCTGTTGTAGCATCACTAGTTAATAGTATTAATAGTATCAAGTTTCCTCGTAGTGATCAAATCAGACATCAATTGTGCATTAACGTTGGAAAATTGCGTTAAATGTTTTATAGAATTCCTACATCTCTCAAGCCCCATTTCAGAATTTTATGAAATATTTCACAGGCTTCCGTAACGTCTGGCCTTATCTAAACGCGTCAAACTTCACTGTAAAGTTCTTACTTCAGCGCTTCGGAATCAAGAACTTACTATTCGTGAAATCTGATTTCATTTCGTTTTAGAGAGAGTAGTTTACTACTTATGAGAACAGGATTTATCCACTTTTTGTGTATCAGGGCCTCACAATACGAGTTTTTCTGTTGAAAAATCTCCGTTTTGTATCACAGCATTTACATAACTTTCTCTATACATATATTACTAGGTATACGTGAACATATAATCATATTCTTTGTAAACACAAACTTGTTGCCAAGCAACAACAAAAAATTTATGAAGGTCGATTGTCAATATAAAGTAAAGAATACAGAAAGTGGACAATCTAATTACGGTAAAAGTATAAAATATTTTCAATTAAATTAAGAAAAATTGAAGAGATATTATTTTTATAATATGTAAAAAACATTTATAATTGAATTTCTCGAAATTAATTCTCCAGTAAAGTGGAATGTTCAAATGAGTTACAGTTAAGTAGTTTAGTAAAGTGATTGTTTATTTATAGTAGACAAAACAGAGCTCCACATCAAAATATCGAACTCGTCAGCTACTGTTTTTTGTATTTATAATCATCGTCACTCATGCTTTTATGATGAAATCTCATTTTGAAATTCACTAATTTAAACAGAATAACCGCATCAACCACACGTGTCCAAAATGATCACATCCGGGAATTGTATTTGGGACAGGAAATTGATTATTCCGTGTAGTGGCGTACATCAATGGAAATTAATCTCGACAGGGGAGCGGTTAGGATATCGCTTCACATGAGGTAACGAATTCGATTTCCAGACTAATGACGTACGAAAATGCAGCATTTAACTAGCACAAGAACTTAATGATAAGTTTTCCAACCAGTGAATATTTAGCATTACTTCTGGAGAGAAACTGGATTAGGCGAAATATTAAAGAAGTGTAATAGTAAAGAAAATATTCAAAATAAACGCTGAATATAAGCAAATACATCATTAAATAAACACAAACACACACACATATATACACTCACCCGATTTGGAAACCACAACGATTAGACTGATCATAACACCACGACTGGGACATAATATCTGCCTATAACCCCCTATAAACAAAATGGTTGATGCGAATCTAGCAAATTTATTCCAACTGAAGATAAATACAATAATATTAGGATATCTAAATGCCAAGAACACTAACTGTGGATGCCAAGCAATTAATCGCGATGAAAAACATTTGAACAAATAAAAACAAAAAAAATAATTTCCACAAAAGAGAACTTACTTATTACCCTTATGATCGTTCAGAAGTTCAGATATTCTCGATATAGGAATTACTGACTCTGGCATTCAAATTTATTCAGTCCTTGAATTTAAACTAGACTCGGACCAAAAATAATAACTATACTCTAATAACTTTCCAACATATGCCTCCACCTCATTCCCCAAAGCCCAAAAGTAACACTAAATACGAAAATGAATTGGTAAAAAATTCCAGAACACCATAAGAAGTGCCAGCTCCAAAATATAAAATTCTAAATATTCCAACTGGAATAGAAAATACAATAACTCGCCTCAACACACTAATACACTTCACAATGCATACTTCACAAATAAATTAAGAAAAAAAGGAAGCATTCTTTGATGTGATTCTCATTCGCATCTGGATGTTTGATGGGCCTTTTTACAATATACACACTTTATCAGATTGTTTGGAGAATCAATTGTGAGATTTTTTTATTTAAATCTGTAAATTTACAATCTGTTCAAAACAAGAACAATAAGTAAATATGCTGTTAGAAATTACAAACGTGCATGGAAAGGTCACCACTAGTGATCTTCTTTATCATATTACACACTTGTAACAAGCACATGTTGACATTGTGAGATGTAGGCGAGAATACGTGCCGAAGTGTGGGGGATATCAACCGTTCTTTTCAATGTGCCAATAAGCTTGAAATTGAGAACACTGTACTGGTCCTGATCTATGACGTTCTTCTACGGAGATTATTGCATTAAATAATTTTCTTTGTTTGTAGATTTCCATTCCGGCATTCGTATTTCAGAGGGTAACTGCGCACTAAGACTGCTGTTTCCGGTTAGTATCTCACCGTCTAACGACCTTTATTACAAGATACCTTTTGGTGACGAGATCTTGAAAGAGTTCATCTTCTGTGGACAAGACTGGTACATTTCTTAATTGATACTACTGAAATAGCTGATTTGGATCTGGATACGAACGGAAATATAATTCTTTTTTTGATAGGGGTTTCACAATGTGAATCGAGTGTGTTGACCTTAATTTCTGTATATGATCCTCTGACATGTAATAATATTTGAATGTTTAAGAAGATATTTTATTTTTTCTAATAGGTCTGCGAGCCCTGGTGAATCAGGAATAAGCATTGGGGGTATTTTTAATTATTCTGAGATGGAGAGATCTCTGCAAATTGCATCGCTTGTATCAGGGCCCGATGTACAAGTATGAAGTTAAAATATATTATTCATTGGTATGTTATAGGTTGGCAATTTGTCGGAAATTGGGGGCTGGTTGAATTGAGATCCATTACGTGCAGGGAGCCCATCCTGAGGTTGTATTCTTGGCCTTTTTAACAAAGGCTCAGGCAAGCTCCTTACCTGCTTCATTGGTTGAGAATCTCCCATTTGCGGTGTCGTCTGATGGCAAGATTTCGGTAGACTGGCTGGCTAGTCGAATATATTTTGCACTGATTGAAAGCCACGCGGGCACGTCACTGCAGGTGCGTCGACTGTTCTCCGTGGGAAATTGTTTTAGCACTGATAAAATAAAACTGTCACAGCACTGCACTATGTGAATCACAACACTAGTTCACTGAGCGGCCTGGCTCGCCCGCAAAGGGCTTATCGGATAACTGAACAGCGCTAAGCTACGGTAGCGGTCCGCGCAGGTCGGCAGCTTGGCTAGGAATGTGGAGTCATTTGTGACGCACTCTTGCAGTTTTTAGACAATCTTAATATTTGAAGTCGTAGGCTTCCGCGGCCGGAGTCATGTGGATGATCTTGGCTGTCCGGGTGACGCCGCGTCGAAGGTTGTGTTGCCGACGTTTCGACCATCTTTTCGTGGCCTTGCTCAGGGCTGGTCGGCAGACCGGACAGCCAAGATCATCCACAATCTTAATATTTGATGAACAACTGCAAATCAATGGAGAATCAAGAAATTACTCAGGACATATCCTGTCGTGTGGCTAAAAATTTAAATCGACAATGCTGATTAGGAAGAAAATTGCTCAGAGAAAAATCCTAGTATGATTGACTTTAAAAACTCACAATTGTGGCTTATGCCAGTCAACTTATTCACACGTTATATCTGTGCCGCCAAAATGCCTCTTATCTTCGTGGTGGGGCATAGTTTCCCACCCGTCTTGAGTCACCCCTCGACAGAGAAGCTTTGACTGATGTGAGAACTTTTTGCTGACGTTAGATGCAAACTTCGCTTGGGATAGAAGATCTCCACCACCAAATTTTATAAATCAATGAATATTTAACGAAATCCTATTACTTTCAAGCTCTGAATCTTCAAAATTAGCAACTTCGGGCTGACCTGGGTGGCCGAGGTGGCTAAGAGATAGTATCGACTCAGCGCATCGGTCCGAAGGGTCGCGGGTTCGAGTCCCGCCTTGGGCATGGTTGTTTGTGTCTTGACTTTGTATGTGTTGTCGTGGAGGGCCTCACGTTCTTCTGACCCCAGATCAGAGGAGCTCGCAAGTGTGTTGGTCTAGTGTATGGTCGCATATGTCCCCATCGGGACGTAAAGGGTAACCGGCTGTTGACTGGATAAAATCTCTAGAAAAAAAAGAAACTTTGGACGATTTTCGATTATTTTAAACTAAATAATAATTTTTGGTTCAAAGAGACCATAACCTTTGTGAAGTGATAAAGATGCAGAATTAATATCAAATGTAATTTTCGAACCCTTAAATGTTTAACAATGCTGATATTTAGAGACGTTTTAATATTTTATAAAATTGCTTTAAATATTCTCAAAATCAGCTCTAGTCGCAAACTTTTAATGAATGTTGCTAACAATGCTATCCGTTAATACAAATATACTTTTCATTACGACTTTATTACAATCATTGTAGTTCGAAACATCGAGCCGGTCGTAATATGGCATTTCTAAATTAGATCAGCAGTATCTGTAATTCGATGTATTTTTTCGAGTATTCAATAATTTCGTAAAGCATTATAACTGATATTCAACCAAGTTCATGATACACGATACGAAAAATTATTTACTTATTGATTTGGTAGTTTTAAATCAGTATTTTACAAAGTTATATTGAATATACAAGGACACCTTATACCTAGGGTTGAGATTTATGATGTAAGTCCAAGTCATCATTTCAGTTTCAAGGTGTTTCATTAATTTCCAAAGCGCGAAGAAATTGAAAGCAGACTAATCAGTTTCCGGATATGAGAGAAGTATCCATGGCTTTGATACCCAAGAGCATGAGAATAAATACAAAAACTACGAAATAAAAATGAAAATGTTGACCAAAAATGGAATTATTTGACTTTCCCCTATTCCATTGCCGCGATGATTGAATTCTTATACCCAGCGCGTCATTGCTTAGGAAACAGCTCACGTGATGTGACAGCAAGGCTGGACAACATGGATAAGAGCCAAAATTTATTGCCTTTTTATCCTTGAATATAGATTTTATTACATGGGAGCTTTTTCCCCAAAATTTAAGTAGTATATGACTTAGTGTAGGGATCACAGAATTTTGAGAATGTGCACAGAATTCACTTCTCCCCATAGCACGTCACACCGAGTTTTAACTGTTTGTTTGACGTAAAATAAATAAATAAAAAAACATCACAAGGAAGAGGCCGATCGCTAGTAAGTATTTGCTATTCATGTGTTGCGTTATGGAGGAGCAACCTTTTGATACGTAAAGAACTGTTGTCCTGTGTATCCGTAAATAGTATAGTCCTAAATATTCTCAAATAGTAAACAATATTCGTGAATACTGTTTGTGTTAAAATATTTATTTTTTTTTTTTTTGTAACTCTCAAAAGAAACGTACTATTTTCTATATACACCACCCAAAAAGGTTTTTTTTTTTTTTGGTTTTCGGAGTAAAACGAAATTTGTAAGCTCTGATTTATCTGAATTACTCTACTGTGAATCTCAGCTCTAGAAGAGGATCTATAGTGAATGGAAGAAAACGTACCAGGAGCGGTAGCTCAGTGCATCAACTACTGCCACTGCAGCGCCTCTGACCGGGAAGCCCTAGGTTCGAGTCCTGACGGCGGCAAGATTTTCGACACTAGCTTTTCAGCTAGGTCGAATTCAGTCGCCCTAGTCTGTCTGGAGGAGAATTCTAGCGGCTGGCTGCTCTGATCAGTAGTTTTCCGTGGTTTCTCCGATCAATACCAGGCGAATGCCGGAGCAGTACACTACCAAACGGGCCACGGACCGCGCGCGATCTGTCCCCTACCTTGTCCTATCCTCCCGTTACACACACTTACGCTAACATGCTCTACACTACTACATATTCCGGGAGACCGGTCGGGAGCTTAGAGCTTGTCGCGGCTGGAGCGGTGCCCCGCTGGTGGGAGAGTCCTGGTTAGGGGGAAACCCCATTAGGTTGGTGCCGGATCTCGCCATCCAGAGAGGGGAAAAGCACCGCCATCTCCCGAGAAAAAACAAGCACTACACAAACGGGACTAATGACCGAAGCAGTCGGCGCGCCCGGAAACACGAAAAAACAATCAATCAATCAAGAAAACCTAATTATAGCCATTCCTCTTGCTCAGTGCCATCACACGTGACCTCCACAGTGCCGCGGGCATTGTCCGCAGGGACGTCGGTGCGGCCTTGCAAATTATTACCGCACAAGCTTATTAGCGGTGGGGGGCGTCGCTTTGACTCGCTCTCTCGCGCGCACGGGCGGGCGGGCGGGCAGCCTGGCTTTTGGCGGGAGCTGTACCGCGACGAACATGTCTTTGGGGGGTTCTTCTCTTCCAATTGAACTTGTGACTTTGTGACAACTTGGGAATGTTTCGTCGTGCCGCCGTAAGCAGCTTTGAAGTCGGCTCCAAGACGGTAACGTCCCAGGGTGCGCTCTCAAAGCGCTGCAGGAGGCCTTGGGTTGGTGGTGGTGAGGGGAGGGTAGAGGAGGGGAGGGGGTGCCGGCGCAGCGCTCGCGGAGGGGAAGGGAATGCAGCGGGAAGAGAGCAGCGAGGGGGGAAGTAGGGGAACGGAAGCTACAAAGCAGGTTAATGGGATATACGGAAGGGAGGGATAGAAAACAGGCCGCGGGTTGGCAAACAAATAACATACCAAGGAAAAAAAAGTCAAAATCTGACTGTTAAGTAAATTTGATTTTGGAAACGATAGAAGTGAAACACACTGATTTTTGCGCTAAAAAATCTCTACCTTCGCTTCGCAAACTATAAGTGACTTACTTGATAGTTCGACTGGAACTCAATATGAAAAGAAATAGTGGACAAAAAAATGGGAGATGAACATGAATTCTATTAAATTTAAGAAATTACTAGTGTATTCATGCAAGAACTCTTGCATATTAAATCCCACCCTCTTTCCTATTTTATCAATTCCGTATTAAGCCTGTAATATATATTTTTCTTCAAGACCGTCTTATCCTCCGTCTCTTATTCTACATGTCTCCTTTTAACTGACAGCAAGAAAATGCAGCATTGTCAATACAAACTACTCTTATTTCATATTATTACCAAGCAGAGATGTACACCGTACACCCATGTAATTCAATCGCGTGGAATATTAAGTAATTAGCTCAATTTTAATACAGTTGCAGATTCCACTGTGTCTGAACTGGCGGGTAGAATCGAGAAGGTCAAACTAGCAAAATGTAATAGAATGTTCAGAAGATCTCATCCTATAGATTATGATGGGCGGAAAGTTTATGAGACCCTAAAATATCTGACGAGTACAGAAATGGGGATTTGCAACAGCAAAAATTCACTGTATTGAAACAGAATATGAAACTGTGAAACAGAAACATGTGAAAACTCAAGCTTATTTATTTTTCGTCACATGACTTCAGCTGTATTATAGGAAGCGACAAAACGAGAACTTGAATTCACTCGTAATCTCACGAAAAGAAATTCCCGTTTTAAAATAAATACTGACATTTTGCAGCCAAATCAAAACAATATTTCGTTGATTTTGTATTTTTACATTCTTTCCACGTATCTAACAAAATCATTTAAACCTCTCATAAGCCTATTGGATGCGTAGTTTCCCATTAACTAATAAGTTCATCCGAAATTAGAAATATAAATGTTTTTTCTGAGTTCTTGGGTATATCATGATTTCAATGACACTTCACACACTAGGAGAAGCTAAATTTTCCGTCAATTTATGCGAATATTTAAAGTAATAAAGGAGACCGGAGCTGGTTGACGCAAGGCTTTAGTTGGCACTCTGATCCTCACATTGACGACACCGCTTCCAGAAGCCCTAGCCTTTTGTTCCGTGTCCTTTATGATGTAACCAACTTACCACATATGTCTCAGTATGAGCGGTGCAACGACAATGGAACCGTGATCTTAAATGTATTTCAGAGTCTGCAGAGGAATATTTTCGTACATAATTAATTGTCGCCTGTAATACTGAAAAGGAGAGATTTTGCCCCCCTCTCTCTCTTATTCACCACAAAATTTCAATGAAGCTCTTTTTCCCCCCGTGAATCAGTTTTTACTTTCTCGTATACGTACGTATGTACAGAGTAATATTGTAGTATAGAGAAAGTGAGTTTTCTCGAAGCAAAAAACGGGGATTTCGAAAGAAAAATTCGTGAATAGTGGATACATAATGTTTCAATATGCAGCACATTCCTTTCTCTAACACATTGTGTAATCAGAATCTGCAATTTGTAGGTCTCAGATACCGAAAAATTATTTACCGTTACACATCTGCCCATTTATGAAAAACCTTTGCGCCTAAACTATTCGTAGGATATTTTTCCAAAATGAATATTCACAAATCGGCCTGGTACTCAAAGCTCTCCTATTTTTAAAAAATCTTTAAATTTCGTGGATACTTTATATGAAGCCTCTGAGACATTTTCAAAATTTTCTCAAAACTGGCTGCAAATTTCATCAGTCAATCCTCGGCAAAGAAACTCGAGGCTCTGCGAGTTGAAAAAAAACATTTTGATTTTGGAGGGTACTTTATATTAAGTCTCACAAACATTTGCAAACTTATCTCAAATGGCTTCCAAATTTTGTGATTAAACATTGTCCTGGGGTAGCAAGGATACACACGCAAATCTGATTTTCGTTAAAATCTCCGATTTTTCGAACATGGCAAAAATTCATTTTTTTCAGCATCTTCCTACAATTTTATCATTGAAGATTTTTCCTGAATAAAATCTGTTCTTTATAGAACAGATTTTGTTCAGGAAAAAATCTTCAATGATCATGGAAATGCTGAAGAAAAATAATTTTGCCATGATCGAAAAAATCCGGAAGATTACAACGAAAATCGAATTTGCGATATGTATCTTCTGGATGTATTTAATCACAAAATTGAATTCATTCGAATAATTCTATGTTCGGCGGACAATATAAAGTACCGCACAAAATCAAAATGTTTTCAACTCGCAGAGCCTCAATTTCTTTGCCGAAGGATGTCGACTGATGAAATTGCGGCCAGTAAGAAACAATCTCGAAGACTAAACATCGAAAACAAGATTTTAAAATGGGAGGCTTACAGTACCGGGCACCATTTGTGAATATTCATTGCGGAAAGGTAATCTACTAGTTTAGGCGCAAGTTTTTCGTAAATGAGCGGATGTGACGATATGTTTTCGTATCTGAACCTGAAATGCGGATTCTGTTTTGTGTGTTGAAGAAGAGATGTGCTGCATATTGAAAGCATTGTGTGTCACTATTCTTCTTTCGCTGCTAGAAAACTCGCTTTCTATACTATGCTGACTATTATGCGGCGCGTACGTGCGTATACGAAGTAAACGATTCACGGAAAAAACCGTGCAATGATGGTATAGGCTTCCGTATTTGACGTGCAGTGTGTGTGCAGCTATTCCTCTGCAAACTCTGGCTATTGGAATATCACGGTTCGTAATGTGCACCCTACTGAACATAATGATTGAGCACATCATAAAGGACGCGCAGGCTAAGGCTGAGAACTCTGAAAGCGTGTCCTTATGTAATCAGAAATGCAACAAAAGCCTGCATCAGCAACTCGAAATGCTACTGTGCAAATATTCATAAAATCGACGAAGAAATTGCTTCTCTAGTGTATTAATGTCATTGAAACTCATGACATGCCAGAACTCAGAAAAAAGCTGTTATATTTCCGGATGAACTATTGGTGTAGGAAACTACGCATCCTTAATTTATGTTTGTTAGACCATTAACAAAAACTCACAAAATCAGCAATGTGAGATTTGGCTGCAAAAATGTCGTATTTATTTTAAAGGCAATTTCCGTGAATTACGAAGTGGTGATTCTCGTTTTGATAAGCACCAGCTGAAATCGTAGCGACAAAAAATAATGGCTTAATTTCACATATTCTATTTTCTGATTTCACATATTCTGTTTCAATACAGTAATTTTGCTTATAAATCTATTATATAAATCAAGATATCGTAAACTTTCCGCCCATCTGTATAGAGATGAATATTTCTGGGCCCATTCTATTACATTTTTGCAGTTTTATTTGCTCATTCTACCTGGCTGCAATGAGGCCTCTGCAGCTGCTGTAGAGTGAGCTGAGCCACCAATATTCCGCACGATGAGTGTGCAGTAGCCCTGCAGTAACTGAAAGAGCAAGAAGCGATTTTGTATTGACACAATGCTGTCAATTAAGGAACATGTAAATAAGACGAAATGTGAAGAAAAATATATTACAGGCTTAACTGGGGTAAAATAGTGGATCAAGTTCTGCGTAATTACATAGTAATTTCTTAAATTTAATAAGAATTCATGTTCATCTTCCATTTTGTCACTATTTCTTTCGTATTGAGTTCAGTCAGGCACTATCAAGCAGAGGAATAACATGATTTGCGAGAAGCAGTACTTTTGTGGCGTCAGTGTGTTTCACTCATCGTTCCAAGTCCAGAATTTGCAGTCAGATTTTTGACTTTCGCGAGGCTATGTTGACTCTGCCAGCCCGCGGCCTGTTTTCTCCTCCTTCCCTTCCCATTGGCTTTGCTGGACTACTACTTCCTCGCTGCTCTCTTCCGCTGCATTCCTTCCTCGCGAGCCGCTGTAGCACCCCTCCCCTCCTCACCCTCCTCACCTGGCCAAGGCCTCCTGCAGCGCTTTGAGAGCGCACCCTGGGACGTTACCGTCTTGGAGCCGACTTCAAAGCTGCTTACGGCGGCACGACGAAACATTCCCAGAGTTGTCACAGAGTCCGCAAGTTCAATTGGAAGAAGAACCCCCCAAAGACATGTTCGTCGCGGTACAGCTCCCGCCAAAAGCCAGGCTGCCCGCCCGCCCGCCCGTGCGCGCGAGAGAGCGAGTCAAAGCGACGCCCCCCACCGCTAATAAGCTTGTGCGGTAATAATTTGCAAGGCCGCACCGACGTCCCTGCGGACAATGCCCGCGGCACTGTGGAAGTCGTGTGATGGCGCTGAGCAGAAGATGACTTCTGATGGGTTTTCTTGATTGATTGGTGTTTCTCGTTTCAGACGCGCCATTGCTCGGTCATTAGTCGCTGTTTTTCTCGGGAGATGGCGGTGCTCTGCAGATGGCGAGATCGGCTGCCAACTAATGAGGTTCCCCCAGACTTTCCCACCAGCGAGGCTACGCTCCAGCGCGACGCTCTGGCTCCCGACGGTCTCCGAAGGCTAAGTAGTGCAGAACATCGATGGCGCACTTCAATCGCGCGCGATCACGTGGCTGGCTGGTGGCCGGCGTTCGCCGCAGTGATCGGAGAGGCGCCGGAAGCTGATCAGAAGCAACCGGCACCGCTGAAATTCCTCCAGGTGAACACAGAGAATTCGACCTGGCTGAAGCAGTGTCCTTTGCGCCATCGCTCCGAACTAAACTTCCCGGTCGAAAACGCTGTGTAACGGCGCAATTGTTCGCTGTTTCGCTCCGCAATACGTTTTCTTCCATTCATATAGATCTCTTCTGGCGAATTCTGACCGAAAATAAATCGGGCTTACAAACCCCTAGTTTTACTCGAAAACCAAACCTTTTGAGTGATTAATATATGAAAATGTTACACGAGGAAGTTGATAATAGTGCGAAAAAAAAGTTTAAAATCAATAACAATTTGTTTAACAATATTGCTAAAAGTAAATCATCACGCAAATGTTTTTAAGTAATGTACACTTCTCAGGGCGGCAAGCCGCCTATTGCAACCGATAAATATTTTGCAACACAAACTGTATTCTGTGTTTACTGTTGAGAATATTTAGGACTGCTATATTACGGATACACCAGAGACAACTGATTCTTACATCAAAAAATTTGCTCATAACACAACACGTAATAGCAAATACTTTGCAGCGTCATTCTTTCACTATTTGACTATTTGACCCCGTGAAACAACGGTCCTCGGTGTGACATGAGTGAATACGTGCACATTCTCCAAATTCTGTGATCTACGCTAGTCATATACTTAGATTTTGGGGAAAAACTCCCGTAATAAAGCTCTATATTCAGGATAAGGCAATAAATGACTCTTATATTGTCGCTGCTGTATACATCACGTGACTTGTTTCTAACTGGCGACGCGCTGAGCTATAGAGAATTCAATCATCATATGTGAAACAGGAAGAGAATGGCGCAGTCAGCTGACCTAATTTTTATTTCGTAGTTTTAATATTTATTCTCGTAACTAGTATCAAGCCATGAATATACGTCGACTATTGATCTGCTCGGTACTTCTTCGTATGTTGCGAAAACTGAAATGATGACTTGAACTTACATCATAAATCTCGACTACAGGTACTGGAGTATCGCTATTCTCAATGCAACTTTGTAAACTACTTTGTTCGACTTTGCCAAGTGACTAAGTAAACGCAATTTTTCGTATCGTATGAGCTGGTTGAATATCGGTTATAATATAACTTGCGAAGGTATTGAATGCGCATCCGAGTACGAATGCTGCTGATCTGAGCAGAAATGCCATATTGACCGTCGGCATGATCGTTGTGATTGTAACTCGTCGTAATGAAATATGACTATATTAACGGATAACTGTTAACAACATTAAAGAAGTTTGCGATAAGCTTTGTTTGAGATATTTAAAGCAATTTTATAAAATATTAAAACGTCTTCGTCAGCATTGATAAACATTGGGGATAAAGTACATTTGATATTGGTGCTGCATCTTATCTTTGCGGGGCCCGCAGTCTCTTTTGAACAAGGTGGCTTGGTAAAATAATCGAAAATCGTCCAAAAGTTTTTCTGAGATTTTAATCAAGTCGGCAGCCGGTTACCTTGCGTCTCCCCGATGAGAGAGAGGTCATATACGACCATACTAGACAACACGCTGCGGCTTTACGATCTGGGTCAGAAGCGTGAGGAGCCTACGGCAACATCCGAACACAAACAACCAGGCGAACTCCGCGACCTTCGAACCGTGCGCTGGTACCTCGGCCGCAGTCGGCGAGTTCGAAACTTGAAAATGTGAGATTTCGTTAAATATTAATTGTTTATAAGGGCGATCTTCTGGCAGTTCATCTGTGATCGGCAAGTTCGCATCGACAGCTTCTCTGTCGTGACTCCAGACAGGTGAAAGCACCACGAATAAGAGCATTTGGCGACTATGCTGGCGTGAATCCGACTGGCATAAGCTACGGTGTGGTTTTTAAAGTCAATCCCGATTTTCTCTGAGTGTTTTCTTCTAATATCATTGTCGTTTAGAAGGTACGGCCTGCGACGATTCATGTCTGGTATTCTTGATTCTCGGTGATTGCGTCAATGTGGAACGTGGATGACTTTGTCGGTGAAGCACCAACCTGAAAACAGGCCGCAGCCGACAACACAACGGCGTGCAGCCGAATGTCCACGACGCTCCGACTTCAGGTAAGGTGTCTGGCTGAGTGCGACTCCGCATTCTGGCCAGCTGCCGACGGACCGCTACCATGGCGCTGTTCGGTATCGGCAAGCCCGCTGAGCGACGCCGACACTCGTGAACTGTGTTGTGTTCACGGTGCGAATACATCGGTGAAACAATTTCCGCAGGCGATCGCGCACGCCTACGGCACGTGACGATCGGTGCAGGCACTATGTTCGACCCAGCCAACCGGTGAATCTTGCCGTCAGGCTGACACTGCAAATGTCAACCAGTAGTGGTGAGGCTTGCCTGAAATACAAGACCAGGTAACCTTCGGGAAGGCTTCCCTTTGCACGTAATGGTGTCAATTCAGTAGCTGATTGAAATTGCCAACCTATAACATACCAATGAATAATATATTTTAACTTCATGCTTAACACATCGACTTACAAGCTTACGGTACGAAGATCTCTCCATCTCGAATAATTAAATGCCCCCAATGCTTATTAGACTCTCAGACTATTGAAAAATAAAATATGTTCTTAAACATTCAAATGTTATTACATGGCTCGAAGATCGCTATCAAATTAAAGATCAACACCTCACGACGGCTGCATCGCATTGTGAAACCTATCAAAAGAATTATATTTCCGTTCATTATCGAATCCCAAATCGGCACTATTTCCCGGTAGTATCGAATTGAAATGTACTTGTCTTAATCACAGAAAGATGAACTCTTTAGTAACGTCAAAGCTGTCTTCTGTAAAGATAGATTGAAACGATGAATACAACGAAACGGCGATCTGCGCGATTCCTACAGCTACGAATACCAGATAAATCACAAAAGAAAGTGACGGCAATAATCTCGTAAGCGCGGCGGCTCATAGATCGATACAAGTATTCTCAATTTCAAGCTATTGGCACATTGAGGCACGGTTGATATCCCCCCGCACTTCAAACATGTCTCATACTACATCTCTGATGTCGGCATGTGCTATTTAAGTGTGTATTGACAAAAAGAAGATCACTGTGGTGACACTTTATGCACGTTATATTTGGCAGCATGTTCTTATTGTTCTTGTTTTGAAACGGGTAGCAAATTTACAGATTTAGAAAAATCTCACAGTATTCTTGGCTGTCTGATAAGTATTATTATATTCTAAGTATCAACTGTCAGATCTGCGAAATGTCACATCAAGGCTCTTCCTTTCTTGAGCTAGTATATCATTAGTAATGTTGAGCAGTCCTCTATTGATTGAAATATTTAAATTTTTGTTTGAACTATCTTATGGTGTTCTCAGAATTTTACTGTCTTACTAGTTAATGTTGCTTTGGGCTTTTGAAGGTAGTGAACATATGTTGAAAGTGACAAATTTATGAATTATTATTTTGGTCGAAGTCTAATTTAAATTCGGGACTGAATGCATTTGAATGCCAGTCGTAATTCTATCGAAGAATATCTGAACTTCTGAACGATCTGGGGCTGATAAGTTCTCTTTTTGTGAAATTATTTTGTTTTGTTTTGACTGTTCAATGACATCGCGATGTGCTTAACATCACGGTGAAGTGTTCTTGGCATTTAAATATCTAATATTGTGTATTATCTTCGAGTTGAGCTCTAAGCCTTTGAATTCGCATCGGCATTTTGTTTATAAGGAATTTATAAACGATATTATAATACGTCATGTGTTATGATCGTCTATTCGTTGTGAACGACAATCTCTATATGTGTGTGTGTTTGTGTTTATTTAATGATGTATTTGCTTATATTCAGCGTTTATTTTGAATATTTTCTTTACTATTACACTTCTTTAATATTTCGCTAATCTGCTCTCGAAGTAATGATTTGAAAAACAGCTCGTGGGATTCTTGTGCTGATTAAATGCTGCATTTTCTTTACGTGTTGGAAATCGGTAAAATCTCGTAAACGACTGTCTGCTTCTGTCGGGTATTTAGCGATATGCGCCGCGCAGAGCATCATTTCATCTGCTTCATTTTGAATGAACGTGCGGTGTCTGTTTAAGTAGTAATTTCAAATGATTTCATCATAAGCGCATGATGACGATGACCAGAAATAAAAAACGTGGCAGTTCGATATTTTTGATAATGAGCTCTGTTTTGTCTATAAATAAACAATCCTTTACTAAACTACTTAACTGTAACTCAATTCCACTTTACTGAGTAATTTCGAGGATTCAATTATAAATGTTTTACATATTATAAAAATATTATCTCTTCAATTTTCTTATTAATTGAAAATAAACCCCATACTTTACCATATTAGTGTCACTCTGTGATGCTACTGCTATTGACAATCATTTGTTATTGCTAACATTTAAATTTGTATTTACAAAGAATATGATTATATATTCACGTATACTAATAATCTGTAGAAGAAAGTTATAACCAAATACTGTATTCCCAAACGGAGATTTTCAACAGAAAAAACTCGTATTTAATGAACCTGATACAAAAAAGTGAACAAATCTGTTATAACAGAAGTATTAAACTTCTCTCTCCCTAAAACGAATGAATCGAACTACGAATGTGAAGATTCTTGATTCGAAGAATGAACATTGCGAAGCCTAATGATATTTCGTAAAATTACGAAATGGGCTTGAAGATATAGGAGTCTATAGCATTTAACGCAATTTTCAACGTTAATGCACGGTGTGTCTGTTGATCACTACGAAGCTGACACTGTGTACTATTAACCAATGATGCTACAACGCATATATCTCACTAATAATAATCTCCGAGCTAATACCTATTGTGCCTTGCACTACTCAATGTAACCGCTGTCACTTGTCGGAAGCTGTCGACTATCGAATTGTCTGGCAATGTTTCAACGGAGCAATTTTCGACAATTCAGAATATCACCGAAATAAGACGCTCTGTAAATCTCTTTTTATTACTGAAAAGAAAAGTTGGGTTTGCAAAGCTCCTTTTAGCTGGTAGTATTTTGCACAAAACAACAATAACATGTGTGTGGTGTGTATTATTATTGTGTGTGTGCTGTTAAGGTCGCATGAACTACTGGAATATGACCACATTCAAAATATACAGTACAACAGAGCATACAACAATTTAAAGAATGAATATAAATTTGAAATAATATAAGTAATTGGCATCAGGACAGTAACAATCACATTCCTTTTAACAACATATAAACGAAGAACATCGTCAAATTGTATTGAGCGCGTTCTACTACATTATTTTTAATACAATATTTGACAATGTGTTTAACAATTTTCAGACTCTTACAGCTTGATGACTGAGTTAATTTCACAGAAACTGAACATTTTCAATATTGTGTTTGTTGTTGAAGATTTCTGGAAGAGTGAATTGCTATTTGCGGATATCTTTATAAATGGGACAGACTGGCGCTAACATATTGACAGAGAGAACGGTGGCATTGATGCAATTTTGTATTTCTTTTGTTGGTAAATATTTGATGAGTATTTGGAGTGGCCGGTTTAACGCGTGACTTTGTTGATATTTTCTCTTGTGAAGGCAAGGAAAGGTGATAAATGAAAGATGGGGTTGGTGTTTTTTCTGTCCATTCGGCTATTCCAGATAACTGTTCTTCGGTGAGACTGCTTTGACGTAATCGTTGTGAAGAAACTTCGTAACTGTCAGGTGAAGATTAATAAGAATGGCTTTTGCTTTAACAAATCGCAACATATTGCCGGCGTCTCGGTTTCGATATGTTATCCCATATATGAAAGTGACTGATGATGTGTGTCAGTCATAATAAGTTAACTATTTCATTGATTCTGGTTTCACTTGAAACTTGCTAGCTTTTGCACGATGTAAAATAATGGGGTATATTTCGGTTGTTCTTGACTATGTTGGCAGAGAAAAGACGTGTGCAATAAAAAATAGAGCAATGTCATTTGGCAGCGATTGCCAATGGTATGCTCTTTAATTTCTACTGCACAGCCTTCGATAATCTGCTTGCAGGGAAGCCGTCATGAAGATATTGCGTACGCTCAATGTATTTGATATGAATTTCGTTGAAGCTGACAAGTAACGACATTGATACCTTTTGAATCATGAAGCTAATGTTGATATTTGTGAGGAAAATCCATGGTACACCGTAACGAATGAAAATATTGGTGTTCTTCTGAACAGTTCCGAAGATAAACTGATTTTCGGAAACTTTTTTTGCTCTGCCAGTATACTTTTCGTAATGGACTTCATTCTTATAAACAGGGTTATGCGAGTGGATGATATTTACTGGCGTAAGAAAAAGCGTAGTTTTCTTCTTCTGATAATGAGAAAAATAACTAAACAATTCCTGAACTCCTCGAAATTGAACTCGTTCGTATCGCCAATATGAATACTTAACCCGGCTGAAGCAGACTGGGTAAGACTATTTATATTGTTGGCTTCAACGACTGGTAAATAGTAGCCATGATTTATCTTAGAATGAAAGCTTTATGGTGATAATCGCTCCCGTGCTGATAAAGTAACTTATCATTGCTGAAACAGTGCTATAGCGGTATCCCTGTTGAACCTGTCAATAATTCTTGAAATTTGACCAGGCAGATTTATTTGGGTGTTGTGAATCTATTAACGGATTTTAGCTGATCGATAGTCTCCTTTATTGAAGACTATACATTCAATTTATGAAAACCTAATATGTGAACCAATCTTGAAGTTCTTTAAAAGTAAATTTGAAGCATTCTTGAATGTTTTATATTTTCACTTAATATTATGGTATTATCATCTGCAACTATCTATGCTGTGTTAAGATATGATTCGTGATATCATTTACAACAATCAGAAAATAGTAGTACGCAAGCACAGATCACTGAGCACTCCGTCTTTGTAACATGTTGTTCGAATATTCTTGGGCCCCAGCAGCAGATCTATTCTTCATGAACTGGAACATGAAAGTTGTGTTTGGCCATCTATCCCCATTTCGGGAGGCCCTGATGATCGTCTCTCCGAACATGTCGTGGCTTTCATGTCTGTGGTCTGGGTGTTGTTTGTTATAAGGCATCGCAAATGTCACTATGGTGTTTACTGAATGGTCGGTGCTGAAGGCCGTCTGGGCTGGTGAGTATTTATTGCCGACCATTCGGTACTGGTGAACATCTTCTGCTGACAATTTTTCGGCCACGGAAGATGGTTTGACAAGCTGGGTCTGTAATGTTCGGGTTGGTGGTCTTTATTGGAATTTGGGAATCGGGACAATAGTTCTCTCCATTTGTCAGTAGCCAGTATTTCATTGAAGAGTCGGTTAGGCTATTCGGCTGGCGACGTCGGCACGGTTCTTTCGAAAGGCATTATATTCCATCTGGTCTGGAAGGCTTATTTCTGTGCGAACCTTTAATCTCAACTAGCAGCCGCTATGCAGGGTGTTAATGCGGCGGCAATTTTGTTGCGTAATTCTATCCGTGTTTATATTCGAGGTGAATTGTATATTTAAATTCATGCTGTCATGTAGAAGCGAGCTATATTCTTCTTTAGAAGGCCGGATTCTGTCGTTATGTACAGGTTGAAAGGACTGCTGTAACAACCGTTGATAACGATTTTTCGGTAGCGAATTGAAAACGATTGTGATGAGGACAAAAGAATCAATCCAACACTGCCTTTGTTTTATTTGCTGCTATTCGATCTTTGCTTTGCTCTGGAAATATTCTTTATAATCAACTATGATTTTCTATGGTTGAACAACCTGCTGTATTTGTTGAATTGGTGACAATGTAATTTATGAGCGTTTTCGTCTCACGCAGGTAGTTTTCACCATTATTTTCTAAATTTGAGAATACTGAGATGAATCAGGTGATTCTCAATTTTTTATTGAGAAGTGAGAGTCTCTTCTAATATTATTTCATTGTTTTGATGTATTGTGTCTGTCAGAAGTGGCAGCGAGTGTATTACAGTGGTGAGGTGATATTAACTACTGTCCAGTCTGTTAAAGCAATAGAAGATAGACATATTGTAGATGTAAGATGATGTATTACGATGAGTATCAATATTTTATGTCTAATATTTTTGGCATATTTTACTAAGTCATTAGTGTCACTACCTGGTTTGTTAGCTGATATGTTTTATTTGAAATTAAAACTAGGTAGATATTGAATTTTTATCAAGCTATTTCTTCCATGTTGTTTGTTTGCTGTACATTCAATAATTGATGTTTATATCAATTTCATCTGT
The DNA here is from genome assembly GCA_964035755.1 of Teleogryllus oceanicus. NCBI lineage: Eukaryota > Metazoa > Arthropoda > Insecta > Orthoptera > Gryllidae > Teleogryllus > Teleogryllus oceanicus. The sequence goes on along the minus strand of CAXIVR010000011.1, from coordinate 16,823,657 downwards.
AATAAACAAATTTACATATATATATATATATATATATATATATATATATATATATATATATATATATATGTATATATATATATACAGCTGTGCACTCCGCTGGATATTCTTTAGTTATTTCTATTCTTTAAGTATATAAATGTTTTTAATTGTGTATCACAATTATTAGTTTCTATGGCATATTTGTTAATCAGAATGTCAATTTTCTCTTTGAACTAAATCATTGATATTCCCATTGTAATATATCTCAACCATTGACAGATAACTATTTAATTTAATGAGATAATCTTTCAACTTTATTGTCACCCAAATGATCTGATTCATTGCTTTTAATGTTTATTTATTTCTTTTGAAAAATCTTCTCTTCATATTTATCTTTTATTTTGGATAATATTTTTCTAACATTTGGATCAATTGGTAAATCGGGGGTAAATTCTAGGCTATTTCAGTATCTCAGTATATGACACGGACACTGCTCAGAAAACTTTCTTCATTTGAATAAATTCGGGGATATTTAGTCTATTTCGCGAGGAGCCAGTTGGTGTTCAGTTTTCAGATTCTTCAATATTGAGCCACTTTCACAATCTTGACTTTTATAATTCTTCTCTTTTTCTTTGCGGTAGTCAATATTGAATGTTTATCGGGATTCTGATGAAGGACCCCTGGGTCTGGAGACGACCCGATGACTCAGAATATGGTCGTTTCTTAATCATTATTTGTGAGTTAATTGTTTGTTGTGTGAGTTGAAAACTTGAGAGAAGTCGCAAATTGAACCCAATTGGCCTCAAAATCTTTTCTTCAAATTTCTTTGTGTGAATAATTTCTTCGAACTGATGGATAGCCAGATAGTGGAAATTATTTTTGAGTTGTTCATATCGTAGAAAGGTATTACTTTTTCGTGATATTATCTGCAGGTGGTATAGGAATAGACTTTGGTATGTTGACGGTAACTAGTTTCCATTTCACTGAGCTACTGAGACAAGCACGAGCTGCAGCAACTGCGATTACAAATAACGGAGTCATGATATCGTGAAGCGCTATACGGTATGGTATTGTCAAAATATTTTTAACGGTTGAATCTATTTGTTTAGATCTTCGAGTTCTATGTACACTTTGTCTTCTGAAACTCATAATGTGCGAGAAGCCGATTCTGATATTCTAACACGAACGAGATCTTTGAAGGCTGTATTTCCTTTTGTGAAACTCCTTTTCAGTATATTATGGTGTGGTGGGCTTTACGTTGAATATATTACTGCTTTAAGACACTAATAGGAAGATCTACATTGATTTACGTTCTTAATAGCTATAATTTTATTTTTATCGGTAACGCTCTGCAACGACTTGACTTGAAAATATACTCTTCGTTGTTGGAAACTATGTGAGCAAAGCTCTAATATTACTGGCATCAGCAATAGAGAAGGCGGCTTGCTGTAATATGTCTTTTGGTCGCTAGCAACTCGTGTGCTTGTTCAGAAGGAGAATCTGCTCTGACTCTTTGTGGCATACCTTGGGTAATGATCCATGACCAGGTGCCTGTCTCTCCTGTGTCAGAGAGAATCATTTTCTAGTACAGCTGCGAAGGCAGCTGTACAATTCACGGATGTTTTTGCTTTTGTCTGGCGCAGCTTCATGCAGATACAACAGAGATTGAAGTAAATAACTCGTGTATCATTTATACACCACTGTTCACAGCACGACCTACTCGCTGCGGCATTGGGCTCGAACTCCTGTATTATGTGTGCTGTGTGTGTGTGTGTGTGTGTGTATTCCCAGCTTCCTTTACGAAGATGACTCTGCATTGTAGTTTCAGCAGCAGTACTAACCATCGATAACTATTTCGACACTCAAGCTTCATAAATACGTGTGCTAAATAATCACGAATATGTAAATGACGTGAATTTGAAGTACATTTTAATAATTTAAAACAAAGAATAGAGGCGCAATGTGTAAGTAACATATGTTCTTTACCAAACTCTCGACTATCTGCATTTATAGTGTACTTTATTCTTTACAAGAAGGCCAAAGAAGAAATTTGGAGCGATTTTGGTGAAAATGTCCCAGGAAACTTTAAGCACCTCAAGAAGTAATGAATGTTTATCAAAGAATGCGATTCGACTCGGCCGAATCGAGAGTTTATTTGTTTGAGAGCAATCCTCCGCGTAGTTTAGGCGCTGGTAATTCACATACGCCAGACGGAACGGAGAACATTTGAAAAACTATTTTCGAATCAGGGACCCCAGTATTCTTTGAAGTCTCAGTCATTTTCCACAACATCACATATTCTCTCCATACGCACAATAAGAGGCTGAGCGTTTAAGAAAACTTTATATTAAGTGATGTCAACTCGCCATTACATTAATACGTCTTCTTTGGAAAAATGTAGCATTCAACCGTGATATATTTGGCATATCTGGAGCTAGAACAGTCAGGCTATTCAGATATTCACTGTAATCAGGTAACAGTCGAAACTCCGGACTAACTTACGCCGAACCAAGTTCGCATAATGTCGAACTCGTAATGCAATGATGCAATGCCAAAATCAAGACGAACCCGAATGGAAGTCAGAATATTGATTCATTTGAAAATAGTATGGCTGCAGGTGTGTCAACCTGGCACGACTCACCATAAGCACAATCATCCGCCAGTAGATGGCCCCAGCTCTACGTGGTAATACTGACGTATTACTCATGCCGTTAATGAAATAAATGTGATTGTGTTGACGTGTTGGCACAACAAATTTAAAAAATAGGCACAATATCGTTCATCGCTGCAGTATTTAGTTCTAATTATTACTAATTTATTGCAGTATAAATAAATGTATTAAACCCATGGTTCTTTATCGCTCGTCAGTAATGATCGTACTAACAAGCATGTTAAAATTAAATACACGTTCAGCTACTAATTGATGCTAAACAATAGTACATTGATTTGATGTGATGTAATGCTATGGCTGTTAATGCCAGCAAAATAAATTGTCTCCCTCGCAGGCTCCTTGCACGATTCTCCATACAAACGGATCTCTCAGACTTTCTTCCACTGGCGGCTCTGTCATCACGGAAAGTGAAAAACGACTTCTCCTCGTTCTCGGCCGAACGTTATTCAGCAGAAACATCTGGTCTCTGCTGTCGTGTTTATCATTTTGGCCTCTACAATGGTATTATCGGCACAATGTCTGTTCTTAATAATTATTTCAAGATTCATTACCCCAAGAATACTTATTTCAAAATATAATCTTGAAATCGAAATCGATATTTATAAATTAAATGGAATAGAGCAATTCTTAATTTATTATTAATTAATTCTTGATATTTTCGAAAGAAGAACCTTAAATATAATCAAAATCAGTCATTTTTCATTCGATATTAAATCTTAATTGCTAATTTTAAGATTTTGTAGGAAGTGGTGTTGAACTCACCTCACCTCATCTCACTCTCTCTCCTGATAAATAAACATAATTTGAGACATTCCCCGATATTTGTTGCTACTATAAAACTCCCCACCATCACAACGCCGCCGTAGCGCGGCTGCTCGAGGCGGCGGAGATTTGCGTTGATGATGACCAACAGGCCGCCCCACCTGCCCCGCCGCCCGCGGCCATGTGCGCGTATTGGCTGCACCACTGCGGCGCTCGCGCTCTGCCGGGGCGCCCGCCGGCAGCGGTAGCTCAGTGCATCCAACTCATACCACTGCAGCGCTTCGCCGTCCCGGAGGTCCTGGGTTGGCTCCCACGGCGGCAGGATTTTCGACACTGGCTTTTCAGCTAGGTCGAATTCAAGCGCTGTCTGGAGGAGAATTCTGGCGGCCGGCTGCTCTGATCGGTAGTTTTCCGTGGTTTCTCCGATCAACACCAGGCGAATGCCGGAGCAGTACCCTACCAAACGGGCCACGGACCGCGCGCGATCTTTCCCTCCTCTTGACTTCTTCGCTGTCCGGGTGACGCCGGGTAGTGGGCTGAGAGGCCGACGTTTCGCCTGACATATCGCAGGCTTCATCAGGGCATTGATCGTCCCGTGCCTCTCGTACTACGCGGCGTCGCCGGACGGCGAAGAGTCATCGACTCGACGCGGAAGCCTGCGCTCCTTGTCCCATCCCCTCTCTACACGCTGCTGGCATGCACTGTCACGCCTTCGGAAGACCGGTCGGAAAGCAGAAGCTGTCCCCGCTGAAGACGACCAGCATGGGAGGTCCTGGTCGGGGAAACCGCAGCCGACGATGTCGACCGAATCGCTGAGAGATCTGCTCATCCCGCGGCGCCATGCGCCTTAATGAGACTGGCGTGTTCAAACGCGCCGGAAACGCAGTATCAATCAATCAAACCGGGACGCCGGAAACTCTTCCGCCGCGCCCAGCACGCCTTACGGCGAATGAGACCTTGCTGGTGAACACAACTACTGACACTCAAGAATTCCCCGTGCTGTGAACCATTCCGATCGTCAGGTGGGTTGAAAATCCACGGTAGCCATGTTTTGCTGTGGCGTGAAGCGATCTGCTTTGCAATGCTCACTTTCTCTGTCATCCGGTTCGGATAATAGCTACTGAGCTGACAACGGCGAAGAACAATTCCGGGCGTACATGTGTAACTAAACAAGACTCCCCGGATCCATCGAGAAAGACTTCAAGGAAACATTTATGGTATTTCTGCGTTCATGTTTGCATAATGTGCCTTTTACATCGGGTAAACATTATGCTAACTCTATGAGTATATCGGGCCAACACTATGCTGTGTATATAAGAACCAGCCAATCATCAGTAGGCCTTTCATAATAGAAGGTCTTCCCACTATTGAGCTCATGTACTGTGTAAAATCGGCTACGACAAAATTCTTCCCCATTATCGGTAACTCCAATGTAAAATAAATTGGCTGAAATAACACATGATTACCGTCGGAAACTGATGCACTGCGTATTTAAACAATTCTTACCCAAGCCAACATGGGTAAACCCCGTGAAATACATATAGTCTGTTCCCGTCCCAGAATGTGCGATATTCGTACGGGGTACAAGAAAACAGAAGTGAGGAGATGGTGAAGAGAAATAACAGGTTGGGAACGCAGTCAACCTAACGAATGCTTTATGAACGATGATACCATGATGAACAATAATGCAGTGTAATATTCCACGATATGGTATCGTGAAATTTCACGCGAATAATACCGCACACATCGGATCGCTACGACACTTTCTCTGACTTTGCTGGTGCACACATTGGTCGTTTCGTGGAAGTTGACATCCGAAGGATGACCAGACCCTGCGGGTGACACCGCCCACCTGCCGCGAATGACTTTTGTTTACCATTATGAGAATAAAGAAGTAGCTTCAAATATTCCGGATCATCATTTTGCTGCGCGAGTGCAAACTCTGCTCTGTTCGCAGACCTTTCGAAACTAAGAAATTGACCGGTACACAAGCGCACATCGTAACATATAACACACGGCAACTTACGTTCACGATCTTGGCGTCGGTCAAATGTTCCTCTTACCACTACCACTGCGCTGGTCAGTGGGACTCAGAGCTGAAATTACATATAATATTCCGCTTACAATTATAATGAGCCTGTGCAACATAAACACTCAATATGTTTGATAAATGTATTTTAATGTACACAATCGAACAAAACATTACTAGAACATTTTCAGGTAATGAGAATCTCAATACTGGTTTGCTCTTCTCTGTGGTAGATAAAACCCCTGTGTCATGTGAAATCTGTATCGTAATAGATGTCGTATGCAACGAGTTGGGCTCATCAAGCTTGACAATTATACAATGGTACAATCCGAAAACTAAATTTATGATAGGAGCTGAATTTTAATTTTGTTGTTCATTGAACATATTAGATAAGGACTTTGCATAATTACTATGACGTATCTTATAATTGTAATCTATTACGTATGTTCATTCATGATCGGAATACTGATTCTATTGAATGCCGACACAACGGCAACATTTAGTCAAGTTCTCGTGGAACGCTTGTTCTCCGTCACAAAACTGCTGCCGGAAGCTGTGATAAACTCCCTTGCGCTCTTGTTGTAACGAAATATCCTTATGAAATCGCCCACGACTGTGTCTGTATTGATTTCGTTTTCCTTTAACGTAATTCAAACAATCTACAATAAAAAGTCGAAATCCGACATTCTTTACTTTATACTATCTTACCAAATACGGTAAATAATCAGATAACGAAAGGATAATTAGCAAAAACACAAATCGGTGTAAATAAAAATGGCTGACACAATGGTACAGCAAGTACGAAAAGGAATTCTGAAAGAACGAAAGATGCGATAAAAAAACAAAAAGAGAACGATAATGCAGAGATTCCGTCGATAATTCGTTTACTAAAAGATAAACTTTGGAAAGCGGTCTTTATTTTGTGAGCAGCGCCTCGAGTCTTTGCAAGCCTCCTTTCTTCCGCCAGCGTCTCAGCCTCTCCTGCCTGCTCCTCCGCCCCACTCTGCCCTCCTTTCCGGCCCCTGCCTGCCATGTTTCCTTGCCCCATGCCTCTACCTGCCCCTGCCTCCCCACCCTTGTCCTTTCATCCCTGCTCTATCCTGCCCCCTGCACACTCTGCCTTGCCATGTCCTCTACCCTGCCCTCCCCCACCCTCTGCCCTGCCATATCCTACCCCCTGCCCTGCTCCACGCTCCGCCCCCTGCTCTGCCCCCCTTTTCTGCCCCCTTCCCTGCCATTTTTCCTTGCCCCCTGCTCTCCCTCCCTATCACCCTGCCCCCTGCCCTACCTCCCTCCCAACCTGCCTCCTGCCCTCCTCCACCCGCTGCCCTGCCCTGCCATGCGTTGCTCTATCCAGCCTCCTGCCCACTCTGCCTTGCCATGTCCTCTACCCTGCCCTCCCCCACCCTCTGCCCTGCCCTGCCGTATCGTGCCCCCTGCCCTGCCCCACGGTCTGCCCTGCCTCATGCTCTACCCCGCTCTTCCCTGCCCCTGTCTGACCTCTTCCCCCTACCTCTCTGCCTACCCTATCCCAGGCTCTGCCGTGCCATCCCCTACCTTGTCCCTTCCGCCCTTCCTCCTCCCTTAGCTGCCACGACATTGCCCCAACGCTGCCATGACCCGGCTGCTTTGCCACCACCACAACCTTCTGGCGCCCAATCACCTCACCTCCCAATAACCCGCCACCCTTTCCTCCCTCAGCCCGTCACTTCTAGTAGGCACCCTCCAGAAACTGTCCTCGCCCCGTCCTCATACGCCCTGCCCTTTCGGCCCCAGTTTTCCCGGCCCGCCCTCCCCGCTCCGCCATCATCGCCCCTCTTGCTTGCAGCTGGTCGTCAGCCTCCCACCTTTCAGGATCTTGCCCTCTTTCCCCCACCCTCCTCTCACCCCACCCCGCGCCTCCGCCTCCATCGATCGCGCTTATTATTGCGCGTGCTTTGTTCAGCGCTCTTTTGCGTATTTGCAGCGCTCCTTACGTGATCGCCCACGCAGGAAGCCGAGCGTAATAAACAGAAGCGACGTCTGCATCAAAATTCTTCACCGCTCCATTCGAATTTCGGTCACAGGGCGACGCCAATTGCATGCGCATTTACGGACTCTTTATAGATAGCGCTCCGGGGCCATTGTTCTATTTACTGCTGCGTTCGCTGTCGCTAGAAGTGTTAAGGTTTAAGTGAGACACTTCCAATAGAATAAAATTCCCAATCGCGATGAAATAGACATGGTTTTTAACAAAATAGTAGTTCCTTTGTTATAATGATTCAAACATCTGGAGTTAAAAACCAGAAAGAAAAGGAATGTTATTTGTAATCTATTCCGTTTAGAAACTATTAAAAAAGTTTCAGGTTTTTTAAGTTATTCATATCTGTATTTTCATATAAAAAATGCACAATCTCTAGATATTTGCTACAGTGATGACATGTTTTCACTAATCTTTTTCAAAAACAGTAAGTATTGAGGATAACAGACGTCTCCATCAATTACAAGTGCTTTGGAGTTCTTCCTTCTTCTTCTTCTTCTTCTTCTTCTTCTTCTTATTATTATTATTATTATTATTATTATTATTATTATTATTATTATTTTGTTCTTCTTACAATTGTCTCTTTCTGGCGCGGTTTAGGTTGTAGGCCTGCCCAGCTTCCACCTAGAGCATTATTACTATTATAAATAATATTATCAGTGCATTATTATTTTACTATTATTATTTAATTTAAATAAACAAATAAATATATAAAATATGAATTATTAATATTTAAATATTTAATGTTCCCGGATACTTTGATCTACGAACAGTATAAAAAAGAAATATCCCTTTCGACATGGTAATGTCCGATGGAATCGATCGTCCACAGTATGCTACTCTCTTAATTTGCTTGACTTTAGACATTAGACGTTGCTTGGCATTCGACATTAGACGTAGCGTTGTTCGCCAAGGAGGTTGTTTCATCCCAGCTGCCTGGCCGCCTGGCTCGGACGTCAGCGGTCGGGGGCGGCCGGCTCGGACAAGTCTCGTTAGCGCAGCCGCTGGTCGAAGGGCACAGCAGTGCCACGCCCCCTGCCTCCTCCCCATCTCCCCCTCTGTCTCTTATTGCCCCTCTTTCCCTACTTTTTCATGTCTTTTCATTCTCTCTCTCTCTCTCTCTCTCTCTCTCTCTCTCTCGCCCTTTTTCGCCCTCCTTGCGCTCTCTTCAGCCGACTTCACTTACCGTTATCTTTCGCCCTGTCTCAGTTTCTTTTACTCTTATTCATCTTCCTCCCCCACTACAGTCTCCTCCGCTTTCCGGCATCCTCAGCTCTTTTATCACTATCGTCCGCTTCCTACCCTTCCCCGTCATTCTCCCTCCACCCTGCGTTGGCTCCTTCTACCCTCATCATCTTCTCCGTCTTCCTTCGCCTTTCCTTCGTCATGCTGAATCGTTCCCCCTCCCAGCTTCGGCCTCTCACTTCATCCTCTCCCATTCGCCATTCCCATTCTTTCATCTTTCCTCGCCCTCCTGTTTTCCTTCTGCCGTGTTGTCCGTCTCGGACCTCCCCTTGTCTGTTCTACATAATCCTTCGTCCTTCTTCTCCTTCCCCCGTCCTCCTGTCGTTATCCTCTCCTCTCCAGCGCTCCGTGCGTCGCCGCCGTTGTCTCCCCGAAGGGTACTTAGCCCCGCCCCGCCCCGCCCCCGCCGCGTGCGTCTGAGGAGGCCGGCGCTTCGTTAACCAGGATTGTTCGCCCCCAGCGGCGCCTCAGTCAGCCGAGGCCCGCGCCTCAATGGCCATGGTCCTGTGCTTGTCGCTTGAGGAGAAGCATTTGCAACACGCCGGCTGCGGATACGTGCGGGTTGCTCTCTCGCTCCTCTCTCCACCCTCTCTCCCTCTCTCCCCTCCCTACCTCGCTCCCTCCCTCCTTCTCCCCCTCCCCTCTCTCCCTCCTCTATCTCTCCTTCACTCTCCCTCTCTCCCTTTCCTCTCTCGCTTCCTCTCTCCCTCCCTCCTCTCGCTCCATCTCTCTCTCCCTCTCTCCTTCCTCTCGCTCCCTCTCTCGCTCCCTCTCTCGCTCCCTCTCTCGCTCCCTCTCTCGCTCCCTCTCTCGCTCCCTCTCTCGCTCCCTCTCTCGCTCCCTCTCTCGCTCCCTCTCTCGCTCCCTCTCTCGCTCCCTCTCTCGCTCCCTCTCTCGCTCCCTCTCTCGCTCCCTCTCCTGCTCCCTCTCTCGCTCTCAGATAAAATTGCAAAAAATGAAATGCAACGGGGGAGATTAATATAGATAATAGATAGCAGTTCAAATTACAAATTATAAATATAAATAAAGAAAGATATACACATTCTTTCTTTATATATGTAAGAGCTGTTCAAATTAAAAATTATAAATATCAATAAATAAAGAAACACACATTATTTAGTTATTTATATTTATAATTTGTAATTTAAACTTCTATTATCCATATTAACCCTTCGTTGCATTTAAACTTTCACAATTTTATCTGCTATTTGTCTGCAATATCAATATTTAAATGTATCTACTAATTTCATTGACCCCCCTTTGCAATGTTTATTTTGAAATGTCATTTGCTACTGCATATTAATATCCCCTTGCATTTCACATTGTGTAATTTAATTTTCTATCTTATTTTGTAGTTTATTGGTACTTTATTTACATTTTCTTGTCTTTACATTGTTGACTGATGACGGCAAAGCCGTCGATAGCTGGCTGTCTCAATAAATATACAAAGTTGACGGAGATGACCTCCTTTATTTCTTCGTATAATCACGCCAATAACACCACGTGACAATTCCCAAAAATGTTTTGGTATTTAACAATACAGTGCTGCTCGCACCAGAGTCTAAATTTATAAACAGTGAATATAGTGTTGGTTCAAATACCCAATGTAGATATCTCCAGAATTTTATTTGGCGCCTCTGACCGGGAGGTCATAGGTTCGAGTCCTGACGGCGACAGGATTTTCGACACTAGCTTTCCAGCTGGGTCGAATTCAGTCGCTGTCTGGAGGAGAATTCTAGCAGCCGGCTGCTCTGATCGGTAGTTTTCCGTGGTTTCTCCGATCAACACCATGCGAATGCCGGAGCAGTACCCTAGCAAACGGGCCACGGACCGCGCGCGATCTTTCCTTCCTCTTCCTTGTCCTATCCTCTCCCCTTACACACACACACTTGCACTAACATGCACTACACTACCACATATTCCGGGGAGACCGGTCGGGAGCTTAGAGCTTGTCCCGGCTGGGGCGGTGCCCCGCTGGTGGGAGAGTCCTGGTAAGGGGGAAACCCCACTAGCCGACGGTAGGTCGGCGCCGGATCTCGCCATTCAGCGGGGGAAGATCACCGTCATCTCCCGAGAAACACATGCACTATACTAACGGGACTAATGACCAAAGCAATTGACGCGCCCGGAAACACGAAGAAAACAAACCAAACCAAACCAGAATTTCTGTCAAATGTGTTGAGTATAATAGGAAGGAGTTCAACTTACTGCCCGCAGTATATCTTATAGTTATCAGAGACGTAACTGTCTATGATGGATCGATACCTATAAAATCCCGATATCCTTGCAACAACAGATGGCGGTCAGAAACACGCCAGGACGGTGTAGGTGGTCAGATTTTTATTTCTATTCTGACAGATTAGTGTTTTTGTCATCAGACGAATGCGTATCTGATATTTTCTTTCCTTAATACTACTGTTTTACTTCCTTAATCCGTACCTACTAGCTTTCCTGCTCCTTTATCACCTAGAAAAACACTGAGGATGGCAAGAAATAAAATAGCCTAACAAGAAGAGTGACATTTTACCTTGTTAATAATGGAAATGAATTTATTAACTTCTTACATACAAAGCTCCTAAGTAATCAAAATAAGCACTATTATAAATATAAAATATTCTTTAAAATATGTTTGACAAAATATATTGTTTATCATGAAGGCTAGTATGTATCACCATGTTTACGGAGGTATTATGGATGAAAGCCTTTCAATGAACACCACTGAGCATTAAAACGCCTTTTTAAATTAAATGTCAACATCCCCTTTAATCGTCATTTAAATTAACTAAGTCACTTGGTGACCCTTGTTACTTTCCGTCAAAGGAGGAATTGGCAAGAAAGAGAGTACAATTCGTAAGCTTTGTGGACGACAGGAAAGGTACAAAGAGACCAATGTGCAATAGACATCACTTGATTATTCGTGAATAAAATAAATTTTGAACAAAAAAATAATGTTAGTTGATCATTGCTCAAGTAGAACACACCCTCTCTCTTTGTTCGAATATCATTGAGTTTTTAAAGTTGACCCAAATCTTAGGACGTGTTCAGTTGTGGGTTTGTTGGTGATTCAAGGCGCGTCAGAGCTTGGGTCATTAGTCCCGTAAGTGTAGTGCATGTTTTTCATCGGGAGGTGGCTGAGATTTTCCTCCGCTGGATGACGCGATCCGGCGCCGACCTACCGTCGACCAGCGGGGTTTCCCTCCAACTAGGAATCTCCCACCAGCGGGACAAGTTCTAAGCTCGACCGGGTGCCGGAATATGTGGGGTGTTAACAGTGCATGACCAGTAGCTGAGTGGAGTATGAGGGAGATGATAGGAGAAGGAAAGAGGAAGGAAAAGATCGCCTCCGGCCTCGGCCTAACTCAGGTCCTGCTTGGGGCACTGCTTCACCTGGTGTTGATATTAGAGCTGAAACCTGCCGATCACAGCCAGCCAGCTCTAATCTAAATTTCTCCAGACGGGGGTGAATTCAATTTGGCTAATTAGCTAGTGTCGAAAATCTTGTCACTGTCGAGACTCGAACCTCCATACCTCCCCGATCGCTTAGTGACATCATTTGTGCACTGGTACGCTCCTGGTTTAAAACTTTTGGGATGTTTTTTGGTTTCTGTAGGATTTTTATAAAGAAGTTAGTTCGTATTATGTAAAATGTGATTATAATTACAGTATTTTAATATTACCATGTTTATCCGATTTTACTTATTACTATTCTTGCTGTTTCGTTACAAGTTTAAGTACATATTGCTTGACGTTCGCCTGCATATTGTTAAGGTCTCTAGTCATCAATGACGACATGCTTTGCGTACAAGACCACCAAGCAGCCGTGCATACCCATTTGGTGCAGTGGATGCAGCACCGGCCGCAGGGGGCGGCGTGGCGAAGGCTGACGACGGGTGGCTTGAACGGCTGTTCCAGCGACTTGGCGTAATTGCGTCCCGCCCTTCTGGCGATTCGCTTTTTTATTCCCCGATCCGCGATCGCGCTGACTGCAGCACGGGCTGCGAAACGCCTGCGGTTGACGTTCCGTTCGACAGCGCGACCTCGACCTCTCATCTCAATTCGCGAATTCGGCATTGGGAGCTTATTTTGGACTTGAACTAGCGACTCGACCCGCTCATAAGTTTCTGCGCTGAATCAATTGTCTTAGCATAACTCGAAATAACGAAAGCTGACCACTCGCAATGTAGAATGGAAAAATATTTGCAATCGCTTGCGTATTCCAGATTCTTGTGCAACGACAGTTAAGCTTAAAAGCAAACTGTTCATGATGAAAGAGTGATTACTACATATGCACTTGAAGACAATCTTCTGGCATTCTATGAACAAAGTTCTTTAGAATCGACACAATGACCTTTACACCACTTCGTAAATCAAATCGTAAATCTGCATCTAAGGACCAACCAACATGAATTTGCGTAACTTCACATGGTGAAACTGCTGAAGAGAATAAGAATAAAACCAGTTACCCCTGGTGCGATGCGGGTAAAAATGCAATTCGAAAACAATCGGCTCTCGTACGAAGGTAATGACGTAGCGCTATGAAGATTTGTCGAACGTCGGTTCATCCTGGCGCATTGCATGTCTTTAAATAATCATTCGCTAACGGCGTTTCCGTCCAGCGGACTAAATAAGACATCGACTGAAGCTGGTCCTGGGCTACGTCGGCACCGTCTGCGCAGATTGTATTGGCGGCACAGAAGTTTCATCAAAATATGCCGGCGGCCTGGTGGTCAGTTGCACTCGCTTGCCATTACGTCAGCCTGCTTGCTTCCGGAGGGCGACCCAACTCGCTCAGCAGGTCGCCACCACCCCACATTAGTACACCACACCACACCACACCCTCCTCCACATCACCACACCCTCCCCACTATGCCACACCACACCCTCCACATCACTACACCACACCACTCCAAATCACATCACTGCCTCCACCCTCCCACATCGCACCATCCTCACCCTCACCACACACTTTCCCTCCACATCCACCGCACCTCACCACACACCACCACACCACTCCGCACCACGCCACACCACTCCACACCACACACCACTTCACACACTCCACTCCCCCATTCCTCTTCACTCCCACCACTCCTCTCCACACACCCTCCTCACACCTCCACACCATCACTACACCACACACACCACACCACACCACCCTCCATCACACCACTGCACATCACACCACACTTCCACCACACCACTACACATGCCACCTTCCTCCACACACACCCACTACACCACACCACTCCTCCATACCACATCACCACGCCCTCCCCACCATCGCCACCCTCTCCCTTTCCACTCGCCAGCGCTACCTCCCACCCTCGCTCAGAGCCTCACCCAGCACCTCCCTCGCCCAACCTTCATCGCCCCGCGCCGTCCCATGCTGCTCCCAGCGCATACAGTGTGATTTCCACCACCCTGTCCTCCTCCCAGCAACCGGGAGCGGTGGCTCAGTGCATCAACTGATGTCACTGCATTGCCTGTGACCGGGAGGTCCTAGGTTCCTGTCCGCGGCAGTGTTTTCGACACTAGCTTTACAGCTAGATCAAATTCAGTCGCTGTCTGGACGAGAATTCTAGCGGCGGATCGGTAGTTTTCCGTGGTTTCTCCAATCAACACCAGGCGAATGCCGGAGCAGCACCGGTCTGGACCGCGAGCGATCTTACGCCCCTCTTCCGTGTCCCCATCCTCACCCCTTACATACACACTTGCACTAACATGCACTACACTGCCACATGCTGGGAGACCGTTCGGGGACTTAGAACTGGTTCCGGCTAGGGCATTGCCCCACTGGTGAGAGATACCTGGTTGGGAAAAAACGGCTAGTCGACGGTAGGTCGGCGCCAGATCTCGCCATCCAAAGGGAAAAGATCACAGCAACCTCCCATTGAAAAAACATGCACTATACTTACGGGACTAATAACCTCATTCATTGACGCGCCCGGAATCACTATCAGTGAATCAAACCCAGCTGCATTCCACTTATTCACATCCCTGCCCATCTACCCCCACCACCATTCAACTCCCCCACCCCTGCATTACCTCGCCTACCCACCTCCCTATCACACCACACCTTCCCATCCTCCGGTGCCACCTCCCCGTCCATTGCCCTCTCCCCTTCGCGATATTCCAACTCCAGGTGCGCCTCCGACGGAAAGTTATTAATCAAAGCTGATTTGCGAACCGTTTTGTAATTCAAATGAGCGCCCGCCAGCCCTTGCCTCCGGCGTCGCGCCAATTAGAAGCGGCGTGTTGCCCCGGTGACGTGCCCTGCGCGGCGTTCGGCACGTCTTCTTCCCCGTATCATTCTCTAGGAAACACATTAGACATTTATCTTCCTACGACAACCCGCGAAGTAATTACTTTAAAAAAACGGAGGCTACAAATTCGCTCTCTATTCTCTGCGAAGCGCGTTGAAATATAGTTCGCCAACCCTTCGTGTCGCGCCTACGGCCAAACGATAAATCTCCTCAAAAGCGCTGCTGTTACTCGACCCGCATTGTTACCCGTACAAATGAGCTTGTATAACAAACAGTGCGTACTGTTTCACGTCTTTCTCGAAATGAATCTTTTGTTTCCAAACGGATTCTCATCTCCTTGTAATCTCCAAATTGTCGCTGCGTACTTCGAGTGACAAATTGATTATAATTGATGATTTGCTTGCAAATATATTTTGTTTGAAGATCTATTAGGTGTATAGCAAGTAACTGATATCATTCTGTAAATAATGTTTCTCTCCTTACTTCCTTGATAACATATCTTTTCATCAGTTTCCTAAAACTCAGGTGAATTATCCAAACAAGCTGTAAAGATTTTCTTTTTTTTTGTTTAGCTCGTGTAATGCAAATTTACTCAGTCAGAAGATTATATGGAATTTATTTAAACGTGTGAAAATTACTTCAAATATTATTTTTTCCACATTAAACTGAAGATTAAACAGACGAAACAAAATATTACCTCTTATTTCTCATGCCGTGTTTACAGTTCTACACAATTTGGGCCCCTGTGAAAAAGGATTTAATAATAGTATTGGTATTCCTCATCTAAAGTAACAACTCGATTCTTCATTCTCATTACACCCATGCTTACGTCCTTGCTTATAGTTTCAGTTTCCGGAATTGGTTGTAGTTTTTATATTTCAAAACATCTTCTTTTTGTCGTAGACAAAGTAAGCCTGAACTATCACACATTACTCCAAGAACTTAAAATTTGATACGAATCATCTATAATTTTTAGCGAAGCACAAAATGTGTGCAGTTGAGAGAAATTTATGGAGTGCACCTAGCGGATGGTCATACTATAGTTGAAATATCATATTTTGACTTTTGAAACAAACTACGCACAGTCAAGAACTTCTTGAATTGTTCCATGAAATTTGATAACTTTATTTTATGTGAGACAAATGTAAACTTCGGTATCCTCTGGAGGCAATAAACTCATTCTGTTTATTTATATCTCTGTTCCAAAGTCATAATACAGACACTTACAAACTCAAGAATAAATACCGTGCATGTAACGTGGCTGTCTTTTATAGACTTTTTTACACAAAAAATACGCCCTTTCTGCAAAACGGACTTCTCTGTACTCTTTTTGTTTCACCATTACTGCCTAATCAGTATTCCTGAGGGCTTTTATTATGGAAAACCGGGAAGCAGACCGGCCTTGAAGGGGAGCCTCCTTAAAGACTTCTCCTTTCTCGGGCTGCGTTAATGCGTTCTTTTTCCACCTCCTCTTGAGATTCCCCGGTGCAATCAAAGTACGTAGCGGCCGGGTTTCTAGAAGGATCTCCTCGGAAGGAGATTTGCAGCAGCGAATCTGAACAAATGCAGATGCTACAAATCACAACGACCATTCATCGAATGTATTAGCAATCGTTCTCTTATTTAGTGCCATACACTAGGTGGTACATTGGCTAGTCTCCGAAGCCCTAACGCCTTCTTGTAAACATCCTGAGGCAAGTACACCTAGGGTACATCGCCATTTCTTTCCCTAGGGGCGCTAGTGCGCCAATTTTGACGTTTGATTTGAATATAAGATAGCTCAGGCCCAGATACATTATCCGCAATCTTATCCAGTAATTTAAATCCATTTTACCAGGATCGGTCAAATGTCTTTCCTGGGATCTGTTTTACATACCAACAAGCCTCCGCATGCATGCCGTCGATTTCTGGCACATCAACAATCCCCAGACTTTCACCGGCATTGATACCGCGAATTTGGGATCAGTAGGTTGGCATGATAGCAACTATTCCATCAAAGCCTGTTATTGACAATTGACCAAGTTAAATGGTCAATGAAAGGAAAGAGGAAAAGTAACATACTACCTTGCAGAGAGGTACGTCAACTGTTACTTGTCGACTTCGCAGCGATGATTATTTATATGAATTATTGGAGTGTAGCAGATGGAATGGATAGGTCACAAGTAATTAATAAATGAGGTGAATCGAGAACAATCTCTAGAAACTATCCTGTTTGTTTATTTCTTAGGATCATTTCCTTACCTACATTTTATATGCTATAGTCATGCTAAGATGACACAGATTACATAGCAAATAAGGAGGACAGCAAAGACACAGCGAAGAAAAAGACAGTAAGAACCAGAAATGGCAAAGTAAATGTAGATAATGTGAATGTTTTGAAATAAAAATAAGAGAGTGCCAACGGCTACACTATTTGCAGAGAGATACCCAGAGTTATCAATTCTAGGGTTACAGGTGTTCCTATTGTCCAATGGTGTCAAGTCAACCTGTTGTCCCACGATACAATATTACAGAGAGTGAAAGGATGTTGATTTGTGCTTTGAGGTGCTATATCTACCACGTAAAAAAACTATCTAAGTTAAAAGGTATAGCAAAGACAGAAAGAAAACTCTATAAAATAAGTATGAAACACTGCCATTCTCCGGGCTGGTGTTTGTTGCAATGATGTTTTCCCACAGTTTTCATTCTCAAGGTGCTATTTATCACGTTTTTCAGAAGTTTTTCATTTGCATAGTTGCTGTTTTAAACCTAAACTCTTGAATCACATTATAATCATTACATAACAGCAAATGACTTCAACAATTGTCGATATCATATTTGGTATTACAGGTAACATTATTTCATCATTGTCATTATTCTGAAAGTTAACAACATTGTACCAGAAATTAGCCTATTAGAATCTTAGGGCCAGATTCATAGTCGGCAGCAAACTGAGTGTTTCATAAGTCTTAGACTGAATCATATTCATAGCCGCCCTTGGTGAAGTCTTAAATTGCGTTATTCGTATAAGCAAGACAGATTGCTCAGCAAGGGGCCCTTAAAGGTTGTATCTCGTCTGATCAGTGGGTACCAGTTTAGGTTATATTTTTGCGTAGTGTTCACCAACTATTGAATTCGGTTTGTTGGTTTTACAGTTAAAAATGTATTAGTAGTCAATTAAAACCATTCATTTTGTAAAGGCGTGTTATGGATAACATTACGCCGAATATTTTGGGTTTATACTCCAACTCATCCTGCAAAATGAAAAGATATATGGAAATGGGAGCAATCATTGAAATGTATAATGATGAACAGTTCCAGCGGTTTCGTTTGAATATAACCACAGTAATGGATTTACTTGGGCCGACAATTGAGAAAGTCCCAGTAACAAAAAGAGGACTGCCGATTTCACCTTTATTAAAAGTTCTCATTGCATTAAAATTTAATGCAACTTCATCCTTTCAGGTATGTTTCCAAAATTTTTATTTTTGCTATGCACGTCAACTCAACATTGAAGTGTCCACCCCCCTATCAAATTGGACGCTCTTTGTAAAAAAGGAGTGTGTGTGTAAACTCGGTTACCAAGAACTTCAAATCAGCTGCTGCCAATGCCATGTTGCCACATTTCCCTTTCGCTTAAGGGAACACTCATTCCGCGGTCGAAAGGAATGTCTATTAAATACAAGCGTCTATAAGTGAACACTTATTTTGAGAAAGCACTTATCACCCAAGGTTTCTCTTATTCCTTAAGTGTCGAATATGCATTCAGCCCTTGGAGGAGGAATTCTCATATTTGTTCTGAAGTTTTAGAATATTTTATCAATCCGTTGGTTCCTGCATCTACTTCTGCAGCCACTGTCGTAACCACCACTACTTCCACCAACAGTCATAGCACCATCGTCACAACCACTACCTGCACTTCCCAATTCCCCGACCAGAAACCACCTTGTTACCGCTGTGAGCCAATGAACACGCTCCATAATCGTCCATGATCACGCACACTTGATCGCCACAGTGTTCACTCTATGATCCGCCCACTTGATCACCACAATGATCACACCCCATGATCACCACCATTATCATCCCCCGATCCAGCCACCATAATCACACCCCATAATCGACCATGATCACCCAATTCCGTTAACACACCCATCTTCGCCCCGCTGACACTATCGCTTTGCCAGCGTCTCCGACCCGCCTCGCGCCTTCGCTTCCACCTCTGTATCTGTAGCCACCATCGCCACCGCTATAAACCGGGAGAGGTGGCTCAGGACACCAACAGATATCATTGCAGTCCCTCTAACCGAAAGGCCCTAGGTGCAAGTCCCGACGGTGCCTCTGACCGGAAGGTCGTAGGCTCGAGTCCCGACATTAACTAGATAGAAGGTCGAGTTCAGTCGCTGTCTGCAGAAGAATTCTAGCGACCGGCTGCTCTGATAGGTAGTTTTCCATGTTTTTTTTTATCAATACCAGGCGAATTTCGGAGCAATAACCTAACAAACGGGCCACGGACCGCGCGTGATCGTTCCTTCCTCTTCATTATCGCCTCCTCTACCTTATACGCATACCAACATGCTATACTACCACACATTTCAGGGAACCGGCAGCAGAGCTGATTCAGCAAGGGCAGTGCCCGCTTGTAGGAGATACCTGGATGTGGAAAATCCCGCTAGCCGACGTCTAGTTGCGCTCCGGATCTCACCATCCAGCGGGGGAAGATTACCGCCACTCCCGAGGAAAAAACATGCACTACTTACGGGACTAATGACTTTAGCAATTGACGCGCTCGGAATCACCAATCAATCAATCAACCATACCTTCTACCGATTTATTAGCCGTCTCTCGGAATGCCACTCACCCCTGTGTCATCGCTACCACTCCAACCTCCAGCTCTACCGCCTCCGTCAAAGTCTCAGCCGTCACAAACACTGTTACCTCCACCGCCACTAACTCCAATACCACCACTCCCACCACCGCCGCTCCGCAAAGCCTTATATTAGGAAGCTTCATTTCGACGATTTACGAGTGCATCTCCGTCGTGCTTCCTCGGCGCCGCCGCCACCGCCGCTGCATTGCCATGCGGCGCACGGCGCGGCCGCACAGCGCGACGCGACGCGCCGCAGCCCAACGGAGAGCAGCGGCAGCGGCCGGCTCAACGCTCCCCCCGTCCCCCCCACGGCCCCCGACTCCCCACGCCCGCGGCACCCTCCGCCCCCCGTCCCCACGCTCCCCGTCCCCACGCCCCCCGTCCCCCCACGCCCCCGTCCCGCCCCGTCCCCCCCGTCCCCCGCCCCCGTCCCCACGCCCCCGTCCCCCGCCCCCGTCCCCGCCCCCGTCCCCCGCCCCGTCCCCGCCCCGTCCCCACGCCCCCGTCCCCCGACCCCGTCCCCGCCCCGTCCCCGCCCCATTTACGCCCCGTCCCCACCCCCGCCCCCCCCTCCCCCCACCACCCCCAAGGCGGCTCTCGGATGCGGCTCGTGTGCGCCGTGAACTCCACAGCCGCCACCACCTGGCTCCCTTCGCCACTTTCATCGGCGTCTCTGCCCGCCCTCTGACCGAGGCAGTAGCTCCAGTGCATCAACCAGTGTCACTGCCCATCTCTGACCGGAGGTCTAGGTTCCCACTCCTCACGGCGGCAGGATTTTTGACACTAGCTTGGTAGTTTGGTCGAGGTCTGCTGCTATGTAGAGAATTGCGCCCGTGTTCTCTGAATGGTAGTTTTCCGTGATTTCTCTGATGAATACCAGGTGAATGCCGGACCCTAGCAAACGGGCCACGGGCCGCGAGACATATTTCCTTCCTCTTCCTTACTTTATCCTTACCTATTATTTACACTTGCATGCACTAGCCTAGCACATGTCGAGAGACTAGGCGGGAGCTCAGAGCTGGGGCGGTGCCCCGCTGGTACGAGAGAGATTACTGGTTGGGGTAAACCCGCTAGCCGACAGGTAGGTCGGCCCCGGATCTCGCCGTCAGCGGGAAGATCACCATCTCCGAGGAAAAACATACTACTCCAGAGCGGACTAATGACCAAAGCAGTTGACGCGCCCGAAACATGAAAAAAACCATCAAACCACCCTCTTCACCTTCACTTGCCTCGGCCAGGTTTACTTTACGCCAGGAGGACCGAATGCCAGAATAATAGCGGTAAGTGTTTATACCGATATACAAATACAACTACCTCTACTGTATACCTTGTTAAAATACCTTTAAAAATACCGGTATAAGACGTCAAATACCGGTATTTTTAGAAGATATTTACCTTTTATCCGACGTCTATACAGTAAAATGCCTCTGTATTTAAAAGGTATTATGCCGGTATTCTCTCATCAAAATACCGGTATTTTCATAGAAAATACCGGTATTTTCTCATAAGAAAAATACCGGTATTTCAGTAGAATCATGCACGGGTATTTGGGAAATTCATTGTGATATTTTCCCGCTGAGATGACTCGGAAACAACTACACGGCTGTGTTTCTTACCGGGAGGTCCACAGGGTTCAGAGTCCCGAGGGTGGCAGATTTTCGTCACTTATTGCCGCTAAGTCAGTTCTGCCGTTGACTGGGTAGTCGAGTTATGTCGTCAGACGGAGGACCAACCAACGATCTTTCGCAGACGTCAGCACGAGCTCGTTCGCTGACCTTGGACCTCGTCCGGGCGCAGAGCTTGGCGACACGCGATAGAGTGTTGAAGAATTTATCAGATTTCTCGTATAAATCTTGTCACTTTCTAGTAGCGATAAAATGGAGAAACATGTCTTCTTATCCATAAATGAGTCTTCCCACGCATACCAAATTTCCTTCTTGCACTTATTTGTATGTTTATCACTAAATACGATTATTTGCTTCGGCCAGTCGTATCACTAACTGTTCCAAAATAATTTTTCAGTTGGCCCAGTTTCCTTATTCTGCACCATAATTATAACTAAAACAATATTAAAATTGACATTGAACGCTAATAGACATATTAACTATTCTTACGCGAGAAAACAGATGCGTTATGTTTAATTCAAGAATTAATTATTGAAGCATGTTTAATTACACCCATGTATTATTTAAGAATTTCATTAAGAAAAAAATATTAATAGTACTATATAATATTAATTAATTTTAATAAATATTTTAAAATATTAATACTAATTAAATGTTAATTTTAATTGAAAAGTAAAAATGTTAATATTAATAAACTCTTTTTTATTAATTAATAATGTTAGTATATATTTCTTATTAGGAAAAACACTCTTCTCAAGTAGCTCCTCAGATGCATTTACAATATAAGCTACTCGTAAAGAAGGGAACCCTTGCCCCGCATGCAATGTTAATAGCTAATAATAATAGTAATAAAAGTAATAATAATAATAATAATAATAATAATATATATAATAATAATAATAATAGTAATAATAACATAATAATTTACTTTTATTACAAATTTCTCAATATTTGCAGTTAATGTCAAAATATATTAAACCCTTAATATAAACTAGAAAATAACATTTATTTAGCCCTATTTATTAATGTATTATTAAGATTTAATTGTGAAATGATAAAGAAATCATTTTAGCAAAAACAAAAACAAAACAAGCCTGAGCGTTCGTGATTATCTCAAGGTGTCGCGCTTCCTCAGTTCGCCGAAGGAGGTCAGGGAGGAAGAAACGGTCCTACGCCTACGGCACGGCGCATACGTTGACAGCCTCTCCGTATGCGAAATACAAGACAGACTTGGAGTCATCTCAGGTCAGATGAAATGGCTCGATGGAGACACTTTAAGAAAGGTTCTCTTCAATGGAACCAATAATTATTATTTCATATTTCAACTTTCCGAAGTTCAAATTAAAGGAGTTTCAATACGCTTCAACATACCAGAAACGTAAACGCTTGAACACAAAACATTTACAATAATAAGAATAGAATTTAATACAGTTGTTTAATATATATATATATACAAATAATTTAAACAATAAATATCAGTTATGTGTTGATTAATAAACATTTTGTGAGATATTATTAACTAAAGTAACCTATTCTGTCAACATGTATAGTTAAGCTATATTTCTTCGTGAAAATGCATTATGGCTGGTATAGCAACTATGGACGTCCATGCCGGTATAGGCGTCCTATGGGAATATTTTACCGGTATAAATGAATAAGGTATTTGAAAAGATTATGGAAAAATACCGGTATTATACCGGTATTTTTACCGTATTCAATATTTCCGGTCCCCTGCTTTACGCCGTTTGGCGTTTCCATTACCCTCCATCGCATCTTTTGCTACTGATATATCTTGGCATCCCCTATTGTATGATCCCTGCCAACATCCATGGCAAGGCAGTACACCTGCCATAACTAACCTAATACAATTGCTTGTGCACTAACCAACCCGTTTACGACTGCTGCTAATTCTGACTCGTTCAAAATTCGCCATAAAAATGATGTTTGCGGTTGCATGATTACTACCTACTGTTTTATTGTTTGCGTTTTGGCCACGCTGGCACCTCCCAAGGTGCGGATTTGTGACCCTCTAGTCCTTTAATACTGAGCCAAACCGATTGGGTCCTGCGGTAAACGCTTGTAAGGTATAGTAAGTATTAGCTCAGTACATGGACTGAACATTCTTCCTTAAAGAAACCTACTATGTGGAGTGTTCAATAAGCACAAAACATTATTTCATTATTTATTCCCCATTTTCTCTATTTAATGTCATCAGACCTTCACTTCTTGCAGAATGCAGTTATTTATAGGTTATTGTATACATATTCATTATTTATATAATATTAATGGTTAGCCAAATTCATTACGGTTCGCAATTCACAGTTGCGCATTTCGTACTCGTGAGGTGTCACTTCACCTCTGATATTCAACTGCGCTCACGCCTCCTTTCTGCTTACTCGCTCCCTTACTCCCACAACGCCTCCACAACTTCCTTCAACGTCCCTCTTTCACCTCTGACCTTCCCCAGCCGCCAGTTCCTCCATGATCCCCAATGCTCTCCGCCGCGCCTCGTCACGTTCCCCTTGCCACCAACACCTCCGATGCCCGACCTCCCAACACTCCGTGGCCTCTAGGATGCTTCACAATGCACGATGCCTTCCTTTCTTGCACACGACCGGGAGAGGTGGCTCAGTGCATCGACTAATGTCACTGCAGTTGCCTCTGACCGACAGGACCTAAATACTCTGACGATAGGATTTTCGACACTAGCAAGATAGCTAAGTCGAGGTCTGCCGCTGCCTGGACGGCTGCTCTGATGGATAGTTTTCCGTGGTTTCTTCGTTCAACACCAGGCGAATGCCGGAGCAGTACCCTACCAAACGGGCCACGGACCGCGCGCGATCTTTCCTTCCTCTTCCTTAACCTATACTCAGTCCTTACACACACACTTACACCTCATGCACTACACTGCTACCATGTCAGGGCTAACAGTGTCCCTCCTTAGGGCGGTGCCCTACTAGTGGAATACCTGGTTGCATATATTTATGATTTATCTTTGCATATGGCGCAATATTGTCTCTAGAGAGAATAAGACACACATAATATATTGATAACTTATAATAATTTTATTAATGTTCTTAAATACATAAAATTAGCTGTGAGGATATGAAATGAAACTCTCCTTTTAGTTCAAAAAAGTTTATTACTAAATATAGCTGACTCTTTCATGTGTGCTTTATTTTACATCCGCTGAAAGGGTAAAATTCCTGAAACAATTTTTACTCGTTAAAAACAGATTGATCTAACACTTTGAACAACAAAAAAGTGTATCCTTTTGCAGATTGGATTTTTACAGATTGTTCTCTGAAGGATCGAACAGAATGATAGCTTTTTTTAGAGAATGCTCTATTTGAAGGACACATAGCTCTGAGCTCACTTTTTGATATCATTTTGCAATACCCTACTTTAATGAATTTATATTTACTAATTTTGTTGAAAATGTAAACAAATTAGTAAACTCAAATAAATTTTAACACAATATGAAATCTCTCTAAACACTGCATAGCCTATACGTAATGCAAACATATGCCCATCTTTGCAGATAGGCTAAATCCATAAAACCGTAATTAAAATTAACATATTGAACAGAAACTAGATTCCAAATAATTCAACTCATACAAAAAACTTAACCATAATAATCTGTATTCAATGAAAGTAAAAATCGACCACAAAAATACTCACCCAAATTTGGTCAACTAGCCCTCTTGGAGTAAACATCCACTCGTCGGTAAAAAATATTTCAAAAAGACAATTCGCGCGCAATCTTTTGAGTGCTGAATGATCTTAATGGTAAATAAACCATTTGCAAAAATATCAAAGTCATATCTTTGCATATCTGCAATGCATGTAAGAGTTAACTAACCCCCTGTGTGCGGGTTCGATCCCGGCCGAGGTGGCCGGACTTTCGAAGGGCGGAAAATCCATAGTAGCCCTGACATTTGTGGCATGTAGAAGAACCCTGGCATATGCCCGACAAAATTAAATACCTCCGACATCTCGCCCTAACGAGATCTCACATTCTCTCAAACAGAGTGTTCGGATATGGTTAACTGGTGAACATCTGGACGAAGAAAGTAGTCAAATCGCGTTGGGGATCGCCCGCAGTGCGCCTGCTCGATAAAGGCCTCCAGACCCGCGTCGAGTAGGCGTACAAAGCCTGGGTCGAAAACATGGATTTGGAACAACTGCTTAGAGCAATCTCCCCGCTAATAGCCCCATACGATAAATAAAATCCCCCGCAGCATCAGCTGCCTTTGGTCTCCCCACCCACTCTCCTTCCAGTCTCACTGCATCACCCAGGTCACTGCTCTCCTTTCTTCACTACCCCGCACCTCGTCCACCTTCAGCACGCCCTCCTCGCCTCCTCCCCCCTCTCTCCACCTAACCCTCCACCTCATCCTCCCTCCTCCTCCTTCCGCCCCTTCTCCCTCCCGCCAGCGGCACCGCCCAGCCGGGACAACTCGCTCCCACTGGTCTCCCGGGATATTGGTTTTAGTGCATGGGGTATCTGTAAGGAAGGAAGGAAGATCGCGCGCGGTCCGTGGCCCGTTTGGAGGGCACTGTCGGCATTCGCCTTGTGTTGATCGGAGAAACCACGGAAACTACCATTCAGAGCAGCCGGCCTAGAATTCTCCTCCAGACAGCGACTGAATTCGACCTGGCTGAAAAGCTAGTGTCAAAAATCCTGCCGCCGTGAGGAGTGGAACCTAGGACCTCCGGGTCAGAGACGCTGCAGTGACATCAGTTGATGCACTGAGCTACCGCTCCCGGTCAGAGGGCGGGCAGAGACGCCGATGAAAGTGGCGAGGAGCCAGCCAGGGTGGTGGCGGCTGTGTGGATCTGGCCGCGCAGACACGAGCCGCATCCAGAGCCGCCTTGGGGTGGTGGTGGGAGGGTGCGGCGGGCGTGGGGGACGGGGCGTGGGGACGGGGCGTGGGGGACGGGGGCGTGGGGACGGGTCGGGGGACGGGGGCGTGGGGAGGGGGGCGTGGGGGACGGGGGCGTGGGGGGACGGGGGCGGGGGACGGGGCGTGGGGACGGGGGCGTGGGGGGACGGGGGCGTGGGGACGGGGGCGGGGGGACGGGGGCGTGGGGACGGGGGCGTGGGGACGGGGGCGTGGGGACGGGGAGCGTGGGGACGGGGCGGAGGTGCCGCGGGCGTGGGAGTCGGGGCCGGGGGACGGGGAGCGTTGAGCCGGCCGCCGCCGCTGCTCTCGTTGGGCTGCGGCGTCGCGTCGTGCTCGTGCGGCGCGCCGTGCGCCGCATGGCAATGCAGCGGCGGTGGCGGCGGCGCCGAGGAAGCACGACGGAGATGCACTCGTAAATCGTCGAAATGAAGCTTCCTAATATAAGGCTTTGCGGAGCGGCGGTGGTGGGAGTGGTGGTATTGGAGTTAGTGGCGGTGGAGGTAACAGTGTTTGTGACGGCTGAGACTTTGACGGAGGCGGTAGAGCTGAGGTTGGAGTGGTAGCGATGACACAGGGTAGTGGCATTCCAGAGACGGCTAATAAATCGGTGGTGAAGGTAGTTTTATTGATTGATTGATCGAATGGTGATTCAGAGCGCGACAATTGCTAAAGTCATTAGTCCGACGTGTAGTATGTTTTTCTCTGAAGTGGCAGTAATCTTCCGCCGCTGGATGGTGAGATCAGGCGAAAACCTACCGTCGGCTAGCAGGGTTTTCCAAATAGATATCTCCTACAAGCGGGGCACCGCCCTTGCCGGAATCAGCTCTAAGCTGCCGACCGGTCTCCTGAAATGTGTGGTAGTATAGTGCATGTTGGTATGCGTATAAGGTGGTGGTGAGGATATGATAATGAAGAGGAAGGGAAGATTGCGCGCGCTCCGTGGCCCGTTTGTTAGGTTATTGCTCCGAAATTCGCCTGGTATTGATAAAAAAAAACATGGAAAACTACCTATCAGAGCAGCCGGTCGCTAGAATTCTTCTGCAGACAGCGACTGAACTCGACCTTCTATCTAGTTAATGTCGGGACTCGAGCCTACGACCTTCCGGTCAGAGGCACCGTCGGGACTTGCACCTAGGGCCTTTCGGTTAGAGGGACTGCAATGATATCTGTTGGTGTCCTGAGCCACCTCTCCCGGTTTATAGCGGTGGCGATGGTGGCTACAGATACAGAGGTGGAAGCGAAGGCGCGAGGCGGGTTTGGAGACGCTGGCAAAGGGGATAGTGTCAAAGGGCGAAGATGGGTGTGTTAACGGGAATTGGTGATCATGGGGGGGATCATGGGGAGTGAACACTGTGGCGATCATGTGCGTGATCATGGGACGTGATTATGGAGCGTGTTCACGGGCTCACAGCGGTGATCGTGGGCGGTTTCTGGTCGGGGAATTGGGAAGTGCGGGTAGTGGTTGTGACGATGGTGCTATGACTGTTGGTGGAAGAGTGGTGGTTACGACAGTGGCTGCAGAAGTAGATCAGAACCAACGGATTGATAAATATTCTAAACTTCAGAACAAATATGAGAATTCCTCCTCCAAGGGCTGAATGCATATTCGACACTTAAGGAATAAGAAAACCTTAGGTGATAAGTGCTTTCTCAAAATAAGTGTTCACTTATAGACGCTTGTATTTAATAGACATTCCTTTCGACCGCGGAATGAGTGTTCCCTTAAGCGAAAGGGAAATGTGGCAACATGGCATTGGCAGCAGCTGATTTGAAGTTCTTGGTAACCGAGTTTACACACACACTCCTTTTTTACAAAGAGCGTCCAATTTGACAGGAAAGGGGACACTCCAACGTTGAGTTGACACGCGCAGCAAAATTAAAATTTTGGAAACATAGCTGACAGGATGAAGTTGCATACAATCTTAATGCAACGAGAACTTTTAATAAAGGTGAAATCGGCAGTCTTCTTTACGTCATTGGGACTTTCTCGATCATCGGCACAAGTAAATCCACTACTGTGGTTTTATTAAAACGAAACCGCTTTCGGAACTGTTCATCATTATACATTTCCAATGGATTGCTCCCATTTCCAATATATCTTTTTCTATTTTGCAGGATGAGTTGAGTATAAAACCCAAAATATTCGGCGAAGTCGTTATCCATAACACGCTTTACAAATGAATGGTTTTAATTGACTACTAATAACACATTTTTAACTGTAAAACCAACAAACCGAATTCAATAGTTGGTAACACTACGTAAAATATAACCTAAACTGGTAACGACTGACGAGACGAGACAACCTTAAGGGCCCTTAAGGAGCAATCTGTCTTGCTTATACGAATAACGCACTTAAGACTTCACCAAGGGCGGTTTATGAATATGATTCGTTCACTTAGGAAACACTCAGTTTAAGTGTCGACTATGAATTCAGCCCTAAGAGTTCTAATAGGCTAATTTCTGTACAATGTTGTTAACTTTCAGAATAATGACAATGATGAAATAATGTTACCTGTATCACCAAATATGATATCGGACAATTGTTGAAGTCATTTGCTGTTATGTGTAATGATTATAATGTGATTCAAGAGTTTATAGGTTTTAAAACAGAACCATGCAAATGAAAAACTTCGAAAAACGTGATAAATAGCACCTTGAGAATAAAAACTGGGAAAACATCATTGCAACAAACACCAGCCCGAGAATGGCAGTGTTTCATACTTATTTTATAGAGTTTTTTTTCTGTCTTTGCTATACCTTTTAACTTAGATAGTTTTTTTACGTGGTAGATATAGCACCTCAAAGCACAAATCAACATCCTTTCACTCTCTGTATTATTGTATCGCGGACAACAGGTTGACTTGACACCATTGACAATAGGAATAATTCGTAACCCTAGAATTGATAACTTGGGTATCTCTCTGCAAATAGTGTAGCCGTTGGCACTCTCTTATTTTTATTTCAAAACATTCACATTATCTACATTTACTTGCCATTTCTGGTTCTTACTGTCTTTCTTCGCTGTGTCTTTGCTGTCCTCCTTATTTGTTATGTAATTCAGGTTACCTTAGCATGACTATAGCATATAAAAATGTAGGTATGAAAATGATCCTAAGAAATAAAACAAACAGGATAGTTTCTAGAGATTGTTCTCGATTCACCTCATTTATTAATTACTTGTGACCTATCCATTCCATCTGCTACACTCCAATAATTCATATAAATAATCATCGCTGCGAAGTCGACAAGTAACAGTTGACGTACCTCTCTGCAAGGTAGTATGTTACTTTTCCTCTTTCCTTTCATTGACCATTTAACTTGGTCAATTGTCAATAACAGGCTTTGATGGAATAGTTGCTATCATGCCAACCTACTGATCCCAAATTCGCGGTATCAATGCCGGTGAAAGTCTGGGGATTGTTGATGTGCCAGAAATCGACGGCATGCATGCGGAGGCTTGTTGGTATGTAAAACAGATCCCAGGAAAGACATTTGACCGATCCTGGTAAAATGGATTTAAATTACTGGATAAGATTGCGGATAATGTATCTGGGCCTGAGCTATCTTATATTCAAATCAATAATCAAAATTGGCGCACTAGCGCCCCTAGGGAAAGAAACGTCAAACTACCTTAGGTGTACTTGCTCAGGATGTTTCACAAGAAGGCGTTAGGGGCTTCTGGGACTAGTAATGTACTAATTAGTGTTGGCACTAAAATAAGAGAACGATTGCTAATACATTCGATGAATGGGTCGTTGCATTTGTAGCATATCTGCATTTGTTCAGATTCTGCTGCAAATCTCCTTCCGAGGAGATCCTTCTAGAAACCCGGCCGCTACGTACTTTGATTGCACCGGGGAATCTCAAGAGGAGGTGGAAAAAGAACGCATTAACGCACCCCTGGAAAGGAGAAGTCTTTAGGAGGCCCTTCAAGGCCGGTCTGCTTCCCGGTTTTCCATAATAAAAGCCCTCAGAATACTGATTAGGCAGTAACGGTGAAACAAAAAGAGGCAATAGAGGAAGTCCGTTTTGCAGAAAGGGCGTATTTTTGTGTAAAAAGTTCATAAAAAAAGAGTCACGTGTTACATGCACGGTATTTATTCTTTGGAGTTTGTGCGTTCGTATTTTTCATGACTTTGGAACAGAGATATAAATAAACAGAATGAGTTTATTGCCTCCAGAGGATACGAAGTTTACATTTGTCTCACATAAAATAAAGTTATCAAATTTCATGGAACAATTCAAGAAGTTCTTGATGTGCGTAGTTTGTTTCAAAAGTCAAAATATGATATTTCAACTATAGTATGACCATCCGCTAGGTGCACTCCATAAATTTCTCTCAACTGCACACATTTTGTGCTTCGCTAAAAATTATAGATGATTCGTATCAAATTTTAAGTTCTTGGAGTAAATGTGCGACAGTTCGTATTTGCTTTGTCTACGACAAAAGAAGATGTTTTTATAAATATAAAACCATAACCAATTCCCGAAAACTGAAACTATAAGCAAGGACGTAAGTATGGGTGTAATGAGAATGAAGAATCGAGTTGTTACTTTAGATGAGGAATACCAATACTATTATTAAATCCTTTTTCACAGGGGCCCAAATTGTGTAGAACTGTAAACACGGCATGAGAAATAAGAGGTAATATTTTGTTTCGTCTGTTTAATCTTCAGTTTAATGTGGAAAAAATAATATTTGAAGTAATTTTCACACGTTTAAATAAATTCCATATAATCTTCTGACTGAGTAAATTTGCATTACACGAGCTAAACAAAAAAAGAAATCTTTACAGCTTTTTGGATAATTCACCTGAGTTTTAGGGAAACTGATGAAAAGATGGCGTTATCAAGTGAAGTAAGGAGAGAAACATTATTTACAGAATGATATCAGTTACTTCATATACAACGAATAGATCTTCAAACAAAAATATATTTGCAAGCAAAATCAATTACAATCAATTTGTCACTCGAAGTACGCAGCGACAATTTGGAATTACAAGGAGATGAGAATCCGTTTGGAAACAAAGATTCATTTCGAGAAAGACGTGAAACAGTACGCACTGTTTGTTATACAAGCTCATTTGTACGGGTAACAATGCGGGTCGAGTAACAGCAGCGCTTTGAGAGATTTATCGTTTGGCCGTAGGCGCGACACGAAGGTTGGCGAACTATATTTCAACGCGCTTCGCAGAGAATAGAGAGCGAATTTGTAGCCTCGTTTTTAAAGTAATTACTTCGCGGTTGTCGTGGAAGATAAATGTCTAATGTGTTTCCTAGAGAATGATACGGGAAGAAGACGTGCCGAACGCCGCGCAGGGCACGTCACCGGGCAACACGCCGCTTCTAATTGGCGCGACGCCGGAGGCAAGCGGGCCGGCGGGCGCTCATTTGAATTACAAAACGGTTCGCAAAATCTTCAGCTTTGATTGTAATAACTTTCCCCGTCGGAGGCGCACTCTGGGAGTTGAAGGAGTCGCGAAGGGGGAGAGGGCGCAAATGGACGGGAGGTGGGCACCGGGAGGAGCGGGAAGGTGTGTGTGATAGGGAGGTGGGTAGGCGAGGTAATGCAGGGTGGGGAGTTGGGAAAGGTGGTGGGGGGAGATGGGCAGGGATTGAATAAGTGGAATGCAGCTGGGTTTGATTCACTGATAGTGATTCGGCGCGTCAATGAATGAGGTTATTAGTCCCGTAAGTATAGTGCATGTTTTTCAATGGGAGGTTGCTGTGATCTTTTCCCTTTGGATGGCGAGATCTGGCGCCGACCTACCGTCGACTAGCCGTTTTTTCCCAACCAGGTATCTCTCACCAGTGGGGCAATGCCCTAGCCGGAACCAGTTCTAAGTCCCCGAACGGTCTCCCAGCATGTGTGGTAGTGTAGTGCATGTTTGTGCAAGTGTATGTAAGGGTGAGGATGGGACACGGAAGAGGAAGGAAATATCGCACGCGGTCAGTGACCCGTTTGTTAGGGTGCTGCTCCCGAATTCGCCTGGTGTTGTTTGGAGAAACCACGGAGAACTACCGATCCGCCGCTAGAATTCTCGTCCAGACAGCGACTGAATTTGATCTAGCTGTAAAGCTAGTGTCGAAAACACTGCCGCGGACAGGAACCTAGGACCTCCCGGTCACAGGCAATGCAGTGACATCAGTTGATGCACTGAGCCACCGCTCCCGGTTGCAGCTGGGAAGGTGGTGATTGGGCAGGGAGGTGGAAATCATTAATTGTATGCGCTGGGAGCAAGGTGCATGGGACCGGAGGGGGGGGGAGGGTGGGGGGGGCGTGGTGTGATGGGTATGGGGGAGTGGTGTGGTGTGTAGTGGTGTGGTGTGGTGGAGGTGTGGCGGTATGTAGGTGGTGTGTGGTATGTGTGGTGTGATGGTGCGGTGCGGTGTGATGTGGAGTGTGTGGTGTGGTGTGGTGTGTGTGGTGAGTGGAGTGTGGGTGGGGTGGAGTGGAGGGGAGTGGAGGGGGTGGGGGGAGTGGAGTGATGTGGAGGAGTGGGGTGGAGTGGTGTGGTGTGGTGTGGTGTGGTGTGGTGTGTTGTGGTGCGGAGTGGTGTGGTGTGGTGTGTGGTGCGTGCGGTGTGATGTGGAGGGTGTTGTGTGGTGTGAGTGGTGAGGTGCGATGCAGTGCGATGTGGAGTGGTGTGGAGTGCAGTGAGTGATTTGGAGTGGTGTGGTGTAGTGTGATGTGGAGGGTGTGGTGTGGTATAGTGGGGAGTGGTGTGGTGTGATGTGAGGAGTGGTGTGGTGTGGTGTGGTGTGGTGTGCTGATGTGGGGTGGGGTGGGCGGAGCAACGCGGACTCTGTTGAGCAGGTTAGTCGCCTCTGGAAGCGGGCGAGAGGTTGATTTAAATGGTAAGCGAGTGTGAACTGGATCACCAGGGCTGCTGGCATATTTGATGAACTTGTGCCGCTCAATACAATTTTGCGCGTAGGAGGAAGGCGACGGCGCCGACGGTCTTTGGTGGTGACCCCATTTCATCCGTCGACGGCCCGAGATGAACCGCTGGACGGAAACGTTGCTGAAGGATGGCGAAAAGACATGCAATGCTCAGAGGGGGGTTTCGGAACTCGACCGTCACATGTCTCATAAAGTTTACGTCATTGTTCTTTCTCGTAATGAGAAGCTCGACTGTTTTCTGGAATTGCATTTTTACTCCTGCACGGCACTTGAAGATAGTTGGTAACTGGTTTTATTCTTTATTCTCTCTGTTGTATTTTGCTCAATTGCCTCATGTGAAGTTACACAGAATTCATGTTGGTTATATCCTAGGATGTAGATCTTTTTACGATTTGATTTTACTGAAG
Source organism: Teleogryllus oceanicus (assembly GCA_964035755.1). Classification (NCBI taxonomy): domain Eukaryota; kingdom Metazoa; phylum Arthropoda; class Insecta; order Orthoptera; family Gryllidae; genus Teleogryllus; species Teleogryllus oceanicus. The sequence continues at coordinate 16,789,996 of CAXIVR010000011.1, read as the reverse complement.
TGGTGTAAAAGGTTTGTTAAAATGATTCTAAAGAACTTTGTCTATAGAATGTTAGAAGATTGTTCAGTTATGCATATGTAGTAACTACTCTTTCAATATGAACAGTTTATTATTTTTAAGCTTTCTTAACTGTCGTTAAGTTGGTACCGCGAATCTGGAACATGCAGTGCGATTGCAAATAGTTTTTTCCCTTCTACATTGCGAGTAATTGTTTCGTTATTTCGAAGTTATGCTAAGATACCATTTAACATGCAGAAAACTTTATGAAGGGCCGGAAACAAGCAAACTAAGTCCAAAATGGGGCAAAATGGCGATTCCCAAATGCCAGGAAATTCCGCGGGAATTGAGAGATGAAAGAGGTCGAGAGGTCGCGCTGTCGAACGGAACGTCAACCGCAGGCGTTTCGCAGCCCGTGCTGCAGTCAGCGCGATCGCGGATCGGGGAATAAAAAAGCGAATCGCCAGAAGGGCGGGACGCAATTACGCCAAGTCGCTGGAACAGCCGTTCAAGCCACTCCGTCGTCAGCCTCGCCACGTCGCCCCGGCGCTCGGTGCTGCATCCACTGCACCAAATGGGTATGCACGGCTGCTTGTGGTCTTGTACGCAAAGCATGTCGTCATTGATGACTAGAGACCTTAACAATATGCAGTATGAAACGTCACAATATGTACTTAAACTTGTAACGAAACAGCAAGAATAGTAATAAATATGTAAAATCGGATAAAACATGTAATATTAAAATACTGTAATTATAATCACATTTACATAATACGAACTAACTTTTATAAAAAAAATCCTATAGAAATTAAAAAAAACATCCCAAAAGTTTTAAACCAGGAGTTGCGGCTCAGTGCATCAAATGATGTCACTGCTGACCGGGAGGTACGAGGTTCGAGTCCCGACAGTGACAAGATTTTCGACACTAGCTAGTAAGCCAAATTGAATTCACTCCTGTCTGGAGAAAATTCTAGATCAGAGCCGGCTGCTGTGGGTCGGTAGGTTTCAGTTTCAATATCAACACCAGGTGAATGCGGAGCAGTGCCCTAGCAGGACCGGAGCAGGGCCACGGACCGCGCGATCTTTCCTTCCTCTTCCTTCTCCTATCATCTCCTTATACCCACTTACACTAACATGCACTACACCACCACATATTCGGGAGACCGGTCGGGAGCTTAGAACTTGTCCCGCTGGTGGGAGATTCCTGTTAGAGAAACCCGCTGGTCGACGTAGGACGGCGCCGGATCGCGTCATCCAGCGGAAGAAAATCGCAGCCATCTCCCGATGAAAAACATGCACCAGACTTACGGACTAATGACCTAAGCTCTTGACCCCCTTGAATCACCAACAAACCCACAACTGAACACACGTCCTAAGATTTAACAACTTTAAAACTCAATGATATTCGAACAAAGAGAGAGTGTGTTCTACTTGAGCAATGATCAACTAACATTATTTTTTGTTCAAAATTTATTTTATTCACGAATAATCAGTGATGTCTATTGCACATTGGTCTCTTTGTACCTTTCCTGTCGTCCACAAAGCTTACAAGTGTACTCTCTTTGCCAATTCCTCCTTTGACGGAAAGTAACAAGGGTCACCAAGTGACTAGTTAATTCTTAAATGTGACGATTAAAGGATGTTGACATTTAATTTAAAAAGGCGTTTTTAAAGCCTAGTGGGTGTTCATTGAAAGGCTGTCCATAATACCTCCGTAAACATGGTGATACATACTAGCCTTCATGATAAAACAATATATTTTTGTCAAACATATTTTAAAGAATATTTTTATATTTATAATAGTGCTTATTTTATCACTTGTGTTTTGTATGTGCTAGGCACAAATTCATTTCCATTATTAACAAGGTAAAATGTCACTCTTCTTGTTAGGCTATTTTATTTCTTTGCCATCCTCAGTTTTTTCTAGGTGATAAAGGAGCAGGAAAGCTAGTAGGTACGGATTAAGGAAGTAAAACAGTAGTATTAAGGAAAGAAAATATCAGATACGCATTCGTCTGATGACAAAAACACTAATCTGTCAGAATAGAAATAAAAATCTGACCACCTACACCGTCCTGGCGTGTTTCTGAGACCGCCATCTGTTGTTGCAAGGATATCGGGATTTTATAGGGTAATGATCCATCATAGACACATGTCTCTGATAACTATAAGATATACTGCGGGCAGTAAGTTGAACTCCTTCCTATTATACTCAACACATTTGACAGAAATTCTGGTTTGGTTTGGTTTGTTTTCTTCGTGTTTCCGGGCGCGTCAATTGCTTTGGTCATTCGTCCCGTTAGTATAGTGCATGTGTTTCTCGGGAGATGACGGTGATCTTCCCCGCTGAATGGCGAGATCCGGCGCCGACCTACCGTCGGCTAGTGGGGTTTCCCCCTTACCAGGACTCTCCCACCAGCGGGCACCGCCCCAGCCGGGACAAGCTCTGAGCTCCGACCGGTCTCCCGGAATATGTGGTAGTGTAGTGCATGTTAGTGTAAGTGTGTGTGTAATGGGAGAGGATAGGACAAGGAAGAGGAAGGAAAGATCGCGCGCGGTCCGTGGCCCGTTTGGTAGGTACTACTCCGGCATTCGCATGGTGTTGATCGGAGAAACCACGGAAAACTACCGATCAGAGCAGCCGGTCTAGAATTCTCCTCCAGACAGCGACTGAATTCGACCCAGCTGGAAAGCTAGTGTCGAAAATCCTGTCGCCGTCAGGACTCGAACCTATGACCTCCCGGTCAGAGGCGCTGCAACAAAAATTCTGGAGACATTCACATTGGGTATTTGAACCTCAACACTATATTCACTGTTTATGCAAATTTAGACTCTGGTGCGAGCAGCACTGTATTGTTAAATACCAAAACATTTTTGGGAATTGTCACGTGGTGTTATTGGCGTGATTATACGAAGAAATAAGAGGTCATCTCCGTCAACTTTGTATATTTATTGAGACAGCTAGCTATCGACGGCTTTGCTGTCATCAGTCAACAATGTAAAGACAAGAAAATGTAAATAAAGTACCAATAAACTACAAAATAAGATAGAAAATTAAATTACACAATGTGAAATGCAAGGATATTAATATGCAGTAGCAAATGACATTTCAAAATAAACATTGCAAAGGGGGGTCAATGAAATTAGTAGATACATTTAAATATTGATATTGCAGACAAATAGCAGATAAAATTGTGAAAGTTTAAATGCAACGAAGGGTTAATATGGATAATAGAAGTTTAAATTACAAATTATAAATATAAATAACTAAATATTAAATTACAGTTTAATATATAAAGAAAGAATGTGTATATCTTTCTTTATTTATATTTATAATTTGTAATTTGAACTGCTATCTATTATCTATATTAATCTCCCCCGTTGCATTTCATTTTTTGCAATTTTATCTGAGAGCGAGAGAGGGAGCAGGAGAGGGAGCGAGAGAGGGAGCGAGAGGAGGGAGGAGAGGGAGCGAGAGAGGGAGCGAGAGAGGGGAGCGAGGAAGCGCGAGAGGAGCGAGAGAGGGAGCGAGAGAGGGTGCAAGAGAGGGAGCGAGAGAGGGGCAAGAGAGGAGCGAGAGAGGGAGCGAGAGAGGAAGTGAGAGAGGGAGCCAGAGAGATGGAGCGAGAGAGGGGGAGAGAGGAAGGAGAGAGGAAAGGAGAGGGAGGAGAGGAAGGGGGAGATAGAGGGAGGAGAGAGGAGGGGGAGAAGGAGGAGGAGCGAGGTAGGAGGGGAGGAGGGAGAGAGAGGAGGGGAGAGAGGGAGCGAGAGAGCAACTCGCACGTATCCGCAGCCGGCGTGTTGCAAATGCTTCTCCTCGGCGACAAGTACAGGAATTACGGACATTGAGGCGGCGCGGGCCTCGGCTGACCGGAGGCGCCGCTAGCGAACAATCCTGGTTAACGAAGCGCCGGCCTCCCAGACGCACGCGGCGGGGCGGGCGGGCGGGGCTGAAGTACTTCGGGGAGACAACGGCGGCGACGCACGGAGCGCTGGAGAGGAGGATAACGACAGGAGGACGGGGAAGGAGAAGAAGGACGAAGGATTATGTAGAACAGACAGGGAGGTCGAGACGGACAACACGGCAGAAGGAAAACAGGAGGCGAGGAAAGATGAAAGAATGGGAATGGCGAATGGAGAGGATGAAGTGAGAGAGGCCGAAGGAGGGAACGATTCTGCAGTACGACGAAGAGAGTGGTCAGCGAAGGAAGACGGAGAAGATGATGAGGGTAGAAGGAGCCAACGCAGGGTGGAGGGAGAATGACGGGGAAGGGTAGGAAGTGGACGATAGTGATAAAAGAGCTGAGGATGCCGGAAAGCGGAGGAGACTGTAGTGGGGAGGAAGATGAATAAGAGTAAAGAAACTGAGACAGGGCGAAAGATAACGGTAAGTGAAGTCGGCTGAAGAGAGCGCAAGGAGGGCGAAAAAGGGCGAGAGAGAGAGAGAGAGAGAGAGAGAGAGAGAGAGAATGAAAAGACATGAAAAGTAGGGAAAGAGGGCAATAAGAGACAGAGGGGGAGATGGGGAGGAGGCAGGGGGCGTGGCAGCCTGCTGTGCCCTTCGACCAGCGGCTGCGCTAACGAGATTCTGGTCTCGAGAGGCGCCGGCGCTCCCGACCGCTGACGTCCGAGCCGGGGCGGGCCAGGCGAGCTGGGATGAAACAACCTCCTTTAAGAACAACGCTTAAGGTCTAATGTCGAATGCCAAGCAACGTCTAATGTCTAAAGTCAAGCAAATTAAGAGAGTAGCATACTGTGGGCGATCGATTCCATCGGACATTACCATGTCGAAAGGGATATTTTTTATACTGTTCGTAGATCAAAGTATCCGGGAACATTAAATATTTAAATACACAATTCATATTTTATATATTTATTTGTTTATTTAAATTAAATAATAATAGTAAAAATAACAATGCAATTGACAATATTACTTATAATAATAGTAATAATGCCTAGGCGGAAGGGCAGGCCTTACAACCTAAACGCGCCAGAAAGAGACAATTGTAAGAAGAACAAAATAATAATAATAATAATAATAATAATAATAATAATAATAATAAAAGAAGAAGAAGAAGAAGAAAGAAGAAGGAAGAACTCCAAAGCACTTGTAATTGATGGAGACGTCTGTTATCCTCAATACTTACTGTTTTTGAAAAAGATTAGTGAAAACATGTCATCACTGTAGCAAATATCTAGAGATTGTGCATTTTTTATATGAAAATACAGATATGAATAACTTAAAAAACCTGAAACTTTTTTAATAGTTTCTAAACGGAATAGATTAAGAATAACATTCCTTTTTCTTTCGGTTTTTAACTCAGATGTTTGAATCATTATAATGTATGAACCACTATTTCTTTATTAAAAAAACTACGTTCATTTCATCGCGATTGGGAATTTTATTCTATTGGAAGTGTCTCACTCTAAACCTTTAACACTCTAGCGACAGCGAACGCAGCAGTAAAATAGAACAATGGCCCCGGAGCGCTTACTCCATAAAGAGTCCGTAAATGCGCATGCCAAATTGGCGTCGCCCTGTGACCGAAATTCGAATGGAGCGGTGAAGAATTTTATGCAGACGTCGCTTGCTTATTACGCTCGGCTTCCTGCGTGGGCGAGATCACGTAAGGAGCGCTGCAAATACGCAAAAAGGCGCCGGAACAAAGCCACGCGTAACAATAAGCGCGATCGATGGAGGCGGAGGCGCGTGGGGTGGGGTGGAGAGGGGAGGGTGGGGGGAAAAGAGGGGCAAGATCCTGGAAAGGTGGGAGGCTGACGACCAGGCCAAAAGCAAGAGGGGCGGGATGATGGCGGAGCGGGGGAGGGCGGGGCCGGGGAACCGGGGTCGAAAGGGCAGGGCGGCGAGGACGGGGCGAGGGACAGTTTCGGAGGGTGCCTACTAGAAGTGACGGGCTGAGGGAGCGGAAAGGGTGGCGTGGGTTATTGGGAGGGAGGTTTTCGGAGGGTGCCTACTAGAAGTGACGGGGAGGGACAAGGTAGGGGATGGGCACGGGCAGAGCCTGGGATAGGGTAGGGCAGAGAGGGTAGGGGAAGAGGTCAGAGCGTGGGGCAGGAAGAGCGGGTAGAGCATGAGGCAGGGCAGACCGTGGGGCAGGGCAGGGGGCACATACGGCATGGCAGGGCAGAGGGTGGGGGAGGGCAGGGTAGAGGACATGGCAAGGCAGAGTGTGCAGGGGGCAGGATAGAGCAGGGGATGAAAGGACAGCGGTGGGGGAGGGCAGGGGGCAGGGTGGGAGGGAGGTAGGCATGGGGCAAGGAAATATGGCAGGGCAGGGGCTGGAAAGGAGGGCAGGCGGGGCGGAGAGTGGAGCGGGGCGGGGAGGACAGGCTGAGAATGAAGATCCTGCGGGAAGAAAGGGATATTTTTGGTGAAAGACTTGAAGCTAAGCGAGGTGGGGTTTCGGGAGTAGGGGCGCTGGTCACAAAACAAGACCTCAAGCTTTCCAAAAGAGCGACCTTATAAAAACGAATTATCAGATGGAATCTCTGCATCATTACCCTTTTTTATTTTTTTATTTATCTTTCGTTCTCAGAATTCCTTTTCAGAATTTATTTTCGTACCATTTGTAAAAATACTTCATTTTATTTTACAATCGGATTTGTGTTTTTAAATTATTTAATATTATAACTTTTTAAAAATTCAGATATTTTCGTTCATCCTCTGTTATCTGATATTTACTCGTACTAATAAAGACAGAGAAAAGTAAAGCAGATGGAGAACAATGGATTTTCTGACTTTTTTATTGTAGATTAATTTGAACACGTTGTTGAAAACGAAATCAATATTATAATGTTGCGTTCCGAAGCATTTTTAATGTGGGCGATTTCTATAAGGATATTTGCCATAAATCGTAAGAAGCGCAAGGGAGGTTTAATGTTTTGCAGAAGCTCCAGAAAGAGTTTTAGATTGAGGAATAATAAGCAGTCCCACGAGAACCTCTTAATAATCTTTCGTAACTCTGAAAATGCTGCCGCTGTTTGGCATCTTCATTCAGGAATCAGTATCTGATCATGAATGAACATACGTAATAGATTACAATTATACATACGTCATATAATTATGCAAAAGTCCTGACCTAATATGTCTCAATGAACAATCAAAATTAAAATCCAGCCCCATCATAAATTTATTTTTCTACTCGTACTCTCATTGTATAATTGTCATTTGATGGCTCCAACCCGTTGCATAATGATACTCATTACGATACAGATTTCATTATGATACAGGCTCTTGACCACTCACAGAGAAGCTTACAAACCAAGTATTGAGACTTCATTAATCTTTGAAAATCGTTCTAGTAAATGTTTTGTTCGATTGTGTACATTAAAATTACATTTAATGTTATATTATGTTTATAAGTTTTAATAGGTTTTATTATAAGTAATCTGTAAGTGGAATATTATATAAAATAAATTGGATCGTAATTTCAGTTTGATCCTAATTGACTAGCGCAGTGGTAGTGGTAGAGGGAACATTTGACTGACGTTAAGATCAGAACGTAAGTTATTGTGTGTTATATGTTGCTGCCGTGTGTTTGTCTTTTAAAACCGGCCAATTCTTTAGTTTGAAATATCTAGTGAATCAGAGGAGGAGTTTGCACCTTCAGAAATAAGACAAAAGGCAAAAATGATGATCTCGGAATTATTGTAAGAGCTACTTTTTTATTCTCTCATACTGGTAAACCAAAGCCACCTGCGGCAGGTAAGGTAGTTGTCTTCTAGGTGGCCTTGGCTGAACCCTGGATGTCAACTTCCACGAAACGATTCAATGTAAAATTTTAACTTACAAAAGTCGTAGAGAAAGTACCGTATGAAACTCGATGTAAAGGGTATTAATACTCTCGTGTGAAATTTACGATACTTACTCATATCGTAATATCACACTCGTGCATTAATATCCATCATAACATCATCGTTTCATAAAGCACTATTATTGACTAGCGTTCCCAACCTGTTATTTCCTCTTTCACCATCCCTCAATTTGTTTTCCTTTGTACCCCGTACGAACCACAACATCGCGCCATTCTGGGACTGATCACTATATGTACTTAATGGGTTTAATCTATGTTACTTGGGTAAGTAATCTATTTAAATAATTTAAAGTGCACTCAGATTATGTAGCCTACTTCCTTGTATGACGTAGGTAATCATGTGTTAATTTGTTAAATTTATTTTAATAATGTGGAGCCACTGACAATGGGAAAGAATTCCCGAAACACGTGTATGGCTGGATTTTCTACACAGTAAATTTATATAGCCTACTAGTGTGGTTAATTCCTCTTCTATTATGAAATTTTAATCATGAACTACGACAAGATCTCCGCTGTCACTACATAATTTTATATACACACATAGTACAATGATAGTACTATAGATAGTACAATGTTTACCTTGAATGTAAAGGTACATATAAACATATGAAAGTCGAGAAATATTTCATAAATAAGCTTCCTTGGAAGCCTTCCCCTGACGCGGATCTGGGGATCTTTATCGAGCAGACACACCTCGTGGGCGGGCCCCTAATTGCGCCTGGAATTTTACTCTCACTTTCTCCGCCAGTTGTCAGGCTCAGTAAGCTACATCCGAACTGGATGATAGAGAGAAAGTGAGATATCGTTAGGGCAGGATATTGTCGGGGTTTACACGCCACAAGTGTGACATGGCTACTGTGGATTTTCAACCTTTCGAAACTCCGTACACCTCGACCGGAATCGAACCCGCGCACTGGGGGTTCTGAGGCCAGTAAGCAAACCTCCCACCCAGCAAGGCCCCTGCATCCGGCTGCAAGGAAACGCAAAAGGGGTGGGAGGCACGCGCTGCACCGCGCGAGGCGGCGGAGAGTCCCCGGGCGCCCTCGGTTTTGATTGATTGATTTTTTCGTGTTTCCGGGCGCGTCAACTGCTTCGGTCATTAGTCCCATTAGTGTAGTGCATGTTTTTTCGCGGGAGATGGCGGTGATCTTCCCCCGCTGGATGGCGAGATCCGGCGCCGACCTACCGTCGGCTAGTGGGGTTTCCCCCGAACCAGGACTCTCCCACCAGCGGGGCACCGCCCCAGCCGGGACAAGCTCTAAGCTCCCGACCGGTCTTCCGGAATATGTGCATGTGTAGTGCATGTTAGTGTAAGTGTGTGTGTAAGGGGAGAGGATGGGACAAGGAAGAGGAAGGAAACGTACGCGTAAGCTTCCGCGGCTCGAGTCGATGACTTCTTCGCTGTCCGGGTGACGCCGCGTAGTGGGCTGAGAGGCATTGACGATCAATGCCCTGATGAAGCCTGCGATATGTCAGGCGAAACGTCGACCTCTCAGCCCGCTGCCCGGCGTCACACCAGACGCAGTCAGAAGGAGGAAAGATAGCGCGCGGTCCGTGGCCCGTTTGTTAGGGTACTGCTCCGGCATTCGCCTGGTGTTGATCGGAGACCACGGAAAGCTGCCGATCAGAGCAGCCGGCCGCTAGAATTCTCCTCCAGACAGCGCCTGAATTCGACCTAGCTGAAAAGCTAGTGTCGAAAATCCTGCCGCCGTGGGGAGTGTAACCTAGGACCTCCGGGACGGAAGCGCTGCAGTGGTATGAGTTGATGCACTGAGCTACCGCTGCCGGTGCGGGCGCCCTCGGGTAGAGCGCGAGCGCCGCAGTGGGTGCAGCCAATAACGCGCACATGGCCGCGGGCGGCGGGGCAGGCGGGGGCGGCCTGTTGGTAATGATCATCAAACGGGGGCCTCCGCCGCTCGAGCAAGCAGCCGCGCGGCGGGTGGCGTTAGGGGAGCGGTGGGGGAGCGACAGGCTGCAATTGCGACGATCGGGACGTCCGGGGCGACGGAGCAGAGCCGATGCATCAGGAAGAGAGGCGAGATGAGGTGAGGTGAGCTGGGGCCTCAACAACCCACTTCCTACAAAATTAATCTTAAAATTATAATTAAGATTTAATATCGAATGAAAATTGATTCGATTTTGATTATATTTAAGGTTCTCTTTTCTTTCGGAAAACATAAGAATTAATTTAATAATTAAATTAAGAATTTTTTACTCTATTCCATTTTTAAATTCTATGTTTATCAGATTTTGATTTAAGATTATATTTTGAAAATAAGTATTCCAAAATAGAATCTTGAAATAATTATTAAGAACAGATTGGCTGTGCCGGATAATAATTACTAGATAAAATGATAAATATCAGACAGCAGAGACCAGATGTTTCCGCTACAGGGCTATCGGCGAAGGTCGAGAACGAGAAGAAATAAACAGTTTTCCACTCCAAGCGTGACTGATTTGGGTAGAGTCGTGGTATTTAGTGGAAGAAAGTGTCCGAGGAGAGATCTCGGGGGTTTTGTGGGTGGAGAAACTGCGTAGCGACGGGGTGTGAGGGAGACGACAATTCTATTCCTAATCAGGGTATGTCAAGTTGGCACAATCACCATAGCACAATCACATCAAACCAATGTACTAATTTGTTTAGCACTCAATTAGTATTGAACGTGTATTTAATTTTCTAACATGTTTTAGTTGCGTGTGCCCGTTGGTACTCTCTAATTCAATACTGGAAAATCGAGCGTGATAGCATAACTATGGGGTTTTTAACAATATTTATTTCATAAACGGCAAGAGTAATAAATTTCATTTTCGGGTAATAAATTAGTAATAAATTAGAACTAAATATTCGTATTAGTATGAATCGATTGTGCCCATTTTTTAAATTTGGTTGTGCCAATCACGTCAACACAACCACATTTATTTCATTAACGGCATGAGTAATACATTTAATTAGTCAGTAATAAATTAGTGATAAATGTGTATTAAATATTCCATTTGGTTTGATGTGATTGTGCTATGGTGAATGTGCCAGGTTGACACACCCCGTATTCATACTTTGATTTCCAGTCGAATTAATATTCTGACTCTTATTCAAATCCTGTCTTGGATTTTGGCATTGCATTGCATTGCATTACGAGTCTGACATTATGCGAACTTAATTATGTAAGTTTAAACTGAGGAGTTTCGACTGTTAATTCGATTACAAGTGAACAGTCTGTTCGTTTCCGACTGGTTCAGAAATCTGTGATAGCGCTAAACATATTATCACGGGTTGAATGCTTACATTTTTTTTCCAAAAGAAGACGTAATTTTCACGTAATGTATGGTTGACATCAATTTTTAATATAAAAAAAGTTTTCTTAAAAAAACGCTCCAAATTTTTACTTTCTCGTGCGTACGGAGTATAGAGAAATTTATGTGATGTTGCGGAAAATCGATTTCGAGATTTCAAAGGAAATACACGATTTGGGGTCCCTGATTCTGAAAATGTAGTTTTTTCAAAACGTCCCTCCGTCTGTCTGGTGTATGTGAACAACACTAGCGCCTAAACCATGCGGAGGATTGCTTCCAAACAAAATAAATCCCTCTCGATCTCGGCTGAGTCGAAGGCCTGCGATTTTGATAAACATTCATTAATTTTTGAGGTACTTAAAGCTCCTGGGACATTTTCAAACTTTTCTCAAAAATGGCTCCAAATTTCTTCTTTAAATTTCTTGTAAGAATAAAGTACACTTATAAATGTGGCATAGGTCAGATATTTGCAAGAACATATAAGATGACATACTATATTGTTCTATTCTTTGTTTTTTTTTTAAATTACCAAAATGTAATTTTTTGACTTGTCTCACGTCGTTAATATTTATATTATCTGTGATTATTTACATTACTGTATTTATGAGTTTATGTGCTTGAAATGAAACAGGTTATCGATGGTTAGTAATTACAAGAAACTACAATGTACATTATCTCTGTAAAGGAAGATGGGAATAATAATAATAATAATAATAATAATAATAATAATAATAATAATAATAATAATAGAGTTCGAGTCTGGACGCCGTACGAGTAGGTCGTGCTGTGAACAGTGGTGTATAAACGATACACGAGTTATTTACCTAACTTGTTGTAACTATACGAAGCTGTTTCTAATACTGTAAGCAAAAAACAGTATATCATCTCGTGAATTTCACGTACAGCTGCCTCTGCAGCTGTACCTTCAGGAAAAATGGATTCTCCTGACTACAGGAGAGACATAACCCCCAACAGTACGGACTCACAACAAGGTATGCCATTAAAGAAGTCATATGCAGGTGCTACATCATCAGATTCCTTTCCATCTAAAGAACAAGCAATTGTAATCGAAGCTCAAGAAGGACTTTCAATTAAAGATTATATTAGCAAGGTTGCCTCTATTGTTGATGCCAGTAATATTAGATTTGTTTCACGCATATCTAACAACCGAATATGCATATTTCTGTCAAGTCAAGCCGTTGCAGATAAGTTCACTGATAAAAATAAAACTATAGTTATTAAGAATCGTGAACTCAATGTTAGACCTCTCATTAGTAAACTTAAAAGGGTAATTATATCCAACGTGTGCCCAATCATACCTCATAATATAATTGAAAAGGAGTTCACCAAAAGGAAAATTACATCTTCCAAGATCTCGTTCATAAAAGCAGGAATATCAGAACCGGGCTTCTCGCACGTACAGGCTTCAGAGGCAGTGCATAGAACCTGAAGATCTAAACAAACTACCAGATTCAACTGTTGTTTATTTTGACAATACCTCATACCGTATATACTTCTCTACTGATATCATGACCTGTTTTATTTGTAATCAAGAAGGACATGTAGCTCAGCTTTGTCCCAGTAAACCCAGTGGAAATGATGAAATGGAAACTGAAGTTACTCAACAACATAACCAAAGTCTATCTTCTATACCAAATCCTCAACCTGCAGATAACATCAATGAAAAAGTAATATCACCCTCTACTGATATGAATGTAACCTCAAAAATACCTCCACCATCTAACTCATCCACTCAAATTGAAGAAACTATTCACACAAAAGAGAGTGAAGACAACACTTTGAAGAAAGATCTTGAGGCCAATAATAATGCCCCTATATTAACCCAATCTCAATTTGGTGACTTCCCTGCCCTTCAAACTCCACAATCAAACAACCCCAACTCCACAAATAATTTGATTAAGAAACGACCTATATCCTTATCATCAACAACCTCAGACCCACTTATTGAACCCTCATCAGAACCTGATAAACATCTCAATATTGACCTCACTGCAAAAGAAAAAGAGAAGAATTATAAAAAGTCAAGATTAGAAAGTACTAATATTGAAGAATCTGAAAAACTGAACACCCAACTGGCCCCTCTCAAGGAAATATTATTGGACCCAAACAACAAATATCCCTTGAATTTTATTCAAATGAAGAGTTTTCTTGAGAAAACTAAAAACAGTACTGAGATAATTGAAATAGTTCTAGAATGTACCCCTGATTTAGCTCAATTGATCAAATGTTAGAAAAAAAACCCTCCATCCAAGGATCAAGGATAAAAATATGAAGAAGATTTACAAATCTAAAAGAAATTAAATAAACACATTAAAAACAATGAATCAGATTACTCTAGTGAAATTAGTTAAACATTTCATCCTATCAAATTAAATATTAACTAACAATGGTTGAGCATATTATAATGGAATATCAATGGATTTAGGCCTCAAATAGAAAATCTATTAATTCTGATTAACAAATATAATCCAGATGTAATATGCTTACAGGAAACTAACAATTCAGAAAGGGTGATACCACAATTAAAAAATTATTCTGTATACTTAAAGAATAGAAATAATCCAAGAATATCCAGTGGAGGCATAGCTATATATATAAAATCACTTATTCAAGCAGATGAAATTCATATAAACACCAATATTGAATGTACAGCAGTCAAAATCAACATGGGAAGAAAATATTATTTGAATTATTGTAATATCTACCTCCTAATAGTTATAATTTTACAGAAAATCAAATATAGTAAAACTCATAGATCAGCTACCTAAACCTTTTATTATAGTGAGTGATTTTAGCTAGTCACAGCCTAATGTAGGATCTTATAAAGATGACAGTAGACCAAGATTATTAAAAAAAATATTAGAAGACTTAAATATATTGATACTTAACAAAACAATACACTCATCTTAATAATACACACAAAAGGTTCCAGTGCAATTGATCTAACAATATGTTCATCTTCTTAGCTACAAATGGGACTGAGTACTACAGAAGACTTACATGGGGATGACCATTTCCCATTCTCATATCTTACTGTAATAATACCTCAATGTCTGCTTGCACTATCCTATATCATCCTCGATGGAAATTCAAGACAACTAACTTTGATAGATACAATGAAATATTATCAACAAAATAAATGAAATTAATATATTAGAGAAAGGAATTCCCTCAATCTCCTCAATAAAAATTGAAAACTGACTGATCTCATCCTCAGAAACAAGCTGATGGAAACAATTTCAAAATCTTCAGGAAAACCAATAAGGAAAAAACTACCTTGGTGGAATGAAGACTGCAAAATGCTCATAAATTATACGAACACTCATTCAACAAATACAAGGCATCAACCATAGAAAATCATATTGATTATAAAGAACACGAGCAAAAGCAAGACGAATATATAAAGAAAATAAAAGGCAGTGTTGGATTGATTTTATCATCAATAAAATTACTTCTCTAACCCAGCAGACAATTGGAAAAAATCAAAGCTATCAATAGTTTACTTTACAAGCAAACCTTCAACCTAAATTTATGAACATAACGACAGAACTACCTCTTCTAAAGAAGAAATTGCGAACATTCTCGCTTCTACATTTGCTAATAACTCAAGCGACAGCAACTAACTATAGATTTCAAATATACAAATCAATTCGAATATAACAATGGATAAGATTGTAAAGCAAAATTCGTCAAAGTAATCCTGCATTAAATTATCATACAAATTACACAAGAAGTTGAGATTGTACTATCATTACTGAAATTCAAGCCCAGGACCAGATGGAATATACAATGTCTTTCTAAAAGAACTGCCGACAAATGCTATTGAATATCTAACTCGACTCTTCAATGAAATAACCTTAGATTTCCTGACAAATGGAAGAATCTATTGTTATCCCGATTCTTAAACCTAATAAAGATCAATAGCGAATAATTACAGACCTATTTCCTTAACGTCCACCCTCTGCAAATTACTGGAAAAAATTGTCATTAGGAACAATTGGTACCTCGAATATCATAATAACATTTCACCATTCCAAAAGTGGTTTCAGACAGAAATCGGTGATTTCTACAACTGGCCATCTAGTAAACATCCATAGTGACATTTGTGATGCCTTTATAACAAACCAACATCTTGTGACTGTTAGTTTAGATATGGAAAAAGCTTACGACATGGTCTGGAGAGATCGAATCATCAAAATTCTCCTCGAAATGGGGATAGATGGCCAAATACTAACTTTCATAACCCAGTTCATGAAGAATAGATCTTTACAAGTTAAATTCAAGAATACTTTTTCGAACAAATATACAATAAAGAACGGAGTGCCTCAAGGATCTGTGCTTAGTGTACTACTATTCTTGATTGCCATAAATGATATCTGAACCATATCCATCGACCAGTGAAAGTATATTTGTTTGCAGATGATATCACTATAACATTAAGTGGAAAAATATTAAAACATCTCAGAACTGCTTCAAATTACTTTAAGAACTTCAAGATTGGTCAATACGACAGGTTTCAGATCTCTAAATCCAAATCTGAATATAGTCTTCAATAAAAGGAGTAACTTATCGGATCAGCTAAAACTTACAATAGGACCACAACAACTTAAATGTTCTAGCCTAATCAAAATTAGAATATTATTTGGTAGTAACTAACATAGATACCACATATTAAGAATTTGAAAGCTGAATGCCTTCCCGAAGAATAAATGTATTAAAAGCCATTTCACATCAGCATCGTGGGGGCCGACAAAATGTTATACTATCAACACCAAAGCTCTCATTCGTTCTAAGATAATTTATGGAGCAATTATTTACCAGTCAGCTAGGCCAGCATTAAATAGTCTTAATCCAGTCCACTCAGCCGGGTTAAGACTTGCCATTGGCGCATATCGAACAGAGTCAATTTCCCGAGTATTCTTGCGGAATCCAATGAGAGCCTCTTCACATCAGAAGAAGAAAACTATGCTTTTTCTTATGCCAGTAAAATATCATCCACTCCTAATAACCCTGTTTATAAGAATGTTTCTCCAGAAATATTACAGAAAAGTATACAGAGAGAAAAGTATGCTCCAGAAACCAGTTTATCTCCTGAACCAGTATCTAGAAGAAATTCACTTCACATTCCTCTGTTCGAACTACGGTTAGAAAAGACCTCCATAGTTCCTTCCTAATAAATATCAACATTAGCCTTAATGATCTTCCAAAAAAGGTAGCTAATACGTTAATTTACAAGCCTACTTCAACGAAATCTATAACAAATACATTGGATATACGCATCTTCACCGATGGCTCCGTAAAGAGATCGGAGCTGTGTGCAGTAGAAATTAAAGAGACACTATTACAATCAGGCTAAATGATTATTGCTCTATTTTTTATTGTAGAAGCATACGCCATCCTTCTCGCTTTCAAATATATTCAGAACAAACCGAAGATAAATTTGTTATTTTTACAGATTCAAAAGTGTGCTAGTAAGTTTAAGTAATACGAAAACCAGGAACCTATAGTAAATGGGGCAACTAACTTATATTATGACTTATTACACATCAATAAAGAAATAATTCTCATATGGATACCATCGAACCGAGGTACTGCCGGTAATATGTTAGTTGATGAAGCAGCTAAAGACTCTATTAATTCACCTTTGGAAGAGCATGCAGTTTCCCACAACGACATCAAAAAAGAACTTCACCGAAGAAACAAGGATCTTTGGAATACTGAATGGACAAGATCACCCAACCTACTACATCAGATCCAGGAAAAGTATCTTCGATGACCACCTTCCTTACTTCTGAAGAAAATATCAAACTGCTCACGCGTTTAAAATTGGCCATTCAAACTCACCCATCAGCATTTACTAACAAAGAAATACAAAAAAAATTGTGACCAATGTCAATCTGCCCTCTCTATACCACACATATTATTGTTCTGTCCATTTACAAAGACATCACAAAAATATGCAATACCTCTCTCCTCTTCAGAAATCCTTAACAACAAACACCACATTGAAAATGTCTTGGAAATTTTTAAATTAACCTTATCAATGGCTGTAAGAAACTAAAATCTATTAAACACCAATATTGTAAATATTGTATTAAAAATAATGTATAGTAACGCCCAACATACTTATCTTTGACAGTGTTTGTTCTCTGTTTTATATTATATTTGCTGTTGAATGTGATTGTTAATTGTCCTGATGTTAAACACCTATATTGATATTTGATTATATATTTATGGCTAATTTTAGAATTCTGTGTATGCTCTATTTGTATACTGTATATACTGTGTATTTTTTGAATGTGGTCGCTAATGACCTAGTAGTTCATACGACCTTTTTAAATAAAGAAGCAAATAATAATAATAATAATAATAATAGTAATAATTATTATTGTATTATTAATAATGTTATTTTAAAAGAAATTAAATACTAATTATTAAAAGGAGTTTCACCAAAACATCTAAATGTTTTTTCTTTATTTTTTCAGTAATAAAACAAAGAATCATATGAAGGTCTTATTTTCAGTGATACCTCCTGAATTGTCGAAATTGCCTGTTGATGTTAAGGTTGGGACAATTCGATTTTAAATGGCCCGAGTTGGAACGTGACAGGTTACATGGAGAGGTAAGGCACACAGAGTGTTAGCTCGGAGGAATTGAGTTCGAGTTGAAAAATAGTGTGAGATAGTATATGCTGTTGTAGCATCACTAGTTAATAGTATTAATAGTATCAAGTTTCCTCGTAGTGATCAAATCAGACATCAATTGTGCATTAACGTTGGAAAATTGCGTTAAATGTTATAGAATTCCTACATCTCTCAAGCCCCATTTCAGAATTTTATGAAATATTTACAGGCTTCCGTAACAATCTGGCCTTATCTAAACGTCAAACTTCACTGTAAAGTTCTTGCTTGGCGCTTCGGAATCAGAACTTACTATTCGTGAAATCTGATTTCATTTCGTTTTAGAGGGAGTAGTTTACTACTTATGAGAACAGGATTTATCCACTTTTTGTGTATCAGGGCCTCACAATACGAGTTTTTCTGTTGAAAAATCTCCGTTTTGTATCACAGCATTTACATAACTTTCTCTATACATATATTACTAGGTATACGTGAACATATAATCATATTCTTTGTAAACACAAACTTGTTGCCAAGCAACAACAAAAAATTTATGAAGGTCGATTGTCAATATAAAGTAAAGAATACAGAAAGTGGACAATCTAATTACGGTAAAAGTATAAAATATTTTCAATTAAATTAAGAAAAATTGAAGAGATATTATTTTTATAATATGTAAAAAACATTTATAATTGAATTTCTCGAAATTAATTCTCCAGTAAAGTGGAATGTTCAAATGAGTTACAGTTAAGTAGTTTAGTAAAGTGATTGTTTATTTATAGTAGACAAAACAGAGCTCCACATCAAAATATCGAACTCGTCAGCTACTGTTTTTTGTATTTATAATCATCGTCACTCATGCTTTTATGATGAAATCTCATTTTGAAATTCACTAATTTAAACAGAATAACCGCATCAACCACACGTGTCCAAAATGATCACATCCGGGAATTGTATTTGGGACAGGAAATTGATTATTCCGTGTAGTGGCGTACATCAATGGAAATTAATCTCGACAGGGGAGCGGTTAGGATATCGCTTCACATGAGAGGTAACGAATTCGATTTCCAGACTAATGACGTACGAAAATGCAGCATTTAACTAGCACAAGAACTTAATGATAAGTTTTCCAACCAGTGAATATTTAGCATTACTTCTGGGAGAGAAACTGGATTAGGCGAAATATTAAAGAAGTGTAATAGTAAAGAAAATATTCAAAATAAACGCTGAATATAAGCAAATACATCATTAAATAAACACAAACACACACACATATATACACTCACCCGATTTGGAAACCACAACGATTAGACTGATCATAACACCACGACTGGGACATAATATCTGCCTATAACCCCCTATAAACAAAATGGTTGATGCGAATCTAGCAAATTTATTCCAACTGAAGATAAATACAATAATATTAGGATATCTAAATGCCAAGAACACTAACTGTGGATGCCAAGCAATTAATCGCGATGAAAAACATTTGAACAAATAAAAAAACAAAACAAAAATAATTTCCACAAAAGAGAACTTACTTATTACCCTTATGATCGTTCAGAAGTTCAGATATTCTCGATATAGGAATTACTGACTCTGGCATTCAAATTTATTCAGTCCTTGAATTTAAACTAGACTCGGACCAAAAATAATAACTATACTCTAATAACTTTCCAACATATGCCTCCACCTCATTCCCCAAAGCCCAAAAGTAACACTAAATACGAAAATGAATTGGTAAAAAATTCCAGAACACCATAAGAAGTGCCAGCTCCAAAATATAAAATTCTAAATATTCCAACTGGAATAGAAAATACAATAACTCGCCTCAACACACTAATACACTTCACAATGCATACTTCACAAATAAATTAAGAAAAAAAGGAAGCATTCTTTGATGTGATTCTCATTCGCATCTGGATGTTTGATGGGCCTTTTTACAATATACACACTTTATCAGATTGTTTGGAGAATCAATTGTGAGATTTTTTTATTTAAATCTGTAAATTTACAATCTGTTCAAAACAAGAACAATAAGTAAATATGCTGTTAGAAATTACAAACGTGCATGGAAAGGTCACCCACTAGTGATCTTCTTTTATCATATTACACACTTGTAACAAGCACATGTTGACATTGTGAGATGTAGGCGAGAATACGTGCCGAAGTGTGGGGGATATCAACCGTTCTTTTCAATGTGCCAATAAGCTTGAAATTGAGAACACTGTACTGGTCCTGATCTATGACGTTCTTCTACGGAGATTATTGCATTAAATAATTTTCTTTGTTTGTAGATTTCCATTCCGGCATTCGTATTTCAGAGGGTAACTGCGCACTAAGACTGCTGTTTCCGGTTAGTATCTCACCGTCTAACGACCTTTATTACAAGATACCTTTTGGTGACGAGATCTTGAAAGAGTTCATCTTCTGTGGACAAGACTGGTACATTTCTTAATTGATACTACTGAAATAGCTGATTTGGATCTGGATACGAACGGAAATATAATTCTTTTTTTGATAGGGGTTTCACAATGTGATGTAATAATCGAGTGTGTTGACCTTAATTTCTGTATATGATCCTCTGACATGTAATAATATTTGAATGTTTAAGAAGATATTTTATTTTTTCTAATAGGTCTGCGAGCCCTGGTGAATCAGGAATAAGCATTGGGGGTATTTTTAATTATTCTGAGATGGAGAGATCTCTGCAAATTGCATCGCTTGTATCAGGGCCCGATGTACAAGTATGAAGTTAAAATATATTATTCATTGGTATGTTATAGGTTGGCAATTTGTCGGAAATTGGGGGCTGGTTGAATTGAGATCCATTACGTGCAGGGAGCCCATCCTGAGGTTGTATTCTTGGCCTTTTTAACAAAGGCTCAGGCAAGCTCCTTACCTGCTTCATTGGTTGAGAATCTCCCATTTGCGGTGTCGTCTGATGGCAAGATTTCGGTAGACTGGCTGGCTAGTCGAATATATTTTGCACTGATTGAAAGCCACGCGGGCACGTCACTGCAGGTGCGTCGACTGTTCTCCGTGGGAAATTGTTTTAGCACTGATAAAATAAAACTGTCACAGCACTGCACTATGTGAATCACAACACTAGTTCACTGAGCGGCCTGGCTCGCCCGCAAAGGGCTTATCGGATAACTGAACAGCGCTAAGCTACGGTAGCGGTCCGCGCAGGTCGGCAGCTTGGCTAGGAATGTGGAGTCATTTGTGACGCACTCTTGCAGTTTTTAGACAATCTTAATATTTGAAGTCGTAGGCTTCCGCGGCCGGAGTCATGTGGATGATCTTGGCTGTCCGGGTGACGCCGCGTCGAAGGTTGTGTTGCCGACGTTTCGACCATCTTTTCGTGGCCTTGCTCAGGGCTGGTCGGCAGACCGGACAGCCAAGATCATCCACAATCTTAATATTTGATGAACAACTGCAAATCAATGGAGAATCAAGAAATTACTCAGGACATATCCTGTCGTGTGGCTAAAAATTTAAATCGACAATGCTGATTAGGAAGAAAATTGCTCAGAGAAAAATCCTAGTATGATTGACTTTAAAAACTCACAATTGTGGCTTATGCCAGTCAACTTATTCACACGTTATATCTGTGCCGCCAAAATGCCTCTTATCTTCGTGGTGGGCATAGTTTTCCCCCCGTCTTGAGTTCACCCCTCGACAGAGAAGCTTTGACTGATGTGAGAACTTTTTGCTGACGTTAGATGCAAACTTCGCTTGGGATAGAAGATCTCCACCACCAAATTTTATAAATCAATGAATATTTAACGAAATCCTATTACTTTCAAGCTCTGAATCTTCAAAATTAGCAACTTCGGGCTGACCTGGGTGGCCGAGGTGGCTAAGAGATAGTATCGACTCAGCGCATCGGTCCGAAGGGTCGCGGGTTCGAGTCCCGCCTTGGGCATGGTTGTTTGTGTCTTGACTTTGTATGTGTTGTCGTGGAGGGCCTCACGTTCTTCTGACCCCAGATCAGAGGAGCTCGCAAGTGTGTTGGTCTAGTGTATGGTCGCATATGTCCCCATCGGGACGTAAAGGGTAACCGGCTGTTGACTGGATAAAATCTCTAGAAAAAAAAGAAACTTTGGACGATTTTCGATTATTTTAAACTAAATAATAATTTTTGGTTCAAAGAGACCATAACCTTTGTGAAGTGATAAAGATGCAGAATTAATATCAAATGTAATTTTCGAACCCTTAAATGTTTAACAATGCTGATATTTAGAGACGTTTTAATATTTTATAAAATTGCTTTAAATATTCTCAAAATCAGCTCTAGTCGCAAACTTTTAATGAATGTTGCTAACAATGCTATCCGTTAATACAAATATACTTTTCATTACGACTTTATTACAATCATTGTAGTTCGAAACATCGAGCCGGTCGTAATATGGCATTTCTAAATTAGATCAGCAGTATCTGTAATTCGATGTATTTTTTCGAGTATTCAATAATTTCGTAAAGCATTATAACTGATATTCAACCAAGTTCATGATACACGATACGAAAAATTATTTACTTATTGATTTGGTAGTTTTAAATCAGTATTTTACAAAGTTATATTGAATATACAAGGACACCTTATACCTAGGGTTGAGATTTATGATGTAAGTCCAAGTCATCATTTCAGTTTCAAGGTGTTTCATTAATTTCAAAGCCGCGAAGAAATTGAAAGCAGACTAATCAGTTTCCGGATATGAGAGAAGTATCCATGGCTTTGATACCCAAGAGCATGAGAATAAATACAAAAACTACGAAATAAAAATGAAAATGTTGACCAAAAAATGGAATTATTTGACTTATTCCTCCTATTCTCACATTGCGCGCGATGATTGAATTCTTATACCCAGCGCGTCATTGCTTAGGAAACAGCTCACGTGATGTGACAGCAAGGCTGGACAACATGGATAAGAGCCAAAATTTATTGCCTTTTTATCCTTGAATATAGATTTTATTACATGGGAGCTTTTTCCCCAAAATTTAAGTAGTATATGACTTAGTGTAGGGATCACAGAATTTTGAGAATGTGCACAGAATTCACTTCTCCCCATAGCACGTCACACCGAGTTTTAACTGTTTGTTTGACGTAAAATAAATAAATAAAAAAACATCACAAGGAAGAGGCCGATCGCTAGTAAGTATTTGCTATTCATGTGTTGCGTTATGGAGGAGCAACCTTTTGATACGTAAAGAACTGTTGTCCTGTGTATCCGTAAATAGTATAGTCCTAAATATTCTCAAATAGTAAACAATATTCGTGAATACTGTTTGTGTTAAAATATTTAATGTATTGCAAAGTAATAGGCGGGAATTATATTTGTTGTTCTTGAGAAGTGTACATGCTACTTTCTAAAAAAAAACATTTTGTGTGATGATTTACTTTAGCAATATTTTCGTTGCCAGGGGTCACTTGTTTTGTATTGATTTTAAACTTTTTTTCGCACTTGATACTCAACTCTCAAAAGAAACGTACTATTTTCTATATACACCACCCAAAAAGGTTTTTTTTTTTTTTGGTTTTCGGAGTAAAACGAAATTTGTAAGCTCTGATTTATCTGAATTACTCTACTGTGAATCTCAGCTCTAGAAGAGGATCTATAGTGAATGGAAGAAAACGTACCAGGAGCGGTAGCTCAGTGCATCAACTACTGCCACTGCAGCGCCTCTGACCGGGAAGCCCTAGGTTCGAGTCCTGACGGCGGCAAGATTTTCGACACTAGCTTTTCAGCTAGGTCGAATTCAGTCGCTGTCTGGAGGAGAATTCTAGCGGCTGGCTGCTCTGATCAGTAGTTTTCCGTGGTTTCTCCGATCAATACCAGGCGGATGCCGGAGCAGTACACTACCAAACGGGCCACGGACCGCGCGCGATCTGTCCCTCTACCTTGTCCTATCCTCTCCCGTTACACACACACTTACGCTAACATGCTCTACACTACTACATATTCCGGGAGACCGGTCGGGAGCTTAGAGCTTGTCGCGGCTGGAGCGGTGCCCCGCTGGTGGGAGAGTCCTGGTTAGGGGGAAACCCCATTAGGTTGGTGCCGGATCTCGCCATCCAGAGAGGGGAAAAGCACCGCCATCTCCCGAGAAAAAACAAGCACTACACAAACGGGACTAATGACCGAAGCAGTCGGCGCGCCCGGAAACACGAAAAAACAATCAATCAATCAAGAAAACCTAATTATAGCCATTCCTCTTGCTCAGTGCCATCACACGTGACCTCCACAGTGCCGCGGGCATTGTCCGCAGGGACGTCGGTGCGGCCTTGCAAATTATTACCGCACAAACTTATTGGCGGGAGTGGGGGCGTCGCTGTTTCGCTCTCGCGCGCACGGGCAGGCGGGCGGGCAGCCTGGCTTTTGGCGGGAGCTGTACCGCGACGAACATGTCTTTGGGGGGTTCTTCTCTTCCAATTGAACTTGTGACTTTGTGACAACTTGGGAATGTTTCGTCGTGCCGCCGTAAGCAGCTTTGAAGTCGGCTCCAAGACGGTAACGTCCCAGGGTGCGCTCTCAAAGCGCTGCAGGAGGCCTTGGGTTGGTGGTGGTGAGGGGAGGGTAGAGGAGGGGAGGGTGCCGGCGCAGCGGCTCGCGGAGGAAGGGGAATGCAGCGGGAAGAGAGCAGCGAGGGGGGAAGTAGGGGAACGGAAGCTACAAAGCAGGTTAATGGGATATACGGAAGGGAGGGATAGAAAACAGGCCGCGGGTTGGCAAAACAATAACATACCAAGGAAAAAAAAGTCAAAATCTGACTGTTAAGTAAATTTGATTTTGGAAACGATAGAAGTGAAACACACTGATTTTTGCGCTAAAAAATCTCTACCTTCGCTTCGCAAACTATAAGTGACTTACTTGATAGTTCGACTGGAACTCAATATGAAAAGAAATAGTGGACAAAAAAATGGGAGATGAACATGAATTCTATTAAATTTAAGAAATTACTAGTGTATTCATGCAAGAACTCTTGCATATTAAATCCCACCCTCTTTCCTATTTTATCAATTCCGTATTAAGCCTGTAATATATATTTTTCTTCAAGACCGTCTTATCCTCCGTCTCTTATTCTACATGTCTCCTTTTAACTGACAGCAAGAAAATGCAGCATTGTCAATACAAACTACTCTTATTTCATATTATTACCAAGCAGAGATGTACACCGTACACCCATGTAATTCAATCGCGTGGAATATTAAGTAATTAGCTCAATTTTACATACAGTTGCAGATTCCACTGTGTCTGAACTGGCGGGGTAGAATCGAGAAGCGTCAAACTAGCAAAAATGTAATAGAATGTTCAGAAGATCTCATCCTATAGATTATGATGGGCGGAAAGTTTCTATGAGACCTTAAAATATCTGACGAGAGTACAGAAAATGGGGATTTGCAACAGCAAAAATTCACTGTATTGAAACAGAATATGTGAAACTGTGAAACAGAATATGTGAAAACTCAAGCTTATTTATTTTTCGTCACATGACTTCAGCTGTATTATAGGAAGCGACAAAACGAGAACTTGAATTCACTCGTAATCTCACGAAAAGAAATTCCCGTTTTAAAATAAATACTGACATTTTGCAGCCAAATCAAAACAATATTTCGTTGATTTTGTATTTTTACATTCTTTCCACGTATCTAACAAAATCATTTAAACCTCTCATAAGCCTATTGGATGCGTAGTTTCCCATTAACTAATAAGTTCATCCGAAATTAGAAATATAAATGTTTTTTCTGAGTTCTTGGGTATATCATGATTTCAATGACACTTCACACACTAGGAGAAGCTAAATTTTCCGTCAATTTATGCGAATATTTAAAGTAATAAAGGAGACCGGAGCTGGTTGACGCAAGGCTTTAGTTGGCACTCTGATCCTCACATTGACGACACCGCTTCCAGAAGCCCTAGCCTTTTGTTCCGTGTCCTTTATGATGTAACCAACTTACCACATATGTCTCAGTATGAGCGGTGCAACGACAATGGAACCGTGATCTTAAATGTATTTCAGAGTCTGCAGAGGAATATTTTCGTACATAATTAATTGTCGCCTGTAATACTGAAAAGGAGAGATTTTGCCCCCCTCTCTCTCTTATTCACCACAAAATTTCAATGAAGCTCTTTTTCCCCCCGTGAATCAGTTTTTACTTTCTCGTATACGTACGTATGTACAGAGTAATATTGTAGTATAGAGAAAGTGAGTTTTCTCGAAGCAAAAAACGGGGATTTCGAAAGAAAAATTCGTGAATAGTGGATACATAATGTTTCAATATGCAGCACATTCCTTTCTCTAACACATTGTGTAATCAGAATCTGCAATTTGTAGGTCTCAGATACCGAAAAATTATTTACCGTTACACATCTGCCCATTTATGAAAAACCTTTGCGCCTAAACTATTCGTAGGATATTTTTCCAAAATGAATATTCACAAATCGGCCTGGTACTCAAAGCTCTCCTATTTTTAAAAAATCTTTAAATTTCGTGGATACTTTATATGAAGCCTCTGAGACATTTTCAAAATTTTCTCAAAACTGGCTGCAAATTTCATCAGTCAATCCTCGGCAAAGAAACTCGAGGCTCTGCGAGTTGAAAAAAAACATTTTGATTTTGGAGGGTACTTTATATTAAGTCTCACAAACATTTGCAAACTTATCTCAAATGGCTTCCAAATTTTGTGATTAAACATTGTCCTGGGGTAGCAAGGATACACACGCAAATCTGATTTTCGTTAAAATCTCCGATTTTTCGAACATGGCAAAAATTCATTTTTTTCAGCATCTTCCTACAATTTTATCATTGAAGATTTTTCCTGAATAAAATCTGTTCTTTATAGAACAGATTTTGTTCAGGAAAAAATCTTCAATGATCATGGAAATGCTGAAGAAAAATAATTTTGCCATGATCGAAAAAATCCGGAAGATTACAACGAAAATCGAATTTGCGATATGTATCTTCTGGATGTATTTAATCACAAAATTGAATTCATTCGAATAATTCTATGTTCGGCGGACAATATAAAGTACCGCACAAAATCAAAATGTTTTCAACTCGCAGAGCCTCAATTTCTTTGCCGAAGGATGTCGACTGATGAAATTGCGGCCAGTAAGAAACAATCTCGAAGACTAAACATCGAAAACAAGATTTTAAAATGGGAGGCTTACAGTACCGGGCACCATTTGTGAATATTCATTGCGGAAAGGTAATCTACTAGTTTAGGCGCAAGTTTTTCGTAAATGAGCGGATGTGACGATATGTTTTCGTATCTGAACCTGAAATGCGGATTCTGTTTTGTGTGTTGAAGAAGAGATGTGCTGCATATTGAAAGCATTGTGTGTCACTATTCTTCTTTCGCTGCTAGAAAACTCGCTTTCTATACTATGCTGACTATTATGCGGCGCGTACGTGCGTATACGAAGTAAACGATTCACGGAAAAAACCGTGCAATGATGGTATAGGCTTCCGTATTTGACGTGCAGTGTGTGTGCAGCTATTCCTCTGCAAACTCTGGCTATTGGAATATCACGGTTCGTAATGTGCACCCTACTGAACATAATGATTGAGCACATCATAAAGGACGCGCAGGCTAAGGCTGAGAACTCTGAAAGCGTGTCCTTATGTAATCAGAAATGCAACAAAAGCCTGCATCAGCAACTCGAAATGCTACTGTGCAAATATTCATAAAATCGACGAAGAAATTGCTTCTCTAGTGTATTAATGTCATTGAAACTCATGACATGCCAGAACTCAGAAAAAAGCTGTTATATTTCCGGATGAACTATTGGTGTAGGAAACTACGCATCCTTAATTTATGTTTGTTAGACCATTAACAAAAACTCACAAAATCAGCAATGTGAGATTTGGCTGCAAAAATGTCGTATTTATTTTAAAGGCAATTTCCGTGAATTACGAAGTGGTGATTCTCGTTTTGATAAGCACCAGCTGAAATCGTAGCGACAAAAAATAATGGCTTAATTTCACATATTCTATTTTCTGATTTCACATATTCTGTTTCAATACAGTAATTTTGCTTATAAATCTATTATATAAATCAAGATATCGTAAACTTTCCGCCCATCTGTATAGAGATGAATATTTCTGGGCCCATTCTATTACATTTTTGCAGTTTTATTTGCTCATTCTACCTGGCTGCAATGAGGCCTCTGCAGCTGCTGTAGAGTGAGCTGAGCCACCAATATTCCGCACGATGAGTGTGCAGTAGCCCTGCAGTAACTGAAAGAGCAAGAAGCGATTTTGTATTGACACAATGCTGTCAATTAAGGAACATGTAAATAAGACGAAATGTGAAGAAAAATATATTACAGGCTTAACTGGGGTAAAATAGTGGATCAAGTTCTGCGTAATTACATAGTAATTTCTTAAATTTAATAAGAATTCATGTTCATCTTCCATTTTGTCACTATTTCTTTCGTATTGAGTTCAGTCAGGCACTATCAAGCAGAGGAATAACATGATTTGCGAGAAGCAGTACTTTTGTGGCGTCAGTGTGTTTCACTCATCGTTCCAAGTCCAGAATTTGCAGTCAGATTTTTGACTTTCGCGAGGCTATGTTGACTCTGCCAGCCCGCGGCCTGTTTTCTCCTCCTTCCCTTCCCATTGGCTTTGCTGGACTACTACTTCCTCGCTGCTCTCTTCCGCTGCATTCCTTCCTCGCGAGCCGCTGTAGCACCCCTCCCCTCCTCACCCTCCTCACCTGGCCAAGGCCTCCTGCAGCGCTTTGAGAGCGCACCCTGGGACGTTACCGTCTTGGAGCCGACTTCAAAGCTGCTTACGGCGGCACGACGAAACATTCCCAGAGTTGTCACAGAGTCCGCAAGTTCAATTGGAAGAAGAACCCCCCAAAGACATGTTCGTCGCGGTACAGCTCCCGCCAAAAGCCAGGCTGCCCGCCCGCCCGCCCGTGCGCGCGAGAGAGCGAGTCAAAGCGACGCCCCCCACCGCTAATAAGCTTGTGCGGTAATAATTTGCAAGGCCGCACCGACGTCCCTGCGGACAATGCCCGCGGCACTGTGGAAGTCGTGTGATGGCGCTGAGCAGAAGATGACTTCTGATGGGTTTTCTTGATTGATTGGTGTTTCTCGTTTCAGACGCGCCATTGCTCGGTCATTAGTCGCTGTTTTTCTCGGGAGATGGCGGTGCTCTGCAGATGGCGAGATCGGCTGCCAACTAATGAGGTTCCCCCAGACTTTCCCACCAGCGAGGCTACGCTCCAGCGCGACGCTCTGGCTCCCGACGGTCTCCGAAGGCTAAGTAGTGCAGAACATCGATGGCGCACTTCAATCGCGCGCGATCACGTGGCTGGCTGGTGGCCGGCGTTCGCCGCAGTGATCGGAGAGGCGCCGGAAGCTGATCAGAAGCAACCGGCACCGCTGAAATTCCTCCAGGTGAACACAGAGAATTCGACCTGGCTGAAGCAGTGTCCTTTGCGCCATCGCTCCGAACTAAACTTCCCGGTCGAAAACGCTGTGTAACGGCGCAATTGTTCGCTGTTTCGCTCCGCAATACGTTTTCTTCCATTCATATAGATCTCTTCTGGCGAATTCTGACCGAAAATAAATCGGGCTTACAAACCCCTAGTTTTACTCGAAAACCAAACCTTTTGAGTGATTAATATATGAAAATGTTACACGAGGAAGTTGATAATAGTGCGAAAAAAAAGTTTAAAATCAATAACAATTTGTTTAACAATATTGCTAAAAGTAAATCATCACGCAAATGTTTTTAAGTAATGTACACTTCTCAGGGCGGCAAGCCGCCTATTGCAACCGATAAATATTTTGCAACACAAACTGTATTCTGTGTTTACTGTTGAGAATATTTAGGACTGCTATATTACGGATACACCAGAGACAACTGATTCTTACATCAAAAAATTTGCTCATAACACAACACGTAATAGCAAATACTTTGCAGCGTCATTCTTTCACTATTTGACTATTTGACCCCGTGAAACAACGGTCCTCGGTGTGACATGAGTGAATACGTGCACATTCTCCAAATTCTGTGATCTACGCTAGTCATATACTTAGATTTTGGGGAAAAACTCCCGTAATAAAGCTCTATATTCAGGATAAGGCAATAAATGACTCTTATATTGTCGCTGCTGTATACATCACGTGACTTGTTTCTAACTGGCGACGCGCTGAGCTATAGAGAATTCAATCATCATATGTGAAACAGGAAGAGAATGGCGCAGTCAGCTGACCTAATTTTTATTTCGTAGTTTTAATATTTATTCTCGTAACTAGTATCAAGCCATGAATATACGTCGACTATTGATCTGCTCGGTACTTCTTCGTATGTTGCGAAAACTGAAATGATGACTTGAACTTACATCATAAATCTCGACTACAGGTACTGGAGTATCGCTATTCTCAATGCAACTTTGTAAACTACTTTGTTCGACTTTGCCAAGTGACTAAGTAAACGCAATTTTTCGTATCGTATGAGCTGGTTGAATATCGGTTATAATATAACTTGCGAAGGTATTGAATGCGCATCCGAGTACGAATGCTGCTGATCTGAGCAGAAATGCCATATTGACCGTCGGCATGATCGTTGTGATTGTAACTCGTCGTAATGAAATATGACTATATTAACGGATAACTGTTAACAACATTAAAGAAGTTTGCGATAAGCTTTGTTTGAGATATTTAAAGCAATTTTATAAAATATTAAAACGTCTTCGTCAGCATTGATAAACATTGGGGATAAAGTACATTTGATATTGGTGCTGCATCTTATCTTTGCGGGGCCCGCAGTCTCTTTTGAACAAGGTGGCTTGGTAAAATAATCGAAAATCGTCCAAAAGTTTTTCTGAGATTTTAATCAAGTCGGCAGCCGGTTACCTTGCGTCTCCCCGATGAGAGAGAGGTCATATACGACCATACTAGACAACACGCTGCGGCTTTACGATCTGGGTCAGAAGCGTGAGGAGCCTACGGCAACATCCGAACACAAACAACCAGGCGAACTCCGCGACCTTCGAACCGTGCGCTGGTACCTCGGCCGCAGTCGGCGAGTTCGAAACTTGAAAATGTGAGATTTCGTTAAATATTAATTGTTTATAAGGGCGATCTTCTGGCAGTTCATCTGTGATCGGCAAGTTCGCATCGACAGCTTCTCTGTCGTGACTCCAGACAGGTGAAAGCACCACGAATAAGAGCATTTGGCGACTATGCTGGCGTGAATCCGACTGGCATAAGCTACGGTGTGGTTTTTAAAGTCAATCCCGATTTTCTCTGAGTGTTTTCTTCTAATATCATTGTCGTTTAGAAGGTACGGCCTGCGACGATTCATGTCTGGTATTCTTGATTCTCGGTGATTGCGTCAATGTGGAACGTGGATGACTTTGTCGGTGAAGCACCAACCTGAAAACAGGCCGCAGCCGACAACACAACGGCGTGCAGCCGAATGTCCACGACGCTCCGACTTCAGGTAAGGTGTCTGGCTGAGTGCGACTCCGCATTCTGGCCAGCTGCCGACGGACCGCTACCATGGCGCTGTTCGGTATCGGCAAGCCCGCTGAGCGACGCCGACACTCGTGAACTGTGTTGTGTTCACGGTGCGAATACATCGGTGAAACAATTTCCGCAGGCGATCGCGCACGCCTACGGCACGTGACGATCGGTGCAGGCACTATGTTCGACCCAGCCAACCGGTGAATCTTGCCGTCAGGCTGACACTGCAAATGTCAACCAGTAGTGGTGAGGCTTGCCTGAAATACAAGACCAGGTAACCTTCGGGAAGGCTTCCCTTTGCACGTAATGGTGTCAATTCAGTAGCTGATTGAAATTGCCAACCTATAACATACCAATGAATAATATATTTTAACTTCATGCTTAACACATCGACTTACAAGCTTACGGTACGAAGATCTCTCCATCTCGAATAATTAAATGCCCCCAATGCTTATTAGACTCTCAGACTATTGAAAAATAAAATATGTTCTTAAACATTCAAATGTTATTACATGGCTCGAAGATCGCTATCAAATTAAAGATCAACACCTCACGACGGCTGCATCGCATTGTGAAACCTATCAAAAGAATTATATTTCCGTTCATTATCGAATCCCAAATCGGCACTATTTCCCGGTAGTATCGAATTGAAATGTACTTGTCTTAATCACAGAAAGATGAACTCTTTAGTAACGTCAAAGCTGTCTTCTGTAAAGATAGATTGAAACGATGAATACAACGAAACGGCGATCTGCGCGATTCCTACAGCTACGAATACCAGATAAATCACAAAAGAAAGTGACGGCAATAATCTCGTAAGCGCGGCGGCTCATAGATCGATACAAGTATTCTCAATTTCAAGCTATTGGCACATTGAGGCACGGTTGATATCCCCCCGCACTTCAAACATGTCTCATACTACATCTCTGATGTCGGCATGTGCTATTTAAGTGTGTATTGACAAAAAGAAGATCACTGTGGTGACACTTTATGCACGTTATATTTGGCAGCATGTTCTTATTGTTCTTGTTTTGAAACGGGTAGCAAATTTACAGATTTAGAAAAATCTCACAGTATTCTTGGCTGTCTGATAAGTATTATTATATTCTAAGTATCAACTGTCAGATCTGCGAAATGTCACATCAAGGCTCTTCCTTTCTTGAGCTAGTATATCATTAGTAATGTTGAGCAGTCCTCTATTGATTGAAATATTTAAATTTTTGTTTGAACTATCTTATGGTGTTCTCAGAATTTTACTGTCTTACTAGTTAATGTTGCTTTGGGCTTTTGAAGGTAGTGAACATATGTTGAAAGTGACAAATTTATGAATTATTATTTTGGTCGAAGTCTAATTTAAATTCGGGACTGAATGCATTTGAATGCCAGTCGTAATTCTATCGAAGAATATCTGAACTTCTGAACGATCTGGGGCTGATAAGTTCTCTTTTTGTGAAATTATTTTGTTTTGTTTTGACTGTTCAATGACATCGCGATGTGCTTAACATCACGGTGAAGTGTTCTTGGCATTTAAATATCTAATATTGTGTATTATCTTCGAGTTGAGCTCTAAGCCTTTGAATTCGCATCGGCATTTTGTTTATAAGGAATTTATAAACGATATTATAATACGTCATGTGTTATGATCGTCTATTCGTTGTGAACGACAATCTCTATATGTGTGTGTGTTTGTGTTTATTTAATGATGTATTTGCTTATATTCAGCGTTTATTTTGAATATTTTCTTTACTATTACACTTCTTTAATATTTCGCTAATCTGCTCTCGAAGTAATGATTTGAAAAACAGCTCGTGGGATTCTTGTGCTGATTAAATGCTGCATTTTCTTTACGTGTTGGAAATCGGTAAAATCTCGTAAACGACTGTCTGCTTCTGTCGGGTATTTAGCGATATGCGCCGCGCAGAGCATCATTTCATCTGCTTCATTTTGAATGAACGTGCGGTGTCTGTTTAAGTAGTAATTTCAAATGATTTCATCATAAGCGCATGATGACGATGACCAGAAATAAAAAACGTGGCAGTTCGATATTTTTGATAATGAGCTCTGTTTTGTCTATAAATAAACAATCCTTTACTAAACTACTTAACTGTAACTCAATTCCACTTTACTGAGTAATTTCGAGGATTCAATTATAAATGTTTTACATATTATAAAAATATTATCTCTTCAATTTTCTTATTAATTGAAAATAAACCCCATACTTTACCATATTAGTGTCACTCTGTGATGCTACTGCTATTGACAATCATTTGTTATTGCTAACATTTAAATTTGTATTTACAAAGAATATGATTATATATTCACGTATACTAATAATCTGTAGAAGAAAGTTATAACCAAATACTGTATTCCCAAACGGAGATTTTCAACAGAAAAAACTCGTATTTAATGAACCTGATACAAAAAAGTGAACAAATCTGTTATAACAGAAGTATTAAACTTCTCTCTCCCTAAAACGAATGAATCGAACTACGAATGTGAAGATTCTTGATTCGAAGAATGAACATTGCGAAGCCTAATGATATTTCGTAAAATTACGAAATGGGCTTGAAGATATAGGAGTCTATAGCATTTAACGCAATTTTCAACGTTAATGCACGGTGTGTCTGTTGATCACTACGAAGCTGACACTGTGTACTATTAACCAATGATGCTACAACGCATATATCTCACTAATAATAATCTCCGAGCTAATACCTATTGTGCCTTGCACTACTCAATGTAACCGCTGTCACTTGTCGGAAGCTGTCGACTATCGAATTGTCTGGCAATGTTTCAACGGAGCAATTTTCGACAATTCAGAATATCACCGAAATAAGACGCTCTGTAAATCTCTTTTTATTACTGAAAAGAAAAGTTGGGTTTGCAAAGCTCCTTTTAGCTGGTAGTATTTTGCACAAAACAACAATAACATGTGTGTGGTGTGTATTATTATTGTGTGTGTGCTGTTAAGGTCGCATGAACTACTGGAATATGACCACATTCAAAATATACAGTACAACAGAGCATACAACAATTTAAAGAATGAATATAAATTTGAAATAATATAAGTAATTGGCATCAGGACAGTAACAATCACATTCCTTTTAACAACATATAAACGAAGAACATCGTCAAATTGTATTGAGCGCGTTCTACTACATTATTTTTAATACAATATTTGACAATGTGTTTAACAATTTTCAGACTCTTACAGCTTGATGACTGAGTTAATTTCACAGAAACTGAACATTTTCAATATTGTGTTTGTTGTTGAAGATTTCTGGAAGAGTGAATTGCTATTTGCGGATATCTTTATAAATGGGACAGACTGGCGCTAACATATTGACAGAGAGAACGGTGGCATTGATGCAATTTTGTATTTCTTTTGTTGGTAAATATTTGATGAGTATTTGGAGTGGCCGGTTTAACGCGTGACTTTGTTGATATTTTCTCTTGTGAAGGCAAGGAAAGGTGATAAATGAAAGATGGGGTTGGTGTTTTTTCTGTCCATTCGGCTATTCCAGATAACTGTTCTTCGGTGAGACTGCTTTGACGTAATCGTTGTGAAGAAACTTCGTAACTGTCAGGTGAAGATTAATAAGAATGGCTTTTGCTTTAACAAATCGCAACATATTGCCGGCGTCTCGGTTTCGATATGTTATCCCATATATGAAAGTGACTGATGATGTGTGTCAGTCATAATAAGTTAACTATTTCATTGATTCTGGTTTCACTTGAAACTTGCTAGCTTTTGCACGATGTAAAATAATGGGGTATATTTCGGTTGTTCTTGACTATGTTGGCAGAGAAAAGACGTGTGCAATAAAAAATAGAGCAATGTCATTTGGCAGCGATTGCCAATGGTATGCTCTTTAATTTCTACTGCACAGCCTTCGATAATCTGCTTGCAGGGAAGCCGTCATGAAGATATTGCGTACGCTCAATGTATTTGATATGAATTTCGTTGAAGCTGACAAGTAACGACATTGATACCTTTTGAATCATGAAGCTAATGTTGATATTTGTGAGGAAAATCCATGGTACACCGTAACGAATGAAAATATTGGTGTTCTTCTGAACAGTTCCGAAGATAAACTGATTTTCGGAAACTTTTTTTGCTCTGCCAGTATACTTTTCGTAATGGACTTCATTCTTATAAACAGGGTTATGCGAGTGGATGATATTTACTGGCGTAAGAAAAAGCGTAGTTTTCTTCTTCTGATAATGAGAAAAATAACTAAACAATTCCTGAACTCCTCGAAATTGAACTCGTTCGTATCGCCAATATGAATACTTAACCCGGCTGAAGCAGACTGGGTAAGACTATTTATATTGTTGGCTTCAACGACTGGTAAATAGTAGCCATGATTTATCTTAGAATGAAAGCTTTATGGTGATAATCGCTCCCGTGCTGATAAAGTAACTTATCATTGCTGAAACAGTGCTATAGCGGTATCCCTGTTGAACCTGTCAATAATTCTTGAAATTTGACCAGGCAGATTTATTTGGGTGTTGTGAATCTATTAACGGATTTTAGCTGATCGATAGTCTCCTTTATTGAAGACTATACATTCAATTTATGAAAACCTAATATGTGAACCAATCTTGAAGTTCTTTAAAAGTAAATTTGAAGCATTCTTGAATGTTTTATATTTTCACTTAATATTATGGTATTATCATCTGCAACTATCTATGCTGTGTTAAGATATGATTCGTGATATCATTTACAACAATCAGAAAATAGTAGTACGCAAGCACAGATCACTGAGCACTCCGTCTTTGTAACATGTTGTTCGAATATTCTTGGGCCCCAGCAGCAGATCTATTCTTCATGAACTGGAACATGAAAGTTGTGTTTGGCCATCTATCCCCATTTCGGGAGGCCCTGATGATCGTCTCTCCGAACATGTCGTGGCTTTCATGTCTGTGGTCTGGGTGTTGTTTGTTATAAGGCATCGCAAATGTCACTATGGTGTTTACTGAATGGTCGGTGCTGAAGGCCGTCTGGGCTGGTGAGTATTTATTGCCGACCATTCGGTACTGGTGAACATCTTCTGCTGACAATTTTTCGGCCACGGAAGATGGTTTGACAAGCTGGGTCTGTAATGTTCGGGTTGGTGGTCTTTATTGGAATTTGGGAATCGGGACAATAGTTCTCTCCATTTGTCAGTAGCCAGTATTTCATTGAAGAGTCGGTTAGGCTATTCGGCTGGCGACGTCGGCACGGTTCTTTCGAAAGGCATTATATTCCATCTGGTCTGGAAGGCTTATTTCTGTGCGAACCTTTAATCTCAACTAGCAGCCGCTATGCAGGGTGTTAATGCGGCGGCAATTTTGTTGCGTAATTCTATCCGTGTTTATATTCGAGGTGAATTGTATATTTAAATTCATGCTGTCATGTAGAAGCGAGCTATATTCTTCTTTAGAAGGCCGGATTCTGTCGTTATGTACAGGTTGAAAGGACTGCTGTAACAACCGTTGATAACGATTTTTCGGTAGCGAATTGAAAACGATTGTGATGAGGACAAAAGAATCAATCCAACACTGCCTTTGTTTTATTTGCTGCTATTCGATCTTTGCTTTGCTCTGGAAATATTCTTTATAATCAACTATGATTTTCTATGGTTGAACAACCTGCTGTATTTGTTGAATTGGTGACAATGTAATTTATGAGCGTTTTCGTCTCACGCAGGTAGTTTTCACCATTATTTTCTAAATTTGAGAATACTGAGATGAATCAGGTGATTCTCAATTTTTTATTGAGAAGTGAGAGTCTCTTCTAATATTATTTCATTGTTTTGATGTATTGTGTCTGTCAGAAGTGGCAGCGAGTGTATTACAGTGGTGAGGTGATATTAACTACTGTCCAGTCTGTTAAAGCAATAGAAGATAGACATATTGTAGATGTAAGATGATGTATTACGATGAGTATCAATATTTTATGTCTAATATTTTTGGCATATTTTACTAAGTCATTAGTGTCACTACCTGGTTTGTTAGCTGATATGTTTTATTTGAAATTAAAACTAGGTAGATATTGAATTTTTATCAAGCTATTTCTTCCATGTTGTTTGTTTGCTGTACATTCAATAATTGATGTTTATATCAATTTCATCTGTAATAAACAAATTTACATATATATATATATATATATATATATATATATATATATATATATATATATATATGTATATATATATATACAGCTGTGCACTCCGCTGGATATTCTTTAGTTATTTCTATTCTTTAAGTATATAAATGTTTTTAATTGTGTATCACAATTATTAGTTTCTATGGCATATTTGTTAATCAGAATGTCAATTTTCTCTTTGAACTAAATCATTGATATTCCCATTGTAATATATCTCAACCATTGACAGATAACTATTTAATTTAATGAGATAATCTTTCAACTTTATTGTCACCCAAATGATCTGATTCATTGCTTTTAATGTTTATTTATTTCTTTTGAAAAATCTTCTCTTCATATTTATCTTTTATTTTGGATAATATTTTTCTAACATTTGGATCAATTGGTAAATCGGGGGTAAATTCTAGGCTATTTCAGTATCTCAGTATATGACACGGACACTGCTCAGAAAACTTTCTTCATTTGAATAAATTCGGGGATATTTAGTCTATTTCGCGAGGAGCCAGTTGGTGTTCAGTTTTCAGATTCTTCAATATTGAGCCACTTTCACAATCTTGACTTTTATAATTCTTCTCTTTTTCTTTGCGGTAGTCAATATTGAATGTTTATCGGGATTCTGATGAAGGACCCCTGGGTCTGGAGACGACCCGATGACTCAGAATATGGTCGTTTCTTAATCATTATTTGTGAGTTAATTGTTTGTTGTGTGAGTTGAAAACTTGAGAGAAGTCGCAAATTGAACCCAATTGGCCTCAAAATCTTTTCTTCAAATTTCTTTGTGTGAATAATTTCTTCGAACTGATGGATAGCCAGATAGTGGAAATTATTTTTGAGTTGTTCATATCGTAGAAAGGTATTACTTTTTCGTGATATTATCTGCAGGTGGTATAGGAATAGACTTTGGTATGTTGACGGTAACTAGTTTCCATTTCACTGAGCTACTGAGACAAGCACGAGCTGCAGCAACTGCGATTACAAATAACGGAGTCATGATATCGTGAAGCGCTATACGGTATGGTATTGTCAAAATATTTTTAACGGTTGAATCTATTTGTTTAGATCTTCGAGTTCTATGTACACTTTGTCTTCTGAAACTCATAATGTGCGAGAAGCCGATTCTGATATTCTAACACGAACGAGATCTTTGAAGGCTGTATTTCCTTTTGTGAAACTCCTTTTCAGTATATTATGGTGTGGTGGGCTTTACGTTGAATATATTACTGCTTTAAGACACTAATAGGAAGATCTACATTGATTTACGTTCTTAATAGCTATAATTTTATTTTTATCGGTAACGCTCTGCAACGACTTGACTTGAAAATATACTCTTCGTTGTTGGAAACTATGTGAGCAAAGCTCTAATATTACTGGCATCAGCAATAGAGAAGGCGGCTTGCTGTAATATGTCTTTTGGTCGCTAGCAACTCGTGTGCTTGTTCAGAAGGAGAATCTGCTCTGACTCTTTGTGGCATACCTTGGGTAATGATCCATGACCAGGTGCCTGTCTCTCCTGTGTCAGAGAGAATCATTTTCTAGTACAGCTGCGAAGGCAGCTGTACAATTCACGGATGTTTTTGCTTTTGTCTGGCGCAGCTTCATGCAGATACAACAGAGATTGAAGTAAATAACTCGTGTATCATTTATACACCACTGTTCACAGCACGACCTACTCGCTGCGGCATTGGGCTCGAACTCCTGTATTATGTGTGCTGTGTGTGTGTGTGTGTGTGTGTATTCCCAGCTTCCTTTACGAAGATGACTCTGCATTGTAGTTTCAGCAGCAGTACTAACCATCGATAACTATTTCGACACTCAAGCTTCATAAATACGTGTGCTAAATAATCACGAATATGTAAATGACGTGAATTTGAAGTACATTTTAATAATTTAAAACAAAGAATAGAGGCGCAATGTGTAAGTAACATATGTTCTTTACCAAACTCTCGACTATCTGCATTTATAGTGTACTTTATTCTTTACAAGAAGGCCAAAGAAGAAATTTGGAGCGATTTTGGTGAAAATGTCCCAGGAAACTTTAAGCACCTCAAGAAGTAATGAATGTTTATCAAAGAATGCGATTCGACTCGGCCGAATCGAGAGTTTATTTGTTTGAGAGCAATCCTCCGCGTAGTTTAGGCGCTGGTAATTCACATACGCCAGACGGAACGGAGAACATTTGAAAAACTATTTTCGAATCAGGGACCCCAGTATTCTTTGAAGTCTCAGTCATTTTCCACAACATCACATATTCTCTCCATACGCACAATAAGAGGCTGAGCGTTTAAGAAAACTTTATATTAAGTGATGTCAACTCGCCATTACATTAATACGTCTTCTTTGGAAAAATGTAGCATTCAACCGTGATATATTTGGCATATCTGGAGCTAGAACAGTCAGGCTATTCAGATATTCACTGTAATCAGGTAACAGTCGAAACTCCGGACTAACTTACGCCGAACCAAGTTCGCATAATGTCGAACTCGTAATGCAATGATGCAATGCCAAAATCAAGACGAACCCGAATGGAAGTCAGAATATTGATTCATTTGAAAATAGTATGGCTGCAGGTGTGTCAACCTGGCACGACTCACCATAAGCACAATCATCCGCCAGTAGATGGCCCCAGCTCTACGTGGTAATACTGACGTATTACTCATGCCGTTAATGAAATAAATGTGATTGTGTTGACGTGTTGGCACAACAAATTTAAAAAATAGGCACAATATCGTTCATCGCTGCAGTATTTAGTTCTAATTATTACTAATTTATTGCAGTATAAATAAATGTATTAAACCCATGGTTCTTTATCGCTCGTCAGTAATGATCGTACTAACAAGCATGTTAAAATTAAATACACGTTCAGCTACTAATTGATGCTAAACAATAGTACATTGATTTGATGTGATGTAATGCTATGGCTGTTAATGCCAGCAAAATAAATTGTCTCCCTCGCAGGCTCCTTGCACGATTCTCCATACAAACGGATCTCTCAGACTTTCTTCCACTGGCGGCTCTGTCATCACGGAAAGTGAAAAACGACTTCTCCTCGTTCTCGGCCGAACGTTATTCAGCAGAAACATCTGGTCTCTGCTGTCGTGTTTATCATTTTGGCCTCTACAATGGTATTATCGGCACAATGTCTGTTCTTAATAATTATTTCAAGATTCATTACCCCAAGAATACTTATTTCAAAATATAATCTTGAAATCGAAATCGATATTTATAAATTAAATGGAATAGAGCAATTCTTAATTTATTATTAATTAATTCTTGATATTTTCGAAAGAAGAACCTTAAATATAATCAAAATCAGTCATTTTTCATTCGATATTAAATCTTAATTGCTAATTTTAAGATTTTGTAGGAAGTGGTGTTGAACTCACCTCACCTCATCTCACTCTCTCTCCTGATAAATAAACATAATTTGAGACATTCCCCGATATTTGTTGCTACTATAAAACTCCCCACCATCACAACGCCGCCGTAGCGCGGCTGCTCGAGGCGGCGGAGATTTGCGTTGATGATGACCAACAGGCCGCCCCACCTGCCCCGCCGCCCGCGGCCATGTGCGCGTATTGGCTGCACCACTGCGGCGCTCGCGCTCTGCCGGGGCGCCCGCCGGCAGCGGTAGCTCAGTGCATCCAACTCATACCACTGCAGCGCTTCGCCGTCCCGGAGGTCCTGGGTTGGCTCCCACGGCGGCAGGATTTTCGACACTGGCTTTTCAGCTAGGTCGAATTCAAGCGCTGTCTGGAGGAGAATTCTGGCGGCCGGCTGCTCTGATCGGTAGTTTTCCGTGGTTTCTCCGATCAACACCAGGCGAATGCCGGAGCAGTACCCTACCAAACGGGCCACGGACCGCGCGCGATCTTTCCCTCCTCTTGACTTCTTCGCTGTCCGGGTGACGCCGGGTAGTGGGCTGAGAGGCCGACGTTTCGCCTGACATATCGCAGGCTTCATCAGGGCATTGATCGTCCCGTGCCTCTCGTACTACGCGGCGTCGCCGGACGGCGAAGAGTCATCGACTCGACGCGGAAGCCTGCGCTCCTTGTCCCATCCCCTCTCTACACGCTGCTGGCATGCACTGTCACGCCTTCGGAAGACCGGTCGGAAAGCAGAAGCTGTCCCCGCTGAAGACGACCAGCATGGGAGGTCCTGGTCGGGGAAACCGCAGCCGACGATGTCGACCGAATCGCTGAGAGATCTGCTCATCCCGCGGCGCCATGCGCCTTAATGAGACTGGCGTGTTCAAACGCGCCGGAAACGCAGTATCAATCAATCAAACCGGGACGCCGGAAACTCTTCCGCCGCGCCCAGCACGCCTTACGGCGAATGAGACCTTGCTGGTGAACACAACTACTGACACTCAAGAATTCCCCGTGCTGTGAACCATTCCGATCGTCAGGTGGGTTGAAAATCCACGGTAGCCATGTTTTGCTGTGGCGTGAAGCGATCTGCTTTGCAATGCTCACTTTCTCTGTCATCCGGTTCGGATAATAGCTACTGAGCTGACAACGGCGAAGAACAATTCCGGGCGTACATGTGTAACTAAACAAGACTCCCCGGATCCATCGAGAAAGACTTCAAGGAAACATTTATGGTATTTCTGCGTTCATGTTTGCATAATGTGCCTTTTACATCGGGTAAACATTATGCTAACTCTATGAGTATATCGGGCCAACACTATGCTGTGTATATAAGAACCAGCCAATCATCAGTAGGCCTTTCATAATAGAAGGTCTTCCCACTATTGAGCTCATGTACTGTGTAAAATCGGCTACGACAAAATTCTTCCCCATTATCGGTAACTCCAATGTAAAATAAATTGGCTGAAATAACACATGATTACCGTCGGAAACTGATGCACTGCGTATTTAAACAATTCTTACCCAAGCCAACATGGGTAAACCCCGTGAAATACATATAGTCTGTTCCCGTCCCAGAATGTGCGATATTCGTACGGGGTACAAGAAAACAGAAGTGAGGAGATGGTGAAGAGAAATAACAGGTTGGGAACGCAGTCAACCTAACGAATGCTTTATGAACGATGATACCATGATGAACAATAATGCAGTGTAATATTCCACGATATGGTATCGTGAAATTTCACGCGAATAATACCGCACACATCGGATCGCTACGACACTTTCTCTGACTTTGCTGGTGCACACATTGGTCGTTTCGTGGAAGTTGACATCCGAAGGATGACCAGACCCTGCGGGTGACACCGCCCACCTGCCGCGAATGACTTTTGTTTACCATTATGAGAATAAAGAAGTAGCTTCAAATATTCCGGATCATCATTTTGCTGCGCGAGTGCAAACTCTGCTCTGTTCGCAGACCTTTCGAAACTAAGAAATTGACCGGTACACAAGCGCACATCGTAACATATAACACACGGCAACTTACGTTCACGATCTTGGCGTCGGTCAAATGTTCCTCTTACCACTACCACTGCGCTGGTCAGTGGGACTCAGAGCTGAAATTACATATAATATTCCGCTTACAATTATAATGAGCCTGTGCAACATAAACACTCAATATGTTTGATAAATGTATTTTAATGTACACAATCGAACAAAACATTACTAGAACATTTTCAGGTAATGAGAATCTCAATACTGGTTTGCTCTTCTCTGTGGTAGATAAAACCCCTGTGTCATGTGAAATCTGTATCGTAATAGATGTCGTATGCAACGAGTTGGGCTCATCAAGCTTGACAATTATACAATGGTACAATCCGAAAACTAAATTTATGATAGGAGCTGAATTTTAATTTTGTTGTTCATTGAACATATTAGATAAGGACTTTGCATAATTACTATGACGTATCTTATAATTGTAATCTATTACGTATGTTCATTCATGATCGGAATACTGATTCTATTGAATGCCGACACAACGGCAACATTTAGTCAAGTTCTCGTGGAACGCTTGTTCTCCGTCACAAAACTGCTGCCGGAAGCTGTGATAAACTCCCTTGCGCTCTTGTTGTAACGAAATATCCTTATGAAATCGCCCACGACTGTGTCTGTATTGATTTCGTTTTCCTTTAACGTAATTCAAACAATCTACAATAAAAAGTCGAAATCCGACATTCTTTACTTTATACTATCTTACCAAATACGGTAAATAATCAGATAACGAAAGGATAATTAGCAAAAACACAAATCGGTGTAAATAAAAATGGCTGACACAATGGTACAGCAAGTACGAAAAGGAATTCTGAAAGAACGAAAGATGCGATAAAAAAACAAAAAGAGAACGATAATGCAGAGATTCCGTCGATAATTCGTTTACTAAAAGATAAACTTTGGAAAGCGGTCTTTATTTTGTGAGCAGCGCCTCGAGTCTTTGCAAGCCTCCTTTCTTCCGCCAGCGTCTCAGCCTCTCCTGCCTGCTCCTCCGCCCCACTCTGCCCTCCTTTCCGGCCCCTGCCTGCCATGTTTCCTTGCCCCATGCCTCTACCTGCCCCTGCCTCCCCACCCTTGTCCTTTCATCCCTGCTCTATCCTGCCCCCTGCACACTCTGCCTTGCCATGTCCTCTACCCTGCCCTCCCCCACCCTCTGCCCTGCCATATCCTACCCCCTGCCCTGCTCCACGCTCCGCCCCCTGCTCTGCCCCCCTTTTCTGCCCCCTTCCCTGCCATTTTTCCTTGCCCCCTGCTCTCCCTCCCTATCACCCTGCCCCCTGCCCTACCTCCCTCCCAACCTGCCTCCTGCCCTCCTCCACCCGCTGCCCTGCCCTGCCATGCGTTGCTCTATCCAGCCTCCTGCCCACTCTGCCTTGCCATGTCCTCTACCCTGCCCTCCCCCACCCTCTGCCCTGCCCTGCCGTATCGTGCCCCCTGCCCTGCCCCACGGTCTGCCCTGCCTCATGCTCTACCCCGCTCTTCCCTGCCCCTGTCTGACCTCTTCCCCCTACCTCTCT
This sequence comes from Teleogryllus oceanicus, assembly GCA_964035755.1. Classification (NCBI taxonomy): domain Eukaryota; kingdom Metazoa; phylum Arthropoda; class Insecta; order Orthoptera; family Gryllidae; genus Teleogryllus; species Teleogryllus oceanicus. The sequence goes on along the minus strand of CAXIVR010000011.1, from coordinate 16,745,660 downwards.
GCCTACCCTATCCCAGGCTCTGCCGTGCCATCCCCTACCTTGTCCCTTCCGCCCTTCCTCCTCCCTTAGCTGCCACGACATTGCCCCAACGCTGCCATGACCCGGCTGCTTTGCCACCACCACAACCTTCTGGCGCCCAATCACCTCACCTCCCAATAACCCGCCACCCTTTCCTCCCTCAGCCCGTCACTTCTAGTAGGCACCCTCCAGAAACTGTCCTCGCCCCGTCCTCATACGCCCTGCCCTTTCGGCCCCAGTTTTCCCGGCCCGCCCTCCCCGCTCCGCCATCATCGCCCCTCTTGCTTGCAGCTGGTCGTCAGCCTCCCACCTTTCAGGATCTTGCCCTCTTTCCCCCACCCTCCTCTCACCCCACCCCGCGCCTCCGCCTCCATCGATCGCGCTTATTATTGCGCGTGCTTTGTTCAGCGCTCTTTTGCGTATTTGCAGCGCTCCTTACGTGATCGCCCACGCAGGAAGCCGAGCGTAATAAACAGAAGCGACGTCTGCATCAAAATTCTTCACCGCTCCATTCGAATTTCGGTCACAGGGCGACGCCAATTGCATGCGCATTTACGGACTCTTTATAGATAGCGCTCCGGGGCCATTGTTCTATTTACTGCTGCGTTCGCTGTCGCTAGAAGTGTTAAGGTTTAAGTGAGACACTTCCAATAGAATAAAATTCCCAATCGCGATGAAATAGACATGGTTTTTAACAAAATAGTAGTTCCTTTGTTATAATGATTCAAACATCTGGAGTTAAAAACCAGAAAGAAAAGGAATGTTATTTGTAATCTATTCCGTTTAGAAACTATTAAAAAAGTTTCAGGTTTTTTAAGTTATTCATATCTGTATTTTCATATAAAAAATGCACAATCTCTAGATATTTGCTACAGTGATGACATGTTTTCACTAATCTTTTTCAAAAACAGTAAGTATTGAGGATAACAGACGTCTCCATCAATTACAAGTGCTTTGGAGTTCTTCCTTCTTCTTCTTCTTCTTCTTCTTCTTCTTCTTATTATTATTATTATTATTATTATTATTATTATTATTATTATTATTTTGTTCTTCTTACAATTGTCTCTTTCTGGCGCGGTTTAGGTTGTAGGCCTGCCCAGCTTCCACCTAGAGCATTATTACTATTATAAATAATATTATCAGTGCATTATTATTTTACTATTATTATTTAATTTAAATAAACAAATAAATATATAAAATATGAATTATTAATATTTAAATATTTAATGTTCCCGGATACTTTGATCTACGAACAGTATAAAAAAGAAATATCCCTTTCGACATGGTAATGTCCGATGGAATCGATCGTCCACAGTATGCTACTCTCTTAATTTGCTTGACTTTAGACATTAGACGTTGCTTGGCATTCGACATTAGACGTAGCGTTGTTCGCCAAGGAGGTTGTTTCATCCCAGCTGCCTGGCCGCCTGGCTCGGACGTCAGCGGTCGGGGGCGGCCGGCTCGGACAAGTCTCGTTAGCGCAGCCGCTGGTCGAAGGGCACAGCAGTGCCACGCCCCCTGCCTCCTCCCCATCTCCCCCTCTGTCTCTTATTGCCCCTCTTTCCCTACTTTTTCATGTCTTTTCATTCTCTCTCTCTCTCTCTCTCTCTCTCTCTCTCTCTCGCCCTTTTTCGCCCTCCTTGCGCTCTCTTCAGCCGACTTCACTTACCGTTATCTTTCGCCCTGTCTCAGTTTCTTTTACTCTTATTCATCTTCCTCCCCCACTACAGTCTCCTCCGCTTTCCGGCATCCTCAGCTCTTTTATCACTATCGTCCGCTTCCTACCCTTCCCCGTCATTCTCCCTCCACCCTGCGTTGGCTCCTTCTACCCTCATCATCTTCTCCGTCTTCCTTCGCCTTTCCTTCGTCATGCTGAATCGTTCCCCCTCCCAGCTTCGGCCTCTCACTTCATCCTCTCCCATTCGCCATTCCCATTCTTTCATCTTTCCTCGCCCTCCTGTTTTCCTTCTGCCGTGTTGTCCGTCTCGGACCTCCCCTTGTCTGTTCTACATAATCCTTCGTCCTTCTTCTCCTTCCCCCGTCCTCCTGTCGTTATCCTCTCCTCTCCAGCGCTCCGTGCGTCGCCGCCGTTGTCTCCCCGAAGGGTACTTAGCCCCGCCCCGCCCCGCCCCCGCCGCGTGCGTCTGAGGAGGCCGGCGCTTCGTTAACCAGGATTGTTCGCCCCCAGCGGCGCCTCAGTCAGCCGAGGCCCGCGCCTCAATGGCCATGGTCCTGTGCTTGTCGCTTGAGGAGAAGCATTTGCAACACGCCGGCTGCGGATACGTGCGGGTTGCTCTCTCGCTCCTCTCTCCACCCTCTCTCCCTCTCTCCCCTCCCTACCTCGCTCCCTCCCTCCTTCTCCCCCTCCCCTCTCTCCCTCCTCTATCTCTCCTTCACTCTCCCTCTCTCCCTTTCCTCTCTCGCTTCCTCTCTCCCTCCCTCCTCTCGCTCCATCTCTCTCTCCCTCTCTCCTTCCTCTCGCTCCCTCTCTCGCTCCCTCTCTCGCTCCCTCTCTCGCTCCCTCTCTCGCTCCCTCTCTCGCTCCCTCTCTCGCTCCCTCTCTCGCTCCCTCTCTCGCTCCCTCTCTCGCTCCCTCTCTCGCTCCCTCTCTCGCTCCCTCTCTCGCTCCCTCTCTCGCTCCCTCTCCTGCTCCCTCTCTCGCTCTCAGATAAAATTGCAAAAAATGAAATGCAACGGGGGAGATTAATATAGATAATAGATAGCAGTTCAAATTACAAATTATAAATATAAATAAAGAAAGATATACACATTCTTTCTTTATATATGTAAGAGCTGTTCAAATTAAAAATTATAAATATCAATAAATAAAGAAACACACATTATTTAGTTATTTATATTTATAATTTGTAATTTAAACTTCTATTATCCATATTAACCCTTCGTTGCATTTAAACTTTCACAATTTTATCTGCTATTTGTCTGCAATATCAATATTTAAATGTATCTACTAATTTCATTGACCCCCCTTTGCAATGTTTATTTTGAAATGTCATTTGCTACTGCATATTAATATCCCCTTGCATTTCACATTGTGTAATTTAATTTTCTATCTTATTTTGTAGTTTATTGGTACTTTATTTACATTTTCTTGTCTTTACATTGTTGACTGATGACGGCAAAGCCGTCGATAGCTGGCTGTCTCAATAAATATACAAAGTTGACGGAGATGACCTCCTTTATTTCTTCGTATAATCACGCCAATAACACCACGTGACAATTCCCAAAAATGTTTTGGTATTTAACAATACAGTGCTGCTCGCACCAGAGTCTAAATTTATAAACAGTGAATATAGTGTTGGTTCAAATACCCAATGTAGATATCTCCAGAATTTTATTTGGCGCCTCTGACCGGGAGGTCATAGGTTCGAGTCCTGACGGCGACAGGATTTTCGACACTAGCTTTCCAGCTGGGTCGAATTCAGTCGCTGTCTGGAGGAGAATTCTAGCAGCCGGCTGCTCTGATCGGTAGTTTTCCGTGGTTTCTCCGATCAACACCATGCGAATGCCGGAGCAGTACCCTAGCAAACGGGCCACGGACCGCGCGCGATCTTTCCTTCCTCTTCCTTGTCCTATCCTCTCCCCTTACACACACACACTTGCACTAACATGCACTACACTACCACATATTCCGGGGAGACCGGTCGGGAGCTTAGAGCTTGTCCCGGCTGGGGCGGTGCCCCGCTGGTGGGAGAGTCCTGGTAAGGGGGAAACCCCACTAGCCGACGGTAGGTCGGCGCCGGATCTCGCCATTCAGCGGGGGAAGATCACCGTCATCTCCCGAGAAACACATGCACTATACTAACGGGACTAATGACCAAAGCAATTGACGCGCCCGGAAACACGAAGAAAACAAACCAAACCAAACCAGAATTTCTGTCAAATGTGTTGAGTATAATAGGAAGGAGTTCAACTTACTGCCCGCAGTATATCTTATAGTTATCAGAGACGTAACTGTCTATGATGGATCGATACCTATAAAATCCCGATATCCTTGCAACAACAGATGGCGGTCAGAAACACGCCAGGACGGTGTAGGTGGTCAGATTTTTATTTCTATTCTGACAGATTAGTGTTTTTGTCATCAGACGAATGCGTATCTGATATTTTCTTTCCTTAATACTACTGTTTTACTTCCTTAATCCGTACCTACTAGCTTTCCTGCTCCTTTATCACCTAGAAAAACACTGAGGATGGCAAGAAATAAAATAGCCTAACAAGAAGAGTGACATTTTACCTTGTTAATAATGGAAATGAATTTATTAACTTCTTACATACAAAGCTCCTAAGTAATCAAAATAAGCACTATTATAAATATAAAATATTCTTTAAAATATGTTTGACAAAATATATTGTTTATCATGAAGGCTAGTATGTATCACCATGTTTACGGAGGTATTATGGATGAAAGCCTTTCAATGAACACCACTGAGCATTAAAACGCCTTTTTAAATTAAATGTCAACATCCCCTTTAATCGTCATTTAAATTAACTAAGTCACTTGGTGACCCTTGTTACTTTCCGTCAAAGGAGGAATTGGCAAGAAAGAGAGTACAATTCGTAAGCTTTGTGGACGACAGGAAAGGTACAAAGAGACCAATGTGCAATAGACATCACTTGATTATTCGTGAATAAAATAAATTTTGAACAAAAAAATAATGTTAGTTGATCATTGCTCAAGTAGAACACACCCTCTCTCTTTGTTCGAATATCATTGAGTTTTTAAAGTTGACCCAAATCTTAGGACGTGTTCAGTTGTGGGTTTGTTGGTGATTCAAGGCGCGTCAGAGCTTGGGTCATTAGTCCCGTAAGTGTAGTGCATGTTTTTCATCGGGAGGTGGCTGAGATTTTCCTCCGCTGGATGACGCGATCCGGCGCCGACCTACCGTCGACCAGCGGGGTTTCCCTCCAACTAGGAATCTCCCACCAGCGGGACAAGTTCTAAGCTCGACCGGGTGCCGGAATATGTGGGGTGTTAACAGTGCATGACCAGTAGCTGAGTGGAGTATGAGGGAGATGATAGGAGAAGGAAAGAGGAAGGAAAAGATCGCCTCCGGCCTCGGCCTAACTCAGGTCCTGCTTGGGGCACTGCTTCACCTGGTGTTGATATTAGAGCTGAAACCTGCCGATCACAGCCAGCCAGCTCTAATCTAAATTTCTCCAGACGGGGGTGAATTCAATTTGGCTAATTAGCTAGTGTCGAAAATCTTGTCACTGTCGAGACTCGAACCTCCATACCTCCCCGATCGCTTAGTGACATCATTTGTGCACTGGTACGCTCCTGGTTTAAAACTTTTGGGATGTTTTTTGGTTTCTGTAGGATTTTTATAAAGAAGTTAGTTCGTATTATGTAAAATGTGATTATAATTACAGTATTTTAATATTACCATGTTTATCCGATTTTACTTATTACTATTCTTGCTGTTTCGTTACAAGTTTAAGTACATATTGCTTGACGTTCGCCTGCATATTGTTAAGGTCTCTAGTCATCAATGACGACATGCTTTGCGTACAAGACCACCAAGCAGCCGTGCATACCCATTTGGTGCAGTGGATGCAGCACCGGCCGCAGGGGGCGGCGTGGCGAAGGCTGACGACGGGTGGCTTGAACGGCTGTTCCAGCGACTTGGCGTAATTGCGTCCCGCCCTTCTGGCGATTCGCTTTTTTATTCCCCGATCCGCGATCGCGCTGACTGCAGCACGGGCTGCGAAACGCCTGCGGTTGACGTTCCGTTCGACAGCGCGACCTCGACCTCTCATCTCAATTCGCGAATTCGGCATTGGGAGCTTATTTTGGACTTGAACTAGCGACTCGACCCGCTCATAAGTTTCTGCGCTGAATCAATTGTCTTAGCATAACTCGAAATAACGAAAGCTGACCACTCGCAATGTAGAATGGAAAAATATTTGCAATCGCTTGCGTATTCCAGATTCTTGTGCAACGACAGTTAAGCTTAAAAGCAAACTGTTCATGATGAAAGAGTGATTACTACATATGCACTTGAAGACAATCTTCTGGCATTCTATGAACAAAGTTCTTTAGAATCGACACAATGACCTTTACACCACTTCGTAAATCAAATCGTAAATCTGCATCTAAGGACCAACCAACATGAATTTGCGTAACTTCACATGGTGAAACTGCTGAAGAGAATAAGAATAAAACCAGTTACCCCTGGTGCGATGCGGGTAAAAATGCAATTCGAAAACAATCGGCTCTCGTACGAAGGTAATGACGTAGCGCTATGAAGATTTGTCGAACGTCGGTTCATCCTGGCGCATTGCATGTCTTTAAATAATCATTCGCTAACGGCGTTTCCGTCCAGCGGACTAAATAAGACATCGACTGAAGCTGGTCCTGGGCTACGTCGGCACCGTCTGCGCAGATTGTATTGGCGGCACAGAAGTTTCATCAAAATATGCCGGCGGCCTGGTGGTCAGTTGCACTCGCTTGCCATTACGTCAGCCTGCTTGCTTCCGGAGGGCGACCCAACTCGCTCAGCAGGTCGCCACCACCCCACATTAGTACACCACACCACACCACACCCTCCTCCACATCACCACACCCTCCCCACTATGCCACACCACACCCTCCACATCACTACACCACACCACTCCAAATCACATCACTGCCTCCACCCTCCCACATCGCACCATCCTCACCCTCACCACACACTTTCCCTCCACATCCACCGCACCTCACCACACACCACCACACCACTCCGCACCACGCCACACCACTCCACACCACACACCACTTCACACACTCCACTCCCCCATTCCTCTTCACTCCCACCACTCCTCTCCACACACCCTCCTCACACCTCCACACCATCACTACACCACACACACCACACCACACCACCCTCCATCACACCACTGCACATCACACCACACTTCCACCACACCACTACACATGCCACCTTCCTCCACACACACCCACTACACCACACCACTCCTCCATACCACATCACCACGCCCTCCCCACCATCGCCACCCTCTCCCTTTCCACTCGCCAGCGCTACCTCCCACCCTCGCTCAGAGCCTCACCCAGCACCTCCCTCGCCCAACCTTCATCGCCCCGCGCCGTCCCATGCTGCTCCCAGCGCATACAGTGTGATTTCCACCACCCTGTCCTCCTCCCAGCAACCGGGAGCGGTGGCTCAGTGCATCAACTGATGTCACTGCATTGCCTGTGACCGGGAGGTCCTAGGTTCCTGTCCGCGGCAGTGTTTTCGACACTAGCTTTACAGCTAGATCAAATTCAGTCGCTGTCTGGACGAGAATTCTAGCGGCGGATCGGTAGTTTTCCGTGGTTTCTCCAATCAACACCAGGCGAATGCCGGAGCAGCACCGGTCTGGACCGCGAGCGATCTTACGCCCCTCTTCCGTGTCCCCATCCTCACCCCTTACATACACACTTGCACTAACATGCACTACACTGCCACATGCTGGGAGACCGTTCGGGGACTTAGAACTGGTTCCGGCTAGGGCATTGCCCCACTGGTGAGAGATACCTGGTTGGGAAAAAACGGCTAGTCGACGGTAGGTCGGCGCCAGATCTCGCCATCCAAAGGGAAAAGATCACAGCAACCTCCCATTGAAAAAACATGCACTATACTTACGGGACTAATAACCTCATTCATTGACGCGCCCGGAATCACTATCAGTGAATCAAACCCAGCTGCATTCCACTTATTCACATCCCTGCCCATCTACCCCCACCACCATTCAACTCCCCCACCCCTGCATTACCTCGCCTACCCACCTCCCTATCACACCACACCTTCCCATCCTCCGGTGCCACCTCCCCGTCCATTGCCCTCTCCCCTTCGCGATATTCCAACTCCAGGTGCGCCTCCGACGGAAAGTTATTAATCAAAGCTGATTTGCGAACCGTTTTGTAATTCAAATGAGCGCCCGCCAGCCCTTGCCTCCGGCGTCGCGCCAATTAGAAGCGGCGTGTTGCCCCGGTGACGTGCCCTGCGCGGCGTTCGGCACGTCTTCTTCCCCGTATCATTCTCTAGGAAACACATTAGACATTTATCTTCCTACGACAACCCGCGAAGTAATTACTTTAAAAAAACGGAGGCTACAAATTCGCTCTCTATTCTCTGCGAAGCGCGTTGAAATATAGTTCGCCAACCCTTCGTGTCGCGCCTACGGCCAAACGATAAATCTCCTCAAAAGCGCTGCTGTTACTCGACCCGCATTGTTACCCGTACAAATGAGCTTGTATAACAAACAGTGCGTACTGTTTCACGTCTTTCTCGAAATGAATCTTTTGTTTCCAAACGGATTCTCATCTCCTTGTAATCTCCAAATTGTCGCTGCGTACTTCGAGTGACAAATTGATTATAATTGATGATTTGCTTGCAAATATATTTTGTTTGAAGATCTATTAGGTGTATAGCAAGTAACTGATATCATTCTGTAAATAATGTTTCTCTCCTTACTTCCTTGATAACATATCTTTTCATCAGTTTCCTAAAACTCAGGTGAATTATCCAAACAAGCTGTAAAGATTTTCTTTTTTTTTGTTTAGCTCGTGTAATGCAAATTTACTCAGTCAGAAGATTATATGGAATTTATTTAAACGTGTGAAAATTACTTCAAATATTATTTTTTCCACATTAAACTGAAGATTAAACAGACGAAACAAAATATTACCTCTTATTTCTCATGCCGTGTTTACAGTTCTACACAATTTGGGCCCCTGTGAAAAAGGATTTAATAATAGTATTGGTATTCCTCATCTAAAGTAACAACTCGATTCTTCATTCTCATTACACCCATGCTTACGTCCTTGCTTATAGTTTCAGTTTCCGGAATTGGTTGTAGTTTTTATATTTCAAAACATCTTCTTTTTGTCGTAGACAAAGTAAGCCTGAACTATCACACATTACTCCAAGAACTTAAAATTTGATACGAATCATCTATAATTTTTAGCGAAGCACAAAATGTGTGCAGTTGAGAGAAATTTATGGAGTGCACCTAGCGGATGGTCATACTATAGTTGAAATATCATATTTTGACTTTTGAAACAAACTACGCACAGTCAAGAACTTCTTGAATTGTTCCATGAAATTTGATAACTTTATTTTATGTGAGACAAATGTAAACTTCGGTATCCTCTGGAGGCAATAAACTCATTCTGTTTATTTATATCTCTGTTCCAAAGTCATAATACAGACACTTACAAACTCAAGAATAAATACCGTGCATGTAACGTGGCTGTCTTTTATAGACTTTTTTACACAAAAAATACGCCCTTTCTGCAAAACGGACTTCTCTGTACTCTTTTTGTTTCACCATTACTGCCTAATCAGTATTCCTGAGGGCTTTTATTATGGAAAACCGGGAAGCAGACCGGCCTTGAAGGGGAGCCTCCTTAAAGACTTCTCCTTTCTCGGGCTGCGTTAATGCGTTCTTTTTCCACCTCCTCTTGAGATTCCCCGGTGCAATCAAAGTACGTAGCGGCCGGGTTTCTAGAAGGATCTCCTCGGAAGGAGATTTGCAGCAGCGAATCTGAACAAATGCAGATGCTACAAATCACAACGACCATTCATCGAATGTATTAGCAATCGTTCTCTTATTTAGTGCCATACACTAGGTGGTACATTGGCTAGTCTCCGAAGCCCTAACGCCTTCTTGTAAACATCCTGAGGCAAGTACACCTAGGGTACATCGCCATTTCTTTCCCTAGGGGCGCTAGTGCGCCAATTTTGACGTTTGATTTGAATATAAGATAGCTCAGGCCCAGATACATTATCCGCAATCTTATCCAGTAATTTAAATCCATTTTACCAGGATCGGTCAAATGTCTTTCCTGGGATCTGTTTTACATACCAACAAGCCTCCGCATGCATGCCGTCGATTTCTGGCACATCAACAATCCCCAGACTTTCACCGGCATTGATACCGCGAATTTGGGATCAGTAGGTTGGCATGATAGCAACTATTCCATCAAAGCCTGTTATTGACAATTGACCAAGTTAAATGGTCAATGAAAGGAAAGAGGAAAAGTAACATACTACCTTGCAGAGAGGTACGTCAACTGTTACTTGTCGACTTCGCAGCGATGATTATTTATATGAATTATTGGAGTGTAGCAGATGGAATGGATAGGTCACAAGTAATTAATAAATGAGGTGAATCGAGAACAATCTCTAGAAACTATCCTGTTTGTTTATTTCTTAGGATCATTTCCTTACCTACATTTTATATGCTATAGTCATGCTAAGATGACACAGATTACATAGCAAATAAGGAGGACAGCAAAGACACAGCGAAGAAAAAGACAGTAAGAACCAGAAATGGCAAAGTAAATGTAGATAATGTGAATGTTTTGAAATAAAAATAAGAGAGTGCCAACGGCTACACTATTTGCAGAGAGATACCCAGAGTTATCAATTCTAGGGTTACAGGTGTTCCTATTGTCCAATGGTGTCAAGTCAACCTGTTGTCCCACGATACAATATTACAGAGAGTGAAAGGATGTTGATTTGTGCTTTGAGGTGCTATATCTACCACGTAAAAAAACTATCTAAGTTAAAAGGTATAGCAAAGACAGAAAGAAAACTCTATAAAATAAGTATGAAACACTGCCATTCTCCGGGCTGGTGTTTGTTGCAATGATGTTTTCCCACAGTTTTCATTCTCAAGGTGCTATTTATCACGTTTTTCAGAAGTTTTTCATTTGCATAGTTGCTGTTTTAAACCTAAACTCTTGAATCACATTATAATCATTACATAACAGCAAATGACTTCAACAATTGTCGATATCATATTTGGTATTACAGGTAACATTATTTCATCATTGTCATTATTCTGAAAGTTAACAACATTGTACCAGAAATTAGCCTATTAGAATCTTAGGGCCAGATTCATAGTCGGCAGCAAACTGAGTGTTTCATAAGTCTTAGACTGAATCATATTCATAGCCGCCCTTGGTGAAGTCTTAAATTGCGTTATTCGTATAAGCAAGACAGATTGCTCAGCAAGGGGCCCTTAAAGGTTGTATCTCGTCTGATCAGTGGGTACCAGTTTAGGTTATATTTTTGCGTAGTGTTCACCAACTATTGAATTCGGTTTGTTGGTTTTACAGTTAAAAATGTATTAGTAGTCAATTAAAACCATTCATTTTGTAAAGGCGTGTTATGGATAACATTACGCCGAATATTTTGGGTTTATACTCCAACTCATCCTGCAAAATGAAAAGATATATGGAAATGGGAGCAATCATTGAAATGTATAATGATGAACAGTTCCAGCGGTTTCGTTTGAATATAACCACAGTAATGGATTTACTTGGGCCGACAATTGAGAAAGTCCCAGTAACAAAAAGAGGACTGCCGATTTCACCTTTATTAAAAGTTCTCATTGCATTAAAATTTAATGCAACTTCATCCTTTCAGGTATGTTTCCAAAATTTTTATTTTTGCTATGCACGTCAACTCAACATTGAAGTGTCCACCCCCCTATCAAATTGGACGCTCTTTGTAAAAAAGGAGTGTGTGTGTAAACTCGGTTACCAAGAACTTCAAATCAGCTGCTGCCAATGCCATGTTGCCACATTTCCCTTTCGCTTAAGGGAACACTCATTCCGCGGTCGAAAGGAATGTCTATTAAATACAAGCGTCTATAAGTGAACACTTATTTTGAGAAAGCACTTATCACCCAAGGTTTCTCTTATTCCTTAAGTGTCGAATATGCATTCAGCCCTTGGAGGAGGAATTCTCATATTTGTTCTGAAGTTTTAGAATATTTTATCAATCCGTTGGTTCCTGCATCTACTTCTGCAGCCACTGTCGTAACCACCACTACTTCCACCAACAGTCATAGCACCATCGTCACAACCACTACCTGCACTTCCCAATTCCCCGACCAGAAACCACCTTGTTACCGCTGTGAGCCAATGAACACGCTCCATAATCGTCCATGATCACGCACACTTGATCGCCACAGTGTTCACTCTATGATCCGCCCACTTGATCACCACAATGATCACACCCCATGATCACCACCATTATCATCCCCCGATCCAGCCACCATAATCACACCCCATAATCGACCATGATCACCCAATTCCGTTAACACACCCATCTTCGCCCCGCTGACACTATCGCTTTGCCAGCGTCTCCGACCCGCCTCGCGCCTTCGCTTCCACCTCTGTATCTGTAGCCACCATCGCCACCGCTATAAACCGGGAGAGGTGGCTCAGGACACCAACAGATATCATTGCAGTCCCTCTAACCGAAAGGCCCTAGGTGCAAGTCCCGACGGTGCCTCTGACCGGAAGGTCGTAGGCTCGAGTCCCGACATTAACTAGATAGAAGGTCGAGTTCAGTCGCTGTCTGCAGAAGAATTCTAGCGACCGGCTGCTCTGATAGGTAGTTTTCCATGTTTTTTTTTATCAATACCAGGCGAATTTCGGAGCAATAACCTAACAAACGGGCCACGGACCGCGCGTGATCGTTCCTTCCTCTTCATTATCGCCTCCTCTACCTTATACGCATACCAACATGCTATACTACCACACATTTCAGGGAACCGGCAGCAGAGCTGATTCAGCAAGGGCAGTGCCCGCTTGTAGGAGATACCTGGATGTGGAAAATCCCGCTAGCCGACGTCTAGTTGCGCTCCGGATCTCACCATCCAGCGGGGGAAGATTACCGCCACTCCCGAGGAAAAAACATGCACTACTTACGGGACTAATGACTTTAGCAATTGACGCGCTCGGAATCACCAATCAATCAATCAACCATACCTTCTACCGATTTATTAGCCGTCTCTCGGAATGCCACTCACCCCTGTGTCATCGCTACCACTCCAACCTCCAGCTCTACCGCCTCCGTCAAAGTCTCAGCCGTCACAAACACTGTTACCTCCACCGCCACTAACTCCAATACCACCACTCCCACCACCGCCGCTCCGCAAAGCCTTATATTAGGAAGCTTCATTTCGACGATTTACGAGTGCATCTCCGTCGTGCTTCCTCGGCGCCGCCGCCACCGCCGCTGCATTGCCATGCGGCGCACGGCGCGGCCGCACAGCGCGACGCGACGCGCCGCAGCCCAACGGAGAGCAGCGGCAGCGGCCGGCTCAACGCTCCCCCCGTCCCCCCCACGGCCCCCGACTCCCCACGCCCGCGGCACCCTCCGCCCCCCGTCCCCACGCTCCCCGTCCCCACGCCCCCCGTCCCCCCACGCCCCCGTCCCGCCCCGTCCCCCCCGTCCCCCGCCCCCGTCCCCACGCCCCCGTCCCCCGCCCCCGTCCCCGCCCCCGTCCCCCGCCCCGTCCCCGCCCCGTCCCCACGCCCCCGTCCCCCGACCCCGTCCCCGCCCCGTCCCCGCCCCATTTACGCCCCGTCCCCACCCCCGCCCCCCCCTCCCCCCACCACCCCCAAGGCGGCTCTCGGATGCGGCTCGTGTGCGCCGTGAACTCCACAGCCGCCACCACCTGGCTCCCTTCGCCACTTTCATCGGCGTCTCTGCCCGCCCTCTGACCGAGGCAGTAGCTCCAGTGCATCAACCAGTGTCACTGCCCATCTCTGACCGGAGGTCTAGGTTCCCACTCCTCACGGCGGCAGGATTTTTGACACTAGCTTGGTAGTTTGGTCGAGGTCTGCTGCTATGTAGAGAATTGCGCCCGTGTTCTCTGAATGGTAGTTTTCCGTGATTTCTCTGATGAATACCAGGTGAATGCCGGACCCTAGCAAACGGGCCACGGGCCGCGAGACATATTTCCTTCCTCTTCCTTACTTTATCCTTACCTATTATTTACACTTGCATGCACTAGCCTAGCACATGTCGAGAGACTAGGCGGGAGCTCAGAGCTGGGGCGGTGCCCCGCTGGTACGAGAGAGATTACTGGTTGGGGTAAACCCGCTAGCCGACAGGTAGGTCGGCCCCGGATCTCGCCGTCAGCGGGAAGATCACCATCTCCGAGGAAAAACATACTACTCCAGAGCGGACTAATGACCAAAGCAGTTGACGCGCCCGAAACATGAAAAAAACCATCAAACCACCCTCTTCACCTTCACTTGCCTCGGCCAGGTTTACTTTACGCCAGGAGGACCGAATGCCAGAATAATAGCGGTAAGTGTTTATACCGATATACAAATACAACTACCTCTACTGTATACCTTGTTAAAATACCTTTAAAAATACCGGTATAAGACGTCAAATACCGGTATTTTTAGAAGATATTTACCTTTTATCCGACGTCTATACAGTAAAATGCCTCTGTATTTAAAAGGTATTATGCCGGTATTCTCTCATCAAAATACCGGTATTTTCATAGAAAATACCGGTATTTTCTCATAAGAAAAATACCGGTATTTCAGTAGAATCATGCACGGGTATTTGGGAAATTCATTGTGATATTTTCCCGCTGAGATGACTCGGAAACAACTACACGGCTGTGTTTCTTACCGGGAGGTCCACAGGGTTCAGAGTCCCGAGGGTGGCAGATTTTCGTCACTTATTGCCGCTAAGTCAGTTCTGCCGTTGACTGGGTAGTCGAGTTATGTCGTCAGACGGAGGACCAACCAACGATCTTTCGCAGACGTCAGCACGAGCTCGTTCGCTGACCTTGGACCTCGTCCGGGCGCAGAGCTTGGCGACACGCGATAGAGTGTTGAAGAATTTATCAGATTTCTCGTATAAATCTTGTCACTTTCTAGTAGCGATAAAATGGAGAAACATGTCTTCTTATCCATAAATGAGTCTTCCCACGCATACCAAATTTCCTTCTTGCACTTATTTGTATGTTTATCACTAAATACGATTATTTGCTTCGGCCAGTCGTATCACTAACTGTTCCAAAATAATTTTTCAGTTGGCCCAGTTTCCTTATTCTGCACCATAATTATAACTAAAACAATATTAAAATTGACATTGAACGCTAATAGACATATTAACTATTCTTACGCGAGAAAACAGATGCGTTATGTTTAATTCAAGAATTAATTATTGAAGCATGTTTAATTACACCCATGTATTATTTAAGAATTTCATTAAGAAAAAAATATTAATAGTACTATATAATATTAATTAATTTTAATAAATATTTTAAAATATTAATACTAATTAAATGTTAATTTTAATTGAAAAGTAAAAATGTTAATATTAATAAACTCTTTTTTATTAATTAATAATGTTAGTATATATTTCTTATTAGGAAAAACACTCTTCTCAAGTAGCTCCTCAGATGCATTTACAATATAAGCTACTCGTAAAGAAGGGAACCCTTGCCCCGCATGCAATGTTAATAGCTAATAATAATAGTAATAAAAGTAATAATAATAATAATAATAATAATAATATATATAATAATAATAATAATAGTAATAATAACATAATAATTTACTTTTATTACAAATTTCTCAATATTTGCAGTTAATGTCAAAATATATTAAACCCTTAATATAAACTAGAAAATAACATTTATTTAGCCCTATTTATTAATGTATTATTAAGATTTAATTGTGAAATGATAAAGAAATCATTTTAGCAAAAACAAAAACAAAACAAGCCTGAGCGTTCGTGATTATCTCAAGGTGTCGCGCTTCCTCAGTTCGCCGAAGGAGGTCAGGGAGGAAGAAACGGTCCTACGCCTACGGCACGGCGCATACGTTGACAGCCTCTCCGTATGCGAAATACAAGACAGACTTGGAGTCATCTCAGGTCAGATGAAATGGCTCGATGGAGACACTTTAAGAAAGGTTCTCTTCAATGGAACCAATAATTATTATTTCATATTTCAACTTTCCGAAGTTCAAATTAAAGGAGTTTCAATACGCTTCAACATACCAGAAACGTAAACGCTTGAACACAAAACATTTACAATAATAAGAATAGAATTTAATACAGTTGTTTAATATATATATATATACAAATAATTTAAACAATAAATATCAGTTATGTGTTGATTAATAAACATTTTGTGAGATATTATTAACTAAAGTAACCTATTCTGTCAACATGTATAGTTAAGCTATATTTCTTCGTGAAAATGCATTATGGCTGGTATAGCAACTATGGACGTCCATGCCGGTATAGGCGTCCTATGGGAATATTTTACCGGTATAAATGAATAAGGTATTTGAAAAGATTATGGAAAAATACCGGTATTATACCGGTATTTTTACCGTATTCAATATTTCCGGTCCCCTGCTTTACGCCGTTTGGCGTTTCCATTACCCTCCATCGCATCTTTTGCTACTGATATATCTTGGCATCCCCTATTGTATGATCCCTGCCAACATCCATGGCAAGGCAGTACACCTGCCATAACTAACCTAATACAATTGCTTGTGCACTAACCAACCCGTTTACGACTGCTGCTAATTCTGACTCGTTCAAAATTCGCCATAAAAATGATGTTTGCGGTTGCATGATTACTACCTACTGTTTTATTGTTTGCGTTTTGGCCACGCTGGCACCTCCCAAGGTGCGGATTTGTGACCCTCTAGTCCTTTAATACTGAGCCAAACCGATTGGGTCCTGCGGTAAACGCTTGTAAGGTATAGTAAGTATTAGCTCAGTACATGGACTGAACATTCTTCCTTAAAGAAACCTACTATGTGGAGTGTTCAATAAGCACAAAACATTATTTCATTATTTATTCCCCATTTTCTCTATTTAATGTCATCAGACCTTCACTTCTTGCAGAATGCAGTTATTTATAGGTTATTGTATACATATTCATTATTTATATAATATTAATGGTTAGCCAAATTCATTACGGTTCGCAATTCACAGTTGCGCATTTCGTACTCGTGAGGTGTCACTTCACCTCTGATATTCAACTGCGCTCACGCCTCCTTTCTGCTTACTCGCTCCCTTACTCCCACAACGCCTCCACAACTTCCTTCAACGTCCCTCTTTCACCTCTGACCTTCCCCAGCCGCCAGTTCCTCCATGATCCCCAATGCTCTCCGCCGCGCCTCGTCACGTTCCCCTTGCCACCAACACCTCCGATGCCCGACCTCCCAACACTCCGTGGCCTCTAGGATGCTTCACAATGCACGATGCCTTCCTTTCTTGCACACGACCGGGAGAGGTGGCTCAGTGCATCGACTAATGTCACTGCAGTTGCCTCTGACCGACAGGACCTAAATACTCTGACGATAGGATTTTCGACACTAGCAAGATAGCTAAGTCGAGGTCTGCCGCTGCCTGGACGGCTGCTCTGATGGATAGTTTTCCGTGGTTTCTTCGTTCAACACCAGGCGAATGCCGGAGCAGTACCCTACCAAACGGGCCACGGACCGCGCGCGATCTTTCCTTCCTCTTCCTTAACCTATACTCAGTCCTTACACACACACTTACACCTCATGCACTACACTGCTACCATGTCAGGGCTAACAGTGTCCCTCCTTAGGGCGGTGCCCTACTAGTGGAATACCTGGTTGCATATATTTATGATTTATCTTTGCATATGGCGCAATATTGTCTCTAGAGAGAATAAGACACACATAATATATTGATAACTTATAATAATTTTATTAATGTTCTTAAATACATAAAATTAGCTGTGAGGATATGAAATGAAACTCTCCTTTTAGTTCAAAAAAGTTTATTACTAAATATAGCTGACTCTTTCTTGTATCTTGTGTGTGTGTGTGTGTGTGTGAATGAAGAAATAAATACTGTCGATTTCTTCTGTGCGGGTATAAATGAAAGTGTGCATTGTGTATTTATAAAGAAATAAATACATTCGGTTTCTTCTGTGCGTGTATAGAAAAAATTTGCATGGTGAAAGGTTTTTAAATGACGTGGTATATACTTGTCTGTTTTTTGGGGTAAAAAACGGACAGGAATGGTCCCCAAATATCGAATTAGTAAAATTTTTCCCGGGAATTTAAAAAAAAAGAAATAGAAATAGAAATTGTAAAAATAATAAAAATTTTTAACTATGGTCCACGGAAGTTTGGGAGATTAAGGAAAAAAGTGGTACTTTGAACCATCGCTGGAATAATTGAAAGGGGTTTTTTATCTTTTTTTATTTTTTGTTTTTTTCCCTGAACTGTTCATTTTTATATTACAAATGAAATTTTGTTCTAAATCTTTTACTTTGTTTTCCCAAAGTATTATGTTGAAGAAAACCCTTCCTTTTATTTGTTCCCAAAGAACGTCAAACATCAAAATTTCCCCACAAAATTTCAAGCTTTTTAATTTTCTTTTTGTATCTTTTTAAAAATATCATTTCCCTAACATCACTTACCTGAAATAAACTGGAAACTTTTTTCTTGGTAAAAAAACACTTGATATATAACCCCATATTTAAAAATTGTCATTGAATTTGTATGTTTTTGAAAGTAAAGAGGGAATTTGGGGATAGGAAATGTATAAGCACCAAGGAATGGATTTAAAGTTCGAAGAAAAAAAAACCAGTAAAACAATTTTTTGCAGTTTTTACAGAACTTTTGTTTTAGATTTTCATGTTTAAAAAATTTGTAGGAATAGAGAGAGATCTTTGGGTAAAAAATTAATAGAAAACGAAAAAGCTTTATTTCCCAGTACTTCGCAACGATACCCCTAAAAAACCCCAAAAAGTTTTACTAAAAATTATAATTTTACTTTTTTGGGGGAGAAAAAAGAAATTAAATTTAATGGGCTATCCATGCATTAGAAGGTCCCAATCACCCCGCCTATTTGTAAAAATTATAAACCCTTAATTTTTTTAAAAAAAGGGAAAAATAAAAAAGGAAAAAACAAGTGTCAAAACCCTTGACCAAAAAAAAGTCAACACTTTTGGGACGACCCGGACTGTCGTATTAGTTTTTTATTTTTTAAAAAAATTTTTTTAATGAACAGGGAACAAAAAATAACTTTTTATTGGGTGATTAATACAAAAAACCATTTTTTAAATTAGGCTACACCCCTTCAGGCACTTTCATTCATTTTTATTAGCGGGGCCCTAACACATATTCACAAAATATAGTTTCCTGCTTTTTTAAAAACAACTTACACTGAAATGGTTGTCATTTTAATTTTTCCCCTTGATTTTGGGAGTTAAATTTGAAATTAAAAAAGGGGAAACAGTTTTTTCCCAAATTTGCAGTATAATTATTTCTTCCGGGGAGAAATTTGGGAAAGTAAAAAACCAATCTTCAGGTCTTGTGGGAGCAACTGGCTGCAAGGGCCCCTTTCGGCTGTTCAAAATGAAATCCCCCAACCCAAAACAAAAAAATTTTTAAAAAACCATCTCTCAAAGGAAATAAACGTTCACTCATTCGAGTTTTTAAAATAAAATGATGTTGAAAAGCAAATTTTTCGTTGTGGGGGTAACATTAAAGGCCCAGGTGTCAAACAAGAGTAATTATATGTGCTTTTACAGGGCCAAAACACACGAAACGAAAAATGGGGGTAGTAATTTTAATTACAGATTTTGGGTCATGATTTAAAAGATTGCATACTTATATAATAGAATATGAACTTCCCAACAAACATGGCACAGGGAAAATTCAATACACAATTTAATTTTTTGGTTAAAAGTCTGAAAAATTTTTATAAATAAAAAAAGTACACAAGTCTGTTAAAAAGGTGCTCAACACGCAGGTCAATAAGGGGAACAAGGAATGACAAAGGACGACGGGAAAACCCGTGTATTATTTTCAAACACAAATGGTAGAGGGTTTTTTCACATCGTACACCATAAGATATAGCAGGGGGGGATTTAGGAGACGAAACACGTTTACAAAAAAAATTTATAGGGCTGTATAGTTAATGTTTCTTAAAACACAAAAAAGACTGATATTGGGACATAAAATAATAAACCTTTCAACGTTGTAAAAGTCCACAATGATAAAAACCTTTGGGAGTACTGAAACAAAACATTATGCCTCATTGCAACAAGACATGATAATATTTGAGCTGTCGATATGTTGATTCCATCATGCCAAAAACGTCTATGATGCAATGGTCAAGAAACGGTTCAACACAAATGTTTTTAAATACTAACCGCCAAGGAGGGGGTAGAATTAAAGCAACATCAAATTTAATCATCTGGGAAACACAACTCAACTTCCTTTTTTGGGAAATTTATTTTTAAGGTAGTATCTTTCTTAAATATGTACACAAAATTTTTCAAAAGTGAATAAGGGGCAGAAAACCCGATTTTAGAAGATATAAATTTTTACAATATGGGTCGCTTTATAGCAGGGAAAAACACACAGAAAAAAAACACACACACACACACACACACACACACACACACACAAAATGAGGGGGAGAGGGGGTTTCTTTAAAGGGCATTTAAGACCCCTTTTTTTGGGATTGCCCATCTGTGAAAAACACATGAGGCTTTTAAACCCCTACGGAACCATTTTTAAAATGTGGGCCTTCCCCCTAAGGGGGAATGTAAGGGGGTACTCCCCAAAGAAGCATCATCATAAATAAAAATATAAACCAGTTATCCGAAATATTGCAACAAAAATTTTTCCCAAAAGTTAAAATAATTTATTTATGTTTATATACTTTTTAAAGAAATAATTTTTATATTTTCCGTAAATTCCTTTTTCTTTTTATTAGGGTTTAAAACCAGGTTTTTTTGTTGCATGTTCACAAAACTGAGTTTTATAAAGTTAAGGAAAAAGAAATTGTTGAGTTTCCACACAAGAAATGCAAAAGTAGACAAATTTTAAGGGTTTACTATGCCAAACCATCACAACTGGTTATCGATGGTTAAATTTTAAAAAAAAATTGTTCAAGCCCTAGTTTTAAATTTAAAAGAGGGAAAAAAAATTTTACCAAGTTTACCTAACACAAATACTAATATTGAAGAGAAATACTGCAAGTCTTTTTGCTTTTGGGAGGGTGTCTGTTTCCTGTGGAAAAAGAGCAGAAGGGTAAAGTTCAAGAAACATTGAACCGCACCATTATAATTTATTTATTTCACTTAAGAATCATATTTCCGAATGTAATTAGCCAATTGATTAAAAACGGTATCTAATTTGTACAAATTTTTAAAATTAAAGAATTGATGATTTTTACTCAATTTTTTACAACCTATAATCGATTAAAAAAAAAAACAGCTGTAGAATTAAAAATACAGATATTATGTGGGGATAGGGAAAATTGATTGTAAACACACTCACTTTATACGTTTCAACCGCATCCCCAATTTCAACACTCGGCAAAGTTTTGACGTAAATTTCTTGGGAAAACCCACCACGCTCAAAAAAGTTTATCGCACGTGACGAAATGAAAGGATCTGGGTATCAAAACCCAAATTATACTGCTCTTCCAAAGTCGGGGAAAATTAATTGTCTTTAAGGAATTACTCTAAGCGAATATAAATGATAGTTCAACTAAACCCTTTAAAAAAATTAGTTATTTATTGTAGAAAAAACTTTTTTTTAATTTTGAGAATGCAGAATGCAGAAAATTTTTGTATCATTTTTAGAATTTTTTTTCATCGCTGATCTTATCAACAGCCCTTGTAAACTTGGGTTCAAGCAGTTGTGTTAAAAGTTCCCTTTAGAAGCTGCATGAAATTTTGATATTGTTTAAAAAACCTTTTGAAAATTTGTTGGGTGGGATTTAAATAAACTATTGCAAAATATTAAGTATAATAAAATTTCCCTTATAAAAAAATCCTTGGGGGAAGGCACAACAACCCCCTTTTAGTGGGCCGGGGGGGTTTAAGATGTATTTGGGTTTTCTTAAAAGGGGGAAAATTTTTATTATTGTATATGAATCATTTTATATGTCAAAAATTTTACTTTTTTTTATATTGACGAAGAATATAAAAACCCTTTTAAACCCTGTTTTTGATTTCCCCCAGCTCAACATGACATCTACCGTTCCCCGTATGCTAAGGGTTTAATACTGGTGTTCAACTTCAAACTAATACTCATTAATAATTTGTTATACGAACAATATCAAGGGCTTTTAAAAAAATGAAGGATACCTTTTTTATATTGTAAAAGAATTCTGGAAAAGCTGAATTCCCCCAAAAGTCATCCGCAACTTCCATCCGCCATCGATCACCGCCTGGAATAGAAGATATCTGAAAAATACGAAAAAAATTTTCCCAAACGGATTACAAGGAAAAAATTCAAACAGTGTTTTGGGACCCAAAACGGTTCCGCTTATAAAAATCATAATGGGGAATATGATATCAATTTGGTTTAAGCATTTGTATATATTATTAGCTTGTACTTCATACACGCAAACTGGGGGTCCATCTTTAAAAGGAGAAAAATCTTTAAATTTGTGAGGGGAGGGTATTTCCTGGAAAAGGGGATTAATATTAATTTTGAAACAAAAAATTTTAACCCAAAATTTAAGAGAAAAGGGTTTAAGTTGTCAAAAAGTTTTTTCGCAACATCTTAATAAATTCAGTTACCTTTGGGGCAAACACCGTTCTACGTTGGTTATTTTATACTTTTACCTAATAATTATGAGTTTCATTTTTTTGGGGCGCATTTCCCAAAATAGCAAAAGATTCATTCATGTAATTTTTTTAGAGGCAAAAATAGAGTGAAGAATCAACCACTTCGGGGTATTTTTGTGTAAGGAATAAATATTAAAATGTTAAACAAGATTTTCTTAAAAAGTCTCCAGATTTTTAATTTTTGATAATTGAAAATTTATAAGAGATTAAAAATCCCATTTTGCAACCTTTTTTAATTTTTTTTTAAAACCCTTTTCCCAATATAATTATTTTATATCTCACTAATATTTTGGGGAATTTTTTCGAATTGTTTAAAATTTAAAACATTTTTGGGGTTCAAGTGTTTTAAAAAAACATTCTACAAAAATTTCGGGAAAAAACAGAATTTCTGTGACAATGAACTTAAAACTACCATTTATTAAAACGTTCTCCAAAAGGTCCCAAATTTTTTTCCCCAAAATTTTAATTTGGGTAGTGCAAAAAATACCCAAATTTAATGAAGACGTAATTTTTCATGCATTTATTTGATTTTCCAGAAATTGCAGAAACAACATTTTTTTATACAAGACCGAACTTCTAAATTTTAATATTGACGTTAAAAAAAATTTTGGGACATTATTATATTTGGGGGTAGAAGTACTTTTTAAATTTGGTTTTTTCACGGGAAAGTTTTTTTGAAAAATACCAGAAAATTGGGCATTTTCAAAGATATTTTCCCTTAAAAAAGGCTGAATTTTTTTAAAGAAATTGCATAGGTCTACGTTTTACTTTTTTTACAATATCTTCCGTCAATTTATGTTGGGAACTGAAAAAATTTTTCTATCATACATGGGCCCAAAGCCAATAGATGACAGATGTGGCGACACTGAAGAAAAGCTGAAGACGTAAGGAAAAACTCAATATGAGATATCAGATGTTTCAAATATATATATATATATATATATATATATATATATATATATATATATATATATGTATATATCATATGTTTCATATATACTATATATATATCAGATGTTTCAAATTGGTTCGAAATAACAAATTAATAGTAAACGAAAAGAAAAGGTTTTAATGATATACTATATATATATCAGATGTTAAGGCAACAAAATTTTTAGGTCTCTCAATTCAGTCAAACCTAAATGGAACGTCCATTTAAATGAATTGAACACAAATTAAGTTCATTATGCTACGCGTTCAGAATTCTTGCAAATTCAGTCAGCCTTCATACTGTTTGTGTATACTTCATGAATGCTCATTCCGCCTGAGATATGGCATAATATTTTGGGAAATACATCTTATAGCTCCCAGACTTTTAGATTACAAAAACGAATTGTACGAATAATAACCAAATCCCACCCACGTGATTCATGTAAGTTCTCTTCATTAATCTAGGAATTCTACCATTACCGTGTCTCTTTATTTACGAATCAGTGGTTTTTGTAAAAAATGACTTGCTCAAGAGCGGGAATATATTTTCAGAAAATGCCGAAGTCTATTACTATAACACTCGACGTAGAAATCATATTCACCAGGTGACAGTATCAACAGCTCATTACAAAAAATTCACATACAATAATGCACATTATTTTACAACACTTTGCCAGATGACATTAAACGAATAAATTCAATAGAAAAGTTTAAATCCCAAGTGAAATCGTTTCTGCTGCATAACTGTTTCTATACAATTAGAGATTATACTGAGCATCACAAGAAAAGTAACATTAATTTTACCAATGATACATAATACATTATTTACCATTTGGACTGTATAAATGAGTATAAACAACCTGATCCATTGAGCAAATGCTGAGATGGCCCCTTGTTTTGCTTCTGGACATAAATGTAACTTCATTTTCTGTGCACGTCTTCTAGAATTCAGTGGGAAACACAATTCTTCAAATT
This sequence comes from Teleogryllus oceanicus, assembly GCA_964035755.1. Taxonomy (NCBI): domain Eukaryota; kingdom Metazoa; phylum Arthropoda; class Insecta; order Orthoptera; family Gryllidae; genus Teleogryllus; species Teleogryllus oceanicus. The sequence continues at coordinate 16,721,312 of CAXIVR010000011.1, read as the reverse complement.
ATCGTTTCCATGTTGTCGCGGCAGGAAGTAATAAGAGCTTAATTTATTGCTTATTTATCCTTGAAAATAGATTTTATTACATGGGAGTTTTTTTGTTTTTTTTTCTCCCTTTCAAAATTCAAAAAAAAATTTTTTCCAGCGCTTAATTTTTTGCTTATTTATCCTGACGTAAAATAAATAAATAAATAAATAAATAAATAAATAAAACGAGAAAATCTATGACATTCTGTAGCACCACTAGTTTAAATTGCCCGGCTCACAAAATTACAGGAACACTACTAATATTTTGAGAAAATTGTATGACATTATTTGGAGATCTAAATTAGAAAAAGGATTTCATTAAACTAGTAGTGATCTCTCTTATTACTGGTAAAATTAAGGTAACTAATTTTCCAATTTTTATCACACAACATTTTCAGAGTCGTATCTAATCCCGCTAAAAATTAAAATCGTTTCAAATGCAAAACCCGAATCTGTCAGCATGATTGAATACAGAATATGAATTTTGCAAAAGTTATATTACTACCATAGATGTTAGGCAACAGTTTATGTGTTAGCATAGTTAACGAACGGACTCTATTGCTTTTCGGTACCTCTCGGAACTCTCAACTGGATGGTAGGACTACCCATACATTCGAGGAAGTGATTTGCTTGATAGTGGACAAGAAAAATTAACTTCGGTGGGTGATATACTGAACATACACAAGCACAGAGACCTATTAGGTTTCTGCCATTACAACTGATGTGCGGTGACGTTCTTGGAGTTTTCAGGCGTTTTCCTCGTACGAAGAATTCTCTTCCCAAGGAGATACATCAGCCCAAATGAATTGAAAATACGTCCCAGAGAATGGGTGTTCTGAATGATGGCATTACGCAATCGAATATAACAAAAAATTTAATTTATGCTATATTAATTTTTTTTTGTATTTTTAAGACAGTTTGCATTTCTTCAACACGGGGGCTAAAGGAACAGACCGGGAAAAAGGTATTTCAAATTCAGGGGGCTGTTTATATTGCGAATTTATCTTTGCCTGGTAGTAAAACTCAAAAGGAACGTATCCTAATAAAAGGATTTGGCAGAAAAATGCCAGATAGTTACTTTAAAACCTCGGGCTAAGAGCCAATAATTGGCATTATCTTCCAGATAAGGCTGTACAAGTTAGTCTCTCGTAAGAAACTTGCAGAGAGAAGATTCATCATTTCTAAGAATCTCCGATAGGGAGCTAGCAAGATGATGCCTTCGATGGCTATCTCTTAACACAGTTCAAGACAACATGCTCCACGGTAAGATCTATTTTGCAGTATTTGCATATAGAGGTGGGTCTCCGCGGAGGAGATAACCGTGGGAGAAATGACAGTGACAAATCCGGAGGCGTGTTAAAACGATCTCCTCGCGCCGAGCATCACGAGATTAGGAAGTCCAATGGAATCCATGATTCTCGTGAGCTTAAAATCTAAGTTCTGTCACTCTGTTTGCCATTCACTGCGGATAGAGCGTTTGATAAAGAGCTTAGTGTCTTCCACGGGGACTGTGGAGAAGCTCACACTTTTATAGGTGGCGGACTTTGCTGCCTGGTCAGCTATTTCATTACCTCTTATTCACACGTGTCCAGGGACCCAATAAACAACTAAAATATAGTGGCGGACCAATTGATGATGGATTTAGTGTTGGATGGTCATTGTCAGTAGGTCACAAGACGAGAAGGAGGAGATGGATTCCAGAGAGCTTTTGTAATCACTGCAGATCACTACTTTCTTTAATGACATCGATACAGCAAATTTAAGTGCCTCCAAGAGCGCATGCTTATTTGCGTAAGATGCTACGAAGAGTCTAATCGAAAATCTCGCGTGGCCAGACTGCAGTAGAAGGCACATCCGACTTATCCGAAGTATGCATGGTGCGAAGAATACCGTACCTCCAGGTGGTGTCATACGCTTCCTCTATATCGAAGAAAATTGCTACCAGGTGCTGACGTAGCACGAAAGAAGTGGAAATCTGCATAGCAAGGGTGACTAAGTGGTCCATGGTTGACCTGTGCTTCATGAAGCCACATTGAAGAGGTGAAAAGGTTCTTTTGTTCCAGGAGCCAGACCAGACCTGTATTTACCATTGCTCTAAAAGTTGCACACAGCTTGTGAGCGAGATTGGGCGGTAACTTCAGGGGGTTGTTCTATCTTTTCCTTTTTTAGGGATTGGGAGAACAATGACCTCACGCCAAATCCTTAGTACTGCATGTTCTGGCCAAATCTTGTTGAAAACGCCTAGGAGAAAGAAACGAGTGTTTTTCGGTAGGTGTTTCAACATTTGGTTATGTATCTGGTCTGGTCCTTGAGCAGAATCTTTCGCACAAGCAGGGGCACATGATTTATTTATTTATTTTACGTCAAAAAAGCAGTTAAAAACTGCGTATGACGTGCTATGGGGAAAAGTGAATTGTGTGCACATTTTCAAAATTCTTGATCCTACACTAAGTCATGTACTACTTAAATTTTGAATTTTGAAAGGGAGAAAAAACAAAAACTCCCATGTAGTAAAATCTATTTTCAAGGATAAATAGCAATAAATTTTAAATTTTGAAAGGGAGAAAAAACAAAAAAATCCATGTAATAAAATCTATTTTCAAGGATAAATACAAAAAATTAAGCTCTTATTACTTCCTGCCGGGCAACATGGAAACGATAATTTGAAAAATTGTGTTTCCCACTGAATTCTAGAAGACGGGACAGAAAATGAAGTTACATTTATGTCAAGAAAAAAAAGGGCATCTCATTTGCTCAATGGATCAGGAAACTGGGCGAAAACCCGATCGAGATGGGGGTCATTGACCCGGAAGCTGTAGTACAATCGTTGTTACAGGTTGTTTATACTCATTTATACAGTCCAAATGGTAAATAATGCATTATGTATCATTGGTAAATGAGAGTTTTTCCATGGAGAAAAAGGCATCGCAATCTTCCTCCACGCGACTCGAGAAGTCTAATTTACAGTTTTCCATTTATCGTTTCGTTTTTTGAAATCCAGAGGGTAGTGTCGGAGCTGGAGATCTCTTCGTAGTGATAAGCCATTTCTTCAGCTATTTTTGTTGAGATGTTAGAGATGACCATTTCGAAGCCCTGAGATAGACGCGAAGGGAGTCTTCCACCGACCTGTGGACCTTTCTCCACTCTACTATAGGGATGACGACAGAGGGTGACGAGATGTAAGCTTCCAGGACGCAGCCCCCTTTCTTTCCCGTATCGTCAATCTAGCTCTGGCCGGAACTTTTATAATTTATTAGGTTTTCCATGGTTGGGAACTCCTAAGTTTTGCCACTGCCCTCTTCCGATTACGGCCGCAGCGGCAATCAGCGTTCCACCATGGCACAGGGGATGTCGGGTGGCCCGACGACTTCGGGATGGCCTATGAGGCCGCATGAAGAACGGCGTTATTAAAATGGGCAACCATAGCATCGATGTCGTTTGAGCAGTTTTCCGATATTCACAATTCTTTCTTGAATGTTTCCCACTCAGCTCGGTGGATTAGCCAGAGAGGAGGGCGGGCAACGTTCAGGTCCGGAATACCGAGGTTGATCCGAATGGGGAAGTGGTCACTGCCTTGCAGGTCGCCAAAGACCTCTCGAAGATTGTAGAAACAGAGGGACTACAGAGAGAGCTAGGTCCACGGAGGAAAACGTGTTAGAAGCTAAAGAAGTGTGGTGCTTTTGCCAATATTTAGGAGAATTAAGTTTTGGTTATCAATATTTTCATCACCGGCTATTTGTGAAGAACCTGCTAAAACAGGCAATTGCACCGCTAACCTCTATTTTTAATGCTATCTTCAGATTAGGATACTTTCCATCACAATGGAAAACATTTCAAATTATAATGATTCATAAACTAGGCAAACCAATGCATGAATCCTATTAATACAGATTTCACAATGGAAAACATTTCAAGTAATAGACTATTTAATAAAACTTTCTAACAAAAGCAATACTGCTCAGCTGCTTTCATTGATATCAGTCAAGACTTCGATAATGTTTGGAATATGGAACTTCTTTACAAAATAAAAAGATCTCAATGGTGCCTAATTCTCAGCTCCTATCTGACAAACAGACTTTCATGTAAAGTTTCATAACCAACTATCCTCATTTCGACAAATAGAATGCGGAGTGCCCCAAGGAAGTGTGCTGGTCCCGATTTTGTACTTCTTATTTACCGCTGACCTCCCACAACACGATGGCATCACACCCGCAACCTACGCAGACGTCACAGCAGTACTGGTTACCAACAACTATCCTGCTAAAGCATCCAACATCCTAGAAAATAATCTAAATGGAATTTCCGAGTGGTTTAAGAAATGGCAAATTCAACCAAATGAAACGAAATCTTCACACATAACCTTCACTCTAAGGAACAATAGTTGCCCCCCCTAAAAATGAATGACAATTACTACAAACTGAAGTAGTAAAATATCTTGGTCTGCACCTCGATCACAGACTAACCTAGACAGCCCACATCTTCAAAACAGAAAGGGGATGGACCTAAAACTTAAACTCTATTGGATGATCGGCAGAAAATCGTCCCTGTCCCTGTAATAAATTACTAGTCTACAAGATGATATTAAAACCATTCTGGACTTATGGAAGACAACCCTGGGGAACGGATAGATTTCGAATATTGAAATTTTGCAATGATTTCAATCAAAACTTTAACGATACATAATAAATGCACCATTGTATGTATCCAACAATACCTAATATTCTGATTTGCAGATTCCAACTATCCATCAGATTCCAAATGAAAATACAGCAAAGATACAAAACCACTCGAAACTACCCAAATTATCTTGCAGTGAACATCCTGGACAACAGTGAAGACATCAGAAGATTGAAATATCACCCCTAGATCTCAGCCATAGATGTAAAATTGCAAAATAGTAACAAAGATGACTATGTAATTGCAATAGTCATAGAAAATATGTAATCGCTGGATTAATATTTTATCTGCGAAGTGCTGTCAAATGACAACTCTTTACTCAAGTTATTTTTATTCATAAATAATTCACCGAATGTTCATGTAAAGAACAAATTGTGAATAAACAGTTGATTAAAAAAAGTAATTCTGATCCTATGTCGATTCAAAGAATTAAAAATAACTGAACCCAAGTTTTTAAAATTTTTTTGTCACGTGTGTTGTGTGCATTTCATGCAGAAGTGTTAAATCTTCTTTATTTATTTATTTATTTATTTTACGTCAAAAAACAGTTAAAAACTGCGTATGACGTGCTATGGGGAAAAGTGAATTGTGTGCACATTTTCAAAATTCTGTGGTCCCTACTCTAAGTCATATACTACTTAAATTTTGAATTTCGAAAGGGAGAAAAAAACAAAAACTCCCATGTAATAAAATCTATTTTCAAGGATAAATAAGCAATAAATTTTGAATTTTTGAAAGGGAGAAAAAACAAAAAAACTCCCATGTAATAGAATCTATTTTCAAGGATAAATAAGCAATAAATTTTGGCTCTTATTACTTCCTGCCGCGACAACATGGAAACGATAATTTGAATAATTGTATTTCCCACTGAATTCTAGAAGACGTGCACAGAAAATGAAGTTACATTTATGTCCAGAAGCAAAACAAGGGGCCATCTCAGCATTTGCTCAATGGATCAGGGAAACTGGACGAAAAACCTGATCGAGATGGGGGTCATTGACCCGGAAGCTGTAGTACAATAGTTGTTACAGGTTGTTATACTCATTTATACAGTCCAAATGTTAAATAATGTATTATGTATCATTGTTAAAATTAATGTTACTTTTCTTGTGATGCTCAGTATAGTCTCTAATTGTATAGAAACAGTTATGCAGCAGAAACGATTTCACTTGGGATTTAAACTTTTCTGTTGAATTTATTCGTTTAATGTCATCTGGCAAAGTGTTGTAAAATAATGTACAAGTATTGTATGTGAATTTTTTGTAATGAGCTGTTGATACTGTCACCTGATGAATATGATTTCTACGTCAAGTGTTATAGTAATAGACTTCGGCATTTTCTGAAAATATATTCCCGCGGGAATATGACTTGCTTAAGGGCGCGCCCTTAAGCAAGTCATTTTTTACAAAAACCACTGATTCGTAAATAAAAAGACACGGTAATGGTAGAATTCCTAGATTAATGAAGAGAGGCTTGAATCACGTGGTGGGATTTGTTATTATTCGTACAATTCGTTTTTGTAATCTAAAAGTCTGGGAGCTATAAGATGTATTTCCCCAAAATATTATGCCATATCTCAGGCGGGAATGAGCATTCGCGAAGTATACACAACGAGCAGTATGAAGGCTGACTGAATTTGCAAGAATTCTGAACGCGTAGCATAATGAACTTAATTTTGTGTTCAATTCATTTAAATGGACGTTCCATTTAAGGTTTGACTGAATTGAGAGACCTAAAATTTTGTTGCCTTAACATCAGTCAATGGTACACTGTTCATTTGGTCAATGTCATTAAATTTTTATTTGTGAAATTTAAAGAAGGGGTTTTTATTGGGCTTTTACACCACTATATGATAGGTTTGTAATTTTTGGGCAGACGTTTCCTATCATAATCCAAATGGGTATAACCCAAAATTAACCAGAAAAATGTACCAAACTCGTTTCTCGCCAAACACTTACCTTTAATGAGTCCAAATGCGTAATGTGGTGCTCTCATAGTAAAAAACAATCATATCAACTTGGCTGCGATTTTTGAAGGGATTGGGTAGATCTGTCCCCCTTCATACGAAAAAGGAAAGGGAAATTAAAAATTTACAAAATACATGGGGAATCAATCTGGATAAAACACGGGGAACCTTGCTGATTAGCTGTTATCGGGAGCTTCGTCCAATCGGGAGCTTAAATGTCACCATAGTGACGTCACCGTGATGACGTTTTAGCTCTTGATTGGCTGACATCGTAATAGCTGATAAAGTGTCATCGACCAGGTTAGAAAATCCGTAAAATAACACATGCTTGGGTGTAAACAGCAACTTTGTAGAAGTAAAAAGGGTAACGAAACATTTTTGTTTGAAAAAATATAAGCAAATTTTTCAAACATAAATTTCTCCAACATTTTCCTATTACTTATTGTAAGAATTTTCTTCATACTACGTAATATCAAAAATGAATCTAAAAAAATTTACAAAAATTATTTCAAAAATTTTTGCTATTGTGCCATTGCTGCATCACCCAAATTCCCCTTATGACAAGGATGACTAAAAATTGAAACACTTATAAACACTGTTTATGAAACACTAATAACAAATGTATTTTTATGACAATTTTCCCCTTTGGGAGTTCATGTAATGAAAACCTTCTTTTTTCTGGCAAACCATGTATCGGCGGGGTTGTTTAATGTTCCCTTTGCTTTTTTTTAAAGAGTTTTAAAACTTTTGGTTCTTGTGCTTCCTCTTCTTTCAATGAAAACACCTAAAAAATATCCAAACATTTAATGATGAAATTTGTCGTAATTGTACGGAAGTAAAAGGTTTTACCTGGCTACATCCTCGAATTTTATCAAAATTATCTTCAGCGTCCGGTGTCGGGGAATTTTTCTTTCTTTTGGATGGAGATCCTCATGTTAGTTTTCAAAACCCAAGCCCAACAAACAATCTCAAAATATACCTGTACTGAATATAAACTATGTTGAAATTTCAACTAATAAATGGAAGTTTTAGTCTAACTTCAAATTTTCTCTACCCCAAAAAATCAAAAACCTTTGAAATTTTAACTGTCTTTTTGAGCTCTAATTTAAAGGGTTTTTTGGTGGTAAAAATGCAACTTTTGAAATTTTAAAAATCCATGTTGGAAATACAGGATAACATCATCCACCCTATGAGTTTTAAAGCATCTGAGCAGCTGTTACATCAACTTTTCTTTAAACACTGCCTGAATCGTGGAAAGTTCCCAGAAATTTTTGGGAAGGGGGCAATGTATAAAACCCAAGTCATTAAAAAACAAGTTTACCATCAATTTCCGAGTAAATCCCATCTTCCAGTAGTTAATCGTATTTTGTTCCTGGGCCCACTTTTTTCCCGACTTTGTGCTTGTTAGCCCCTTCACCACCTTACATGAAAAATCATGCCCAAAAAAAAGAAATTATCAAACATTCACATTCCCTACTTTAAATGTATTTGTTTAATTTTTTAAATCTAAAATATTATGTAAAAAAATAATTTAACTGAAAAAGACAATTATAAAATTTAAATTTTCCTTTTGGTAAAACCTTTCCAAAAAATTTCCCCCACATATCAGCCAGATAAATTATCTGTCCCGAACTCTGGGTTTCTTCAGTCTCTAATGGTGAATGACCAAACGGGACAATTGTCAACAAGTAAAATGTATATTCTTATAATACAATGAAAACAAAAAAATCAAAAGGAAAGTTTCGGAGGGAATAAAAAATACGTACCACAAACAATATGGCAATTATGTTTTGATTTTTTTTCCTTTTCCTCATTCTCATTCTCCTCTATTATCCGTAATCCCATAAACAATAAACCCTGAAGAATAAAAAGTTCCAACAATCATTGATGTTCAAAAGAATTTCTACAAAATTTTAATTTTTTTCGCGCCCTTGACTTATCTCGTCGAAAAGACCCATAAAGGGCGAATTTCTTGTCACCCTTAATATGGATCTTACATCTTGTAAATAAAAGGGAAAAAAACAGGTCTAAAATTTATCAAAGGGATTAAAAATATCGAAAGATCCAGTTTAAATCTCTGAATCAAAATCAAAAAAGTGAAGATCAAAAAAAAAGGGTTGAATTTGGAGATTGCCTCTGTTCAATAATTCAATCAAGTTTTTGTTTGAATAATTATAATCATGAGAAAATTTAGTTTCTTAAAAGAACCAAACTAGTCCAAATTCGTTTTTCGGGTGGCATAAAAAAACTTATGGGGCAAACATGCATGAAATGAGTGAATTTTCCCCCCTTTGTATCTTTCAATGAGTTTATTGTCTAAAAAAAATTTTCAGCAGATGCTAAATTTTTGGGAATAACTTTGTAAAATTAAAATACGGAATTTTGGACTTGTTTGATTCTTGTAAAAAACCTTTTCAAAGTACTGAAAAAATGATAAACTTTATCCCAAGGGATATATTTATGTGAACTAGAGAGACTATCGGCAGGGTCGAAAGAGATGGGCAAATTATGCCAGAAAGACTTCAATGGCATGAAAATAGATGTTATAATATTGGTAAAACAATTTACTTTTTAAATTCAAAGTTTGATATGCAACTTTCAAAATATGCAAGAAAAAAAATATTTTAAAAAGTTTCACAAAATGTTTTAAAAAAGGGGCCCTGGAGAAAGATTTTTTAAATTCAATGCAAAAAGCACAGAATTTTTCCCGATAAATACCCGGGTCTGTCAGTTTTTTTCCATTTTAGGGGGGGGAAAGATGTCAAGACGTTTTAAAAAAATTAAAAATGACGGAACTAAAATTAAATTTTTTTGTTATTCTCTCACTTGGTGTTAAGGGTCGATTTCGGAAAAGTACTTAACATCTATGTTTGTGGACGGGGTACATTTAATCATTATTGGTTAAAATGGATTAAACATAACTGTAAATGAAAAAAAATGGTATGATGTATTCTCTCACGATATACTAATCGCGCTTTTTTTTCTTGATACTCCAAAAAGGGGGAGGGGGGTGAGGGGGGTTCTGTCTACACCCGACAATGCGGGGCTGCAACTTTTATGGACAGAAAATTCGGCGTTATAACTCGTTTTGGGACTAGATAGCTTTGAGAAACAACGGAAGATATTTTTAAATTTCCAAGAAATAATTAATCGTTATAGAAATAATTGAGTAACAAGAAGGAACATGGTGCGCGCAGGTCGATGAAAGAGGCCAAAAAACTGGGAATCCGCTTTGGGAAATGAAAAAGGTGGGCACCTGCCACTGACCCGGGATTTCCCGAATGGGCTCATTTTCTGGGGGGCCCTTTGGGGCGGCGATGGACCCAGGACAAAAAAGGAGCTGTTGGAAAAAATTTGGGAAAAATGTAGGGTTTTAAAAATAAAAAAACCAATTTTGATGAGAAAAAAAGGAAATGTAGTGGGTGTGATCCTAAATAATCATGTGGCTTAAAATTTTGAATGTTTTTTTTATGATACTAGCTTTCAATGCTTTTGGACAGCCTTCCTACATTTCAAATACGTGAAAAAAAATTAACGAAAAAAAATCATGCAAAAACTTACCCCCTTAATGAGTCCAAATAAATAATGTAGTGCCTCTGCCAAAAAAAACCAGCAACGGGCCGAGACTCAAGGAATTTGGGTTGGGTCGCCTGTTTCATCATCTACCTGACAAGGGGAAAAATATTTTTTTAAAAAAAAAAAATCGCGGGAAAAAGTTCTGAAAATTAATAATTGAAAATTTTAGTGAAAAATTAAGAGAAGTCAAAAAGTATAATAAACTCGTATCCGTGTCGTGAAAACAATGTACTGAAATTTTCAACTAGCAAACCCGCGGAGGTTCCATGCATTTGGGTTAAAACTTCGTATTCTAGGAAAAAAAAATGAAAAAATTTTCAAGAATTATTTCAACTACTTTCACGGTAAATAGCTGCATTTTTCCCAAATCTTCCTGACCAAAAGGGTGACTAAAAATATATGAACCCTTTAAAAATTTTTTTTAAAAAAACGATGTAACTGGTGACAATTTTTACTTTGAAATGTAACACTTCACTAAAAACTTTTCGAGCTGAGAATGTTTAACAAGGTGCTTTTTTTCTTTAACGTAACCAAAGTAATTGGGCTGAAAAAAACCAAAAATATTTTAAAGATCTAATTTTATAAACTGAGGTTAAAAGTCCAAAAGGGCTTTCATACTCACGCAAATTTTCAAAAAGATTATAAAAATTCTAACCCCTTTTGCTCTGAATTTCTTTTAATTTGATGAAGATTTTATATCTCTATCTTGACACCAAAACTGAATCTGAAAAAAACTGTACTGAATACAAACTATGCATTTGACACAATAAAGATAAAAATTAAAAATTTTCAAAGAAACTTTTTTAGATTCCCCCTTTTTTTTCATCTCAAATTCAACCAAAATTAAAAATTTTAAGCCCCCTGGCTCAAATTTAAGTCTTGATGGAGATCCTTTTATTCTAAGTTTATGGATAAGAAAATTTGGGAAAAAATTTTAACAAACCATTAAAAAGTCCTATTTGAGAACTTTTTTAAATGTGGGAAAACCAAAATGTTCGATGTACTTTCCTCTTGTTCATAAAACACGCGCGGGTGGCTTTTCATAGTAGTGCTATGTTGCCACACGCGTTCCAGAGATAATCTGAAAATGTTCTTTTGAATATTTTTTTCGTCTTATACTAACACAAATCCCAATTGGGCGCTTTGAACCATGCTATGGGGCGAATTTCTTAAAAACACCCGTTACGAATTGCTTAAAAAATTTCGGAAAAATGATTGTGAATTGTAATTGAATAATTAATTTTTTTTAAAGTTTAAGTGTTTATTGTATTCTATATAGTATGAAAACAAAGCAGGTCAAATAGATGAATTTACCAAAAAATTTTTTGGTTTTAAAAATATCCGTTTTGGGATATTTTTCATTTCACACTTTGCATGAAACACAAAATGCAGAAAATACAAATTGGGATTTAAAATAAATTGTTTTTAAATAAATCAACACTACTATGTAAAATTTTCCAAATGCCCTTACAATTTTTTTTTCATGAATTTTGCTTGGGTGGGTTTTAAGCACACGCCGCTTTGACTTTTGCTGAAAAATATATTTTTTCAACTGTTATATGGTCCTTCACCACAAACATGACATGATACTATCAGTAAAAAATTCCGAAAAGTACTTTGACATTGTCATGGTTTACGTATGTTGAATAAAAAAAGATTCAAATCAAAATCTCTCGAATTATTCACTAAATGGGGAAAGGGGGTTTTCAATGAGTGTCACATGGATACTATATTCTTCCACATTTACTATTGGGGATTATCACTAAAAAGAATTTTCTTGAAAATTTTCCCTTTTTTTTTTGGGCCTAAAAATTCTAATCCTTCCCTTCACACGGGGGTTTAATTTTTACCATTCCGCCCTTTTTGAAGGCTCTATGGACGTTTAAATGGTAGCGTGCGAACAACTGGGCCTCATGCCACGCCCCTTTTTTAACATGACATTTTTTCATCTTTTTTTTTTTTTCTATTTTGGCCTTGAAATTGGGGAAGGGAATTAAAGTTGCCTTTTGAGCTTCATTGTTTCCCTACGTATTCATAATAAATACTAAAAAAAAATTGATTTAGAAAATTTTGTTGAAACCCATATACATTTTTTCTAAGTACACAGTTTCTAAATAATTGTTTGAGGGATCGATTTTTTTTGAATTCTTCGTTAACCAGAATAATTTCTTGTTGAAAATTATCATGCTTTTCATTTTTTGTTTACATGCTCGCCAGGTAAAGAAATTAATTTTTATAATAGTTTTTCTAATGGAAAAAACCAAGCCACAGTAAAATACAGTGTGAAATTTTCCCTGGGGTTTAAAAAAGATATTTTCCCGTTACACAGACTAGTGCAGACCACTTGTTAGAACCGACAAAATTAGGACAAGAACCCCCAAAAGAGTCCCTACATAAAAGGTGTAAGTATTGCCAAAAGACGTCTTTGTTTCCAAAAAAAAATTGGGTTTTTCACAAAGCAAAGGAGTTCAAAGGATCTTTGGGTCACAAGAAACTTAACTCCATGAGAAATCAATTTTCAATATTTTTTCTCATCATTTAGGAGCAGTGTGACCCAAAGGTTGCTTCAAAGCCAAAAAAAAAAAAATGTGAAGAAAAAGAAAAAAAAGATTCAAAAAAAGGGCAGAAAATAGTAGAAGAAAAAATAAGAAGAAGAATGAAGGCTGTACATACAGTGAGGGGAACTAGGCACAGGCATTCATAATCTTTTAAATTTTCATTTTCTGGGTGTGATTTTTAGCATTATCTTTTCATAAAAAAGCTCCATTTTTTATTTTTGTTGATTTCAGGAAACTTTCAGATAATATAGTAAAAAATCTAAAAAGATAGGGATGGGTTTTTTGGACCTAAGTCAAACTATTTTTTTTAAAAATTTTAAAAACACCAGATACCCTTTTTTTTCAAAATTCATTTGAATATTTTAAAAAAATTTTAGAAAAATAATTCTTTCATTTCAATAAAACATACCCATTTTGTTTTAAAAATTTAATGAATTATTAAAAAAAACAAGCAAAAAAAAAAAAAAAAATAAAAATTTTTAACAAGGAGCATTTTTTATTAATAAAAAAATTTAATTAAAAATTAATAAAATTAATTGTGGAACAATGTGGTTGGTACAGTATTTACAAATTAAAAAGCATGTCTTTTAAAAAATTTTTATTTTTTAAAATTTGAAATTTAAATTCAGTCATAAATTCCTTAATCAGTCTATGCAATGATTATGTCATTTGATTCTAACAAACAATTATTCGTTTTCTACGTTTTTTTTTATATAAAATTGTTAGTAACATACTTTTTAAAATTTTAAACATCCTTAAAATTTCTATGAAAAAACAAAACCCAAAAGCCGGGAAAGATATCAGAATAGAAAAGTGTCTTGATTTGTATCACTAGAAAATAATTTTAAAGGGATTAATGTTTACTAAAATAGGAATGCCAAAAAGGGGTTTATTCAGACATGGGGGCAGAAAGACTTTTAAAAATGAAACATCGCCCTTTAAAAGGAATGGGAAAATAAAAATTCAAATTATTCAAATTTTTTTTATTTTAAATTTTCATTAGCACTACGTGGACGGAAGCTATCATTTTTTTGTTATCTGATTTACATGTCACCCGGTAGATGAATACGAAACTCATTCCCGCGACGCTGCCTTACGAAATTTATTGGAATCCCGTTTGAATCTTGAATGGAATTTCCCGTTTTCGTTTTTATTTTTACACTTGTAACCCAGCACCGAACGAGTACATCGTATATTATAAGCATAGACATAGCTCTGTTCACAAAAGATATTCGAGACCATACTTATATTAAGAAGGGATTCTCGCAAGTGAACTGAACCAGACGGTTTCACTGTAAAAAAAATAAGAAAACCTTGTTATCTTCATTTCCCATTTAAGTTTTTAACACTACCGGACCCTGGAGATCCACTTCCATAGAAAGACAAAACATGACTGGGCCTCCATGTTTGCAGGTATGCTTTCAGCTTGTAGACACATTCAGTTCCAGGTAAAAACAAGGAAAATAATGATGAAAAAGCTATAAAAGGTAAGAATTAGGTAAAATACAAAAACTATGCATCGTAAGGTAACGTAGACAGAAAATGGCAAAATGAAAATCGATTAAAAGAACTCCAGAAGTATATTTAGTGATTCTTATTGTTAAATATCATCAAAACGTAAACATAAACAAGTCACTCAACCCAACTTCCAGTCTCTACTTATCCCAATGATGGGCGACCTTGTAACCTTCAGAATGTTGGAGCACAGTCGCGAAATTGCCAGCCAGAGTGCGATTCCCGCATGTATGTACTGGAATTGTTCTCCAACTTAAAAATGTTGTAAAATGAGACCACCTAAAAAATAAAAATTAATCAACAGTAGTCAGAAAAACAATTTGTTCCGATTATAAAATGAAAGAATATTAATTTTCCCCCAATCAAAAAAATTTGAACTTATATTTTCAGCATTTTACTTGTTTACTGATGAAATGAAGGGTTTGGTGAATAACTCTGAACTAAAATTCCTTTCAAAAGTGTTTTAAAATTAGGGGAATTAATGATGGATTAATACAAATCGTTTTTTTTAAGTACTTTCTAAAACTACTGATAATTATTATCTACAACAACACAATTATGAACAGGCTATTCACCAAATCCCAGGAACCTAGTGGTTCCACTGATAAAGCATCAACACGAATGAATGTAAAGTCAGTAGGTCGGTCGGTCCGTCCGTCCTTCGGTCGGTCGTCACGGCATATTCTAAATTAAAAATTTTTACAAACAATTTCTTGTGCCAGTCACCCCCCGTCCCCTCGAGACGATCGAGAAAAATTGCCCAAAACCATCTGATTAAAAACGGATGAGGGGCCCTTTTGGAGGGATGTGGATTTCTGGGGGGTTTAAAATTTTGCAAAATCAACGAGTTTTGTTTTTTGTGAAGTGTTGTTTTCCCCGAACAGTGGAGGCGAAGCTAAAGTCGTGCGTTGGAAGTGGAGGGGACCTTGGGGTCTCCCAAGATGGACCCCCTCCATCGTTGCCCGGGGCCCCGCCGCCAAAAAGCTCGCCAGTGCTTTGACTTTCGTTCCCCTACGGGTGCATAACTGACTCCCCAATTAATAAACAATCCAAACTATTAAAACCCAACTTACTTACCCCAAAAATTCCAAAAATAATGAATTAGTTATGATGCCTCAATCAAAGTTAAACATTAGAAAAAGAAAAAATTATTAAACAAATGCTCAAGATTTACAAAAAAAACTTAATTCTCAAAAAAATCAAATCAACACAGTGAATACAAAATGAGTACCTAAATCTTCCTCTTCAGTGCTTCATTCCCCCCAAAAATATCTCTATGATCAAAAATTTTAAACGCAAACGTTTAACTAACTCTGGGAGATTCTTCTGCATATTATTCTGCCCTATTCTAATCCATATCAAGATCTTCGAAAATGATGATTTTAATTCTACATCTCAAGATATAAACCCAATGTCAACAGAAAAAAACTTCCTCCCCCCAATTAACATAGAAAAAGTTTCTAAAATATTGAAATTTTTGGGTACATTTATTTGAAATTAAACAAATAGCACAATTGTTTTCCCCCAAATTTAAAAAGTGATTATTTTTCCCATTTTTTTTTTCCCATAGAGGACTTTGAAAGTATAGACTTTTTTAAAACAAATAAAATTAGCTTTTTTTCTAATGTGACCCCTAACAAATTACCCTATGTTGTATGATTTTCCCTATTTCCTACACCAATGAAGAAATTAAAACTGAATTATCCAAAATATATATTACATTTTATAGACTTTTAATAAAATCGTCAACCTGTAGAATCTGTCCCCCTTTGAACTAAGGACTAGTTAATGGGGATATCAAAAAATTGGAAAAATTTATTTAATACATTATAAAAATTTAAAATTTTCGTTCAAAATCAAATTATCTATTAAATCAAAAATTGTAAAAATTTAATCATACTCGGGCCCAAACGTACTCTAAAACCCTCTTTTGGTCTTGTCGAAATCATCTTTATTCAAATGAAAAAAACAAAAAATTCTCTCCTCAATGTTAAACTTTTTTGAGAAGAAACAGCAATATCGGGATGTTTTTTTTTAAAACATTCTCAAATTCTAAAAATTCAGTTTTAAAATTTCTAATAAAGTTCCCTTTTCTTCTCCTTAGTAATAAAAAATCATTCGAAATAACCCCCTATCCCCCCTTTCCCCTTGAGTTCTCCTCATCCCTTCCTCCTGCTACAGACTTGAATAATTTTCCTTCCCTTCCTTCTATCACAAAATCCCAAAAAATCTTAATTTTTAATTCTTCTCCCCCAAAAGTTAAATTTTAAATTTTACATCATTATAACAAATCAAATATTAAACTCTTTTTTAAAAATCATCAATAATTCAAGATGTATTCCACGAATATTCAATTATGGATCACAAAAGTAAAATTATAAATTGGAATTAATGGTCTTCACGTCACTACCTGAATTTAAACACTTTTATACAGTCAAAACATAGACTTCTTGGCGAAACACTTTTCTCTTAAAAAAAATGTTATCCCAAAATTAAATAAATACAGACAAGAAAAATTTCTATCACTACTGAGGAGGTGTAGAATTTTATCCCAGAAAAATAAAACATTTAAAATTTATTTTCCCTAATTTTTCCCAAATAGAATTATTCCCTCACTGTTTTCTTTCTATGGGTCCTGTAAATATAATGCGATATAAACCCCCCAAAAAAAAAATTATCAAAAATAACTCTAGAATTATTATTAAAAACAATTCTAAAACCTTTTACCGGGGATTTAAACCCAAACACAAGTTTTGGATGTAACATACTACTCCTCAAGATAAATATTATATAATTACTCACGCTAAATAATTTGTTATGCCCCACCCCACCCAAAATTACTATTCAAAAATCCCAAAAATTATCTGATATTCTTGATATTAAAATATCTCAAAATATAAGCCCCCCGATAATGCAATATTGTATACCTGCTTTAAATTGGACCAAATCATTTTTAATAACATTTCAAAAATTTCCATTATATCAGTATAAAACTCTCTATTAAAGGAAGGATTAATTGGAATATTTTTAATTCTTATATGCTGCTTTAAAAAATACCCTTTCCCCTCTTTCCTATTTCTCACATTGATAATGAAATTTTGCTTTTATAAGTAATGTTAAAAGGCATTGGTTATCAACAACTCATACTATCCTTAAAAAAATTTTTTTTTTTAATATTTTTACCTAAAAATATTAAATTTTAACTATTAAACCCCCTACTCGTCGTAAATTGCAACTTACCGTGACCCCATAATCGAAATCATTAAATTTTAACTCTCTGTGCGAAAGAAATTAAAAAGAACATCGATATTCTAAATTCAATAATTTTTACCCCAATTAAAACCCAAATTCCCTCATCACTTTTTCTATTGAATTAAACAAAAAAAACATCAAATTACTACTTTAAAGTTAAACAAAATTCTCCCACAGATTCTGAAAAGGGGGAACTTTTTTTAAACAATTTTAAGGTCATTTCCCGATAATCAGTATAAATTATTCCTTTCACGAAATATATTAAAAATCGAAGATGCTTTTTTATACAGTTCTGAACGTATCAAATTTTTTTCTCCTTCGAAATTAAATTTATTATAATAAACAAAAATAAAAATCTCGGGTTTGAAGACTTCCTAATATAGTGTTCAAACATTTTCCCAAAACCACTATCAGTGTTAAACAGCAATATACAATGCTTGTCTTAGAAAAAATTTACTACCCCCTCAACATGGAAAAAACTTTCTATCCTTCCTAAACCAAAAAAAAGATCATAGGACCGAAAATTTTCGTCCAATTAGTTTATTGTCTACTTTTGCAAAATTTTTGATAAAATAATTTTTGAGTTATTAAATTTATCAATAAAACTAATTTTTTTCCCCAAATTCTCAATTTGGATTTGATCTAATTATTCTACAATACAACAACTGTTGAAATTACAGATTTTATAGCGACTAATTTTAAAAAGAAACAACATTTGCGTTATTTCTGGATGTTAAAAAACATTCGATAAATTTGGCATGTTGGTTTATTTTATGTTAGAATTTTGGTTTTCCCTTTTTTTCAAAAATTTTATCAAGTTTTTAATGGATCAAAATTTGATTTCGTTAACAATATTTTTCTGAATAAATACCCAGGCTGGAGTCCCTCAAGGTTCTCCTATCCCCTTTTTTTTTTTTAATATTTTTTCAGACATCCCACATTTACTTAATTCAGAAATGTTCTTTGCAGATGACATCTTTATTTATTTCCCCATTCAGACATTATAACAGGACGCGAAAATTTTAAAGATGTTAAAATATTCTAGTTCCCGGGTTTAACAATTGAAAAAAAGATAAAAACCCAAAGTCACAAGCAAAAATATTTTCTTTAAAACGAATCTCCTATGATCCTCTTTTATTAATAAAAAAGCAATTCCTTGGACCCCTAACATTTAAATTACATACCCGGATTACAACTAGATACTAAATTAACATGGAAAAACAATATTTTATATAAAAATACAACTAATCTTAAGCTTCTAAAAATTATATCCATTTTGAATAAAAATTCGCCCTCTTAGATTCTGATTCTTATTTAAATATATAATTCGCCCTTCAACCCAAGCATGCCCCATTTGGGGTGGGAAAAACTCACATTAAAAAAATTAGAATTATACAAAATTATTTAAGAAAACAAAAAGCCCCCTTTATAAAAGATAAAATTTTTACGTAACTAAATTTTCCTCCCAAAATCCTGGATCCTTTCTCTCTCAGAAAAATTTTTATGCTTCTCTTTCTTTTTCCCCCTGTTATACATTTTTTCAATTGGGAAAAAACAGAAAAACCATACCTGAATTAAAATCACGTTATCCAAAAGATCTTTTCCCCCTGGTTATCTTTCCCACAGTTTCTATATGTAATGTAAAAATTTTCATGAATCATGTTTTTTTATAAACATAGTTTTTTTTTTAGTTATTATCCTCTAAAAAAATTAATTTGAAAAGAATTTTTAAGGGGGTTTATTTAGTTTCCCCTCATATTCTGTATGATGTTATTGTAATTTTAAACCCTTGAAAGACAAAATATTGTCGAAAAAGGATCAATCTTTAAAAAAAAAAAATTTCCTATCTACCCAGCTTGTTTTTTTCCTTCAATGTTCTAATTTTTTCCGGGCCCGATGCAATTTGTCACCGGTACGCTATCAAATTTTCTTATCTAACTAAAAATAAATTTTTATTAATTAATTTAAAGTTTTTCTAATTTTTAAAATTTTTTCCCAAACTCTTCTTTCTTGGTGTTTAATGCCTTTTGTCCCCAATGTTCATTTCTATTTTTTTTCTTAGTTTTCCTTTTTTCTGCAACATTTTTTTTTTCCCCCCAAAACCCAATAAGTATTTTAACCTACCTTAATTAAACAGCAGAATGTCAATTTTAAGTTCCAATCAATTACTTCGAAAAATAAAACTTTTTCCCTCCTATCAGGGGAACAATACAAGCTACACGATAAAAATATTTTTTTTGGGATCTCTGCTTTTTTTCACCAAAAAAATGGGGCCCTGTATTAATAAAAAACCCCTCTTTCAACTGTGACTAAAAGGCCCCCTCAAAATATTTGTACCCCAAAGAAAAATCTCTACATATTCCAAAAAAAAATTGTCAGAAAAAATTAAAACATGTTTGTTTTTAATGTTCTTCAAATTTGAAGTACTTAATGTGAATGTTATAAGGACCATTTGCGCTTCGAGCCGTCCGCCAATGACAATGGTCGGCAAACGAAACATGAATAACCGCGTCAAAAGAAGTAGGGCCTTTACCCCGACCTTCCTCGCCATGCCGTGGCATTGCTCCCCGGGAACCGCAGCATGACCAAACGTTCAAGGCAAACTGTCCAGGCCGACGCTCCCGAACCAACAACACTTTTCTTTTTTTTTTTTTTTTATTTTTTTCTTTTTGTCTTCTTATTTAAATTTTTTTTTTTTTTTTTTTTTTTATTTCTTATTTTTTTTTCTTATTTTTTTTTTTTATTTCTTTTTTTTTTTATTTTTTATTTTTTTTATTTTATTTTTCTTTTTTCTTTTCTTTTTCTTTTTTACTTTGTATTTTTTCTATTTTTTTTCTTATTTTTTTTTTTTTTTTTTTTATTTACTTATTTTTTTTTTTTTACTTTTATTTTTTTTTTTTATGCCAAAAAAAGTGAAAACTGTGTTGACGGCTATAAGAAGGAACGTACGTTTCAAATTCTCTGATCCCCACACCGTCTATACTATTGAATTTTCAATTAATTAAAAAAAGCCCGATGTAATAAAACTATTTTTAAGGATAAATAACAAACATTTTGGGGTCTTATCCCTTATGTCCTTCGTCGGGAAAAATACTTTCTGCCCCCGACAACATGGAAAAAATAATTTGAATAACATATATCCCCCTGAATTCTGAAGTCACCCCATAATGAAGTTAAATTTTTGTACCCAAACAAAACAAGGGGCCATTTGGCTCTGGCTCATTGGGGCAGGGGAAAATGGAGAAAAGCCTGATCGAGATGGAGGTATTGACTGAAGCTGCAATACAAAACCTTTTCATATTGTTTAGAATTATACAATCCCAAAATAAATACATTATTTATCTTATTACAAATTATTATTAATCTTTAAATTTTTTGTCACTTTTTTTGTTTTTGGAATAAAATTTTTTTTTAAAATAAATGTTTTTTTCCATTTTTGGGGTTTAAAATAAACCCGGACTTTCGCGTGGGTTTCGCCCAGTGTTTAAATAAACCAGGGAAACCCTGATGTCGGGAAATTCCCAACCTCCTCTTCACGGGGCGTAGTTTAAAAATTTCCAGTGACGCCGGGTTTAATCATTCAAATCTTTTTCCCAACTTGTTTTTCCCTCTATTCAAACTGCCCCATTTTCATCATTTTATTTTAAAACGTGGATCCCAATTTTGCCAATTTTGGGAACCTTTTAAAAATTTTTTTCAAAAAAAATTAAAAATTAGACCATTTTATGACGTAAATGTTTCAAACTTTATACCAATCAGTAAATAACCACCTAAATGCAATATAACAGCGTCATGAAAATAATAAAATGGTAACCATTCGTCGTATTTTAAAAATACAAGTTACGTAAATAAATATATGACTAGAGATAACCCGTTAATATTGGGGAAAAATTAAATTCTATTTTTACCCCCGGCAATCCATTGTTTAAAATCCATGTATTCCCAAAGAAGGGGTTTACCGAATTTTTTATGATTTTGATAAATTAATACATTGAAATCAAATACTTATTAGATTTGTCGCCAGTAAAAGAAAAAAAATCGACTTTATAAATTTGACAAATGAAAAACCTATTACATTTCCATTAAAAAAAAATTTACATTAAAATATATTACAAAAACAAAAAAAAATATCAATATCTAAAAATTGAAAACTAAAAATTAAAGGGAATCGCTGTTTATTAGAGCCCCCCTTTTTTTTAATGCTTGAGTTCATTATAATAAATAATTTTAATTCTTTAATACTAATTTTCAGTTCTTCAATTTAGAAATTTTTTTTATCAAATTCTTTGAATATACTTTAACCTCCCGCAAACTGACTTTATGTTGGAGAATAGCGTTTTATTATTTAATTTGTTTTACTAATAATTTGCTCAAACTCCTTTTGATTGTTCCCAATAAAAATAATTACTGCATCAATTTTAAAGCTCTTCATGCCAAACATTATTTTATTCCCATTCAATTTTCTGAGGGGTTAAAAACATAAATGACCCTGAAAAATTAAACAGCGGGTTTTCTCGGGAAAAGTTTTCCAAGATGGGGTAGTTTTGAATTAATGCGCCCATTTTTAAACTTAAAAAGGGGACCCAGACAAAAATTTGATTCCCTCGGCCTTTTGTTATCCCGATGCCTAATGCTATAAATCAACATTTCTTTCAAATTTTAACGAACGTCAGCGATCAGCATTCGTATAAACGACACGAGTGTTCTCGTAAGCGCATTGTGAAATGAAATGCTTGTGCGTGCAGTATTTCTTCCATCAATATATTGTATTTTTAAATATTGAAAAAGAAAACGTAAAAAACGTTATAAAATCAGTCCCATGCTCAGCTCTGCTGAAACAGCATACATGGGCGCTTGAATTGCGTGAATTTTGCTTCAGTTTTTTTTTACCTCATTTAAATAATATAATACGCATTATTTTTTTCTCCTACAAACGCTTTTTAAGTTTCAGGTACAATGGGAAATTCTCCACACAACCAAACAAAAACCCCAGTTTTCAAACGCCGCAAAAAATCTTCATTTTTAAGATGGCCTCATGTCCGTCGTTCCACTGCGCTGAAATAAAGTGAAAAAAGTTGCTAGCATCTGCCGCTAAGGACAGGAGCGCTGCCATCCTTTCCCCCAAAAAAATGAGCTTAAATAACGATGGATTTTTAGATATCTATCTTGTTGCAATGACAGTAATTTTATCTAATTGACTCTTATTTATTTTTTTCGTAGAAAAATATTTTCATTTGAATCCATTTAATACATACCGATACTATTCTATCCGTTACTTGAATTTAAGAGACCTGAGAAAAAAATTTCGATATAAAGGGGTTTTAGGTTAAACATTGTTCCTGGGGAAAATTTCATGGTGTGTGCATGCTTTGGCTTTACCAAACGAATCAATCTGCAAACTTTTTATAGAATTTTTAAAATTGGTCAATAATTAATTGTTCTTTTGATTCATGGTTCGAGCCTATTACATTGGGTTTTATGTTTGTATGCTCAACAAAATAAATATTAAAAAAGTCATTTTTCAACTTCTTCCACACATTCTTTAAACATATAATTTTTTGTAATTTGAATTGAAAAGGGTTATTATTTTATGTTTTAATCATATCAAAATCTAAACGGATGATAATTTTTGGGTCAAATACTATAATATTGTTTTTAAGAATAAAAATTAAAAATTTTTTAATCTAAACCCAGTCGTCCTAAACCAAAAATTTTCTGTAATTTTGTTTTCAAACTTCCACCTTTTTTGACCAAATCCCAAAGGGGAATAATTTTCATTTGAATTACATTTTATATTTTCAATTAATAAAAAAATATTACTTAAAAACATTTACAAGTAGGGGGACAGAAAAAAGGATCTTTTCCCCCAAACGTTTCAGAAACTGTTGATTTTTTTTTTCAATTATATTTTTTTCTAACTATTAAAATTTTTTTGTTTTGAAAACATCTTATTTTTGTATTTCATGATAAAACGAAGATGTTTTTCAAAGGGTTTAAAGGGAAGGATGTCGAATAGAACGTTCCCCATCCCATATCCCATCTGAATCTTCCTCAATTTGTTATTTCTTTTGGGTTAGTTTTAAGTATTAGAACCTTTTAATTTTTTTAACTTTTACATTTTATATTTTAAACATTTTATACAATTAGATTTCAAAACATTTGTATTTCTGAATACAGAAACATAAAAGTAAACAAAAAGGGGTTTTCTGAACAGAAAGTGGTTCTCTAAATACTTTCTGGTTTCTTCCCTGATTTTTTTTCAATTGTGGTTTTTTTAATTAATAGAACTTTCCAATTTTTTTGGGTAATGTTAGTGGATCATGTGTTTCAAAATTACATTTACACAATATAAAATTTCAAAAAATTTTAGAAAATCAACATTTAGGGTCTCAACCCCTGGGGGTGTGGGGCCAAAGTGGTTTTTCGAAATATTTCGGTTTTTTTCTTTTGAACATCAGGGGTTTGTTTCCAACTAATGAACTTTCCTATTATTTTTTGGGTCATTTTCATTTATTTTTTTTAAAAAACATTTAAACAAAAAAAAAATTTCAATGGGAAAATATTTGAAACCCTTTTGTATTAATTATGGTTTATTTTAATTATTTGAACTTTATAGTTTTTTGAAAATATAATAAGATAAAAACAGGAATATATAAAATAAAATTTTTTTATGATATCTTGTTATGAAGAAATCGATTAATACCTTTTTTGTTATTCTCTTGTCTTTAATTATTTTTATCTTTTAAAAGAGTAAAATGGTTTGGGAAACCAAAAATATCAGAATGAAATATATGTCTTTCAATAAACGGAATTTTTTAAAGGTGTGAAGTATTAGAAAAAAAAATGATTATATTTTGTTTTAAAATTTCTATTTTGGGTACAAAATGATACTAATTTTGAGGGGAAACACATCTAAAAGAAGTTCTAAAACTTAACAAAAATTGAATGACTTTTTGACCAAGTTCCTTTGGGGAAAATGACTTTGAAAAAGCTGCTTTTCGACAGAAAAGCTGTTTTGAAATTGATACCAAAAAAACCTTTTATTTCTTCATTAGTAAATTACTTTCCAATGCGTGTGATTAGAATCTTTTTGTGGGTTTTCACATCAAAAAGTGCCCGACCCCCCGTCCGTCTGGGAACAACGCGCGCCTAAACCAGGGGTTCAACCCAAAACCCCGAGGGGGGCCAAACCAATATCTAATTTCTTATTGGTATCCCCCCTTTCCCAATAATGTGATCGCGGCCTTTGCCTGGTTTCTTGAAAATAAGGGAAAGGGAAAGGAACCCAAACGTGATTCAAACCTACCAAAAACCCAGTGAATCAAATTATGATTTTTAATTCTGAATTTCAAAAATTTCCAATCAAACATTCTCTTTTACACTAAAAAGGTTGGCCAAGGGGGGGGTGTAGGGGGAATGTTTTCCCCACATAGTTTATTTATTTATTTTTTTATTTTATCAAAAAAAAAATTAAAACTGCTATGACGTGCTTGGAAAAATGAATTTTGCACATTTTCAAATTCTGTATCCCCACACAAATCATATACTACTTAAATTTTAAATTTTAAAAAAAAAAAAAACTCCCCTGTAGTAAAATCTATTTTAAAAATAAAGGGAATAAATTTTTTTTTTGAAAAGGGGGGGAAAAAAAAAACTCCCCCTGTTAAAATCTTTTTCAAAGATAAATAACAAAAATTTTTTAATTTTTTGGGAAAAACAATCAAAAAAATCCAAAAAAAAAACAATTTCAAAAATAAATAAAATAAATTTTGGTTTATTCCCTCCGCGAAACATGGAAACGATATTTTGAAAAATTGTATTTATGAATTAGAAGACGTGCCGAAAATGGTTTTATTAGAAGAAAAAAAAGGGGGACCCCCAGCATTTGCTCAATGGATCAGGGGAAAATGGGCAAAAACCCGATAGGGGTCTTAAAGCTGTAGTACAATGTTTTTAAGGGTTTTTTATACTCATTAAAAGTTAAAAAAATAAAAAAAGCATTATTTTAAATTTTAAAAATTTTTTACCTGGAAAGCTCAGTATATCCTAATTGTATAGAAACAGTTATGCAGCAGAAACGATTTCACTTGGGATTTAAACTTTTCTATTGAATTTAATCGTTTAATGTCATCTGGCAAAGTGTTGTAAAATAATGTGCATGTATTGTATGTGAATTTTTTGTAATGAGCTGTTGATACTGTCACCTGATGAATATGATTTCTACGTCGAGTGTTATAGTAATAGACTTCGGCATTTTCTGAAAATATATTCCCGACATTGAGCAAGTCATTTTTTACAAAAGCCACTGACTCGTAAATAAGAAGACACGGTAATGGTAGAATTCCTAGATTAATGAAGAGAGGCTTACATGAATCACGTGGGTGGGATTTGGTTATTATTCGTACCATTCGTTTTTGTAATCTAAAAGTCTGGGAGCTATAAGATGTATTTCCCCAGAATATTATGCCATATCTCAGGCGGGAATGAACATTCGCGAAGTATACACAACGAGCAGTATGAAGGCTGACTGAATTTGCAAGAATTCTGAACGCGTAGCACAATGAACTTAATTTTGTGTTCAATTCATTTAAATGGACGTTCCATTTAAGGTTTGACTGAATTGAGAGACCTAAAAATTTTGTTGCCTTAACATCAGTCAATGGTACACTGTTCATTTTCAATGGGGCACAGAATTGTTTATTTGAAATGGAAAACTGCATTAAAACCGTTTTCTTTTCATTCACTATTAATTTGTTATTTCGGAACCAATTTGAATCATCTGTTATTGTATTATTTACGGTTTTTTTATTGCAAAGGATGTTCGTATCATCCGCAAAGAGAACCGTTCTTCCGTTTCGAATCGTCGAGGGCATATCGTTTACGTAAAGTAGGAACAGAATAGGGCCTAAAATCGATCCTTCAGGAACTCCACATGCAACGGGTAGTTGCACGGGACTTTCACTTTTCACTAATAACTGGGGGGCGGCGGAGTTTGTTGACCTCAAATATCGCCAAAAATGGTCAATGAAATGCGCTTAAAATGTATTGAAAATGTCTTAAAAACAAAGAGAAATGTCATTAAGATATGATTAAAACCAGTTCGGATGAATAACTCAAACTGTTGGATATGTTACTGATGTAACCGTTGGTTCAAGTGAACTCCTCTTGCAAACCTTTGGTTTGCACTGTTCTTTAACAGGAAATCTCTGTCTTAAGTTATCTCTAAATCGGTCGGACTGACAATGACACTGACAGACGTCACAGGAAACTTAGATTACGAATACAGCGGATGACATTATGATTTCTGAGCAGCCATCTAAAGTTAGCAGCGCCCAAAAACGAATCTCTACCAAACTATATCCAAAATTAACGGCTAATTAAATGCTAATTAAGTGCTCAATTCCCGAATTTTCCGCTCCTATATTTTTCCCAAAATCGAGGGCTCAAATTCCAAAAATGCCCCTCGGCAGAACGCTGTGCGCAAGGAAGAGAGACGCTCCTTCCAAACCATCCCAAATCATAATTCATACTCTACGCCAATATGTACCATAGACCAATACTAAAAGCAATCTGTAGTAAAAAGATTTGCCGCTCACCGTTTAGTTCGTGTACCATGGGCTCGAATCCCAAAAATGTCGCTCGGCAGAAAGCTGTGCGAAACGAAGAGAGACGCTACTTCGAAACCATCGCAAATCATGATTCATACTCTACGCAAAAATGTACCATAGACCAATACTAAAAGTAATCTGTAATAAAAGAATATGCCGCTCCCAGTTTGGTACCATGGGCCCAAAAAAAACCTTAATTTTAATTCATCTCAACGCCAAAATGTACATAGACCAAACTAAAATAATCTGTAATAAAAAAATTTGCCGCTGATCAGTTAGTTTGAATAACATGGGCTCGAATCCCCAAAATAACCCTTGGTCGAACGCTGCGACTAATATAAGAGCTGTTCCTCCTAAACCATCGAATGTCACAATTCAGACTCTAGCCCTAAACAGGTGCTAAAAGTTATATGTTATTAAATATTGGCCGCTGACTGGTTAGTTTAAATTGCTCAGATTTGAATTGCAGGAATGTACCTTCTTGGAAGTCATCTAATGTTAGCAGCGCCAAAAAACTAATCTCTACCAAACTATAAGTATATTCAAAATTAACGGCTAATTAAATGTTAATTAAGTGCTCTATTTTCAAATTTTCCGCTCCTATAGTTTTCCCAAAATCGTGGGCGCTGCTAGCTTTAGACTAAAGTTTATCTCAAATTCAAATCAAAATTAAGAAATCACACCCATTATTTAGAAATAACTAACGGCTCTAGGAAACAAATTACTACCGCATTTATATTCCAAATTCAAGGCTGTAGAAAGAGAAACAATTAACATTGGTTCTTATGGGCGAAAAACATTAAAACTTAAAAACCAGAGAAAAAATTTGAAAACCTACCCAAACATTAAAATCAATTCACGGCTCTAGGAAAAAAGTTACTCCCACATTTATATACCAAAAATTCAGGGCTGTACAAAGAGAGACAATTAACACTGGTTCTTGCGGGGGAAGAACCAAAAACCTAAAAAACCACAGATAAAATTTGAAACCCTACCCAAACATTAGCAAGACGTAACGGTTCTGGGGAAAAAACTTTTGGCGCTGCTAACATTAGATGACTTCCCAGAAGGTACATTCCTGCAATTTAAATCTGAGCAATTTAAACTAACCAGTCAGCGGCCAATATTTAATAACATATTACTTTTAGCACCTGTTTAGGGCTAGAGTCTGAATTGTGACATTCGATGGTTTAGGAGGAACAGCTCTTATATTAGTCGCAGCGTTCGACCAAGGGTTATTTTGGGATTCGAGCCCATGTTATTCAAACTAACTGATCAGCGGCAAATTTTTTTATTACAGATTATTGTTAGTATTGTTCTATGGCACATTTTGGCGTAGAGTATGAATTATAAATTGCAATGGTTTGTAAGGAGCGTCTCTTTTCCTCGCGCATAGCGTTCTGCCGAGGGACATTTTTGGGATTCCAGCCCATGTTATTCACACTAACCGGTGAGCTGTAAATTTTTTAAATATAGATTACTTTTAATATTCGTTTAGGGCACATTTTTGCGTAGAGTATGAATTATAAATTGCGATGTTTTGGAAGGAGCGTCTCTCTTCGTTGCGCACTGCGTTCTACGAAGGGACATATTGGGGATTCGAACCCATATTATTCACATTAACCGGAGACGGTAATTTTTTAATTATAAATTAATTTTAGTATTCATGTAGGGAATACTTTTGCCTAGAGTATGAAATGAAATGGTTTGGAAGGAGCGTCTCTCTTCCTTCCGCACAGCGTTCTGCCGAGGTTCATTTTTGGGATTCGAACCTGTTATTGAAGCTAACCGGTCAGCGGCAAATTTTTTTATTACAGATTACTGTTAGTATTTATTAAGGGCACATTTTGGCATAAACTAGTAATTATAAATTTCAATGGTTTGGAAGGAGCGTCTCTCTTCCTTGCGCACAGCGTTCTGCCGAGGGGCACTTTTGTGATTCGAGACCATGGTACTCTAACTAAACGGTGAGCGGCAAATTTTTTTATTACAGATTACTTTTAGTATTGGTCTATGGTACATATTGGCGTAGAGTATGAATTATGATTTGGGTGGTTTGGAAGGAGCGTCCTCTTTCTTCCGCACAGCATTCGGCCGAGGTTCATTTTTGGGATTCGAGCCTGTGGTACTCAAACTACACGGTGAGCGGAAATTTTTTTATTACATATTACTTTTAGTATTTGTTTAGGGCACATGTTGGCGTAAAGTAGTTATTATAATTTTCAATGGTTTGGAAGGAGCGACTCTCTTCCTTGCGCACAGCGTTCTGCCGAGAGGCATTTTTGGGATTCGAGCTCATGGTACTCTAACTAAACGGGATTTTTATTAAGATTCTTTTAGTATTGGTCTATGGTACATTTGGCGTAGAGTATGAATTATAAATTGCGATGGTTTGGAAGGAGCGTCTCTCTTCGTTTCGCACAGCGTTCTGCCTTGGTCATTTTGGGATTCGAACCAATGTTATTCACACTAAGCTGTGAGCGGTAATTTTTTAAATTATAGATTACTTTTAATATTTGTTTAGGGCTCATTTTTGCGTACAGTATGTATTATAAATTTCAATGGTTTGGAAGGAGCGTCTTTCTTCCTTGCGCACAGCGTTCTGCCGAGGGGCATTTTTGGGATTTGAGCCCTCGATTTTGGGAAAAATATAGGAGCGGAAAATTTGGGAATAGAGCACTTAATTAGCATTTAATTAGCCGTTTTTTTGGATATAGTTTGGAAGAGATTCGTTTCTGGGCGCTGCTAGCTTTAGACTAAAGCTAGCAGCGCCCACGATTTTGGGAAAACTATAGGAGCGGAAAATTCGGGAATAGAGCACTTAATTAGCATTTAATTAGCCGTTAATTTTGGATATAGTTTGGTAGAGATCGTTTTTGGGCGCTGCTAACTTTAGAAAAAAAATTAAATTTTTTAAAAACTGCTATGAAAATCGATGAAATCAGCGAAAAATCATTAAAAATGACGAAAAATGTAAAATATGACTTAATTAGATGAAATCGACGAAAATGTCGAAAAGACATAAAAAAGTGTCTTTCCTTATGTCATAAAATAAAATTAATTTCTATACTAAACGGCATTGTTCTAAAGTAAAAAAAACAACAATTCATTAAAATCCACACCCTTTGGCGGGCCACATAAATGACAGGAGGTCCGCATGCACCCGCGAGCCCACCCCGTTCTAAACAGGATTTCCGCCAAATTTGATACTCCCTATCGATCGATGGAGTGATATCGTGAAACCATGAATTGGAAACGGTAGTTAATTTTTGCGAGGAAACTTTAAAAATCGAATGTCATTTTCTAAATTTTCTCAAACCTCGTTCCAATGTTTTCGAATACATGAATCTACACTAATGAAAATGGCGTTTGTCGGATTTTCTTTAACATCCCTGAATATTAAAAAAATTGAAAAGTGAAATATTTTTTGGATCCCTCTTACAACCACATTATTGAAGATTTTAGAATGACATCCTTCAAAATTAATTATTTAAAAATAGAAGGTATATTTGCGTCAAAATATTTTTTTCGCGTAATTTTGAGTTAAATAGAATCAATTAAAAAGTGCGTAAACAGGACGTACCCCACAAGAGCTTCAATTACAAAAAAAATTGTGTCCTCAAAAAAAGCAAGTTTCACTTAATAATTTGGATTTCATTTATTTAAAAAATTCTAAAAGTGCAATAATGGCTAAAGTAATGTTTTTGAATTTGTCCAGCTTCTATATTAGAGCTGCAGATTTTTATAATGCAATTTTAAAATATAAGACCTTTAAATTATTTTGGGTCAATGTTTTTGAAGTTCGCTCTTCCGTAATTTTGAGTTTCACGATTACAAAGTTCTATTTTTTCAACCTCTCCAACACCTTTAACTCTGAAGTTGGACATTTCTTTCTTATTACATTATATATTCAAGATCGAATATTTTCCATATTCGATCTTAAATATCATGTTAAGAACAAAGTATTAATCGAACCCTGGAGCTAGACCATATACTACTAATTACTATAATTTTAATAACCTCACTAATATTAATAACAATATGTAAATCTAGTGAGGGAATATAATTCGCAATGCTCTGTGATTTACAAAAACAATTATTAGTCAAAATATGCCAAATAGGACGGAATGGATAAATAATTCCAATGCTTCATATATTAAATTACTCGAATAATTCTATTGTTTCGAAAATGTATATCTCGAACAATTTTACTTTATTTTTTATTTTCAGACATTGAACTATCTCATGTAAATATGGTTTCGTAAAATCCTTCTAACATGGTTAATCCTATCCCTTAGAATATATGTCTTTCTCCTGCATACGTTACATACAGTTTTTGACTGGTTTTGACTAAATAAATAAAATAAATATTCTGACATTAATTAATCTAAATGACAGATACTTATAATCATAATACTATTTTAATAATTTTAACGTAAATAAACCGTGATAACCAGAGATAGAGAAAACAATCTTGAGAAATCTAAAAACTTGAATAATTCCAATATTTCGAGAATCCGACGATTAGAACAATACTCTCTCGACAAATCCAAGTGTTCTGCCTAATTCTATTATGGAGAATTATCTCGAACTATTATAAGAATACACTACAATCCTAGTGTTTTGGATTATCCTAGCTGTCTCGAATATTCCTAGTGTCATGAATAATTCTAGTCACGGATAATCTTTTCACATATGATAATCCTATTACCTATGTTAACACTACTGCTTCTGATAAAGCATCCTTTTTTGAGCATTCTGATATCATCTAATTTGAATGAAAGATGATAATTATAATTATATAGCGACATGTTAATACTTTTAATAAGCCTAATAATCCTAGCGCAGGCAACATAATTCTCGGCGCACTTCAATCCTGGGCCACGCGCGCTCGCGATCGATGCGACTCGAATAAAACGCGTCTCCCGCCGGACGCGTGCGCTATTAACACCTATCAGTGGTCCCCGCGGTCGTTAATCAGCATTCTATCCCGCCAAATCCAGCTGCCGCTGCGAATATATGGCGCCCCACGTGGGGCAGATAAAGCTTATCGCACCGGCGCGGCGGATCGCCCGGCAGTCTGCGCCCCAAGTCTTTTCTTGCTTTGGGACGCGGCGGTCTTTTTCCCCTGTCTAGTGGGGAGTGCCCCACGTTCACTGCAAGTGTGAAGTAAAACTACGCGTGAAGACGTTGGCTGGTTGATTGATTGATTGATTGATTTTTCCGTGTTTCCGGGCGCGTCAACTGCTTTGATCGTTAGTCTCGTAATTGTAGTGCATGTTCCCCCGGGAGATGGTGGTAATCTTCACCCGCTGGATGGCGCCGACCTACCGTCGGCTAGTGGGGTTTCCCCCAAACGAGGACTCTCCCACCAGCGGGGCACCGCCCCAGCTGGGACAAGCTCTAAGCTCCTGACCGGTCTCCCCGAATATGTGGTAATGTAGTGCATGTTAGTGTAAGTGTGTGTATTAGGGAGAGGATAGGACAAGGAAGAGGAAGGAAAGATCGCGCGCGGTCCGTGGTCTGTTTGGTAGGATGCTGCCCGGCATTCGCCTGGTGTTGATCGGACAAACCACGGAAAACTACCGATGAGGGCAGCCGGCCGCTAGAATTCTCCTCCAGACAGCGACTGAATTCGACCTAGCAGAAAAGCTAGTATCGAAAATCCTGCCGGCGTCAGAGGACCTCTCGGTCAGAGGCACTGAAGTGACATCAGTTGATGCACTGAGCTACCGCTCCCGGTACGTTGGATGGTTGTGTATCATTAAAGTATTGACATTTTTGCCCATTTTTTAATGGAATTATTCTGCTCTTGGTAACGTGCTGGCCTCGGAGAGGCGCGGGTTGGAGCTGTGTCCGAGTAAACCAAGCCGATGGCTCCGGATTCGTGTGACGCGAAGGGCTTCCATGTTTGTACTGTGCGGTTGTGGCACGATTGACTTTTCATACCACCATGAATATCACCTGAATAATCGTTGGTCATTACTCCCTTGGAGTAGTGAATGTTCTATTGCGGAGGTGGTGATTTCACCTCCGGTGGATGGTGAGTTCCGAGTTCGACCTTTACGTCGGCTTGCAGGGTATTTGCTCCCGTAGATATCTCCCCCAGCTGGGCATCGCCACAGCCGAACAACAAACTGAAGGCCTCCGACTGGTCTCCCGACATGTGTGGTAGTGTGGTGCATGTAAGTGTGTGTGTAAGTAGGAGAAACATGGAAGACGAAGGAAAGATCGCGCGCGATTCATGGCCTATTTGTTAAGCTACTTCTTCAGCATTTTCGTGATATTGATCGAAAAAAAAACATGGAAAACTGCTTATCTGAGCAGCTAGACTCTAAAAGTCTTTTACAGATAACGGCTGAAATCAATCTAGTGGTCTAGCTAGTTGGAAATCCACCGACGTCGAAACACGAATCTTGGGACCTTCCGATCAGAGTTGCTGCAGGGATTGCAACAACGTTGGCTCTGAGCTACGTGAACTGTAATGTAAAATGTACTGTGCCAATCACATTATACACAGTATTAGTACGAATGCTTAAACAGAAGGAATGCAAAGGCTAATGTGAGGCATGTAGTGTGCGAAATAGTCTTCCCATCCGGATTACGTCTCCTTACGACACATCTATAGACATGCAACACAATCTAGAGGGTGAGTGTTGTTTCTATGGCGTAAGGGAGCCGATCGACACACCGGGCTCGCTGAGCAGGAAAGTGTCTGGACGTATCGTGTTGGGACTTTGCGTCATGCGACAGGCTACTTGTGAAGCTATTACGTTCAAATGACACCGACACCGAACTAGTGATTGCATTACATTCAAACCCGGGGCGGGAGGCCATCGGCAGTTCATGGTTGGGGGGCGGGGCTGCTACAGATGTCAAAAGCCATCAAAAGTGTAGCATACGCACAAGGAAATGTATTTTTCTGTGTTCGTCTTTGGCAGTTCCGGAGTGTATGAAATGAATGCGTCAGGTAAAAAGGTGACGGAGATGATCACAAAGCAAAAGAATCATCATGGAGGACGCGAGGAGGACAGAGGAAGAAGCAGAGAGCGAGTCGGAACGCGTGCCGGATGGGAAGCAGAGGTGGAACGTCCTGGAAGTTAGCAGGACCATTTCACCCAATCACAAAACTGTATAGCTCATAATTTGCCGCTTTTTGCCGTTCTTAAGATGTGAAAACAAAAATTTGCCGCGGGT
Source organism: Teleogryllus oceanicus (assembly GCA_964035755.1). Classification (NCBI taxonomy): domain Eukaryota; kingdom Metazoa; phylum Arthropoda; class Insecta; order Orthoptera; family Gryllidae; genus Teleogryllus; species Teleogryllus oceanicus. The sequence continues at coordinate 16,686,942 of CAXIVR010000011.1, read as the reverse complement.
CATTTTCTAAAAAAATGGTCTTGCGAACTTCCATTGGAAGTTAGCAGGACCACACATCTAAATCCGCTAATAATGTAAGCATACACACCAAACAGTACTCCAAATTTGCCGCTTTTTATTTATAAACGATTAGTGAAGAAATCATACTGATATCTCCATTTTTTCAAAAGATATTTACAAAAAACCAAAAATAACACCTACGTTCCTATGGCGAGCGCCCTCAAGAAGGACAAGACACGTTTCGTCCAAGACCAATAGCCTCAACAATTCATACTCTACGCCAAAATTTGCTCCTAAACGTTGCTAATTGTTATCTGCAATAAAAATTTGCCGCGGACCGGTTAGTTTACAATACCAGGGGTCCAACTCCAGAATTTACACTCTTGGAAGCCTCCTCCGCGAGGAAAAGGCACGATACCTCCTGAACTGTTAGCCTTAACAATTCATACTCTATGCCAATATTTGCTCCTAAACGTTGCTAAGTGTAATCTGCAATAAAAAATTTGCCGCGGACCGGTTAGTTTACAATACCAGGTTCCAACCCCAGAATTTAAACTCTTGGAAGCCCCTCCGCGAGGAAAAGGCACGATACCTCCCAAACTAATAGCCGTAACAATTCATACTCTATGCCAAAATTTGCTCCTAAACGTTGCTAATTGTAATCTGCAATAAAAAATTTGCCGCGGACCGGTTAGTTTACAATACCAGGGTTCCAATCCCAGAATTTAAACTCTTGGAGCCTCCCCTGTCTGAAAAAATCCCATGCCTAGCCAATCCCTCAATTACTTACAAATTCAAGTAGCCGCGTCCCAGACTTTCATTGCTTTCTCGGCCAATCCCCAGTTTATTTTATCAACTAGCCGCGCCCCGTGGTTCAAAGCAAATTAAGTTTGTTGACATTGACGACAACTCGTCTGCCGTTGCTATGCCGCCATATTGACAAATGTCTCTCCTTACAATTCACCCTGTTTACAATAAATGTGACGCATTACAAGGTCCCACATATTGGTATGTCAAAGTATATACAAAGTTTATTTTACATATATACACATAACTGCCCCTACCATTTACTAGGAGCATTTGCTCTCTGTTAGCATCTGCTAACTGCCAAATGTATTGTTAACATGAGCCTGGCGCTCATATCCGCCAGCTTGCGGCCTCCTACGCACACTGGCGTCTCGCGATGATCTCGCGACGAAGTTCGAGGAACAAAAGCTACTTTTTCAGGGCCGGCCCGCCTTTTAGCCTCGCTGAGGCTCCGTCGCCACCCGCCGGGTGCTACTACCCGGCGGATGACACTCCCGCCGGGCTTGCGACACATCTGGCACAGTGTGACGCGTACCCTCTCGAACTGCACCCTGGGCTCGGCCTCCCTCGCCTCCTGCCCATTGTGGTGCATTCTGCACGTGTCCACTCTGAAAGTGTTCGCGATACCCGCTGTGCACCACGCTGCCGCGTGCGTTTCAGTAGTGGATGCTACAATATATTTTCGAGGTTGTGGTAAATTATTGCTAGTTGTAACAACTCAAAGTGAGTTAAAATAATACAATATTTAATGATTTACATCTGTATTTTGATGTAGTTGTCTTTTATGAAGTATATAGGCCACATCGCCAGAGCCACAATAAGGCTTTTTCACCGTTGATAACCACATACGTAAAATTTAATGGTTTTAGGCAAATCTTATTTCATGTTCGCATTAAAAAGTTTTACCATTGTGTCTACAATAGTGTTGAGAATTTATATTAACACTGATAAAATGCACCTGTGTCATTGCAATATTCTTAACGTATGATGAATGGTTACCGTACTTGTCTTCGTTATTCTGTTTCGTTATCATTGTGTGGATTTGTTTTATTCAGCGGTTTGTGTTCAAAGTTTCATTAACCGCTATAAATGTCAAGTTGTTAATTTCTGCGTTGTAAGGTTTCTAATATATAAAACATCGATTAATTTAGTTTCTTACAATTAGGAAAAGTATTTCACGTGTTAAATGAAATAAAGAAAATATGTATCGTTGTTAATATTAGTTGCTATATCATGTTGAGCTTTTGCCCTTAGCATGACGAATGCCCTTGGCATCAAATGGTCTTCGAAACTGTTCGCCTAAGTGGCACACGTGGTCTGGAAATTTCGTTACTGATAACATTAATGAATCATTTAATTCAAGTGGGAAAAATAGTACCTACGTGTAATATAATACAATGTAATGTTTCGAGAAAATCTATGTAATATTCCACATGTAAGTCCAAGAAAACCCTGCCTGTTGGCATTGCCATTGCCTTTGGCGTCGGATGTTTCGCTTCTACGAGATATGGCATAATATTCTGGCCTATATGATCTATATTTGCCTGAGATATGGCATGATATTCTGGAGAAATACATCTTATAGCTCCCAGACTTTTAGATTACAAAAACGAATTGTACGAATTATAACCAAATCCCACCCACGTGATTCATGTAAGCCTCTCTTCATTAATCTAGGAATTTTACCATTACCGTGTCTTTTTATTTACGAATCAGTGGTTTTTGTCAAAAATGACTTGCTTAAGGGCGGGAATATATTTTCAGAAAATGCCGAAGTCTATTACTGTAACACTCGACGTAGAAATCATATTCATCAGGTGACAGTATCAACAGCTCATTACAAAAAATTCACATACAATACATGTACATTATTTTACAACACTTTGCCAGATGACATTAAACGATTAAATTCAATAGAAAATTTTAAATCCCAAGTGAAATCGTTTCTGCTGCATAACTTTTCTATACAATTAGAGACTATACTGAGCATCACAAGAAAAGTAACATTAATTTTAACAATGATACATAATGCATTATTTACCATTTGGACTGTATAAATGAGTATAAACAACCTGGAACAACTATTGTAATACAGTTTCCGGGTCAATGACCCCCTCTCGATCAGGTTTTTCGTCCAGTTTCCCTGATCCATTGAGCAAATGCTGAGATGGCCCCTTGTTTTGCTTCTGGACATAAATGTAACTTCATTTTCTGTGCACGTCTTCTAGAATTCAGTGGGAAATACAATTATTCAAATTATTGTTTCCATGTTGTCGCGGCAAAAATTATTATTCCGAAGCACAACATGATAAGAGCCAAAATTTATTGCTTATTTATCCTTGAAAATAGATTTTATTACATGGGAGTTTTTTTCTCCCTTTCAAAATTCAAATTTTATGTAGTATATGACTTAGTGTAGGGATCACAGAATTTTGAAAATGTGCACACTATTCACTTTTCCCCATAGAACGTCATACGCAGTTTTTAACTGTTTTTTTACGTAAAATAAATAAATAAATAAATAAATTAATTAATTAATAAAATAAAAGGCATACAAACAAGGCAATATCAGGTCTCAGCTGAGAATTTTCACCGCACCTGCAAAGACAGTTAAAAGGAAATTTCCAATTGTGTGTACGCTTTCGGATCAAATAAAAATTCTATTCTGTAAAATATTCACAAATATACCATTCAATTTCATTTTATCTATTAATTCCAGTATAAATTTCACTAAAAATCAAAATCAAAATCCCTAATAATGATTTTAGATATAAGTAGAGATCTTATTACAAGAGATTGAAGAATTAAACTTTACCATTAGTACGGGTTTAATAATCAATGAAGTATTGTAATATGACGTTACCATATGAATATTGTACGTTTTATCTTCCTTGAAAAATCCAATATACATTAAAACACAAGATAATTACTACATTAAACATTAAACATTAAGTTAATTATTATTATTAATACTGGTTATCGACTTTTGTTTAATCAATTTAATTTCTAATACCGTAAAAAATTCCTTGTTCAAATAATTCTTATTACAAAACGGTTTATGGTAAACCCTTGATTATTCTAACTGCTCTGGGTTATTTAAAGTTTGTCTCAGACAAATGAACCAAATGAACCGAAAAAAAAAAAAAGTTATAAATTTCAAATGTTTTCTAAAAGCTTCTGCCAAGAATTCCGAACTTGTATGCATTATATAAATTTTGCCGAGCGTTTTGCTATAAATTGTTCTTGACACAAAACCACGTTTTATCGGAACATTTAACGCATTACTTACGGCTTGAAAAACTTCTCATTAACATTAACTTCCAATGCAAATTAGAATCCAATAGCACACTTGGCATAGAACGAAAATAGGAGGCTGAAGCGAGATGTCGATGCCATCAAGTATGAGTTGTAGATATTTGCAAGAACTCGCCTTCCCGCTGGTCTCATAGAAAATGAGCAAACGTTGCTAGAATCGGCCACTGAGCACGGAAGCGCTGGTGTAGCAACTGGTCTTAAAAATAGATAGAGCTGCAAAATATCAAAAGATTAATAGATTTCACATCCTTTAGTTACATTAATCATAATATAGGCAATTTGCAACTTTTTTGACAATAGTTATAATATTTTTTTTTCATTTCTTGGAAATGTCTTTTAAAACAGTTTTGATGCGGGTCGACTTTCCGTTAGACTCTGGGAAATATAGGAACGAGTGCGAATTTCATCTTTCGTCTTTCAGCTTACGATTATGGTTATCAAAATTTTGATTGCTAATGTAGGTAGTTGAAACTAAGGACAATTAATAGAAGGTAATCCATGTGCTAGTGATCGCAAAAAAGAATTGACGGTTTTTACATTATGAGAAAGTATAACAAAATTGATTCACTAACAAAACTCTCTAAAAACCTAAAACAAATTTCCCTTTCATATTTACTTCTAAAAGCAACAAAATCCCCTAAACTGTCCGAAACATTTTCGCGCGTATTGAGAGGAGTGTATCGATTGAGGATTTCCTAGAATTGTTTATGTGTGAATAATAATAATAATAATAATAATAATAATAATAATAAAAGGAGGAGAAGGAGAAGAAGGAGGAGGAGAAGAAGGAGGAGGAGAAGAAGGAGGAGGAGGAGAAGGAAAAGAAGAAGAAGAGAGAGGAGGAGAAGGAAAAGAAGAAGAAGAGAGAGGAGGAGAAGGGGAGGAGGAGGAAGAAGAAGAGGAAGGAGAAGGAAAAGAAGAAGAAGGAGGAGAAGGAGAAGAAGAGAAGAAGAGGAGAAGGAGAGAAAGAAGAAGAAGAAGAAGAGGAAGGAGAAGAAGAAGAAGAAGGAGGAAAAGTGAAATTAATGAAAAATTTGTAAAATGAGGAAGAGAATGAAAAAAATTCTCAGCTTCTGCCTCTGTGTTGTACTACTTTTTAATTTTTACTGCTCTGGTCCAAGAGATTTCGTCAAATATGAGAATTTTATTTGCTTTTATTGTGCTATTGGCAAAATATTTATTAATATTTTTGTAGTACCCAAAGGCGTTCTTTACAGAATTTATTGTTTGTTCTGGGTCTTGCAACAATATATTACACATTTTTCTCATTCTTGGTAAAAATCTATTTCCTGTTCACAGTCAATGGATATGACTCAGGATGATAACAAATTATCTCACTCCATCAATGATCATGACTCAGCATAGGGTTATCAAATTTCTGGTTTTTGTAATTAAAATTAATGAAGGTAATCTGAACATTCTCGAAAAACTTGATAATTCTGAATGATTCATTGATTGTTGAAACATCTTCTACAACAATTAGGTCACTATTAGTAATATCCGCTTGCAAATTCATAAAAATGTTAAAATTAAATTAGCATTCTTTTAAATATATGAATTAAACCAAGAAAAGAATTACTTTATAATGTAATTTTTTGTAATGATCCGATAAGTAATATTAAAAAACATATTCGAAAGTATTTGTAGTGAATTAAATTGATGGAAATTGAGGCATTAGGAAGCCAATCTTTCATTAACACGTTAAGCAGCTATAAACAATCCAGTGTTGTTCATTGGCCAGGCCCGCGGAGAGGGGGAAGCAGCCGGTACATCGTTGCGGGGTCCACGGAGCTCGAGGGGGGCAGTGAAACCCAACGTGTCTCATACAATTTTTATTGTAATTGGAGCACTAATTTAATTCTATTAATTTTCATCGTACTTTACGTTTTTCAATAATACAAGTAATTACATTTTCAAATTCGAAGGTCACTCGTATGACTCAATGCTTTTTATCACGTTCAGTGATTTCGGGAAAGCGGACTAAGAGGGCCATTGCGAACAGAAGGAACTATTCTTGCCTAAAAATATGAGTGTAATCAGTGGTAAGAAATTACATACTATATATATTTAATGTTTGTAGAATTTTTATAAAGGTCCCCATACCTTGTAACGGGCCCGGATTTTCTCTCTTCGGCCCTGCCATTGGTTTAAAAAAGACGCAAAAAAAATGTCCTGCAACATTTTATTTGATTGACAGTCACTCCTGCCTGAGAGCACGGCCTCCTCCCGTGCCGCAGGCCGCCGGGTTTGGCCGTTCGGCCGAGTCGAGGGAGCCCCCAGAAGGGTCGGGTGACACAACTGCGTGAAGCGGGAAGGGGGGTCAGGTATTTTGTCCGAAATTTCACTTTACGCCGCTCCTATTCATCCGATTTGCATGATTGACGCGGCGTTGGATTCAGGAAGCACGTCGTCATCGCGCTATAAGCCCACATTTTTTAATTTCTTCCCGGAACTATGAGAAAACGTTTTCAAAAGTTTTTTGGAAATCTTTTTTGAAAAAAACGGCATCGTAGCGTAAATTCTATTTTAAAACGGAGTCCAATGCCGTTTACAGATCGAAAATCGGACAATTTGTTCAGACGTTACTGATCTAGTAAATTCCGCGTGATAGTGCTGCGATCTATTGATTTTTCCTATTAGTATTTTTCGGTGCATTTAGCCTTAAGAGTATAACCGAAGTTAGTAAAACCGAAACGAGTTGAGTGTTTAGAAATTAATTTTTTTAAAGGCTCAAAGATTCGTGGAAAATGTGTTTCTTTGTAATGTTCTAGTAGAGTCATTCCAAGTCAAATAAACGAATTTAGCCGAAAAACCGGTGGCGCTGAATTTTTTTATTTTATTGAAACTTTGTGTGAACAGTTATTTACGTATAATTAGAAAGAAAACGCAATATATTTGTATTTGAGAATGTAGTTTTCGAGAAATATGCAGTTAGGCATAGAGGAGATATAATCTTTGGAGGTGTTTACAAGCTTAGCTGAAATGGAAAAAAAATGATGAAGGTACTACTGCAAATGAAGAAAACGTTTTCGTGCAGGAAGACCTTGCATTGATGAAATATTTTGCCTTCGTAAAATAATAGATAAAATAGCACATAATCTAGAACACACATATGGTCTTTATAGATCCTACAAAAGTTATTTTTCCATTGGAAAAATGATGGGAAGTTCTCAGACATGAAAATATAAATATACAATTAATTACAGCAATTCTACAATGATATGACAAACTGTATCAAAACTAGAAGAAAGGTAAGAAATCCATTTAAAATATCTAAATATCTGAGACAAGGATGCTGTTTAGCACCCTCTCTCTTCAAAATATATTTAAATGCTGCTCTTGAAAATTGGAGACGTAAATGTTGGAACATGGGGATAGAAGTTGACAATGATACATTTTTTCCCTTCCCTTCGCTGACGACCGCGTTATTCTTGCCGAGGATGAACAAGGTTTAGATTACATGATTAGACAACTAAATGAAGGATATACATCTTGGAGTTTAACTACGAATTCATCAAAAACTGAGTATGTTGTTGCGGGGTCACAAGGAGCGAACTTAATAATTGTGAGCAGGAGCATTAAAACAACAGCAGCTTATAAAGTACCTTGGTGTGTGTATATCAAAGGAAGGTGGATGTGCAGAAGAAGTAAACCATAGGATATCTCAAAGAAGAGTAGTGACAAGACAGTTGAGTAATGTTTTGTATAACCAAAAAATAACAAGCAAGACGGTACGTACGGTTCAGAAGTTTGGATTCTAAGTCAGAGTGAAGAGCAAAAATTAAATTGAATGAAAATGAACTATTGGAGACACTGTTGTGGGCTTACATTACTGGATAAAGTACACAATGTTGACATAAAAAATCAAATGGGTATTGATATCGATATAATGGATGTAATTGATGCAAAAAGATTGAGATGGTATGGTCATATTCTAAGGATGACGGAAAAAAGATGACCTAAGAACATTTTTAAAAGGTTCCCTCAAGGAAACTGGAAGCGTGGCAGACCAAGAAAAACATGGGAAAATGAGATAGAAAAGGCGATGAAAGAACGAGATCTTCAAGAGGAAGATTGGAAAGATTGAAGGACGTAGCGACTAAGACGCGAAAAGCGGCGTCAGCTGTAAAGAACTTCGCTAATACTACTACTACTACTTTTTGGAAAGTATGAGTAGTTTTCTTAAAAACTGCTCCAATGTTTTCTTTATTTTTTCTCAAAATGAACAAAGTACTCTTATAAAATAAACGTGTTACTACAGCATATATTTTCCCGCATTTATTCTAACTTTTGCAATTTTTCCGAAAATTCATTTGAACGAAAATGAAAACTTCTTAACGTTCTTTACTCTATCCATTAAAAACAAATTAAAGAAAATAATTGGAGACTTTTTTAGAAATTTTTAAATCAATTGCATTAAATTTGAGCAGAAATTACGAGAAAACGACTATTTTTTTACAAAATTATTCATTGCGTTATGTTAAGATCTAACTTTTAGAGAAAAGTTTATTTCAATTTTTTTGCTGTTGCGAGAAATGTACTAATATCTCCACACAAATGCACATGATATTAATTAATGAAATAATTCTGTAGAAAAAATTTTATCTGAGGAAAAAGCTCTATTTTCATTCATGTAGTTGTAAGAAGGGGTCCAAAAACTTCCAAACATTTGCAATTTTCGAAAGTTATGAGTTAACCGTGAAAATCGTAGCTATGCTATCAATTGTATCTAACTCTATTCGTTAAACATTTTTACAGAAATAATTTGTAACCATATTTGAGTAAATTTTGAAAATTCCACAATGGCTTCGTGTGAGGTGCCCTAAAAGTGTGCGTATGTTTTTCAAAATCGCAAGTCTTTGAGCCAGTCCTCTCCCCTTCTTGGACTTCTGAGAGAGAGAGAGAGAGAGAGAGAGAGAGAGAGAGAGAGAGAGAGAGAGAGAGAGAGAGAGAGAGAGAGAGAGAGTACTCTGCACGAATGACAGACGAAGTTACAAAGAGACTTTGAGAACGGCTTTGCACACATAGCTCCAAGAATTGATGACATGTTCTTAGAAAAAGTATTCAGGAAATCTGCGAAGTGGGCAGAACTAATGCGAGGATTAAGAGGATTTCATTGAATTAGGCAGGTGTCTCAGAATAAATGTTATAAACTTTTGGGGACGTAGAGATATAGAAAAAAATCAACACGTTTTGCCAATCAACATACGGTACAAAATTTCATGTAACCGAGTTCCTGTGAAATTTGCGCCTGAGCGCTAGGCAATGCTGTGTGCGCAGGTGTTCCGCAGGCCACGTTCTCACGTAGTCAGTAGTCAGGGAGGTTCGATGAGGTTGCCAAACATTCGGAGACAAGAATCCCTAGTTTGACTTCATTATATTCATTTTCCGATTCTTGAATCGGAAATTGAATTGAATTGAATCGGAATTGAATTGAAATTGAATTGATCCCGAAATCGGCCGGATCGGCAATGGCGCTGATGTAAGTCACAAGAATTACATCACAACGGCCGCCAAAACAATTTCTGCGAAAACAAATCGAAGAGGCTACTGAGTGTGAAGAACAATTGTTGCATCTCATAAATATTATTTGAAGTAAGTACCATTGAAAATGACGTTAAAATCGATGAAATCAGCAAAAAAAACTTAAAAATGACGTAAAAAGGTAAAAAAATGACCTATTAATCGAAATGGACAAAAAATGCAAAATAATGACCTATAAAAATGGGTCAATTATTGTTGTCGTAACGTAAAATGAATTTCTATATTAAACGGCATTGTTTTTAAAGTGAAAGGGAAAGAAATTACATTTCATAAAAATCCGCCCCCTAATCAGAACTAATAACTATTGAAGTAGATGTGTGCTCGGAAAATCAATTAGTCCATAGGTAAGCCAATGTTTAGCAAAGGTAGTTTGTTTGGGACTTTAATACTCCACCTTTTCCTAATACTTAAACTACACCAAATTCCGCCCGTCCTGGAGCATTTTCCCGAGCTCGCTCAGCCCAGCGGGACCAACGCGACTTTGGCTCCACCGCCCCGGCGAGAGCGCCAGCCCGCAGCAAAGGTGCCCCCCCTCCTCCCTCCTTGGGGCTACCGATACGGCCCAGTTAGGCCTCATTCACAATGCAAAAGTAAACCTAACGTAGTCGCAAAATATAGAAATGGGTCATTAAACGAGACCAGCCACAATGCCTTTACATAACCGTAAACGTAAAGCCGTGAACTTAGGAGTTCACAAGCACCAAGTTTTTACATAAAGTTTACGTCGGAATTCTACCAAAGTCTGATCAGAAAGCAGCCTGAAAGAAACATGGTGGATTTCAGATTGTGTTCAGGTTTGTGGTAATGTCATTTCATTACTGTTATCACTGAACTAGTTTGTGAACGGTTTCAATGCGAGTAGTGAATTCAAATTAAAAATTTACACATCACAAAAAAATTTCTTGTGACTTTAACTTGACATGGCGAATAAAATAATTACTTTCGAGGAATTACTTGTGAATTTGGAACAAGAGAATCCCTGTTTATAAAATAAAGAAATTGCGAGCACTAATACAACAGCTACACGCATTTACTATATAGTCGCGCGACTTTTCTTGACGTCTCCCAGCGCGGGGTGCGGGGAGAGGAGACTTCTCCCTACGTCACATCCGACGGGAATTGCCAACTTAACATTATTAATACTATTCGCGCCTTTTTCACTCTTAATACAACAGGACATTATAGACGATAAAATAGAACAAATAATAACGTAATTAATAGCAACCACAAATGAAATTAATTAGATAATGATAATATTGCTTATTAAGGAGATAAGATATTAGTGTACGTACTTAATTTTCATCTTCTGAATAATGTGAATCATCGCTTGAATTCTCTGTAGTATTAATTACAAAGTCATTCACTACAATTTCCATTATCCCGTCTTTTGCCAGTATTCATTTTCTAGATGTTTTACATGGTTGCCGTAACCTTCCCTGTCCGAAACAGTTACAGCTTCAAACCCTCTGACTGTTAATTCACGTAGATGCGTAGCTGGCATGTCCCCAGATAAATTATGTTCCGTAAAATACCTTTTAGTTTTTGCCCATGTCAGCTCAATTGCATTTAAGTCGCAATTGTAGGGAGGAAGACGTATGACTGTGTGACCAGCACCTGCAGCCATTTCATCTATTACGTACTTTTTTCCCGCCCGTCTTCCATGAAGAGCTTCATTTTCACAAGGAAGCGAGACCTCCAATCAACGTCTCCACTTTCTAACAATCGAATCGTAATCGTAATCACCAAAATCCGAATCGAATAAATCACAGGGCACAACAATAACAGCGAAAACGCGAGAACAGAATTCATTCGAAAGCAGAGGTAGGCAGCCCTGACAATCTTGCCGTGCCGTTCCGTGTGAGACCAATGTTGTGACCAGACCGTACCAAGTCGTGCTGTGTTGAGCACTAGGGAGTTCAGACGTCAAGAAAAGTCGCGCGACTAGTATATAAAAAAGATAAATCGATGGAAAAATCGAAGAAACGACTAGAAACCACGGTGAAAAGATCTTGCCACTACTCTAGAAAAGAATTTATCAAGCTTCAATACGTTGAATTCTGATTGGTTCCGGCGAAACTTACATTCCAGCTGACGTTCGTCATTCTGAATGCTTGTTTTTACGTGTAAATTTTACTGCTAAGTTTACAGTATTACGTTACGTTTAAGTTCACATTGTGAGTGAAGCCTCACACCCTAGGTATCGAGACTTCCGATTCCGACCGCCGACAAAACCGCCGACCACTGCTTGGGTCACATAATAATCTCTTATGCAGTTTCTGGAAATCTTACAATTTTTCAAGATTTGTGTATTTCCCTTTTATCTTCACGCCCTTTCTTCATAAGAAGAGAAATAATTGTAATCGTGTGCTGGAAAGCGGAGAATGTTTGGCAGAAATCCTCATTTTGCCTGGCCCTAGTGCCGAAAAAGGGGATAAATACAAAGAAAATTACTTCCTCTAACATGGTGTGTAGTCAGAATGCATGTTTTGAGGATCGTTGATACCGAAAAATCCACTGACGTCCAAAAAAGTCCGTTTGTCCGTCTGTGGTCAAAGCTAGCGCCTAAACCGTTCAGCCGATTTTCTTCACGATTCTCCCATCAATCTGGCTGACGTCGCAGCTTCTTCAATTTCAAATCGATATTTGAATTTTAGGCATACTTTACACAAAGCCCATCGGACAATTTCAATTTTGTTTTAAAAATAGGAACAAATTTTTTGATTAAATTTTGTTGTCAGTGTGGACGCCTGAGAGAATGGAGTAGATCTCATTTTCATTGAAATCCCCGCTTTTTCGAAAATTGCAAACGTTTAAGCAAAGTCTTATTACAACTACGATAGGTAGTTTCCTCCGATCAACACCAGGCGAATTCCGGAGCAGCACCCTAACAAATGGGCACGGTGGCTCAGTGCATCAACTGATGTCACTGCAGTGCCTTTGATCGGGAGGTCCTACCTTAAGTCCCGACGGCAGCAGGATTTTCGACACTAGCTTTTCAGCTACATCGAATTCAGTCGCTGTCTGCCGGAGAATTCTGGCGGCCGCCTGCTCTGATCGGTAATTTTCCGTGGTTTCTCCGATTAACACCACGCGAATGTCGGAGCAGTACCCTATCAAACGGACCGCGCGCAATCTTTCCTTCCTCTTCCTTGTTCTATCCTCACCCCTTACCTGGTCGGTAGTTTTCCGTGGTTTCTCCGATCAATACCAGGCGAATGCCAGAGCAGTACCCTACCAAACGGACCACGGACCGGGCGCGATCTGTCCTTCCTCTTCCCTGTCCTATCCTCTCCCCTTACACACACTTACACTAACATGAATTACACTACCACATATTCCGGAAGACCGGCCGGGAGCTTAGAGCTTGTCCCGGCTGGGGCGGTGCCCCGCTGGTGGGAGAGTCCTGGTTAGGGGGAAACCCCACTAGCCGACGGTAGGCCGGCGCCGGATCTCGCCATCCAGCGGGGGAAGACCACCGCCATCTCCCGAGAAAAAACACGCACTCCACTAACGGGACTAATGACCAAAGCAGTTGACGCGCCCGCAAACACGAAAAAACCAAAACCAACTAAACCTCACCCCTTACACACTAATATGCACTACACTACGACACATGCCGGGATGCCGGTCGGGAGCTTATAGCTTGTCCCGGCTGGGGCGGTGCCCCGCTTGTGGGAGATACCTGGATACGGATCCCGACGCGCGAGCCCTGAACCTCGCTGTCGAGGACGGGATGGACGCCAGTCAGCCGCATGGCAGGGGAAAGTCGTCGGGAGGGAGTGCGGGTCGGTTGAACTCCGAACAGCCATCGGCTCCGAGCGCATGGCATAGGGGCAATGCGAATTATCTTTCGCTGACCGGCCTTCGAATGAGCCTGTGTGAGTGAACACGCAAGACAGCGGGAGTAAATTCGAAAGAATTATAATACGTTTAGTAATTTTAAGATAATAAATAATTATATTCAACTATTTGCAACTCCTTTTGCTCTGGACATCGTAAAAGTCAGATCATGAAGCAGTGTTAAATTGCATATTTGCAGTCACGCACCTATACAATTTTTGGTAAATTCTATAAGCAAACACTTATTTGATACTTTCAGAAAATTAGAAAATATTTTTTAATTTGAATTAGTAAAGTAATTCCTAAAAAATAATTTTAAAAGTTTTTATTTTAAAAAGTACGAAGCATATATTCGTTAAAAATAGTGTAAAAACAACGTATTTCGTAAATGTGTGGGAAAGAAATCTATTGAACATTTATTTTGGATCGGCGTAATGTACTTTATTTGGTTTTTTTTACTGTCTTACTCAGCTAGAAAATATTTTAAATGAAGAACGGTGCTTGAATAAATAATGTATGTTATTAATAAATTAATATTAAACAGTTTGTAAAACTAAGAATATGACTCTGTGAAATACCAACGCAATTGTCGTGCCCAATTCACAGCTTTCTCTCACTGGGAACTTGTCATGGGCTCCGCGATACTCGATACGTTAGGAACGGGCCACAGACCGCGCGCGATCTTTCCTTCCTATTCCTTGTCCTATCCTCTCCCCCTTACACACACACACACACACACACACACACACACACACACGCTTACACCAACATGCACTACATTCCGGGAGACCGGTCGGGAGCTTAGAGCTTGTCCCGGCTGAGGCGGTGCCTTGCTGGTGGGAGAGTCCTGGTTTGGGGGAAACCCCGCTAGTCGACGGTAGGTCGACGCCGGATCTCGCCATGTAGCGAGGGAAGATCACCGCAATCTCCCGAGGGAAAAACATACGCTATACTTACGGGACTAATGACCAAAGCTGTTGACGCGCCCGGAATCACTAACCAACCAACCAATTCGATACGTTAGTCAAACCTTTCTGAAGGTCGCCCGCCCTTTCGTCGAAAGGCGCTGCCTTCCCAGTACTCACTCTGCCTCTTCCATCCCCATGACAAGTGACTCTCTCTCTCTGCGATAACTCCCGTCTCAGCTCGGAGCCAGCAGCTGCGCTCGTTTGAAGCGAGTTGGGCAGGCCTGGTTTAGAGCATACGTAAGAGGGGAGTGGTTAGGGATAAGGAAGGAAATATCGTGAGCTGTTCGTAGCACATTGGACCCTGTTCCGGCATTTGCGTGGTATCAATCAGAGAAACCACGGAAAACTACCGACCACAGAAGCCTGTCGCTGGAATTCTCCTCCAGGTAGTGGTGAAATCGATCCAGACGTAGCGAGAATAAACTTTTTATGGATCTTTGACACCGAAAAATTGGTTTACGCCGAAACGTCTGCCTGTTCATCTGTCAACAACACTAGCGCCCAAACAGTTCACGGGAATTTTACCAAATTCGATATTCTCAGTGGATCTGGTTCATATTGTGGCCCATTGAAATTGAAACCCATATTTTCGAAGGGCTTCTTACATAAATCCCAACAGCTTTTCAATTTTTCTTTACACGCCCCAAACTTTTTTAAATATTTTTTTTCGAATAGAGCAAAGTACGTTTCTGAAAATAGAGATTTATTAAAACTATTAATTTATGGAAAATTGCATAACTTCACGTTTTTTCGGCGTTTCCTTCAACTATAGTATTGAAGAAAGTGATGTTTTATTAATGAAACATGTGCTTGAATATGACATACTTAAATCACGTGATGTAAACTATTTTGTACATGAGTAGTTTTCGCGTAATTTTTTTAGTGAAATTCTAATAAGTTTTTAAAATTAAGTAAACAAGATTTTCTCAAATATGCAAAAATTTTATTTGTTTCACTCGAACTTGATAGGTTTTAATTAAAGCTTCTGCATTTTTGAAATTTTCAAATATTTAACTTTCTTTTGTCTGGAAGGTCCCTCCGGAATGTGTCCAACACATGCAGTGTCTAAGATACAGAGGTTGTGTTTCAAGTTGACAGATTGTTAAGACTACGAAATATATTTTAGCATTTTTTAGGGAGCATGAAGATGAAATATGTGCAACTGAGTGAAGAAGAAACGTAACCTTTGTAAAGATGACAATTCAGCTTCTGGAATATAAAATTACGTTGTCTGCACAAGCAAGCATTCGCATCTTGTTTCAAACATTAAATACCGGAAGATCAATCTTATATGACACCATCTTGAAATTTAATTTCTGCATGTTTTTCCAGTTTCCGCGTGGAGACAAAACCACCTGATGTAGCTTTTACCGCGCTATTCAAGGAGTAATACATCATCGCGGGCTCTTTTAATGCACTGATTTGTATGACGAATGGTAGACTCTTGGCCCTAGGTAAAAGTTCACTCTTCAGTCATTTCCAACGACTAGTCTTGGCTCGCGTTTCAACGAAGCCTCAGAGGGACGGCGGCGACTTCCGAGAGTTTAATGCCATATCCTCTCGCCACGTCGGCTCGCTTGGTAATTGGTGCGCCCTCCTTATTGGGCTATTTACTGGAAGGAACTTCTTAAAAATACAATTAGAATAACTTGTTAATAATCGTAAATGCAATATGACTGTGTGTACTGATTGTGAATAATAATGACACTAGCCACAAAAATATTCTGGTTAATAATCTAATACTAGACGTAGCACTATATGTCTAGTCAGCTGCCAAAGCGATTTTTTTCGATTGATTTTTTAGTGTGTAAGTTCTAGGAATAGTTTTTACTTGCACGGCTGTCATGTTCGCTAATCGTGATCGCTATACTAATGCTTTCAAAAGTATAATCAATCAACTATTTTACAGAAGAAAACAAAATTCTTTTACAGGTAGGTTACAGAAGTTCTGAGGGCAAGGTTGGAGCAATATGGCGTCGTGCGCAAATGTCTGTTAAATGTAGGTTGATACGTAGAAGGATTTCTAAGTAGACTCAATTATCATACTTTGTAGATAATTCAAGACAGATTAAATTTAGACAAGCTAAATTTCGAAATAAGATGCCAACAATACGCACCTCATTCTTGGGACAAATTGTCACCAGGTTCGCGCGGAGCAGATCGTTCATTTGACAATGCCAATGGCGGCACTGCGTGAGTGCCTTCCAAAGAATTCCATCTCTACATACTTACGGAAAATGAATTACTTCAATTAAAAGCAAAGAATATTTATTTTGTAGGAAAAAGACGAATTCTTTTATCAATGTGTAGAAAAATGTAAAATTATAAATAATTTTCCTGGCATAAAGCATTTCGGGTTTCTTCAAGGAAATGCGTCATATATTTCTCGAATGATTATTGGCTGGATTGCCAACCTTCAAACCAATCTTGTCACGCCTTTTACCATGGGGGGTAGAAGTCTTCATTTCTTCAGGAGATCCCATAGGTTGCGTCTGTATTTCCTTGTTGACGTCCTAAATATTTAAAGTAAGTTCAAGTCCCATATTTTATTAATTTTACTAACATACGTAAGTGTTAGATACTATTACTTTCTATACTTTTACTAACATTTTAAAAACAATTTGTTGAAAGAATACGAGCGTTGATGAAATATTTAGAACCTGTGTGTGAATGAACCTCCAACTAAAGAATTACTATGTATTCCTCATGACAAATTAATAATAATTATTAATTCAAGCAACTATTTAAAAGAAGTAGAAACTTTTAATATGGTGAGCAACAGTTATCCATTATTCAAACTATTAAAACCTGTGAATATTTTCTTATAGGATCAAATTTCACTTCATAAAATTATGAATAATTTTTAACATTAATGGCTGCTATACATACTACATCTCTAAAATTAAATACAATGATTCTTCCATTGTCTTGAAAGGAGTGACTTTTAATAAAACCAATAATATTTGTTACCATACCTACTTATTTAATTACAGCAAACTACACCTGATTATGAAAAGTAAATATCGTCTACTTCTACTCATTTTTTGCATCTATGATCTCTTGAAAATTATAAAGGAAGTTTCCCTGATCCATTGAGCAAATGCTGAGATGGCCCCTTGTTTTGCTTCTGGACATAAATGTAACTTCATTTTCTGTGCACGTCTTCTAGAATTCAGTGGGAAATACAATTATTCAAATTATCATTTCCATGTTGTCGCGGCAGGAAGTATTATTCCGAAGCACAACATGATAAGAGCCAACATTTATTGCTTATTTATTGCTGTTTTTTCCCCAAAATTTAAGTAGTATATGACTTAGTGTAGGGATCACAGAATTTTGAAAATGTGCACACAATTCACTTTTCCCCATAGCACGTCATACGCAGTTTCAACTGTTTTTTTGACGTAAAATAAATAAATACATAAATAAATAAAAGGCTGAGGAAAATAAAAAAAATAAAAAAAAATTATATTCACATTAACACCACAACAACATCTCCGTGCTGAGGGCATTGGATGTTATTGGAATATTTTTATGAGAGTCATTTTATTGTTCATATGATTCAAAATTATTAAAAATATAGTATTGATGACTTGTGATAATATTCACTGTGGTACAGTATAAAAACAACAACTAATAAAGGTGCTTTTAACATGAATTTCAATTTTTTGATTTGTGAAAATGGAAAATAAAATCACCATAAGGTAGAGAAAGTTCAAAGATTATTTGAATGAACACATTAAAATTACTTAGGGAAACTAATTTGTGCAGAAGATACTGCTGAATCAATGACTTGATTTTCAGGTATGTAGATAATAAAATATTATTTCAGATTATGAATCAATTTATGCATTACGATAGACAATTGTTAAGTAGAAGACTATTGTTTTAAATCTAGATTTGACAGATCATTTACTCTAATTCTGTCAATTCGTTGAATTCTGTACATTCTTTTATGTCAGTGACCCAATTGGGGAGAGAGAGACTCGTGGACTTTTGGACCCCTCCACCAAAACCTATGTCACATATTAACAAACATGGTTTTTACTGCTTACTGGTTAATATATTATTACTTCTATAGAAGTAATAATATATTAACAGATTCTAAGTAACTAAAAATTAACAAAGAAAAATAAATTATGTATCCATCATAAATGAAAAGTTATTTATAAGAAAACAAAGTCATGTTGACACTACACTTGTAGCTCCCTTTCCCCTCCACAGAAAAATCCTGGTTGTCCGTTATATATGTATGGAATATGCAAAATGCAACTGGTTAGCTATTAATTATACTAATAATAATTTCATTGCTTTTAAAGATTTACAACTTTGAAGCAAAATAGTACATTAAAATAATACAAAATATTAGTTATTGAATTTTGGTATTTTCATTTGCTTTGTAACAGTAAAAATCCACATTTATTGTTTTTATGGAGTGACACATTTGCATTTCAATGAGATTTCATGATTATATATCTGATAAAGAAAAAGTATTTTCAAAATTATAATTTTTGAGATTAAATCGAAATTAATTTAAGGAAATTAAGCGAGAGTGAAGAAAAAGGGAATAGGATTAAGAAGAGTGTGATAATGCACAAAAACTGAAGGATCTGTCTGCCAAGAAATGCTAAAGAATGACAGGAGTATTCTCAAAGTCTTGTCATCTTCTACAGCAGATGAAAGTCTTGTGGCAAAAAAAGAAGGGAAATAGTGGAGTCCTGTAATAATAATGCATAGCTGGTTGAAATGAACCCACATAAAACAAATATCTCATTCTAGTTAAACCATGGATAGTATCATACAAAATTAGTTGAATAACTCAAAACATTGATTGCATTTAAAAAATTGAATTATAACTCTAGATTAATACTCTAGAACACTCAAACACATGAATGAGTAATCTATAGGCTATTTCTAATTTCCAATGTAGAATTTGAAAGAAAACTGCACTCTCTGTTCAAATGCGAGGTGCCTGCATTTTCATTAGATATTCAGGAACTTGATAAGTTTCACTTTTGATTGAAAGATGAACATTTTTTTAATTGTGTTATTATGTCTATTGTCATACTGTCTAATGTGACTGAATTTTCATACTCAGTGAATCACTGTTTACCACACATAATGCAAAAGTGATCATAATGTAGTAGTGATCTCTGCTGACATAATGCAAAAGTAAGACTCCAAGGATAATAATAATAATAATAATAATAATAATAATAATAATAATAATAATATATTTGTCACATAAATACAGCATAAGCCATGTATGACAAGTCAGGACATTATATGATCATATAATGTACAATGCAAATATTAAATACAATACAGGTATAAAATTGAATTCTGTTTTCATGCTAAATACAAATTAATTTTATAAATAGTAGGGTAAAGCTAAAGTTGAGAGCAAAAATAAATAAAAAGGAGAAGAAGGAGAATCTTCATGAGATGGATGCTTGGGCTGGATCTATCCTTTTATATCCATCAATCAGCTGGGGGGGGGCTTCAAGTCATGCAGCAGAATATGCAACAAAAAATAAAAAAAAAATTTTATTAGTTTATATTGATGTTGATATGTGTTTATGGTGTAGGTATTCCTTTGTACTGTAGAAAGTATGGTTTAACAGGAAAGCTTTCAATTTATTTTTGAATGTGTGTATTGAGTTTAAGCTTTTAAATTCACTAGGGAGTTTGTTATATAGTGTGATGCCTTCAAAAAGGGTACTTTTTTGAAAGAGTGAAGTTTCACAGTGTGGGACATGCAGATTCTTGTTTTGTCTAGTATTATAGTTATGAACATCAGTATTTAGAGTAACAGAATCCTTGTTTTCCATAAGCGTCTTCTTTGTGAAGATTAATATTTCAAATATGTATATGCATGGGAGTGGTAGGATTTGTAATTAGGCCCCCTGCTGTTAAATATTTGTTATTCATGTGTTGAATTATGGAACAGCAACTTTTTTTATAATCTTGATTCATGAAGAACTATTGTGCTGTGTATCTGTTTATATTATATAATGTTATTGCAGTATTCATGAGGACTATTTTTGTTATATAATGTTATGTTATTGCAGTATTTATTAAGACTACTTTTGTTAAAATATTTAATATATTGTGATGTTTTATGAGAGTGTTTTATTTGCTGTTCCTGAGCAGTGTATCTGCTACTTTTCGGAAAACCATTCCATGTAATGGTGTTCAGCAGCAATTTCACTGCTGCAGAGTACTAAAGACTCCCAGGCAGATGCATTTAATTAATTCAGCCTGATAGTATTTGAAAGTATAACCCCTCAAATTTCTTTTCACCAAACTTGTTCATTTTCAGTGACACATTACCAATACTTATACTCATAAAAAATTCCATGTTCCAGTTTAACATAATTATCTGCTCTTAACAGCATGTGTCATTCTCAGGTATTCTATTAATTTAATTAGTTAGTAGCAGTATTTGCAACTAATATATATTTCAAGAAAGGAAGGTAATTTGAGAACCATATAACATGTTAAATGTGTCAATTTACCTTTTTAGAAAGAATGAAATAAATTTTCTTTACATAACATACCGTTCCCATAAAGAAAGTTAATGATAATAAGAAGAGTATGATCATTTGATAAAGAGCCAGTTTTCCTAAACATTTTTGGTTACAGAGTACTTTGAAACAATTTTAAAACTATTGACCTTTCACTGTAAACTTTACCTAGCTGAACTAAACAAGTTTTATAGGTACACTTAATTACAGTGAACTATTATGTATATAACCTCTTCTAAGCAGAAGACAAGATTTTCTAGGCTCAGGGTGAAAACTTCTGTTTAGTCAGAACCTGTCTATAGTTGACAGTAGACACCTCTCTTAAGTGGACATTTTTTTGGCCTGAACATGTCAATTATAGACAGGTTCAACTGAATTTCATTGCATATCTAAATTTTAGTTTTATTCATTTGTTAATATATAATTAAAAATTGTGTTTTCACAAATGGAATTATCATTTGCAACATGTAATATCAAAACCTGCACTAGCAGAAACTAATTTTCTTAATTATTTTATTTTTTATTTTGACACATGATACAAAAATGCAAATTCAAAATAAGCTTGCAAGTAAAATCATTCTATTAAAAAATGATGTTATTCATGCATTCATCTCAAGTACATTTTCTTTACTTAGACGTAAAAATGCAAGATACCTAGAATGAGAATGACTGAATGTATAGACCAGAAATTCAAGTTATTTCAAGCAAAAATATAAATATTTATAGATGTGACTCATTTTGCAATGTAAACAAAATAAAACACATTTACTGTTTTAATTTGATGGTACCATAGATATCTTCAACTTATCAGAAATAATAATAATTTATTGATCAGTCAGCTCTGAGACATTTACCCTTAGCTGTTTTTCACCATGAAATTTTATTGAAGTTATTTACTCTTAAGAAAGTTTCAATCAGCCTCAGGGTACTGACTAGATGGAACTTGGAAATCATTCAAAAAAGCGGGATGAATGCCAGGGATCAAAGATATCAGATAGCCCTTTTTACATTAGAACTGGAACGGTGCCAGTGCAGAAGTATTGTCTACAATTGCGTTGAGTTTGGTGACTTGCAATGATTGTGTGAATTTTTATAAATGAAGAAAATGTTCTAAAATAATAGCTAGCAGTACAGAACATCTTTATCTTGAATTTTTTATCATGCGTTTTTGCTTCAACCAGAACCAGAACAAGGTATTTGTTATTTTATGTAACTGTACAGTGATTAGAAACTAATAACAACCATTGGTATTACAATGTTCTAACAGAAAGTACTACTAAGAGTACTAAATTATCACATTCCTTGAATGTAAAATTTAAAGTGATTTGCATGTACATTCTCATCAAAATTATCTTAGGTTTAAAACTTTCCCTATCCTTTGAAAAAATTTTAAAAATCTAATAATGATATAAAAGGGCCTTGCCCCAGTATAAGTTAAAGAAAAGAAAAGATTTATGCCTTGATGACTTCCCCTTTCCTTGTATGGTTGTTGGTCATTACTTTCCACCAAATAAATATTTTTAAAATAAACAATTTTCATTAGGTTCCTTTTTAAATATCTTATTCAAGGTCTCAACATTTTTAAATATGGAAATTGCGAATTAATTTAATTTAAAAAATGCCATTTTTGTGTTAATTAATTAAGTAACACACTTTTAGTTAATACAATATTAATACAATTAAACTAATATAATAACACCAAAAACAGTTAAAAATTGTGTGAATGAAGAGAAGTTTTTATTAATTATTTAAATTATTGAAATTAATTTATTAAATAAATCAATATATGCACTAGGAAGTTCACTCGTCTAATACAACCAACACCTGTGATGAATGATAACTTCTAATGAACTGCTTGTACAAATCTGGTTTTATTTAATTGACAAGGCAAAGAAAGGTCCTAATTTAATTCAACTGTTCAACACTTTATCAATCTGAAAGTTTGTGTTCATCTTTTTATCTGTTACCATGGATTTAAGATGTTCATGAGGGTTAAGCAGTTTCTGTAGCTTGGTTGTTGGGATTGTGTTATTCCAGCCATAGCAATATCTATTTTTACTGAATAAAATATTAGTACAACATTGATGATGATTTTTTTGTCATACAATGCAACACTTTCAATCTTAACAATTCATCATATCATCAATCATAATAATTCAAAGAACTTTATGTATTCTAATTTTTTTTCTTACTTATTTTTGGATCCCAGATCACTGGATTCAGGGCTCCTAACATTTTTCTTCCTTTAATGAGTCAGGTTTCACATTCCTTTCCATAAAAACCGTGTTTCCTTATTCTTGTTCCCAAGTACTTTGTGTCCTCTGTTGTTCTTATTATTTCTCCAGTTTCTATAGTCAACACAACATGTGTACTGCCTATTGACGAGTTTACTGCTTTTGTAGTTTGAGGCATAGTCCCCATTTCTCATAAACTTTTATCTTCCTAGTCATGTATTCAATATCTTCCTGTTCTTGCGCCATCAGCACCTGATCATCAGAGAACTGTTGGGTATAGAGTGTTGTGTTATCATCAAGTTGTATTCCCATCCCAGCACATTTTCTTTTACATACCTGTAACACTGCATTAACATACATTTTAAAGAGGGTAGGTGACAAACACCATCCTTGCCATAGTCCTTTTGATAAAGGAAAGTTTGGGTTGTCTGTTTTCCAACTTTCACTTTTCCCTTTTGATCTACATACACTTCCTTCACCACATTTATTAAGATTTTATTGACACTATTTTTATTCATTAATTCTGATAACTTTATGTCTGGCACACTATCTTATCAAGTTTTTTCTAAATCTTGGAAGACCATATGAAGTTCTCTCCCTGTTTGCCATTTCTTTTGCAATTTTGGACAGACAAAATAGATTATATATACAAGATTGATCCACCCTAAAACCATTTTGTTCTTCTTCTTTGTACTCCTTTACCCCTCTTCTATTAATTCTCTTAATTCTTCCATATACCTTACTGAACATGTTAGTCACTGCTATCCTTCAATAATTTTCGCATATGTCTTTCCTTTCTTTTTTATATATTGGTCTTAAATAAGCAATTTTCCAGTTTTCTGGTATATTGCCTTTCTTTATACACTTATTAATTAGCTTTGTCATCATCCACGCTAGCTTTGATGTTCCATTCTTTATCAATTTGCTTGGGATTTCTCCTGGACCCGAATCCTTACTTCCTTTCATTTCTTTGATACATCTCTAAACTCTCTCTTTGGCTACTGTTATTTCTCTGGCCAGAGGTATCTTTTCCGTTTCTGTAGTTCCAAGAAAATCTGATCATCCTTCATTTAATAATTTTCTAAAGTATTCTTCCCATTTACTTACAGATATACATTATATACACATGTTGTATGCAGTGTTTTTGTTCCACCTCTGTACTTTTCTACTTCTTGGGATTTATGCTTCCATGATTCTTATTTTTATTTTCTGATTGTGTTTCTAACTCTATTTCATTGGATTTTACATTCCTCCCTATTTTCCGCTGTGTTGATAGTACTCAACCATCTTTCAGTAGTCATCATCTTTCATAGTCTCTTCTTCTCCTCTATTTCCCGCTCCAGGTCTTGAGTAATCCAATAGCTGCTCCCTCTCCTTTTCTTATTTATAGGTATTTCTCCAAGTGCTTCTTTAGCAGCTTGATGTAGACTATCATTGAAGTGATCTCCTTATTTGATCTAAGTTTTCATTCAGTTTATCCAATCTGTTTTAAAATAAATACCTTATACATGATTGTGATAGTCCCTGTATATTATATTTCCTACCTTCACTATTTTCATTTTTGCCCTCCTTATGTTCTCTGATCTTCATTTCTTTTTGTCTTATGGATGGAAACATAATTTTGTTCTTCACTTGCTAATGGTTGGATCTACATTCTGTGCCTCTGTGTGCCCTGACATCCATTACTTTACCAGTTAATTACTGTTCAGTGATTACGTAATCGATCACAGACCTCCTTCTCCTTCCTCTTACCTTATTTTCCCAAGTGAACATATGTTTATCTGTATATTGAAAGTGTCTGTTTCTCTCTCTCTCTCTCTCTCTCTCTCTCTCTCTCTCTCTATATATATATATATATATATATATATATATATATATATATATATATATATATATATATATATATGAAAAATTTGTTAAAAAAAACTTGATATGTAAATTAAAAACATTTTTTTAATTTACATAATAAGATTATGTAAATTAAAAAAAGTAGTTTTCTCATAATTTTGCTTGAAATAAAGGCAGTTTTATTTTTTTTCAAAAACGACTTCACATTTCTTTATTATTTTTCCACCCATGAAACAAATGCTTAAAAATGGCACAGGCTCCATTTTCGTTGAACTCTCTGAATTTTCGAAAATTTCCAAAGTTATAAACAATACGAGAAAAAGTGTGATATAGCACCTTTAGTTTATTACGAAATACTTTTACGAACGTTTTGGCGGCGTTTCGACTAGTGCCTCCCCTGTCTGATGAAACAGCAAGTTCTGAATAGCTGAGTAAGTTTGTAAAAGTATTTCATAATAAACTAGTGATGCTACAAAATCACACTTTTCTTGTATTGTTTATAACCTTAAAAACTGTTCACAAAATAATTCATAAAATAAAAATGTCTAAAATAAGAAAGAAAAGGAAAAACTATTGGAACAAAAAACAACAACAAACTATTCCTTTGGGATAGTGGAAAAGGAATAAATAATTCACAAAAATAGAGATCTTCATCCTAACGATGACATGTTTCCATCAATCGTCATTTAGGTTCCAAAAATTTCTTTCTCTGTCATTTATTTCTATGTTAACATTTTTTTGTCCTTAGAGATGTGGTCACCGCCAAAAAGTAAGACCTATCGCGAGAGATCACACAAAAGTGGATCACGCTCTTCCATGGAGAATCGTGAAAGAGAAACTTCACTTCACAAGGTATATTATAATTAAAATTATTATTATTTATTATTATTATTATTATTATTATTATTATTATCGTTAATTTGGTACGAACGCCATTAATTTTTACGACTTCGTCAATCGTATCTAGGTATATCATATTGTCGTGGCACAAGAATGGACCGACGCTGGGTTATTTGGTATGCAGGCAAGCGTAGATATTTTCGGCAGCCTTCTCACAATTTTAATTTTTAGGAAAGATTTTTATAAAGAAAAATATATTATATTTTATAAAACGTCATTTATTTTAGACCATTTACAAATGAATATTTGTGAGATGAAAACTAGACGGTTTGATTTGAAAACTAGAAAATTGCATTCAACATTGTTTCTCCAGGTCAGAATGTCTCTATTGAATTTATGTTATGCATTTGTATACGTGACATGTAGTATACAAAGTCAGGCAAAAAGATGTCCCTATTTACAAAGCCAGTTACAAACAAAGAAACAGAAAAAAAAATTCATTTGAGAACTACGAATACTATGCCATTTTACGTTATTCGATTTTAACATTTCGTCCGGTAAAAGGCGTCCTCCACTGTTAACCCTTTCCCAGGAATTGTCCATAGTCCTTCGTGTCATTTCCGGTGAATGGCAGCCACTGCTCTGTGTTAGCAGGGTTGTGGGGCAATATTTGTACACTTGCGGGAAGAGGCAGGTTTTCGGATCTTTTATGAGGGGGGGGGGATTTGGGAGGTATTTTTTTTTATAAAAATTTAAAATAGTTTTGTAAAAAATAATTTAAATTCTCTTTGTTTAAATAAAGAAATAAAAATGTACGAAAAGCAGTAAGCAGTATGCTTGTATTAAACAATTTACTTTTAATATACATATAATATAATATTATACTGCAACTGTTTGGATTTTGTTTTAGTTTTTGGAATGTAAGTTCCATGTATGATAATATATGTATAGTAAATGGGAAATTTTCTTTCGTTTTGAGAGTTAATTCGAGTTTATGTCTCATGGTTTTAGGCATGAAACTTTAATTTCTAAGTAAATAATGTTTAAAAGCAAATTATAATTGAAAGATGATACGGGATATTCACAATAATGCTGAACATTATCCAGCGCGTTTTATAATACTGAACTTAAGTTCAGCAATTTATTAATGTATGTTCTTAGCTCAGCTTAATAAAATTATTGTTCGCTTAATTATTACACTTCTTCTCAAATAACAGAAAAAAGTAAATCTATTAAAATATAAATTTGAAGATCGGCAAATTAATGAAATGTCTAAGTATATTTTTTTAAAAATTGTCGCAATCCGCCTCTGCTTGCGTATTAAAGTGTCTCCAAAGAAACAAATCACAAGATGGTAAGTCAGGTGATTATGGGCTCAGATGTCTCTTCGCAAAGAGAGGTATGCAGGACACGACTGCCTCAAAATTGCTAGAGAACGCCGCGATGTTCGAGCTGTGGCTCCGTTACGTTAGAACCACACTTCTCCCTTCGAAGAACTATGGACAAATTCCGGGAAATTTCGTCAGCGTGTCGACAAGGGGGGACGCCATTCACCAGACATGATTTTTAAAACCAAGTAACGTAAAGTGGCATAGCATTTGTTAATCAACATAAGTATACATAAGCATTTTTTCTTTATCTTTCTTTATAAATGACTTTTTAAATGTGGAGAGGCCTTTTTGCCAGACACCAGACAGAGTATGTACATACATTACGTAATGACGTACGGGATTAGGTTGACCTCTTCGTCAACCGAATCCCATAATGTCTCTCCCATGAATAAAATGCTAGATGAAATATCTCCTAACTTACAAAATTTTTCGAAACTAGTTTCATTGAAAGAAATTAATTAAAATACTCTACAGACTACAACATGGTTCAGTGTCTCAAAAAATAATATTCATTTACTCTCATCATTCCTTTCCCCCTCCCGTATAGTCTTCAAATACACCGAGAAAAATTATATTACGAATTCTTTATAGAGGAATACAGAGGCAAATAGTTACAACATATTGAAAGAATGGAAGACATCATACTTCAAAAAGCAACGCTCTACTACCGAAAGGAAGGAGAAACATGGAAAGACCGAGAAGATGGAAGGAGACACTGTGAAGACGGGACGGGCAGCTGCCTAAACAATGAAGTGTAGAAGAAGAATTCTTTATTTAAATTGACTGAAATTTAATTTTATGGCATTTTTGTTTCATGAACTGTTTTACTTATTAACTAAGCGCAGACGCTTCATCATGCTTGATAGATATAATAGCTAGGTTAAATGTCTCTTCCCACGTAGAACATAAAAATGTTTTGGTAAATGTGAGATTTGAAAAAGCTCTACATCTTACATTTTATGTATGTAACCCTTTATTATCCTCCTCTGTACTTAAGGGGGAAATGGGGCAAGCATGATGCATTCCTATCTCTCTACCTAACTTATTTGACGTGCCTGAGCTTTTCATTTCGTCACACAGCTGTAGAAACTGAGACGATTTGAATCAGAAAGCTACGTCTTCATTTTTGCCCCGGCCGGGAATCGAACCTAGGACCGCATCTCAGAAAACTAGCACGCTGTCAAAGAGCCACCCAAGGGGCTTATGTTACATCATACACATGATGCAAATATTTACGAAGTAATGTTCAACATCAATCACACTCGATCGCACGAAAAAGAATAAGAAATTAATGTTTATTACAATGTAGTTTACTTAGACAAAGTGTTGGCTCAGCTTATATTTATATATTTGCTTTTTAGACGAAAGTCTAGTTTGCCTACAGGCAGCGCAGGCCCTAAGTACGAAATATTTCGAACTCGTATATTTGCAAAGCGCAATACGAAGGACTTATTAAATGATGTCGCAGACGCAACCCGCATCACACTAACAGTTCCAGCAAACTGCCGAAACTCTATAACGTTAAAACTTATATTAAAAAAAAAAAAAAAATAATGGCATTTATTGTAGAACTTATTATAAAGTACAAAATTTATTCGAAAAAATATATATCTTTAACAATGTAAGTGTACAAAAGGGTTCAATAAATTTGAAACTTTTGCAATTTTTGGTAATTCTGAGGTAATATTGAAAAACGGATCTATATAATTTGCATTAATATATTTCACTCTAATGTAACAAGACATTTAAATAAAAAATTCAAACCATTTTTGAGAAAATTTTGAAAATGTTAATGAATTCATTACAAATTCGCAGGACCTCGATCCAAGGGAGACCGGACGGGAAATATTCATTTCGGAGAAAAACCCATGAAGGTTTTAGGGGACGAACACACAAACGGATGTTAAAAAAAAAACACTTTTTGGAATCAAGAAACATCAAAACGTGTATTTGTGTTAAAGTATCGAAATCGATTTTTTGCTGTATTACTGGAGTTTCTTTTACACTATATTGTATAAAACTAAGTACATTTACGAGAAAATAACTTTTGCTGCCACAAAAGAGCTCTTAATAGTAAGTTTCCAATTTTCTTCGGCGTCCAAAAGACTATCAGGGCTTCTCGCGGTTCCTACCATACCTCTGCGATATGGTGAAGAGCACCTTCAATGACGCAACGAACATCCCATAGATCTATCTTGGTCCTGAATTTACCCGTGAAATTATTTATTTAAGCTTAAATTTTATTTAAGTTAAAACCCATATTTTACGTACTATGGAGAAAAATGTTCTGTTTACGTTTTCATACATTCTGGGACCCCTTCTGTAATTCATATACAAGTTAAATTTTGAATACACATTGAAACGAGTGTTTTAGGCAAGAGTATACAAATATTTGATCCCTTGTGGAAAACATACTTGCAACGGTACTTGTAACTTGTCAGATAGTTATTTTGATTATTATCTCTCATCGTGCCATACTGCCGCGAAAACATGGAGAATAACTATAATTTGAATAACTATATTTCCCCCTGAACTATAGAAAACGTGCAGATAGTGAAGTTATATTTATATCGAGAAGCAAACGAAGGGGTCATCTCAGAGTTCGCTCAAAGGATCGCGGAAACTGGACAAAAATTTAATGGAGATGGAGGGCATTGATCGAGAAGCTGAGGTGCCATACTTGTTACAGATTTATTTAGTCTTTTAGAATTATACAGTTCAAATGGTAACTAATACGTTAAATATCATTGTTAAAATGAATATGACTTTTTTGGTGCTCTTTATAATGTCTAGTTGTATGGAAAAAGACTGGACATTAGAAGTTTTCTCTGGTTTCTCCGGCCATATGAGGCAAACTCCAGAGTTGTACCCAAAGAAATGAATCAAGGACTACGGACGATATTTCCTTTCCCATCCCTGACCTCCCCTTTCCTCTTATTCGCATATTCACACACACTTTCAGGTTCTCGACTCCCACTCATGTTGGGAAACTAGTCCTAAGCTTCGAGCTTGTCCCGGCTGAGGTGGTGCCCCGCGGGAGGAAGAAAATCTCTACAAGTCGAATGTAGTTCGACGCCGAATCTCACGTTGCAGCGGACAAGGAACTCCGCAACCTCCTAGAATAAAAAAAGGTTCTACAGGCCTCAGTAGTTGACGCGCTCTGAATCAACACTCACTCTTGAAGCTTGAGTCCGCAAACGAGTTAATCATGGCATACAACTGTAATATAAATAGTAAAGACTCGAGAGAGGTTCGAACAAAATAGGTGTGTAATATTTTAAAATTCAAGAGTTTTAAGCAAAATAGCACTTCATCCATAATATTCAGCTCTAGCTTTCAGCTCGATCCATACAAAAAGTTGAATCATGTACATGAAAGACAAGAGAGAAACAACCCTGCCTAAGACGGAACACGAACCCAACGATGCGCTGAGTCGGTACATGTTCTTACCCCTCTCGCCCATCCAGATCGGCGCTTTAAAGAGTTAAATAACAGATTTTTTAATGTAAGTCTATAAATTTAAAAAATCTAATCTTCAATGAAAAAAAAATCAAGTACGTGTGTGCGTGTTTCAGGGATCGTCCAGTGGTGAGTCGAGCGGTCGCGCCGCCCTTTCGGCGCCCTCGTCCTCAGCCACGCCCACGGTCTCGCCCTCGAGGTCGCCCACGGGGCGCCCCGTCGCCAGTGGTGCACCGCCGGATCCTGGAGGAGATGCGTGAGGAGATGGAACGCCTGCGCGGCCGCTCGCACCGCCACGGCGGCGGCAGCGTGCGCTCCAGCAGCGCCCACGACTACGGCCACGCCCACTCCCACAGCCACGCCCACCCCACGGCCACGCCAGCGGTGGTCCCCCGGGGTCACGGCGCGCCCCCCCCCACCGCCCCACCACCCCCCCCCCGCCCCCCCCCCGCCCCCCCCCCCCCGCCCCGCCACCACCTCCGTCGGCGCTTCCGGCGAACCCGTCGGCCCACGCCCCCGTTGGGCCCTGTGCGAAGCAAACCGTGCCTCCATGGGCCACTTCGTTGCCCAGAACTCCAGCTTCGGCAATCTCATTTTGCCGGTCCTGCCTCGTTTTCCCATAAACATGCCGCCCCAGGATTCCAAATAAATATGTCCCTGGCCCTTATGTATCGACTCGTTAGTTTTGAGCACTACACCCTCTAACCGATAGCTCATGTAACAAATATTCACACAGATCAAAAGATTAAAAAATCTAAATACTGCTTAGTTTGGCCCTGTAGTAAGTATTTGTCTTAAAACAAAATGTGACTGAAAAATGCGTGCTACAAGCTGATTGCCTTAGTTTCGAGTAGTATCTAATAATTTCATTCCAAAAACCAGAAGCATTAGGCTTCTAGCATACATTGCCGTCAATTGTTTCGGGAGGTCACGGTGATTCCGAGGTAATAGTGAATTCTGAGGTAAACAGGGCCATAATAACAATTATTTACGGCAGTAGTTTTATAAAATGTGATTTACGCGCTATTAATCGCGTTATAAAATCTGATTTACGCGTTTTGTTAATCTTACACAGCATAAATATTTATTAAATTGGTACAAGTTAAAATTATATTTGTTAACTAATAATAATTCTTTCTGCAATTTATATTTTTATTCTTCCTAGGTAACTGGTTTTTAAAATTTTATTACATTCTGTTTTTAATATTTGTTTCAAAATGTATTAATTACGTATATTATTTGGATGTTTTGAGCAGTGTACGTTTCATTATCAACTTAAAGCACGATTTTGTAAGAATGATATAGTAAACGCCGACATCGAATGGTGGGGCAAACTATAAACCACATACAAAACGCGCCAAAAACATTGTGGTCGGCAATAATTTGGTGGACTGTAGCTACAAATTTACAAAACCTGATTCGGGCACATATGTATAGATGTGAATTCCGGTGTCCTGGAGATGTTTATAAAAGGCCTAATAACATAATGAAGGCAGGCGATGAATGAAGAGACAACATATCCGCAAGTGTTCTCAGTATTCAAAATGTACCTGATACAGAATGGTCTGTAAGATATTGGTGCTCTTCATAAGTATATATTATATTATATTGCATACCATATTCATCTATAAAGATAGAAAATATTATATTACTGTGAAAAATTGCAGTAACATTTACATATTGATTTAAAAAGTTTGCGATTAATGGGATTCTAATGAACACCCTTGTTTATAGGAATAGATGATTTTTATTCACATTCAATATTAACTATATCCAATAAGTTCGTTTTAATTTCGTAGGAAGGTATTGTTCATTAAACGATGATGCGCAGTTAATTCATGATAATTGATATTGATTGAAAATTGCATGGTTTTCACACAGACGTTTAATGACATTCACATTACCTGCTATAGTGGGTACAGTACATCAGTCGTTGCAATTAATTTCACGAATGTCAAAGATTTTAAACCGGAATGTCTTCATTGATGAAGAATAAAATAATTTCAACTATTTAAAATAAAGTATAGGCAAGCATTGCATTTGAAAAATTGTAGTAATCATTTTACAAGGTTTTTGGAAATACAGCGTGTTTTTTAGCAGGATGGACTGTATTCAGTTATTTGAAGATTAAAAGAGAAATAATGCTTCTCTCTTTGTATTGAAAATGTATGAGTTAATTTGACATTTAAGTAGATACTAATTAATTCTTTTTTCTGACCGTTACAAAGAAGGAAGGAAATGTGATATTTTATACTTATGTTCAATTACTACTTTCGAGATATCCTAACCCAAAATTAAGAGATATTCATTTTTGTTTGAACATCACTAAAACTAGAAATAAACAGAAATTCTCACACTACTTTTCAGGGGTAATAATATCAACTGCATTTGAATCTTTTTAGACGTTTGCTCAATTAATTGTAAAAAACGTATGGCTGGAAATGTGTATTTTATTGTAGTAAAACTGTTTTGTATTCAGTAAATGTGTACTTTACCAATAAATGTGTACTAAACCTAAAAAAGCAATATACACTATTTGATTCAGAGTGTGCACTTTTATCAGTTAGCAGTGAATGTACATGATTCTCGTTTAGTGACAATAAATATGTGTTGTTATTATCGTAAGTTGTGTATTTCTAGAAACAACCGTCATCCAGTTGCTCATGCTGAGATAGTTCCTTGCTTTGCCAGGTTGACCGATTTTTCGAAAAACAGAAAAATCTAAAACATAAGAGAATCGAAATAGAGAAATTATTCAGAGAAATGGCAGAGATTCCGAACCGAAGAGGATAGAAAGATTAATGCGGAGTCGGCTGATAGCATCCTGCAGTCAGGTTTCTCTCACACCCGCTTTAAAGTTAATTCCCTATCACTTTCGGCTGCCTGAAAAGGCAGAGCCCCGATTGTTTCCCGGCTGGTATTTCGGAAGAGGAAGAACAAACATATAACTATTTTAATTCTGCATGTTTTTAGAGAAGAGCATGGATTATGTGGAATGAGCAGTTTGGTATATTTGATATGGCTATAGCTTGCTGAACGTAAGTATGTGAGTTAGAATGTGCGCATTGTCGAAAATATTTATATACTAAACATATGATGGTTGTGTATAGGTGTGTTTATTGTGTTCCAGCTAAACTTTTCAACGCGGGAACAATGCCATTTCAATAATTACTCAGTACATTATTACTGAGGAATTACAATGTGGAAAAGAACACTGTGGGAGTAAGACTCTCCTAGGGAGGGTAGGAGTGGGAAGGGAGAGGCATTTACATATAAATAAAATAAAAAATCGTGCAACCTGCAAGCACATACCCCGTGTAATGCGCACTGAACGGGCCCAGTCGGCGAGACGGGCGAAGCTATTTAATATTATGTGATGTAATTGCCCGGTCCAGCGGATATCGCTGTTTTTCGACGCACTATTACAATACATTCTCTTCTTACGAAGTAACAACGAAAAAGTAATGTCATTCTTCTGTATTGCATTTGGATTGAGTCCAAAATATTTTTTTTCTTTTTTGAATTTAAATTTTTTTACTTTCTCGCCTTAAGAAGAGGAAGTGTTGTAATCGTCCGTCGGAAATCGGCAATTTTTCGACGGTAATAAAACACTTATTGACGGGCCCTGGCAACGAAAAGTGAACACATTTTCTTCTTACCTCTAATAAATTACTTTCTCGAACGCGATGTGTAGTCAGAATCCATGTTTTGTGTCTCCTTCATACCGAAAAAATAGATTTATGACAAAACGTCTGTCTGATCTTAAGGTGAGATTCCTATTCCTATGTTACCCAAGTTAAATATTTAATATTCATGACTCATTATTTCAGAAACTATTGGAGACACCGATTTGAGATTTTTACTGAACATTATATGTACAATTGTTTTGCCGATGTACATTGACATGAATTGTTTGGCAGAAAAAAAATTAATTAAACCTTTTTTGTCTAGTATAGTAATCTGTAAAGGAATCAATGAAATGGGTTTAATAGTTTATGAGAAAATTGAGCATTTATAACGAAAAGCTGTATCTTGAGAAAAACGCCCCTTCAAGTTTTTACTAGGAATTGATCATCATATTTGTTGTATTATATTACTAAAAACAACCTGATCCATATTGTGAATTACTCTTTATTTTTGGTATCTAGAAGCTGTTTTCTTTTTTTTCTGGCATTTTTGATTATTTTCTCATCTTACATCTTTGCTTTGGAGCGGGGGGGGAGCTTGAGTGGATCAATTCTGTAGTTAATATTTTCATTTCTAAACGTATTTTCCGCATTACACAAATTATTAACCTCCATAGTCCTCACGATAGAATATATTTCCTTTGTTCACAAGGTTTAAAAAAAAATTCGGTTTGGGTTTGGGTTCATTTGGATCGAACTAGTTGGCATTTCTTCATAGCGGGCTGTCTCACTGCTTAGTCCAAGAGAGAGAAAATAACACTCAACTTTAAAAACACAGAAGTATCACAAGCCACCAAATTACACAGATAAACAAGATTACCTAATATGAAACCGCGAAAACTACAGCCTTCGAGAGTCGATGGAGGCAGAACTATTTCTGTTTATATGGAACCATGTAACTTCTGAAACGTTAGCCTGCCTGTGGTAATTTAAATTCAAAACGCAATAAAATCAAATTTAAAAAATTTCAATAAATAATATACTAAAACGTTCAGAAAAGTGTACAAATTATTTGAAGATAAAATCAAATTCGATATTTTTCGGGTGGAATCCCACCTTAAAAGTACTTCTCCGTCGGCAACACAGTATACATAGGCACATGAATTTAGCGTCTAGTATCCTATCAGAGTAGCATCGAAGCTCGTCAGCGTGAGATCATTACTAACAATACTATACTCCGAAATATTTAATTACGCAAAAACCTATATAAATCTTTAGAAATTTGAGTTTATATTTTCTAATAAATTATTTGGATATCATTACTATGTCTGATATGACGTACTTCCATTCTAAACATAAATCTAATTCGCTTTAACCTTCATCCTCACCTGTTCTTTCACTCCACTAACTATAGTATTTGTAATTTCATCCTTCTTCATTCTATGCCGAAAAAAACACACACAAACCCATTCAAATAGGTTTGCTGTTGGCCACGACCTTCTTTTAACATTCTTTTGACCTTGACCGACCGTCGTTTGAAACTGCGCAATAGTTCTAAACACATTTCTTATTCATACTTCGCCTGATTAGCTTCCTGGTGGGTACCAGGTGTTTTAGATTACTTTATTTGATTTCTCTAAATTCTGTTAATGGCTCGAAACAAATTCACCGTATTAACATTTTCAGATAGATATTACTATATTTACAGTTAATATATTAAACCTATTCCCAACACGTCCAATTCACGTTCATTTCCAACACCTCTATCATACACTGAGTGCATTTCGAAGCGAGTAAATATAATAAACGTTTATATTTATACCTTCCCAAGAAAGTATATACATGATGAGTCATTTCATGCTGTAAAAATACTAGCGTGTTATTCACAGTAAGAGCAATAAATACATCACGTGCGATTTTGGCCTGGGAAGCATGCATGCATGTATTCGTAGATTTAAAAACTAAATTCGACTTCGTCCCAACTTGTATATCAGGCATATACGTATATGTGTTACACGGGTTTCCAAACTCGAAGAGCTGTTGTAGACTCGGGAGGTCATCATTTTTGGACAGCGAGTGCACTACTACCTTTCTGATAAGAACTAGAACCTTTCTACTACCTTTCGGATAAGAAATTTGTTCCAACAAAACGAGTTCTGCTGCCTCACAAGGGCTAGTCCAACCCCTGAGAAGTGTCCTAAACCCTACCCCTATCCTTATTCCTTCCTAATTCTGGCCGCTGGGTAGTGACGCAGGAGCGCGCGGTAGCAGGCGCGTACGCGGAGATGCTACCTGGCGGTCCTCTTGGCAACCGACTGCGACGAGACGCGACAATATTAACGCAGGATTACTCCAGCGCTGTTAGTAATGGGAGGATTACTCCCAGAAGCGCAAAGCGCTCAACGCCCCCCTAGGGGCTTGGAGACGCGTTACGTCAAACGATACGCAACAAATAAAAAAAAAAAATCCAAAAAAGAAAAACAAAACAAATAATAATAAAAAAAACAAAAAACTATAGCGTCCATTTCACGGCACTGGGTCTCATGTACCGGTCGCATCGTTCCACGAGCGTCGGGAGAACCCGCATGGTGAGCTTACTGTGATGCCGTGCTCTGAACCAAAACAAGAGCATATAGCACATAATCTGACTACAAATTGGGTTGGGTGAGGTTGGTACTTTTTGATCAGACAAGTTTCTGGATTATAAAAGGGGTCTGAAATGGCACGAAAATTGATATTTTCAAAACGGTAGGTAGTATATGTGAATAAAAAGTAAAATAGGTAGTTTCATTTTGTGAAGATGGATGGCACTGTGACAACCAACCCGTATTGAAATGTGGTAACCAGTACCAAACGACGTTTTTATTAAAAATGACCGCAGAGGAAATAAGAGAACTGAAAAGTAAAAACCTGATAGCCGAAAATCAAGAGCTTGGTTGAAGGTTTCAAGTGAAAAAGAGAGACGTAATATCACGTAACACAAAACTAGGGCTTAAGGAAGTTATAGATAATGACAAATGCAGGAAACTGAGTTTCAACCAATCCTGATCTCCTGCACTTTGTTATTCTCGTATCAGCGTTGAGACAGTCTGTTTGGTTTGTAGTTATTGGTTTTAAAGTTGAACTTGATCCCAATTCTTGTAAATATTAGTATATTAATTTTTTTAAATACAATATATTTGAAAATTCGTTAATTTAAGCCAAGTAATAATAAAAAAGGCATTTAGAGAAATTTAATCGGGTATGTGGGGGAAATTCAGGGAATGTTAGGGAAATTTAATGGGGCTAACTTTTAGTCGTTGAGGCAGTCTTTAACAGGTTTGGAAACAGTTATCATTACAAAAATTGAATAAAAATAAACAAAATGGGAATATAACCAACAACAACAAAATACTGTAATAATTTATAATCATCAATCAAATAAGTATTTCCTTTAAATGAAAAAAAAATCCCTACAAATGAAATAAATTATACCCAAAGAGGCAAATGACGGCAGCGCCGCGCACGAACATTTTTTCTAAAAAATGAATGCGCGGAGGAATGGGAATCATAACGTGAACATTTGATAAAGCACAATTTTAAGAATCTTTTGAAATAACAATCAACAAAATCGGACCAGGGGTTTGCTTAATTCGAGAATTTTAGTAATAGTGCATCTCAGTTTAATAAAAAAAGAGCATGTAGACGCCATTGTTGCCGAGAAGAAGCAAATTACGAATAGTGTTTTTCATAAATAGTAAGAGAACGCCTAAAGGGATCGGGTTAAGATTTGGCAGAACAAAACAGCAAAAATTATAGAAAAAATGTTGAGAGTAGTCACAATTTTGGAGGACGCCTAGGAGGCGAAATCAAAATTAAGTGTTAAAATTGTTATTTGGAAAAGACATTAAACAAGAGACACATTGTCGTGACGTCATGATAAGACGACGAGCGGCGAATTGTAATATTTTATTTAAATAAGGCGCTGAGAGGTGAAGAAGACTCTATGACAATTATCAGAGAAATTTCGGACATAATATAGAGGCAATGATAAGGCAGGTAAACGTTAATAAATGAAAAGAAGGAATACTTTTCGTTATGATGTTCGGCGCATTAAGCGGGTGATCTGCTTTTGTTGGCGAAAAAACGATATAAGCTGAGCACAACAATGCCCGAGGGGAGAAAGTTTCGAGCAGTGTGTGAACGGGAGGTCCGTGTCAGACGCTGCATTTTTATAATTGTTCGGAATTTATAGTTTGAAAAACAGTTTATTTTTATCTTAATGGCGCACGAACTTTATAAAAAGACCTGTACATGTATTAGCAAATAGTGGCGTATAATTAGTAAATAGTAGCAATGCGGGATAATAGTTTTTTTTGTGATCGCTGCCTGAAGCAGTAGTAGGCGGACAATTTGTATCGTGTTTATTAACACGAATTTTACGCGATCTCGTCTGAATATTGAAGGAAAGTGCAAACGAAGTTTTGTTTTGTAAAAGGATCTGTGCATCTGCGCGCCGTGATTTTAAACATTCAGCGGGAACCTTGTGTTGCGTTTACGCAGAATATTTCGCGCTTTTCCCGAATTGTGTAAGCTTCGCGCTGTGAAATGATCTCTGATATGGTGGCTGGAGCCTTGCGGTAATTGCGCACTGTGGGTGTGCAAATTGGTGACTGGTGACGAACGTGACCTGCGCTGCGTGCCGCGACGCCGAGCCAGCAGACAGGGAAGTGACACGATTGATTTATTTTGGTTGCTGCAAAAACGCATTTCTGTCCAAGATCAAGTCATGTTAAATTGGTACAAATTAAAATTCAATAAGTTGGTATTGCAGAATGCGCATTCGGTGTGAATGAGATTGTTTTTGTAAAGTTGCAGAGTGAATGTTTTTTCTTTGTTTTTATGTCCAGTGAACTTTTTATGTATGCCATTGAATGGTATTTCTTGGTTATGTGTTCATTGTTGGTGTTTTAAGAACGAGAGAATCAGTTAGTCATGATATAATAAATCAAGATGAACATAATCGTGTTTATCGATAAAACCCTTTCAATGAGGTGTTGGGATTTATGGTAAGTTAGACGCTGACCCACGCGCGCGTTGCATGGGTATTACGTTTCGAACCCTGTACAGGGCCCATCACAAATCCACGACCCCATAAATCTACACAATTGCGAAAAGTTAGCTAGCAAACGGGCTATTAACGTAGTATTAAGTCTAGGGCTATTAACGTAGTATTAAAGTATTTAATAAAGGGAGGAGACGATTTTGTTACATTGGCACCCAATAAATTAGCGTATATAATAATAGTGGAAGGAGTCAAATTGATAGATTAACAGTCCAAACGAGAAGAATAAATGGAATTTGTCACATTAGCCACACGACGCGAGGTTTGAATAGGCTTGTTAATTAATTCGCCACAGTGGCGCACCAACAAGGCTTGAATAGGTATAACTCAACATAGGAATGTCAACGTGAGAGGTTGAAAGACGGCTAACTAAAGAATCTGATTGACGCATCCAATACATATTAACAATTCAGGTTGTCAACACATACACATTTAGTTCCTGAAAATATGTTCTTGTTCATTGTACTTATACTTGTACATTGTACTTAAATTTTAATTTCGGAGCCTAGCAATACAGATGTAGAGACATTTCGTAGGCGGCGAAAGGGACAAATCGTGTACTACGATACGAGCTGCTGAGAGGTGTAAGTCATTTACTCGTAATTTTGCAGAACAGCATCTTTTTCGTCTGTTGATTCTGTTTCGGCTCTCCGTGCAGTGCTGCTGTTAGGTGGCCACTACGGAAGTAAGACTATGCCCTTTGCCTGAGGATGTAATTCACCCAATCCAAATAAGGAATAAGTCAAATCGGGATTTTAGAGACTTCTACCACTGTACCTCTCAGTTGGTTGGTGATTCCGAGCGCGGCAAAAGTTTAGGTATTATTCCCGTAACTATAGTGCATGTTTTCCCTCGGAAGATGG
Source organism: Teleogryllus oceanicus (assembly GCA_964035755.1). NCBI lineage: Eukaryota > Metazoa > Arthropoda > Insecta > Orthoptera > Gryllidae > Teleogryllus > Teleogryllus oceanicus. Next base: position 16,646,576 of record CAXIVR010000011.1, on the reverse strand, counting down.
CAGTGATGTTCCCCCGCTGGATGGCGAGATCCGGCGCCGGCCTACCGTCGTCTAGCGGGGTATCCCCCTAGCCAGGACTCTCCCACCAGCGAGACACCGCCCCAGCCGGGACAAGCTCTCAGCTCCCAACCGATCTCCCGAAATATGTGGTAGTGTAGTGCATGTTAGTGTGTGTGTGTAAGGGAGAGGATAGGACAAGGAAGAGGAAAGAAAGATCGCGCGCGGTCCGTGGCCCGAGCGATCAGAGCAGCCGTCCTCAAGAATTCTCCTCCAGACAGCGACTAAATTCGACCTAGATGAAAAGCTAGTGTCGAAAATCCTGCCACTGTCAGCACTCGAACCTAGGATTTCCCCTCAGAGGCGTTGGAGTGACAATAGATACACTAAGCTACCGCTCCCGGTCTCTACATCTCAGCAGCTCATATCTTTCCGGTGCGAGGATCGAGCTGTGCACAGTGCCTGGACTCGCAGGAGGTTCGAGGCAATTACCTCCCACGTCAAAGAAACAAAACGACGGTGGAGCAGCGTCAAAGAAGCAAACGACTGAAGGCCAGCGCGCGTGGGCCCGCCTCTTCCCGCCGCCGGCACCCGGCCTTGAGCCACGGGATGCCCTTCCAGCACCGGCTAGGGAGAAACCTTCGAGCCCGAACGGCCGGCTGGTTCTGGCGAGCGGTGGTTATCACACTAAACCATACTTTCGTCGACAAATAATTACACAGACACAAAAAAAGTTGCGGAGACCCAAAGATTTGACACACTATATATGTCGATGCGCTGACCCGGAGAGGGGGCTCAATGCATTAACTGCAGTGCCTCTGATCGGGAGGTCCTAGGTTCGAGTCCCGACAGTGGAAAGATTTTCGACACTGGAGTGTCAGCTAGGTCGAATTCAGTGTGGGGGAGAATTCTAGAGGCCGGCTGCTCTGATCGGTAGGTTTCCGTGGTTTCTCCGATCAACACCAGGCGAATGATGGAGCAGTTCCCTAACAAACGGGCCGCGGACCGCGCGCGATCATTCCTTGATCTTCCTTGTCCTATCCTCACCTCTTAAACATACACGCTTACACAAACAGGCACTACATTAACTACATTCTGAGAGACCGGTCGGGAGCTTATAGTTTGTCCCGGCTGGGGTGATGCCCCGCTGGTGGGAGATACCTGGTTAGGAAACACCCCTAGTCGACGGTAGATTGGCGCCGGATCTCGCCATCCAGCGGTACAAGATTACTGCCACCTCCCGACGAAAAACATGGACAACACTTACGGGACTAATGACCTCGGTAGTTGACGTGTCCGGAATCACTAACAACCAACCAATCGACGCGCTGTAACTGAAACCAGAATTGCGCCACCAACGTCCAGTTTTTTTATTAAATATCGAAAACCCATCCTGAAATTTACAACATTACAATTTTACAGGTTTTTTCACGATTAGAAAAAATTAAATTAGTTCAAAGAATTGATTGCTCCGACCGGGATACGAACCCGGGCCTTCTGGTTTACGCCCAGCTGCTCTCCCGGTCGAGGTGACCAATTCTTTGAACTAATTTAATTATTAAAATACATTCTTACTCAGTAACACGGTCACAGTTTGGATAGCTTTATGCCTGCGGAACCTATTCTCCGATCGTAAGTGCATTCAACAAGGTGACGGTAAAGGTACAATTAGATTAGAAAAAAGCAACAACGGTGGTGGCGCAGTTCTTGCTTCGGATTCGGATTCAGCTCGTTGATATACATAGAGAATCATGTGTCAAGTCTTTGGGCCTGACGTGTTTTCTGTGCCATTGTTATTTATAGGAGACATATCGAAAAAATTAATGCTTTGCGCGAAGGGAATATTTCATATATGTTTGTTTTGACGTGAGAGATGTGTTTGTAAAATTATCTTCTTATTCCCCTTGCATTAGTGAGGTTTATGTTCATATTTAATAGATTCTAACAACAACCTATTTCAACAATTTCTTTCGCAATTTACTGCCATAATTTCAGATAATTGAATCAGGGATCTTCCTCAGAATTTTTAGTTCACCATGACACATGTTTGTCAGGGTCCATGTTTAGTGCATCTGTTCAGCCGAATAATGCAAGACCATTTGACACCGATCGGCCGACCAGGAATTTCGTCGTTGTTCACCAGAATGCGTCGCATGTAATGTGACCGCGCATGCGCTCCTGCGAAGGTTTGAAGTATTCGGACAAAAATGGTCGTGTTCGTCCGAACGCGAATTTGGCCGAACACGGAATAATTTTGACCGTGTCTTAAGATCACTGGTCGTTAGCTTATTTAAACTATAGAGCTATTTGATCTTTGGTGAAACACTTGCAGGTCGCATTGTTTTTAATAACAAAATAACATGAAACGCAACACAATACATCATAATTATATTACAATAACTGTCAGAATTACTTAAAATTATAACGCGTACATAACTATGTGTTATATTTTGTCTTCCATTTTACAATGTTAATTAATAACCCAAAGCACAGTACCATTATTGTATTTAACTTGAGACACTGTTTTATTTATCACTAAATTGTGAATATTGGCTTCGATGTTGGAAGAAGAAATTCGAAGGCAGTTCTCTAAGTGAGTCCGCGGGTTGAAGGCCATTGTCTTAGACCAGAGTTTCCCAATGAAGTCGTTATAGACCCCCTAGGGGTCGATGAAATTTTGAAAGGGGTCAGTCGATTGAAGGTCAATAGCCGAATATGAACCGGCGCCTTATAGGTATAATCAAGATCCAGTTGATTAGAAAAGAATCGAAAAAAACACTTTTTCGGTATCAGGGGGCCCCAAAACTTGTATTTCCGTTGAAATCTGAAAATCGATTATCCGCAGCATTACATAACTTTTTCTATACTATGTATATTACTCCATATATACGTATGTATACGAAAAGGTAAAAGTGCGACATTTAAAAAATATTTAGATGATTATTTGTTGGTAGCAGGCACTTTACTTTCTTCCCTTCGCGAGCTGCCTTTGAAGGACATTCCAATATTCTTGGATCTACCTTTCGCCTAGTGTTTTTGCGGACTGTCAGCCACCAAGCTATCCTCGGGTAATTGAAGCTTTCGAGTGCAGGGAAATTCTGCAACGCATCCTCCGAAGGAAAGGTCAGCGGAATAATTGCCGCTACAACGCGACGCATGAGAAGTTAAATCGCCCATTTGCGACCATTCGGAAAGACGTTCGCTTCTAGGGAAGGCGCATCCTTTCACTGAGACCAAAGAAAATGAGGGAAAAGCAGGTTGATCGGATGCAGAAAGTCGGTTAACTCACTGAGTAAACTACACATCAAAATCACTTATCAAAAAATTAATATTACATATTAAAATATATATATATATATATATATATATATATATATATATATATAAAACACATAAATAATAACAATAATATATACAATAATATGTGTTATATATAACATATATGTATATTACATACATAATACATGAGTGTGTGCGTATGTGTGTGTAATGCACACTACACACGCAACACTTGACAGTGATATAAAACAAAACTACTCGCGATGTTGCAACTAGAAACGATTTTACACAAATATGTAAAGAAGATATTTTCAAAAATGTATTCAGCTTTTTATTTTAATATTTTTGTAATGATAGAGCACAATAAATTCAGTCATAAAGTATGATGCCATTGTTATTTAAACTTTTGAATTTAAAAAAATGAGAGATAAGTTTCTTTTCTTGAATCTCCACTACTTCGTTCGGTGCAGAATTTTCTCAAGAGATGGCTGCAGTATTAGTGTGATAGAAGTTTCAACATTATTTTACGTAACGTTATCAATAATACGAGAAAGTATTTGCTATTTTGACATAATTAGTTCTTTATGTTCTTCTATGTGATATCATTGTGTGTGATCATTTTTGAAAAGCATCCGTGCTAGTATACGCTTGCCGGTGTCCCAAGTCTTTTGTCTCTCATTTCGCCTTGCAAATGGAGCCGTAACCGGGGTAATTTATACTGAGTGACCGGTTTTACGAAAGGCCTGAACGTATACAGGTATTTTTTTCCTTGACGACCTACGTTAATAATTTCAATATACTTGTAACAGTAGTGCCAAAGCCACCGAAATATCAATATTAATCACAATAAATAGAGTGAAAATAGGCGTTGGGTCAAAAGGATCAAATCCTTTTGATTATATCCCAAAACAATCTTCTGAATAGTACATTACTTTTGTGTAAATGCATGCCATCATCCATTCAGTAATAGCAAAAAGATAACCACTGCTGTGACATCATTATGACTTGATTCCAAAATTGTGAAATGAAAAATAAATTTTTTTTTAAATAAAAACAGTTTATTATAGAGTATTTACAGTGTTGAGAATGACAAGTTAGTTCATTAAACAGTAAGCTCATGCCCTAAATCACGACGTTAGATTTCTATCTGGACCCTACTTCGGATCAGAAACAACTATAGTACCGGCAGTGTATAACCGACTCGGACAGTTCAATGCGCTGTTGCCACACATTACTACGCACATGGCAACACCTACATCACAGATAAATTAAATCCCAAAATATTAACACTTACTGACAGGCTATGACACGTTTTGATATCATGTTCATAACTTTCGCCAAAGCCAAACCTTATCGCCTCCACGACTTTGTGTGAGTCAGATAAGTGGCAACCCTGAACCCTGGCTGAAAGAAAGTACACAAATCCTCAGAAGCTGATTGCTTTAGAGTAGGCCACGTTACGTACTACAGAGCTGTCAGAGCCGCTTATACGCTGCCGGTACTGTAGTAGCTGGAAAATTGCGCCACCGACGCTCAGGGCATTGTGCTTTCGGTCGACTTTCAAATATAGACGATTCCGATTATAGTGAACTTCTGGGGACTAACTATATCCGAGGTTCATTATATCCGATGATATCAAAATTATATAGAATTTCTCCCTATCGATTGATTTTATTAATATAGACATGCAACAAAATTCATGAACAACACAATCTGAAAATTTCAATATCTTTATTTGTCCTTAAAAACGACTTATTTTCAAATTGTTCGATTCGTACATTTTTCATTAGTAATTTCTCCAAAGTTCGTTATCTGTCCATAGTCGATTCTGCATAATCCTCTGTGCCGAAGGATCGTAATGCAGTCTTGACACCTTTCGCGTGTCGCCGCCCCCAGTTGTAGACCACGCAGGACACGACCTTTAAATCCGCAGTGAAAATGAGTGGCATAAGTAAGGTTTGTTCAGCCCCAAGTCATCAGTAAGGTCCCGCATTCCGGATCCGCTACCTTCACCTCAGGAGACACTCCTTCGATTGACCTTTGGCCGACGATATTTTTTCAATCTTCATAGTGCTAGGATTTGTGGCACTGAGGCGATATATTTTTTTTCCAGGAGGGAATTAATTTCCAGGACGTATTTCCTACGTTCACTGTATCCGAGGTTCAGGTTCACTATAACCGAATCTTCTTAAGATTATTTGTAATGTACGTAAAACGGGACGTATGACTTAAGTTCACTATAACCGAGGGTTCACTATATCCCAGTTCATTAATTAACCGGGGTTTTTATCCGAGTTCACTATAACCGGAGTGGACTGTAGTAGTTTCGTGAACATTCTAATAAAGCACATGGCATTGGAGAACGGGGGTTAAGTCTTTGTTTCACCACTTCTTTCTCGTCTCCACGCCTTTTTTCGGCTTTTATCACCGCACACAAGTGTCCAGGCGACAAAGACCACAACCCCCGTAGTCTCTCCATAGTCACGGAAACTTTCGCTCATAAATCTCTAAACTTTTCTGAACATTTTGATATTGTTAATTTAAAAACTGTTGTTTTTGTTTATTTTATTGCATTTTGAATGTGCATCAACACAGAGAAGATGATAATTCAGAAGATCCATAGTTCCACATAAACAGAAGTAGTTCTGAAACTATTGACCCTCAAAGACTGTGGTTTTCGCAGTTTCATACTCGGTTATCTTGTTTTTCTGTACAATTTGGCCGTCGGGATGTTCTTGTGTTTTTAACTTGATACTTGACGCTTCGATATGCGTCTCACAGTTCGTGTCGAAACTCCAGCACTTGGCCTACACGATTCATACCAAACATCCTAGAGTCTAAATATAATTTCCAATGCATTATACGTAAAAAAATGTTAAATATACTGCAATAGTAGCCCTTTAATAAATTCATGACACTTTTTGGAAATAGTAAGTTATTTTCGAGTAATTTTGAGTTACATCGTTGGAAGTTTGCTACTTTCCACGATCAATGGTGCAGTAAGAATTAGTTATGACTCTGTATCTAAACATTAGAATAGCACCGGAGTGATCAAGGCTCATGATTCAGGAATCTCAGAGCTAAGGTTCAAACCCGTATCAAAGTAATACAAATTATATTTTTGCAAGGATACTGTGACAGGGCTCGCTACTCCCTCTCAATTTATTTTTACTCCTATTTAATTAATTTGGTTGACTAGTTCAGTTTGGTTGTCTAATTTAGCGTTGATATATTTACCATCTCAAGGCTCGTCCGTTTCTTTCTTGTAGGGTGAAAATATACCGCCCGTACAAGGATCCGGATAGTGAATACGCTTATATACGTTAGGAATTTATTAATTTAATGGTTATCTACTTCTGAAATAATAACACCTTGTTTTTACTTAATTATCTTCCAGACACATGAAGTGTCGTCTACTATTTCTTTTATTTAAATCAATTTTTATCTTTCTTTTCTAATCAATTTATTCAACCAACTTAGTTCTTATTTAAAATGATCCTTTTTTCCTAAAAATGATAATGACCTTCGAAACTTTATGATAATTATTTATTTATAATCTTTCTCTTAATTTAACATATTGACTGTGAAATTCATGGCCTTGAACAATTTAATACTGCAGTCTTTTTATTCATAATTACTGTTGTTGAGGAAACACTGCTCTCTTGGCGATAAGAATCATTCGTCCATTAAGCGTCGTCCTACCATTTCTTATACTTCTCCATTAAGTTCGTATCTGCGCACGTTTTTCCACCGTCCGCGTCCTACTTCCATTTGTTATCTATATTCGCGACTCAAATTTCGCATCTACAATCACGTTCCGAGTTTACTGTTAACTTTATACAGTTCGCGGATATGCATCCTCCGTTTATTAGAACGCGACGAATTCTAACTTCAAAGTTTTTCAAATAATTTCTTCTGCCAGTCACGGCCTCATGTCCTACCTTTACCAGATCGAGACAAATTCTGACGCAAACTTTTCATCTATCAACCCAGCTTGTTTCTGCTGTTCACATGTTCTAATTGTTACTGTTTGAGTCCGATGCTAATTTGTCCTCAGCAACTAAGCTATCGAAATTCTCTTGTCTATCCTAACAATGTTGCTTTTATTAAATATAGTTTATTAATTTTTTTCTAATATTTGAAATATCTACTCGAACTCGTCTTTCTTGCTGTTTAACGACGCCTCACGTCCCCAATGTCTCATTTCTGGTTATTTGTATTCGTATTTTCCATTTCTGCCTATTGTATTCTGTCGACATATTTTTATATTTTATTCCAAAATACCATAGGTATTTTGACCTATCACACTACAGATGAACACACTGGATTCAATAATAGGTGTGTCAATTTCATTAAAAGTTTTTAATTTCACAAAGTTGAAGATATGTATAGTGCTTTTCGAATCCATCGCGCATGATTAAGAATTTTCCAAGATTGCTGAGAAGGATGGAAGTTACATTATAATATTACATTACCACTATTATTACGAGAATACTCGTGTTTTTTTTAATTGGTTATTTAAGGTCGCATCAACATCTTAGGTCATTAGCGACCACTATTGCTGTTAACGGTATGGTAACTATGAGGATGAAATGATATGGTGATAAAAGGGATGAAAGGACGAACACAAATTCAACCATGCCCGAGGCGGGACTCACAACCGCGACCTTTCTGTCCAAGATCACTTCGACACTACTGCCTTAGCGACTTCGGCCACCGGGCCGACACCCGTGTTTTTGTAGCACAAGTTTTATATGCGTTTCTCCAGAAGTCTGAGTTCTCGTCAATGATGTATAAGATATAGATGACTCACGTATATACTCTATGTATAGGGCAAAGTGAAGTCAGCTGCGCCATGACAGTTGTTGGCAAAACATACTCTTGTGCGTGTGTTATCGTTGTGATATAGGTACTGTTTCTGCCAATATTTGCAGTTTTCTGTTATGCATTCTGCGTGAGAGCATTCATTAGCATGTCTGTTTCATGCGCTGCGTACAATTGCACTAATAGGTTAAAAAAGGATATGGAATTCCTTTTATAGCTATGTACCAAAGATACGACTTTGAAATACTGCTTGAGTTTTTCTTAGAATATACTACAAAAGCGACATTTAATTTTATTGTTACCCTTGATTTTTTAGCTTTCCTCTAAAAAACGAGGATTTTCTCAAAAAGTGAATTGTGCCGATGAAGGAGGATTGGACACTAACCCAGAGAGAGAGAGAGGTTATGTTCAGAACATTTTGAACCTTCCTGCTTTAGGTAAAAGTCTCCTGTGGGTACCACTGGTTGATACACCTATTGTACATATTTTAGTATTAATGTTTTTTTATATTTATTATAATTTTTTGTATAATTACATGTTGTGCAATCATAGACAGGAAATATGAGCGTCAAACCCTGACTAAATTAATTACTTTTAAGGGATCAGTAATTTAAAAAAATGCAAATAAGAGCTTGTTTTTGACATTGTATGAAATATATGTATTGCCCTTTCTCATAGATCCTAACATGATTTTTCTTTGACGTAGGGGTTCTGTTTTAGTCAGACAATAATTAAACAAAACATTATTATTTTTCATTAAGTTTCATAAATATCAATAGTTTTCGATGTGATTAGAAAGAAGAATATGCAGTTTTAGTCAGTCTTGTGGGCGCATAATATACGAGCTAGAATATACTAGGATAATCTAGATCGTTGATAATACAGCATAACCTTTTCATAAAAGCCTTTTGCCAACAACTGTCATGGCTGCCACGCGCAATCTCGGCTTCAAATATGGCGGGCCAGTGAGCGATCTATATCATATACATCATTGGTTCTCGTTCAGAGGGTGCCGTGTGTTTGGCAGCCCTGCGGGCGCGTGAGACTGGCCAAGCGAGTGACTTTTACGCTCGAGCGGCGCAGCTTCTGCGCAGCGGCCCCACGCTGCCCTCCCGGATCCAGCGCAGATGCTTCAGAAACGGTGACGTATGTGACTGCGTCACAGCGGCCTCTCGCACGTCATAAGGTGGAGGAGTCGTTCCTTACACGCGTCACCGAACCTGTGACTCGTTCTTTGATAGAAGATGCACTTGCGTCTGGCCCGTTGAAAACGGAGGTTAACTCTCGCAGGGTCGCTACCCATCGAGCGCCATCTTCGCAATAAAATCAAGAGATCTACTTTCCCATATCGATTTATTTGAAAAAAATACCAAAAAATTCACATTTTATAGGTATAATAAGAGTTCATAAATGTTTTTAAAACTTTTATTGAAAAAATAGAAAATAGAAATTTATAAATCAGAAATGTTTCAGTTTTCCCGAATTAAATGCTAAGGAATTGGATTACGATTCCTTTATCATCTCTAAAATAATTGCTCAAACACTAAAGAATTGCTAATCATCAATAATTTATGATTTTGATAACTCGGTAAGCAAAATTAACGGGAGAGCTTTGCTGAAAAATCTGACCAAAATCATCAAACTAATGAACGTTTTTTCGACAATGGCAATGCAACTGATGTCAAGAGGCTTCGTAACCTGCAACAGAATTTTGTTACATCTTCAGGTGCTAAACTTAGTGAGGGAACGCTATCCCATTGAATTACCACATCAGCAGAACATTCAAGGAAACATTACGAAATACCTCACTCTCACACGTTGATACCACATAACTTTGGATACTTTTATTTGTAAACATATATTGACAATCAAGAAGAAATATGGAAAGTACTTATCTTTTCGAGAAATTGTACATGGTCTTATTTCAAAATATAGCTTTAAGAAACAAATTTAATTAAGGGAAAAATCTCTTTCTTCGTAATTGTAGTTGTATGAAGACGCGGAAAAACTTTGGAACTTTCGCGATTTTCAAAAAATCAAAGTTTTCAACGAAAATGAGACTTGCACCATTCTCTTAAACGTACTTCATAGTAATCATCAACAAAATTCACTCAAAAACGATGTAGCAATTTTTTTGAAAAGTTTGAAAATGTCCCGGAGGCTTCATGTAAAGAACCCCTCCACAAAAATTAAAATATCGATTTTAAATGCAAGGTGCCGCGACAGAAGGCAGAACGACAGGGGAATTTCAATTTCGGTGAAAATCCTCTGCTGCTTTAGCCTCTAGCGTTGTTCACAGACAGACGGACGGACAGACATACGTTTTGCTGTCAATCGATTTTTCGGTATCAAGAACCAACAAAACATAGACTCTGGATCTACCACGTCTTAGAGGATTTTGTTTCTAAATTTAGCAACTGGAATTATCCACTTTTTCGTCATCAGGTACCTGTAATAAGACTTTTTCTGCCGAAAACTCGCCGTTTTCCACGCAGCATTACTTCAACGTTCTCTCTCCCGTCCTAGGCAAAGGCCATGGACGGGATTCTGCGATCTTCCTCAGGGAGAAATGCAACGTGGGCAGCTGTGCCAAGGACACGCCATCTGTCGGGCGACCAAGTTGCTATGTCTCTGGCGCCGGAAGTCTACGATTTCAATGCTTGTTCATATTTTATGCGCTGCCGTACCGTTCATCTGATTGCGATAAAACTTGTCGCTTGCACTTGCGTGAAGAATATAGGCGCAGTACAATGGGATTGTGCGTATGTCTGTCGCACATAGACGCGCGTTGACGATTTTATGTGTTTATGGTGACTTAAGTGCCCCGGAACAGAAGCTCTAAGCAACCCGCCTTACCCTCATGTATTAAGCGCGTCTTTGCTGCATATTCTGCCCCTGTTATTGTGAAATATCGTCCGGAATTATGACTTGAACTTTATCACGGACAAGTTAATGAAATTTCACCAAGACAGTGTCATAGCGGTTCAAACTTGAGGGAGAGTGTTTTGACAACCATGTCCAAACCAGGACAGAAAAACCTTGTTTTGACCCCTTGTTTTGCTTCTGGACATAAATGTAACTTCATTTTCTGTGCACGTCTTCTAGAATTCAGTGGGAAATACAATTATTCAAATTATCGTTTCCATGTTGTCGCGGCAGGAAGTAATAAGCCAGCCAAAATTTTTTTTAAAATTTATTGCTTGTTTATCCTTGAAAATAGATTTTATTACATGGGAGGTTTTTGTTTTTCTCCCTTTCAAAATTCAAAATTTATTGCTTGTTTATCCTTGAAAATAGATTTTATTACATGGGAGTTTTTTGTTTTTTTTCTCCCTTTCAAAAATTCAAAATTTATGTAGTATATGACTTAGTGTAGGGATCACAGAATTTTGAAAATGTGCACACAATTCACTTTTCCCCATAGCACGTCATACGCAGTTTTTAACTGTTTTTTTGACGTAAAATAAATAAATAAATAAAAAATCATACTCGCGAGAAATGTTGGTTGAAAGAATTGGTTTCTCACAAACTACCAAAACCAATCATCGTTCCTTAGCGTATGATATATTTATACAAAGGATTATAAATTTTTAAAATACGATAATTTGTAACCACATTTCAAAGTCAAAATATTACTGGGTTCTACAACAGGGTATACAAAAGTATGATAAACACTAAAATAGGTGTACAGAGCGGTTGCAGTAACTTTGAAAGTGTACTTAAAGTCAAGATGATTTAAAGGCTGAAATTTTTTTTTTCAACTACAGTTCAGCAATCGAAAAAATCTGAAAAAAAAATTCACAACACTTTGTGTTTTAAGAGTAAATTTGAGATTTTTTCGTGTCTGTTCCAGGGTTCTGTCACACAAAAATTAATTTTTATATTATTTTTCAAAAACATTTTTGTTTGAGTTTGACGCTGAGAAAATATTAAAAAAAATCTTTTTCTGATCATATAAATTATTGTATTTTTTTAATTTTTTCAATTAGATAAAATGTGTTCAGTTGACGAAAAAATTTAAATAAAACATCATTTTGTCAGTAGAGGGGTGTGGGTAGTGGGACAGAGGTTAATAAACCATTCAAAAATATTATTATGTTAGTTATAATGTGACTACTCATATGCTATTTGGTTTGGGGGAACTTTTTAGCTTCTTATCCAAGGGGTACCCTTGAAAAATTCAATATTTTTTAATTTAACAGGCTAATATAAAAGTGTTTAAATATATGGGGTTTCTTGTTCAATGGGGATCGTAAGTACGTATTTACTCTGCTTACAAATCAATTCTTCCCAGGAAAGTTATTTTCGTCACTCGGCCGATATAAAGCAAACAACGGACGAGGTTTATATCCTAGTCTTTTATTTGTGATATCGGCTCCTGGGTCGTTCAATAGTTTTTTTTAAATGCAGAATCCTTATAAGAAAAATATCACATAAACAAGAAACTCCTTTTCTTGAAGTAGAAGTACTCATCTGAATTCTTTAGCTACAACTTATTTGTTTTGATTCGTCTTAACGAAATGCAGACTTAAGATCCTTCATTCATGCCTCCCTTTATAAATGTGCAACGCAATCGAGCTGTGTAATCTTCAGAAGAAACAAGAATGAAATGCATGTTATCACTTCCGACTTGAATTTTCTCAATATATTGTTTTCAAAACAATCCCATCTCCAGGAGAACATCGTCACTTTCACTTTTCCAACACATTGACCGGCAAAAGTGATTCAAGACAACAACTGATGACACTGCAGCGCTTCTGACTGGGAGATCCTAGAGTTCGATTTCCGTTGTGGGCAGGATGTTAGCTAGGTCGAATTCAGCCACTGTTTGGAGGAAAGTACTAGCGGTCGGCTGCTCTGATCAGCACTTGTTCGTGGTTTCTTCAGTCAACACCAACCAAATAATAGAGCAGTGGCCTAACGAACGGGCTACGGTCCGCACGCGATCTTTCCTTTCTCTTACTTGTCCTTTCCTACCCCTTTTCTTCCACGCACTTACGAGTACATGCATTGCGTTAACACACATGCCAGGAGACCAGACGGAAGCTTAGAGCGTGTCCCGGCTGGGGCGGTGCCACGCTGGTGAGAGATACCTAGTTGGGGAAAATTCGCGGCGCCGGTTGTCACCAGCCAGCGGGGAAATATCACAGCCACCTTACGATGATTGATTGATTGGTTTTTTCGTGTTTCCGGGCACGTCAAGTGCTTTGGTCATTAGCCCCGTTAGTGTAGTGCATGTATTTATCGGGAGATGGCGGTGATCTTCCCCGCTGGATGGCGAGATCCGGCGCCGACCTACCGTCGGCTAGTGGGGTTTCACCTAATCAGGACTCTCCCACCAGCGGGGCACCGCCCCAGCCGGGACAAGCTCTAAGTTCCCGACCGGTTCACCGTTGGATGGCGAGATCCGGCGACCCTGCCGCCGTCAGGACTCGAACCTAGGACCTCCCGGTCAGAGGCTCCAAAGTGACATCAGTTGATGCACTGAGATACCGCTCCCGGTACCTTACGATGAAAAACATACACTACACTTACGGGAACCATGACCTTTACAGATAGCTCCCCGGCATCATCAATCAATCAATGGAACTCATTGTTTGGTATGTGTCGAGTGGCTTTTCGTACCTCAGTTTGCGTTAAATCAATAATACAGACCGGTTTTCAGAGGTTATCATTTTTGTAGGGATTTTTAAACAGTTTCAAGAAAGCTCACGCCTCAGAAGCTGAAAAAAAAGAAAGTTCTTGATGCTTATGCTGTATCCCAGTTCAGGGTATGTTTCCATGTAACTAAGATTAAAATAAATATTTACTAGTGAACCCAAGCGAGAACTCTCGCATGCGCCCACCCTCTTCACTATTTTTCCATTTCCTTATTAAGTCTGTAATATATCTTGTTCGTCAAGACCTTCTGATCATTCGTCACTTGTTCTATGTCTCCTTGTAATTGATAGCAATGGTGTATAATACACCTTTGTCAATACGAACTATTCTTATTTAACGTTATTACCGAGCAGACACCCGTGTAATTCAGTTGCGTGAAATATCAAATAAATAGTTTAATTTCATGTACAGTTGCTAACTCTAACAGGCACTGAACAGGTGGGGTAGAATCGAGGAGTGTCGAACCAGCAAAAATATAATTGAATGTTTAATAAGATCTCATTACGGTATGAGGAACGTTTTTTTAGGCATTTGGCCTCAACATTTTCGTTTTTAATGCCCTAGAACGCATCATTGAGGAGTTAATTAACAATATAGATTTTTAAAAATGCAGAAAACGTTGCGGGTTGCATTCAACATGAATATTTAGATGTGTTTTTTAATTTGATTGGATTCGATTTGATTTTTTCGTGTTTCCGGGCACGTTAACAGCTTTGGCCATTAGTCCTGTTATTGTAGTGCATGTTTTCTCTTTCGGGAGATGCGCGGTGATCTTTCCCCGTCGGATGGCGAGATCCGGCGGCGATCTACCGTCGGCTAGTGGGGTTTCCCCTAACCAGGACTCTCCCACCAGCGGGGCACTGCCCCAGCCGGGACAAGCTCTAAGCCCCCGACCGGTTTCCCGGAATATGTGGTAGTGTAGTGCATGTTAGTGTAAGTGTATGCGTGTAAGGGGTGAGGATAGGACAAGGAAGAGGAAGGACAGATCGCGCGCGGTCCGTGGCCCGTTTGGTAGGGTACTGCTCCGGCATTCACCTGGTGTTGATCGGAGAAACCACGGAAAACTACCGATCAGAGCAGCCGGCCGCTAGAATTCTCCTCCAGACAGCGACTGAACACGACCTAGCTGAAAAGCTAGTGTCGAAAATTCTGCCATCGTCAGGACTCGAACTTAGGACCTCCCGGTCAAAGGCGCTGCAGTGGCATCAGTTAATGCACTGAGCTACCGCTACCCGTTGTTTTTTAAACAAATCCTTGCCAGTTTTAGAGTCAACATGCAATTTGTCTCGTGTCCGTGAAATTCTTTTTCTGTAAAGATCTCATTTATAAAGACTGGTTGCGTGAGAGAGTCGCGAAAGGTATTATACTACTGAAAGAATATAGGAGGCGATTACGAATGTGCCTTTGCAAGTGCATGTTTTTGCAAGTAAAGGCTCATTCACAATGCAATCACAAACATAAGCATAACACATAGACATTAACATAAGCGAAGAGTTGGCGTATTCACAATGTCGAACACAAACATAGCCAAATAAAAGAGTTTCTATTGGCTATGAGACATTCTAGTTTACTATTGGTTGGATATGAGAATCGATTTCGAGATATCAAAACAAATACGACAAACACAACCACGCAGCACACGAATCGAAACGAATAGTTCGCCTATCGACTTCGATACTCGATTTTGAGTTAACGAACTGTGATTGGCTCATTCCTTATGTCTGACATAAGCATAAACACAGGAGCTTGAAGCTTGCAAGCTCCTAAGTTAACGTCTTACGTGTTATGCTTATGCGAACCCATTGTGAATGAGTCCATTTGTAGACGTAGTCCTAACTTTTATGTTAACGCCATGCTTATGCTTATGTTTGCATTGCGAATGGGCCTTAAGGGGCCGTTGCAAGCGCCGTGCGAGCATAGCGCCCCTGGCGTGCATCCTGCCGCGGAGGTCGCGAGACGCCGCGCGCGTCTGAACGGTCAAGGCCGGCCCGGCGCGGCGGGCAGCGGGCCTCGGGGGGGGCCGGGGCGGGGAAGAGACGCTGCAACTGGCCAAGTGCTGCTGGAAGGCGCAGTACTACGACCGGGCCGCGGGCGACTGCTTGACGGCGCCCTGGTCCGTCGCGGCTTCCCTGGGGCTGGAGCCGCCGATCTCCCAGGAGGACGCCCCCTGGATCCCGCCCCACCTGCGCTCCCGCCGCATACACGCCAGGTGCGTCGTCTATTGATTGATTGATTTGTTTCGTGTTTCCGGGCGCGTCAACTGCTTCGGTCATTAGTCCCGTTAGTGTACTGCATGTTTTTCTCGGGACATGGCGGTGATTTTCCCCTCGCTAGATGGCGAGATCCGGCACCGACCTACTGTCGGCTAGTGGGGTTACCCCTAACCAGGACTCTCCCACAGGCGGGGCACCGCCCCAGCTGGGACAAGCTCTAAACTCCGGACCGGTCTCCCGGAATATGTGGTAGTGTAGTGCATGTTAGTGTGAGTGTGTAAGGGGAGAGGATAGGACAAGGAACGGGAAGGACAGATCTCGCGCGGTCCGTGGCCCGTTTGGTGGGGTACTGCCCCGGCAGCGACTGAATTCGACCTAGCTGAAAAGCTAGTGTCGAAAATCCTGCCGCCGTCAGGACTCGAACCTAGGACCTCCAGGTCAGAGGCGCTGCAGTGGCATCAGTTGATGCACTGAGCTACCGCTCCCGGTAGGTGCGTCGCCTAGCGCATGGCCTCGGTTTGTTAGTGATTCCGCGCACATCAACTAGGGAGGTCGTTTTTCCCGTAAGTGTAGTGCGTGTTTTTGCTTGGAAAGTGGTGGTGGTCTTCCCCCGCTGGATGGCCAGATCCGGCACCGACCTACTGTCGACTAGCGAACACCAACATACTGTCGACGTTTTCCTCAACCAGGTAACTCCCACCAACGGAAAACCGCTCCATCCGGGACAACCTCAAACCTCTCGACCGGTCTCCCGGCATGTGTGATGGTGTAGTCCATGTCAGTGTAAGTGCGTGTAAGGGGTGAGAATGGGACAAGGAAGAGGAACGAAAGATCGCGCACGGTCCGTGGTCCGTTTGTTAGGGTACTGCTCCGGCATTCGCCTGGTGTTGATCGGAGAAACCACGGAAATCTACCGATCAGTGCAGCCGACCGCTAGAATTCTCCTCCAGACTGCGTCTGAATTCTACCTAGCTGATAAGCTAGTGTCGAAAATCTTGCCACTTTCGGAACTCAAACCTAGGACCTGCCAGTCAGAGACACTTCAGTGGCATCAGTTGATGCACTAAGCCACCTCTCTGGGTCACGTCATCGACATACATAGAGAAATGTGTGTCAAATCTTTGCGTCTTCGCAATTTGTGTCTGCCTGAATAATTTTTTGTCGACGAAAGAATGGTTTAGTGTGACTTTCATCGCTCGCCAGAAAGTTGCAAGCTGATTTTAGTGTCGTAGATGTGCAAGTGGAGAAACAACGTGACATAGGGAAATTTGGATTAGTTGTTCACAAATAGCACATCCCATCTGCGAACCCGCGAAAAGCACTGCAAGTACAGAAAGTGTTAAAAATGTATACACCCTTGTTGTATATCCCCCTCTAAATATTTTAACAGCAATTTACAAACTAGTGGTGCTGAAACAGCACATACTTTCTGGCCCGTACTTTCACGCTAATTCACCCGAAAAGTACTCAAATTTTCGGAAAATAGTACATGATCTTATTTCAAAATGTATCTTTAAGGAACAGATGGATCATTATGGAAAAAATCTATATTTTCTGTATTTTAGTTGTGGGAAGACGCCGAACAAATTTTTAACTTTCGAATTTAAAAAAATCAAAGTTTTCAACGACCATGTCACCTGCACCATTCTCTTAAATGTCCTTCACACTATTTAACAAGAAATTGAATAAAAAACCGATGGAGCCATTCTTTTGAAAATGTTTGAAAATATCTCTAGGGTTTCATGTAAAGTACCTCCCGAAATTCAAATATCGGTTTCAAATTCAAGGGGTACGCGACATCTGTCAGATTGATTGGGGAATATCAATTTTGGAGAAAAACGGCGCAATGGTGTAGACGCTAGCGTTGTTCACAGACGGAGAACCGGTTTACCATTATTCGATTTTTAGGCTTCAAAGACCCACAAAAAGGGCTTCCTACTACATCATGTAAATTTAAAAACTAAATTTATCCACTTTTTCGTTACTAGGACTCTGTAATGAGAGGTTTCCTACAGAAAATCGTGTTTTTTTCTTGCAGCATTAAATAACTTCCTCTCTGCTCCGTTGCGTGGAAGTAAAAATGCTTGTAAGATATTGCTAAATGTATGAAGTGCTAGTTATTAAATATATACAATTTTCCTTGGCATACATTGCAATTTCCTCTGGCGTCGCCTATTGACCCCTGCCCCTTAGTGTTCCCTGCGAAAGGCTTTGGTATGTTGTGTAACGGCTTTTTTCTGGGTCGTAAGAATCAGCTGTTGGTGTGTCCTTGTAAATACAGTCCTCATCCTACGTTGAGGAGCAAGGAGACGAGGTCAGTAATTTTACCGATTAAAACGCCGTGACTGAAGTGGTGCTACAACGGCACATGCTTTCTCGTTTTGTTTGTAACTGTTACATAATATTACAAAAATAATTGAACTGGCAAAGTGCCAAGTGCATTGCGCCAAAATATTTGGCATTGCTGTGACACCTATTCAGATACAGTAGAACCCGGACGTCCGAATAACCGGTTTGAAAAAAGAATTTTGAAAAGAAATGTAGTTTAGCATAGTAAGTGAAGTTTTATTTTACGATAAATCGAATACTATACATCGTTATTATCAGTTGGTATATTAGTCAGCGGTCGAGTTCATTGTCCTTCCCCCCTCCAGCGACGGCCATCTCGCAGGAGGGTGAAGGGGGAGGGAATCAGTGACTCTGACGATGTCCCACCCATTTTTATGACCACCGACTAGGTTATTAAATACATTTAAAGTCTTTCGAAACAAAATTTTAAGAATAACAGTAAATGCCCTCTGGTTCGTCAGGATTAAGACATTGCACAACGGTCTTGCAATAGAACCGATTATGTCCTTTATTAAGAAACTTGCAAATAATTTCTTCAATAATTTGAATCGTGTCAAGGAGCAGTCACTTAAGAAATAGGAACTGATCATCCCCTACTCTCCCGCCTTAGAAAGAGACTGTCATTTCACATTTTCCTTCAATACCTCTCCGACATTAGATAAGATAAGAACATTTCTTGCATTTACCTCTCTCTTCCATCATAATTCCTGTCTAAACCCTGTCATCGCTTTCTAACGAAATATCTCCATAATAACCTTGGTTGAAGGTATAACCTAATAAAATCACAATCAGGGGACAAGAAGCTACCCCCGTCACACTATGGTGATACAAAGTTGCTCGGTCAATCAACTGAAGAGCCTCACGGCTGAACGTTGAACTGTCTGTCAATGTAAAATAAAATGTGTACACACACATACAAAATATATATATATATATATATATATATATATATAATTAAATATATATATATATATGTATGTCATCAAAATCACCGCCATCTCCCGAGAAAAAACACGCACTGCACCAACGGGACTAATGACCGAAGCAGTTGACGCGCCCGGAAACACGAAAAAAACAATCAATCAATCAACGGATGGACGAACAGTCGTTTTGCCTAAAATCAACTTTTCAAGGCTCTAAAAACGGATTCTGAATACTCAAACGTATTAGACACGGTAATATAGTACATTACATACTTAAAGGAGCACGAAAATTACAATTTTCCGGAATCAGGGCTCGAAAGACGACTTTCTATCCAAAAATCGGTCCTCTTCGCTGTAGCATTATATAACGTTCTGTATGACACGTAAGAGTAACCGAGATATAAAAAAATTGCTTGAAAACATTTTTGAACGTTAATCAGAATCTTCCTTTCATATACGGAACTAAAAGCAAGCATTTGCACTTCCTGAATATTTATTTTAATATTATACTTTATTTTACACTGATATAAAAATTATTATCTTTTGAATTTTTTAAAATAAAATGTTGTGGTCTCGAAAGATATCGGTTAATTTGTAACAAATCAAGTACGGTCGTTGTGAATCCACAGTACTAACTGACTAACGTGGTGTACTTCTATTCTCTCAAACAATCTGTGTTATAATTTACAATTCTTTTTCAATACTATTATCCCACAAAAATATTTGTTTTTTAAAATTTTCTTTCATTCCAAAAGGTACGCGAGCACTGTTATCTTTCGTTCCAATTAAGCACGGACTGCAATAAGCAAGGACGTCGCATTACTCGGAGTCGAGGCGCAGCAAATTAGCGGTCGAGGTAGCATTGAGTCTCCATTTTATTCGGCTACTTAAGTGACTGAGAAATCATAACGTTCAATCTTTTTTATACTTCTTTATATTTTGAGAAAACAGAAAAAACGCCAACAAAAAATTAAAGAAGCCCAGAAAATTAACAAATATTGCAGCATACGAGTATGCCTACCGGCACAGGCATAACGCTTCTCAGGCTCTCAGTAGAACAGGTCTACTGATTTTACATTTGGTCCCAATAGGTTTCCAGTGCAGAAACTAACCAGTCTCATTCATCCTTAGCCACTTAACTTGAAGATACTGTGCTACGGAGTGTTTAAGAGATGAACCATGGGAAATCAAGTTTTGTCGTTGTCACGAACTTATTCACTTTTAGCGGTGCAACTCGATGACGTTATATATGTCGCTCGTAAAAGGCAGTGACGGCGCAGAATGTAAACCTTGAATTTCCAAACTGTTTTTTAACTCAAAGACAGCGTATTACATAATGTTTCGTCCGATGTAGATTTGTGTTTCCGCATCTTTGTCGTATGCAGCTGCTTGTGACGACACTAATTTAAATATAAATCCTAAATTTATGTAAACTAATGATGCACATTCTCTCTCGCATTATTCATAATTATAAAAATTTTTGAAAATTCAGAGAGTTCCGCGAAAATAATAACTGCGTCATTCTTCTTCAAATCGTTCTTTGCTCTGTCCAGGAAAAATCTGCAGCCGCTTTTAAAAAAGAATTATAAATTGCATTAAATTCAAGCAGAAATTACGCGAAAATTGCTCGTTTTTAAAAGAAATTGCACAAGACCTATTTAAAAATCAATTTCTTAGAACACATTTTATTTAAGAAAAATTCTCTATTTTCAATATTACACTTTTGCAATGTTAATTTCTTGCAATTTTCGAAAATACAAAAACTTCGCCAAAAACAAGACCTGGACTATTCTTCAAGTGCCTAATGCTTTATCCAAGGAAAAATTTAAAGGAAAAATGTTCAAGGAGAAAATAATTTTTTAAAAACATTTCGGGCCAAATAACGTAAAACTACTCAGATTTTCGAAAAATTGATCATCTAATCTTATTTGAAGTTCTATGTATGTTTAAACATCAGATTTTAAGGAAAAATCTGTATCTTAAATATTGTGGTGGTTGGACGATACCGAAAAAATTTTCAACTTGTGGAATTTTCAAAAATAAGGGATTTCAATGAAAATGACAACAGCGCCATTCTTAAACGACTTTTTCGCTATACGAGAACAGTGTTTAATAGAAAAATTGAAATCATTTTTGAGAAAATGTTATCCAGAATTCTTGTAAATTCCTTTGTGTACCCCCAAAAATGAAAATCTCCGTTTGAAACTCACAGGGCGTCGAATTCGGTCAGATCGATTTGAGAATGTCAATATTGGAGAAAACCGTCTGGGCGATTTAGATGCTAGCGTTGACCACAAACGGACAGATTAACTGACAGACGGCCAAACAGACCTTTTTGTCATCAATCAATGTTTCAGTGTCAAGGATCAACAAAACCATAGGGACAACGTGAATTCTGACAACATAACGTGTTGCGTAAAGTAATTTTCCGCATTTACATGAACAAGATTTATTGACTTTCTCGTTCCCAGAACTGTCAATACGATTTTTTCTGTCGAAAAATCGCCAATTTCCTTAGAACTATTACAATACTTGCTCTTTACTACATACATACGTAGTAAAGGAAGAAAGCAAAAAACCGAGTGAAGCTCGTTTCTGTTGCGCTCATCTGCTCGGACCGATGCAACTCGGTGGGCTAGGGAGCACTCATGCTCGCCTCTGATCCCAGGAGAGATAAAGAGCTCTTCCGAAATAAAGCAGTAGTTTTGTGGTCAGCGTTAGGCAATGCCGATTACTATTCTTCAAATTACTAACCAAGTTCAGGTTGATAATTCAACTCCAACGAATTTTATTCTCAGAGAAGGCTACTAATCGGTGTCTTGCTCTGCTGGGTCAAGCCAGCCGTTCACGAGTTTCTCGTAAAAAAATTCATGACAAAATAAAAGATGGATTCGCTTTGGACCACTCATTTAAGGATTATTTAGTGTTCCCCGGTGCACGAGCTACTGTAGCCATTAGTACAATTAAGCATGTTATATCCCGGATGATGGGGATATTCCGGGTCAGCTGGACCGGAAGAGATGCTTCAGGGCATCAACTGATATCTCTGAAGTCACTCTGATCAGGAGGTCCTAAGTTCGAGTCCCGACGGTGGCAGGGTTTTCGACACTAGCTTGTCAGCTAGGTAGAATACAGTCGCTGTCTGGAGGGGAATTCTAGCGGGCAACTGCTCTGATCGGTAGTTTTCCGTGGTTTCTCCGATCAACACTAGGGAAATGCCGGAGCAGTACTCTAACACGAACCGCGCGCGATCTTCCCTTCCTCTTCCTTTTCCTAACCTCACCCCTTACACACACTTACACTAACAAGCACTACACTACCACACATGCCGGGAAATCGGTAGGGAGCTTAGAGTTTGTCCCGGCTGGGGCGGTGCCCTGCTGGTGGGAGATAACTGGGGGGGAAAACCCCGCTAGCCGACGGTAGGTCGGCGCGGGATCTTGCCTTACAGCAGGGAAAGATAACCGCCGAATCGTTGGTTGTTGTTTGTGATTCCGGCGCTTCAAATACTATGGTCCCATACGTGTAGTGAGTGTGTTTGCTCTGGAGGTGGCGGTGGTCTTCCTCCGCTGTATGGCGAGATCCGGTGCCGACCTACCGTCGGCTAGTGGAGTTTTCCCCACCAATGGGGCAACGCCCTAGCTGGTACAAGTACTAAGCTCCCAATTGGTCTCCCGGCATGTGTGGTAGTATAGTGCATGTTAATGTGTGTGTAAGAGATGAGGATAGAACAAGGAAGAGGTAGGAAAGATCACACGCGGTCCGTGCGCCGTTTGTTAAGGTACTTCTCCGGCGTTCGCATAGTGTTGATTGGAAAACCACGGTAAACTACCGATCAGAGCAGCCGGGCGCTAGAATTTCTCTTCAGATAGCGACTGAATTCGACCTAGCTGACAAGCTATTGCGGGAAATCCTGTCGCCATCGGGACTCGAACCTAGGACCTTCCTGTAGGAGGCACTGCAGTAACATCAGTTGCTGCACTGAGGCACCTCTTCCGGGTAAGGAATCATGAACAGGCGTGTGCTTACACTAACATGCACTACACTACCACATATTCCGGGAGG
Organism: Teleogryllus oceanicus; assembly: GCA_964035755.1. NCBI lineage: Eukaryota > Metazoa > Arthropoda > Insecta > Orthoptera > Gryllidae > Teleogryllus > Teleogryllus oceanicus. Next base: position 16,623,265 of record CAXIVR010000011.1, on the reverse strand, counting down.
CCGGTCGGGAGCTTAGAGCTTGTCCCGGCTGGGGCGGTGCCCTGCTGGCGGGAGAGTCCTGGTTAGGGGGAAACCCCACTAACCGACGGTAGGTCGGCGCCGGATCTCGCCATCCAGCGGGGGAAGATCACCGCGCATACCCCGAGAAAAATCATGCACTACACTAACGGGACTAATGACCAAAGCAGTTGACGTGCCCGGAAACACGAAAAAATCAATCAACCAATCAAGCACTGCAACCAGTTGCCATCCAGCGGGGAAGATCACCGCGCATACCCCGAGAAAAATCATGCACTACATTCGCACGTCCGGAGCTGCGTGGCCACGTGCTGGCGGTGGTGGAGGCGGACGCGGCGGCGGTGGAAGCGCTGCTGCGCGTCAACGCGAGCGCGGGCGCCTTCGCGCACGTGCAGCGCTTCTCGCCGGCCGTGGACGCGCGCGCCGCGTGGGGGCAGAGCTTCTGCTTCGACGCCGACGGCCCCTCGCCGCGCACCGCCCACGTGCTCGCGCTCACCGGGCTGCTGACGCGCGCGCTGCGCAAGTGCTGCCCGCCGGGCCAGCGCCTGGCCGAGAGCGCGCGCGCCTGCGTCGACGACCCGCCCTGGGCCGCGCACCAGGTGAGCACGCGCTCGCCGCATCCTCACCCCGAAGCAAAGTTTGAGCTTTGTCCTTCGTTGATTGATTCATTGATTGATTGTTGTTTGCGAAACAACTGGAGCTTTGTCCTTCGTTGATTGATTGATTGATTGATTGTTGTGTGAATGTTGATTGAGTGTTTGTTAGTAATGCCGGGCGAGTCAACTAATACGGTCATTAGTCCCGTATGTGTAGTGCGTGATTTGCTTGCCAGGTGGCGGTGGTCTTCCCCCGCTGGATAGTCAGATCCGGCGCCGACCTACCGTCGGCTAACGGGGTTTTCCTCAACCAGGTATCTCCCACCAGCGGGGCAACGCCCGAACTGGGACAAGTTCCAAGTCGCCGACCGGTCTCCCGTCATGTGTGGTAGTGTAGTGCATGTTAGTGTGTTTGTGTAAGGGTGAAGATGGAACAAGGAAGAGGAAGGAAAGAGCGCGTGCGGTCCGTGGCCCGTTTGTTAGGGTACTCACCCCGAAGCAAAGGAGCGGCTTTGCAATCGGTTGGAAATAAACATAACATTTTTGAGTAGTCAAAAAGGTAGTACAAAGGAATAAATTAAACATTAAACATTGCCAACCGATTGTCAAATGCTTTGCTTATCAAATGCTTTTGAAAAGGCACATGCTAAATGTGCGAAACGTTAAGCAATAAATAAATGTATATGTCTTATATGAATTATACGTCTTCATTCGTGATATCTTCATAGATTGATCATAGGATCAATTGGTCCAATAAGTTTAAAAATATCCATCTTTCTACTATATAAAACGGGATCAACAGGAATAATTCAACCATTCTATCATTATTATTATTACTATTATTATTATCATACAATTGTTGCCATGCGCAGGTGGGGGCGTGGGTGCCGCCGACGTCGTGGCTCAACGCATCCGGCGCGCGCGTGGAAGTGGACAACTTCGGCTTCCAGTGGAACGTGGCCGTGCGGGTGAACGAAGAGGACGACGCGCTCTGGAGGCTGACGGCGCCGCCCGCCAATCCGGAGTTCAAGGTGAGACTCGACGCTGGGTCTCACGGCGGTGGTCTATCAGCCAACATCTAGTTTCTTCATCACTTCATACTTTCACCTACATACCTCCATATTCGAGGATATTGCTTTAAGAGTGAGCGAGAGTCCTTTCGGTAGGGCACTGTTCCGGCGGTGTGTGTGTGTGTGTGTGTGTGTGTGTGTGTGTGTGTGTGTGAGTGTGAGTGAGTGAGTGAGTGAGAGAGAGAGAGAGAGAGAGAGAGAGAGAGAGAGAGGAGGGGTTTTGACTTCTATGTGTGGGTGAGTCCTTATGCAAACGCACCCATCCTTCATCACTCTCTTGGTCCGTCTTATTAAACCTGTGAGCGTAGCACGCAAAGCCTACAATATAACCTTCCAATAATATGTGGAGGAGAGATATGACTATAACTCGATAAAGCTGTACTGGAGTGTCAGGACAAATAACCTTCATCTCCTACATATTTTCGACACTAACTGGTTAGCTAGGTCAAATTTAACCCCTGTATGGAGGATTCTCGCTGTTGGCTCCTCTGTTCGGGAGTTTTCCGTGGTTCCTCCGATGGCGAAATGCTGGAGAAGTACCCTTACAAACGGCTCGTGAACAGCGCACGATCTTTCCTTCCTATTTCTTGTCCTTTCCTCCCCTCACACATACACTAGCACGCACTACACTACCACAAATGTCGGGAGACCGGTCTGGAGCTTAGACCTTGCGTGAGCTGGGACGGTGCCCTGTTGAAAGAGATACCTTGGAGGGGCCACTACCTCCAAGCCCGACATTTAGGTATTCACCGGATTTCACCGTCCAGCCGGGGAGGAACATCACCACCACCTCGAGGAATAAAAACATTCACTACACTAACGGGACTACTGATCATAGCACTTCACGCGCCCGGAAACACGAAATAATTGATGAATCATTTTTCGGGAGCCTAGCGCTTGTCCCGGTTAAGCAGTGTTCCGCTGATAGTGATACCTGGAGTGAGAATATTTCCCGCAAGCAGATGTGTAGGTTTCCACCGGATCTCTCCATCCAGAGGGAGAGAAAGCTCGCCACCTCCCGGGATAAACATATTCACTCCACTGTACTCCGATTTAAACATAGTACCCCTTCAAGGTCACGAGCGGGAAGAGGAGAGAGACATTGTCATCCAATCGGGAGCTCAATACCAAAAACTTAAGTCGTAACGAAACTCCCGAGTGGATGGAAGTGCCCACCTCTCCGTCGAGCTAGTGACCTTGAAGTGCCACTACGTTTAAATCGGAGTTTAACGGTACTACCGTAAACCCTCATTAACACGAATTTCAAGGGACCGAAATTATCAGAGTTCATGTTAGAAGTATTCGTGTTATCCGAGTATCATAAACGTCCGTATCACGGTGATCCTTTGCCGAGCCTGAAGTGTTTTTCGTGTAACGGCGAAGTTCATGTTAAGCGAGTTCGTGTAAACGAGTGATTACTGTATTTACCATAGCAGATGACGTACCCGGAATCATCAGTCAATCCCAGCATCCCATGCAGGGGGAATTAAGGTGACGTAGGTTGCCGTGATTCCTTGTGGAGAGTCGTAGACGACCACCCGGTCCCTGAGTTTCGTGGCGGCACTCAAGCCGTTGGCTTCAAGGTGGAGGCAGCGAGTAGGCTTCCGGTTGCATTGTTTTGACTCCGCTACTAGCCTGGATAGCTAGGAGATCTGATCTGGCGGGGCGGCCCAACTCAGGAATTGAATATGGTTGCCGTGAGAGTAAGCTGCGTTCCGGTGGGATCCGGATACCAGCATATCGACGGACATGTGTCGGCGGGGGTTGCGGATAAGAGCTAATTCCCAGGTGTCCACCCTGGGGTTAACATCCCCTGGTGAAGCAAATTGTGTGTGGTGTGGTGGACCACGCAGGGTTCATACATACCTCATCTCCCACACGCTTCAACCTAGTCCAGCGCACGTACCATGTACGTGCTCAACCTACCTTGCCGTGCGTGCTTGTACGTGCTTGTGCGTGTTTGTGTGTGCTTGTGAGTACCTGTACATGCCTTTGCGTGCTTGTGATTGCCTGTGGGTACTTGTGCGTGCTTGTGAGTGCTTGTGCGTGCCTGTACGTGCTTGTGCGTGCCTGTGCGTGCTTGTGAGTGCCTGCGCGTGCTTGTGGATGCCTGAACGTGCTTATGCGTCCTTGTGCGCGCTTGTGAGTGGCTGTGCGTCCTTGTACGTGCTTGCGAGTGCCTGCTTGTGCTTGCAGGTGTGGGCGCGCGGGTCGTCGCGGCTGGAGGGCGTGGCGAGCGCGTACTGCTTCGACGCCGTGGACGACGGGCCGCTGGCGCCGCGCGCGCTGCTCGCCGCCGTGGTGAAGGCGCGCAAGTGCTGCGCGCGGGCCCAGCGCCTCAGCGCCGACGCGCGCCGCTGCGAGCCCCTCCCACAGGTACGCGCGCAGCCAACGCGCAACCCTTAAGCGCGCGCGTCAAATTCCGGAACGTAAGTGGGTGCGCCAAGCACATGTCAGGTGTTTCTGCAACTATATTGTAATACTTTTCAAGATCGGCGTTCATTTGCCGATTACACAATATTTTTATATATTTCCTGGGTAACTAGATGTGGGAGTTGCTGAGGTGAAGGATGAGAATGAAATGAAAAATAGAAATAAATGGTCAAGAGAAATATATTAACTAGTTAATATATATTGATGAAACTACAGTACATTGTTTGCATGTTCATATTCCTTTACAAAGTAAAGACAATCCCTCGTACACCTTCCTTCGGAGGGGAAGTAAAGCCGGCTGTCCCATGTTAGTAGATTTACTGCATGTAAAAGATCCTCAAGCCTAAAAGAAGCCTCTGAGCAAAATTGAGATCCGCCAGTTTCGTCACCCAAGATAATACCTCCTTTCTCCGCTAGGTGGTGAAAGGAGCGTAGCGAAATTTGCGTGGTTAGACGGAAGAGCGGGTGATGGCCCGAGTCTCGCCACATACAATAAGGCATTAACTAAACTAAACTAAACAATTTGCGGTTTTTTGAGATTTACATATCATTTAATATTATGGTATATCACATAACTCTACGCACGGCATATAGTGTGCGACAGGCTCTCCGTCGATGGCTAATCCACCTGTCATTCAATGCAGGAACGAGTGAGGACAACTAATCTTCACACACAAGAAGCCAAGACTACATTAAAAGGTTACATTAAGAGATAACGAATGCCGACTCATCTGTCGGTCATGACGCAACAATACACGCCGATGCGCACGCTGTGCGTTGAAATTCAGAAACACCGATGCACTAACACACGTGACTTACGCTTCCCCAAGTCGCAAGAGGACTTGTGTCCTCACTCGTTCCTGCATTGAATTACTAGTGGACAGGAAAAGAAATTAACGTGTGATGGTAGGTGCTAAAGCTTCCTCGGAACTGAATCCAAACGTTGTTCTAATAGTAAATGATAAATGTATATAGCGGCAGACATTCCTTCGTAGAAACTATTACTATTCTTCAAAATTTCATTGAGTGGCGTACTAAGAGTAGAGGGCCAGATGAATATACTGAATGTGGAAATTACGAGAAACAATGTAACGATGGGTTAATTCAGTCGACACCAGTTGTAGTGAACTTCAGGGGACTAACAATTTTCGGTTCACTCTATCAGATATTCGCTATATCCGATGATGTCAAAATTAAATGGAATTTCTCCATAACGATTGATTTTATTAATACAGAGATACATTAACAGCACGAACTGAAAATTTCAATATCTTTATTTGCCCTTAAAAATCACTTATTTTCAGTTGTTCGCGTCGTACATTTTTCAGTAGTTTCTCTAGGTCCATTAAGATAGCCGGCTTTCGACGGCTTTGCCGTCATCGTCAGTCTCGCTGCTGTCGGCAAAAGTCGAGCGACTGTAAGCTGATATGTTGACGAAGATGACTTCTTTTATTTCTTCTTATAAGAACGTCAACAACATCCAATCAGAATTCCCACAATTCTCTAGGTCCCTCTCGCGAGTTCGTGCTCTTTCCATACTTAATTGTGTATTGTCCTCTGTCATGTAAAATAAGGCATGATTGAAGTCCTGACACGCTTCAATGCCTCTTGCTTTATCGGAACACCGTCCCATCCTCTGAAGGCCCTTTTACTTGCCTAATAGCATACGAGATGCTTTCGGTAGCGGGATAGCGCAAGTGGCTAATGAAACGGATCGTTTTTCCGCGGATATCACTAGGCTGTGACAATCGCGTGCTTCCTGTGGCTTGTGTAGAACTCAACGCACTTTGTTCCGCGGAATATCAAGTAACTGAAGCAAGCAATCACGCATTGCCGCCACTACTGTTTCCCCACGCAGGACACGGCCTTTCTTTCCGCAGTGGCATATGGTCCGCTATCTTCGCCTCAGGGAAGACTTAATCGATTTTTACCTTTAGCCGAAGCTATGTTTTAAAGCTACCTAGTGTTGGAATTTGTGACACTGAGATGGTATATTCTTCTCCAGGAGGTAATTAATTTCCAGGACGTTGTTTTTCCTATGTTCACTATAGCCGAGGTTCAGGTTCACTATAACCGAAACTTCTTATGCTTATTTGTAATGTACGTAAACAAGCGGACCAATGACTTATGTTCACTATAACCGAGTTCACTATATTCGATTTCACTATATCCGAGTCCACTACATCCGAGTTCGCTATATCCGAGTTCGCTATATCCGAGTTCGCTATATCCGAGTTCGCTATATCCGAGTTCGCTATATCCGAGTTCACTATAACCGGAGACGACTATAATTTATAAGGCATATTTTTGAAGTTTTTTCTGCATAAATGCGTAACATTTGATAGCTTCTTGGCGCGTGTGACTCCTAACTCTGCCGTGCGGTGGCCAGGGCGCCGGCGCGGGCGCGGGCGACGCAGCGGCCGCCGCACAGCGGCTGGGCGAGGAGGACCCGGAGGCGTCGGCGTGGCTGCCGGCGGCGGTGGGCCGGGCGCTGGGGCCCGGCGCGCTGCCCGTGCTGTACAACGCGGCGTGGGGCGCGGGGGCGGTGACGGTGCTGGACGCGGACGACGCCGGCGCGTGGGGCGTGGAGTTCCCCGCCCACGAGGAGCCCCTGCTGTGGCTCGAGCGACGCACCGCCAACGGCACCGCCCGGATACGCGCCGGCCGCTCCTGCTTCGACGCGCGAGCCGGGTACGAGGCGAATACGAAATGGAAGTAGAACTTAGTGCGTGTGTCAACTCGCAGGGGAACAGAAAATGGGGTATTGTAATGGGTTGCTATGTATGTGTGGCGTCATACGGGTGTAATCAGTACACAGACGAGAGTGGGTTGTAATAACAGCAGGTTTATTCACAATTTAGACCGTAGTCACAAATAACCAATGCACTGTATACAATTAACTAACTAAATAGACCCCACTGCTAGGAGAGATATTTACAACGGCTACCACACCGCAACATACTACCTAATGTTTCGCTGTGCGTAGTACCACCTGCCCTAAGACCGACTACATGTCTCACTAGTCACGACAATAACTGCCGGTTCCTCGCGTCAACGTTCGCACCTCTCACGGACGACCTACGCTTCCGCTGCTGCCAGGACCAAGAAGGAAGAGCTATTGTTCTCACGGCCTTTAAATAGCCCTAGCGACGCTGCCCGCCGCCTGCATTGCCTCCGCCCTAGCGATGCGCATACCCTGTCAGAAAAACCCTGTGCGTCATAGCTTCTGCCTTTGTCTACGCATCCGGTGCACATCGCGCCATGTGCCCACACTGTTTTTAGCGACACGACCCTACATATGCATGTTTGTTTTGGGGAGACGCTGGCGAGAGTTCGAAAGAGCATGACGATTATGTCGTGGTATTTACAGTATAACTCTTTTAATATATCCAATTAGTATCGTTCTCAAATAATTAGACGATTAGCGAAATCTTCAGGGAAGGTATTAGTTATATTTAGTTGTTAGTTCAAGAACCTTTGTCAGTACTTGTCGTGACAGTTTTCGTACGGGCCGCGGCCTACCAGTAGCGTTCCGACCTCGCGGCCATGGGTTAAGGGGGTGCGTTAGCACGAAGACATCCCCACGCCGCATTCTGGTCTTCTCGACCTGAGAAATGAGTTTTCTTATCGTCTCACAGTAAACATATACAAGGTAAACACACTAATCCCGCCCGACCGGGAATCGAACCCGGGGTCCTGTCATGGAGAGCGAGTACGCTGGCCAATGAGCTAAACCGCGTGGGCAGGAGACTGTTACGATATGAAAATAGAACTTAGTTTGAGTGTATCAACTCGTAAGGGAACGAAAAATTGGGTAATGTATTGGGTTGCTATGGAGGCGAGTTTGTTTTGGGAAGAATTCGAAAGAGATGGCCGCATGATTATGTCGTGATATTTAAAGTAAAACTCTTGTTAATATACCCAATTAGTTGCGTCTTCATGTGATTAGAAGATTGGCGAAACCCTGGGTAAGATATTAGTTATAACTAATCGGTGGTTCATGAATACAGAACAAAATATTCACAGAAGCGGAGCAGGTAATAGTTTGCCAATTGATTAGCTATCAACGACTTTCAAACAATATATTTTCTTTTTGTTGGAACTTAAAGCGTTTTATTTGACATTACCTCAAGAGTAAGGAGAACGGACAGTGACTTATGGTAAGGAGAAACCAGCGGCAGCTGAAATTATATGGGAAATACCCATGACTGCGAGCGCCTAGGGGACAATAAACTGATGTGGGACGTAAGTCACTAGATACGTAACACAGACCTCTCAGCGTGGGAGGGGGGGGGGGCGTGGGAGGAGGGCAGGGAAGGCTTCATGGGAAAACCGAAAGTGTGAGGCGAGAATTGAGGGTTAAGAAGAGAGAGCGAGTGGGGAGGGACGAGCCAGGTAAAAATTACCCCATCTCCCTTCCATAAGTTACAACTCCCCCATCATATTTCCTGATGACTACCCATATCTCCCTTTCAGATCCTTTGAAATTTACGTGTGTGATCTTTCTGTTGTCATAATAGAAGCAGAAAGCCACTAAAATGAATTAAACATTTTTAAAAGCTAATAAAATTCCCCGTTAAATGCATTTTGATTCATTTCATTTCAACACGAAAATTAGACTTTAAGTATTGAAGATAAAAATTGTGAGTGGAAGCTTGCCGGTGTACTCATCAATGCATCTGTTTACAGCTGCCCAAAGCAGTGTGATAATAGCAACGATAGCCGTAGCGAACGAGAAGCGAAGCCAGGCAGAGCGAGGCGGAGTACAGCAGGATGAGGAGGGACAGGGTGCAGCTGGACGAGTGGGACGGCAGAACGGGTCAGAAGAGACGAGGGTGAAACAGGAAAAAGTGAGGCAGGGCGGGAATACGTTAAGTACAGAATTCAATCTTTCCTAGTGTAATAGATTGTTGTCATTAAATACGACAGTTATGTAGCAACCCCTCTGGGTACATAATTGCTCCATGAGCAAGGGTCAGACAAACAGCCCATGACGGAAACTCCAGTTTCCAATCTTATTTAGTATTTGTTTTCGATTTCACTTGCAGGCGCTTCCTCTTGGAAAACGCCTCACAAACATGTTATCGCTACTGTCGTCACCATGTATTACTAACCAGTAGCATATAAAAGCACGAGCCGAATCGCCAAGAGTAGCATTCAGCTCGGAGCCGTATCACTGTAACTACGTCTCGTTAAACAATTGTATACTTTCGGCCATATTGGAAAATTGTAACTTGCTTCAATTAATAAATATTAATTGTGAATCTCCTCGAAAGTTTTTATTCCAACGAGCTGCATCCACCACTGGTATTGAACCCGTGGGTTCTCCTCCTCCGCCATCACTTCGAGACGGCAACGAGAGAAGAATATAACTGGGGGCCTGTCCGACATCGGCAAAGCGTCTACCTTTGGCCAGGAGACTTCAAGCTGTTGGAAACGAGCTGCAGCCTCTTCCCAATTAAGAGGTTTTCGACTCATCTTCTGATCTGCCCGCTGCCGATCCACACTGGTGCGACTCCGCGAACAAGAAACATCGAGGAAGCCAGCCCACTACTGCTGTAAGATGATACTCTTCGTCATCCTTTCAATGCTGTAAGTGAAAGCCTTCACAGTGCTGTGCAAATGATACGTAGTGTAGTGTTCAAAGCATAGTAGCAAACAGCTATTTTCGCAAAACAAACCTGCATTTTCAATCTTTTTGTACATCATACGCAAGCTTCTAAGATTCTATTAAATTAATTTAATTTCAAGTCATAAAATGGCAAACCCAAACTTCGAACCCCTATCTAGATGGGAAATGGCCCACGTAGAACTATTACCAGAGTTTAATGGAACTTCTCATTGTAATTTAGATTATTTCCTAATTCAATGCGAAACATTCTTAAGAAACTTCCAAAGGAGACCCGAAGTACCACAAGCTGACGTAACAAACAACTTTCTTTTCAATGTAGTTAAATCGAAAATTAAGGGAGATGCTCAATCAGTTTTAGATACAGAAACAAATAATAGTTTCGACAGATTAAAAGAAAGACTCATTAGAAAATATGGAGATGCCCGCGACGAGCACCTTCTCGCTCGAGAAATATCTAACTGTTGTCAAAAGAAAAACGAGGAATTTCAAGGTTACTATGACAGACTAAATCAACTTGTAATAAAACATAAAGCCAGTCTAAAATTAAATTATCAATCACCTATCCTCGAGATGAAATTAACAGAATTGATGAAAACGCACTTAATGCATTCCGCGCCGGAATATTGCCTCCTTATCGCGAATATCTACGTTACGCACAACTTACAGACCTCTCTCAAGCACTTCGTGCATGCCGCAATTTCGACAATGGAAAAGCTTACGAAAATTATATGGATTCAATTCGCAATGGCCAAAAGTTCTCAACTTCTGAGTTTCCGAACAAACAAAACAGACCACAGACGCTAAATCAAAGGAATGATTTCCCTCCTTTATTTCATAATGTAACACAACAGATGACACGATACCAACCACCGCCCGCTAGGCCGGAACAGAACAGAACATCACATACTTCAATGAGTCAACCGCAAGCGCGACCGCCACAAAACTTTCACTCCACCAGACCGACACCCTTACAACACTCAAGACCTTACCCACACCCTAAGCAAATAGGAAGATTACACACACAACAAAATCAAAGAAATATTCCTGCACCTTTGTCAGGAATATCCACCATTAGGCAAAATGTAAATTACCATATTGAAAATGATGAAGACTACCCTTATCATTATTTCGAATATGAAAATATCCGAATAATTACGCGATATCAGAACAGATAAATTACTCCCCAGAGATCGAACTAAGTGAGACAGAAGAAAATCAAAATCAGAATCAGGATTTTCGTCAGGATACTTCATCCACACCGAAGACTTAAATAATATATATAATGCCTCTCAGCTCCCGTTCATTACTCTCTGTGGTTTAAAAATTCTAATAGATTCAGGAGCCCATAACTCCATCATAAATCCAGGTCCAGCACACGCTCTTTTTTCGAATTACTTCTTTGAAGAAGAATTTTGCATTCAATCTGTTCACGCAGAAACAATAGGCACCCACAACGTAGAATATCCCATATTTTCAGAACATGGATTAACAGAACCTATTAAATTCCGAGTTATGCAGTGGCACAGATACTTCGATGCCCTTATCGGATCAGCAGATTTCTCACGTTTAAAAGCCAAAATTGACTATAACAAAGACATTCTCACTATAGGAAGCAAATTACTTTCACTCAACGCTCAAACGAAATAACATTAAAACCGAAAGGACATCCAACTCAGTACCGATACCTGTCAACATCAAACGAGGAAGTGTGTACGTTCCCGCATTTTCAAATAATAACTACCACTTCCCCGATGCAATCTTACCTGCAGAAAATTTCATTGTGCAATATCCTACAGACTCAGCAATAGATTTAATAATTGAACAACCAATACTTGTTGAACCCATTGACAATATGATAGTCCAACCTCTAGAAATAAATTCAATCTCTGAGACGAATATAGAGGAATTTCTCAGAACACAACATATGAACGAACTAGAAAGAAAAGCAATACTTAATGTCTGCTTGGAATTCTCTGACGTGTTCTATTATCCAGGATGCGACCTATCATTCACCAACGTAATAAAACATTATATTAGGACCACAGATGAAAATCCAATTTATAAGAAAAACTACAGATACCCACCACATTTGAAAGAAGCGATTAACAAAGAAATTCAAAAACTTCTCGAACAGGACATAATTACGCCTAGTAACTCTCCTTACTGTAACCCCGCTTGGATTGTTCCAAAAAAGGCAGATGCATCAGGACAAAAGAAATGGCGACTAGTGATAGATTTTAGAGAACTCAACAAAAAAACCATAGAAGACAAATACCCCCTACCAAAAATTGAAGAAATTTTAGATAATCTAGGTAAAAATCAATATTTTAGTACATTAGACCTTGCCCAAGGGTTTCATCAAATAGAAATGGACCCACGCTCAATAGAAAAAACTGCTTTCTCAGTCGACAACCAACATTTAATGTACAAACGAATGCCTTTTGGTCTTGTTAACGCCCCAGCCACATTTCAAAGAGTTATGGATAACATACTAAGACCTTACCTTTTCAAATTTTGCTTTGTGTATATGGATGATATCATCATATACTCCAAATCACTAGAAGAACACACTCAACACCTTTCACTTATCTTAAAGAAACTCCGAGAAGTTAATCTTAAAGTGCAACTCGACAAAACAGAATTCTTGCATAAAGAAGTAGGATTTCTCGGCCATATAGTAACCAGAGAGGTATAAAACCTAACCTGATAAACTAAGAACATTAAAGGATTACCCTATTCCAAAACCCAGAAAGAAATTAAGCAATTTTGGGACTTGCTAGCTTTATCGCAAGTTTTAAAAGACTTCTCAAAATTGCCTTCCCACTAACAAGGTGCCTAAGAAAAGGCTCGAAAATTGACATCGATAACTCTCAATACAAATACGCTTGAACAACTAAAAGTTTTACTATGCAATGCCCTGTTTTAGCATATCCGGATTTCAGCAAACCTTTTGTACTAAGCACCGATAGCTCAGATTTTGCCCTAGGCTCAGTATTATCTCAAAATGGACACCCTATTAGCTATCACTCACGTAGTTTAAATCCCAGTGAACGTAAATTTTCAACAATAGAGCGTGAACTGCTCGCCATTGTTGACAGCTGCAAAAAATTTAAACCATACCTTTGGGGACGTAAATTTACTATCGAAAGTGACCATCGACCATTGCAATGGCTATTTTCACTAAAAGATCCGTCATCACGATTGTATAGGTGGAAAATAAAATTACAGGAATTTAATTACGAAATTAAATACATCAAAGGAAAGACTAACAATGTTGCCGATGCACTTTCTAGAATAGAAATTAACAACCAGGAAGAATTAGAATCAAACGTCGCCAACATTTGTAATGATAATTATCAAAATGAATTAGACAATCAAACGATTCATTCGAATCAGGAAGACCCGATTTTCGTGTTAAGAATGTCAGAGCGAACGCTCAATCAAAACAAAAATCAAATAATAGTAACATTCGGAAAAACGCCTGGTTATTCGACACGTCCTATTTTTAACAAAATCAAAAAAAAATAAGAAAAAGGCCAAAAACTTTTCACCTCTGACTTAGTGATCCTCCGTACAACAAAACTAGTCGAAAATGTAGAAGACGAAGAACGTCAACGTCAGTTAATAGCCCTATATCATAGCCAGAATCACAATGGAACCTTAGAAACAGTCAATCATATTAAGGAAAAGTACTACTGGCCTCACCTCCAAACACAAGTTAATACCTATATAAACAATTGCGAGCTCTGTCAAAAAAATAAGTACGAAAGACATCCCAACAAGGTGAAAAATGAAGGGCCCATTACATCCAAGGCACCCTTTTCCTTAGTGCATGTCGACACATTTTTCTTTGAAGGACAAAGAATTCTAACTCTAATTGATGTATTCTCCAAATACTCTCAGGCTTACTCATTACCGGACGGAACTGGATATTCAGTACTATGGAAACTAAAGCAATACTTCTCTCACCACGGATTTCCGCTCAATTAACACATGATCAGGGAACAGAATTTCAGAACAAACTAATTAAAGACTTCTGCCAATCACATAATATAGAGTACCATGCCACTACGCCACTCAACTCATCTTCAAATTCGCCAATAGAACGATTCAATTCGACCCTTCTAGAAAAACTGAGGATCTTAAGAAGTAAAGATAAGAACAGTCCACTAGAACATATTTTAATAGATGCCATAACAATATACAACTCCTCCATACATACCACTACCAAGAAAACACCATTTTCAATCATAATAGGAAACCATTACGATGCCCTAAACCACGTATTTACCCCCTCTACTGATTTGGAAGAATATATAGTAAATAAAGAGAGTCAAATTCGAGACATTGCAAATTCAAACAGGTCGACCGAAAATATTCCTTTTGATCATAACTATCAAATTAATGACACAGTTTACATTGTCGATCCAATGACTAGAAACAAAAAATCAAAAAACCTTTATCGGGAAGGTCAAATAACCAAAATTGAGAAAAACAAAATCCATTGTAAGATGAAAAACGGTAGAACTCATATCAGACACTTCCGGCATGTAAAACCTAAAAGGAAACATTCTGTTTCAGAACCGCTGGTCACTCTCACGGAATGAAATCCAAAATCATCGAAACTCAAGGATTCTACGCGGATTCATTAGGTCCAGCAGTCATTGTAAACAATTACCATAAATTCTTGTTTTACTTTAATATCAGCAATCTAGAAGAATCATTTTTACAAATTCAATCGACGATAAATTCACTGCCTAAAACTAATTCATATCCATACCTATCGTTCGAAATATCAAAATTAGTCAGAGATACCGATAAAGATTTGTCTAAATTAATTTCAAAATCAGATAGAAACAAAGAGGCCTTATAAACGGACTCGGAAGTATTGTTAAGTTCATTTCAGGTAATTTAGATCAAGATGATTACGAAAAGCTTGAAAACCAAATCGAAATCCTAAAAATAAATAGAAATCAAGAAATACAGCATATAAATAAACTTGTTTCATTTAGCAATTCTATCTCACAAAAATTTTATAACGAGATAAATCATATAAGCTTGAATATGGTATTGCTTCAACAAATGTTATCCAAGCAGGAACTTGAAATCAATATAATCGAACACTACCGTTTCATTTAGCAATTCTATCTCACAAAAATTTTTTAATAACTATATAAGTTTATCATTTCAAGACATCACCAATGTGCAACTCTTCTCTACTGAAGATATTAACCAAATTGTGAACCATCTCCACTCCATTTACCCTGCTAAAGCCATCATCCATACTGATCCCTATCAACTGTACGAAAATCTAAAATTCACCAAAACCCAAGTGGCAATTATGGAAAAAGGTTTAGTAATAATGTTATCAGTGCCAACTACAGATGGTGAAAATTATCACTTATATACTGTCACTCCAATTCCTACAAAAAATAACCTCCTGCTCATACCTTCCGAAAAATACTACCTGCAAGGGCCTAATGCAAGATGGTCTACTACTCCATGTATTAAAGGAACACTAACAAATGTATGTTTATATTATAATATAAGAACAACTTCATGTAATCTAACCCGGACAGAAGGTTGTGAATTTGCTCAAATAACAAGCAAGGTAAAACTATTCTCATTGGTAAATCAAGCTAGTATTCTGTTTTCCTCTTATGAGCAAGAAACTATTATTCAAACTTGCGATATTAATCAAACATCTTTATCATTACGAGGTTCACATCTAATATATAGCAGTGTCAACTGCCCATTGTCTTGTATGGGTATCACTATAGAACCCAGACCTACAAAGTATACAAAGAACTTCCCCTTTTTGTATATCAGAGACGATATAGTTGTGAAACAACAAATACAGTTCCACCCTTCTCATCTCGAAGCTGATCAATTGAAATTAGACGTGGAACCTCTGATAGTCACTCACTCTATGTGGAAAAATATTAATGTATTTGATGTACTATGTATTATATTAACAATATGTTTCATGTATTGGGCATTCAGGAAACCACTTAATAATCAGTTTACCAAACTGATATCAAAATTCAAAACTAAACCTCCCACTGAGGACAGTGGTAATCTAAGGGAGGAAGAGTTATGTAGCAACCCCTCTGGGTACATAATTGCTCCATGAGCAAGGGTCAGACAAACAGCCCATGACGGAAACTCCAGTTTCCAATCTTATTTAGTATTTGTTTTCGATTTCACTTGCAGGCGCTTCCTCTTGGAAAACGCCTCACAAACATGTTATCGCTACTGTCGTCACCATGTATTACTAACCAGTAGCATATAAAAGCACGAGCCGAATCGCCAAGAGTAGCATTCAGCTCGGAGCCGTATCACTGTAACTACGTCTCGTTAAACAATTGTATACTTTCGGCCATATTGGAAAATTGTAACTTGCTTCAATTAATAAATATTAATTGTGAATCTCCTCGAAAGTTTTTATTCCAACGAGCTGCATCCACCACTGGTATTGAACCCGTGGGTTCTCCTCCTCCGCCATCACTTCGAGACGGCAACGAGAGAAGAATATAACTCGACGAAAAATCGAGTTTCAGCTAGTTATTACCCCAAATTGGTACGAGTTTTGTATTAACACTTCGGATGTAGGCGAGTAGTTCACATACCTCTCGAGTAGGAATGAATTGCATAGAAACTACAGGTAAAATACTATATTTTGACAAATAACTGTCACCAGAGAACAAACAATTCATTCAAACACCAGGCGAATGCCATAGCAGTACCCTAACAAACGGACCGCGCGCGATCTTCCCTTCCTCTTCCTTTTCATATTACCTTCCCTTACACACACACACACACTTCCACTAACATGCACTACACTACCATATATTCCGGGAGACCGGTCGGGAGCTTAAAGCTTGTCCCGGCTGGAGCGGTGCCCCGCTGGTGGGAGATTCCAGGTTAGGGGGAAACTCCGCTAACCGACGGTCTAGAACGATTTTCCTAAGGATGAGCCAAAGCGATAGTTCGCGAAAACAAGTGAACATCACATTATTTCAGACAAGTATCCCTCCGCCGCGACAGCTGTTCAGCGACGCCCCTTCGTAGAGTGATAATGGCTCCTGTGAAAACATCCCTACGAAGAAGTCTAAGGGTTTCGCTGAGGTATATGCATGTACGTGAGTCCGGGAAATATTTACATTTAATTACGTACGTGGAAAATCTCTTAACATGCTCTCACAATCAGTAAAACAAAACTGCCACGAATGTAAATAGAAAGAAAAATGTTTTAAGTCGGAAACACGTGCACCGGAAACATTCAAGTCTCGGTTTTAAAATAAACATAATATTATCACACAAAAAGTAAATTCAATGTACTGTTTATAGAAAAAATATTTTTTACAGAAGAGCACATACCACTGCACTTCTTGAGTTCAATTATTTCTCGCGGCGCACTTATTTTGTCGGACAATGACACCACAAAAGGAAGTGTCGAAGCCATTTTAAGTTTGCCAACTGCAAACGAACGAATGCGGGAAGGGAGTCTAATGGGCTCAAGGGCACAACGACCACAGAACCTTCAGTTATGTTGCCAGCACTAGCTGTCACTTTGGCTCATCCTTAGAAAAATCGCTCTATAGGTAGGTGCCGGATCTCGCCATCCAGTAGGGGAAGATCTCCCGATAAAAGAACATGCACTACACTTACGGGACTAATGAGCTAAGCTGTTGACGCGCCCGGAATCGCCAACAAATCCAAAGCGAATAAGTTAATTGGAAGTGCGTCGCCAGGGGCGGGCGCGCGCTGGTGGTGGAGGCGCCGTGCGAGGCCGCCGCCGTGGCCTGCCTGCCCAAGTGCTGCCCCAGCGCCCAGTTGGGACGCGGCGGGCCGCGGCCGGCCCCCCCCCCGGTTCCGGCCCCCGGCCCCGCGCCTTCGCCCTGCACCGCCTCACCCCGCAACAGGTGCGCCATGTTTTGTTTCTTTAATGGTTTGATTTTTTTTTAATTTACGTATTTAACCCTTAGCTGCCCGCGCGATCTCAAAGGACACGAACCGGTAGCTCAGTGCATCAACTGATGTCACTGCAGCGCCTCTAACCGGGAGATCCTAGGTTCGAGTCCTGATGGCGGCAGGATTTTCGACACTGGCTTTTCAGCTATGTCGAATTCACTCGCTGTCTGGAGGAGAATTCTAGCGGCCGGCTGCTCTGGTCAGTAGTTTTCCGTGGTTTCTTCGATCAACACCAGGCGAATGCCGGAGCAGTACCCTACCAAACGGGCCACGGACCGCGCTCGATCTGTCCTTCCTCTTCCTTGTCCTTACACACGCACTTACACTAACATGCACAACACTATCACATATTCCGGGAGACCGGTCGGGAGCTGAGAAGTTGTCCCGACTGGGGCGGTGCCCCGCTGGTGGGAGAGTCCTAGTTAGGGGGAAACTCCACTAGCCGACGGTAGGTCGGCGCCGGATCTCGCCATCCAGCGGGGGAAGACCACTGCCATCTCCCGAGAAAAACATGCACTACACTAACGGGACTAATGACCGAAGCAGTTGACGCGCTCGGAAACACGAGAAAATCAATCAATCAATCAATCTAAAGGACACGACCACTCGCCCGGAGTACAAATGTGCTCCAAGTCTTTTTTTAAACAAAATTGTATAATATTGAATCTAATCTAGTAAATTAGGTCTTTAGTTAATTATGTTATTCCAAATTGTATTTTTATTATAAAATGATAATTTAATGCCAGAATAATATATCTTTTACTCATTCATGAAACATTTTTTTCATCAAGTTGAGACAATTAACATTACTTTAATAATGAAGGAAATGTATCTTAATCAATGCATGCGAGAAACTTTGAATTAAATCACAATGAAAAATTTACAATAATAAATTATTTACAATTGTTACACACAATGCTTTTTGAGTGTTCAACGCACATCCATTCAAAGCGTTTTGCACCTGTTCGTCGCAAGGATTTATTCTTGGCTCAGTCACATATTTTGCAACAATTATTGGCGTTTTTTGGAAAGGGGGAAAGTATTTTTCTTCAGGAACCTCTTCTATCAAGAAACGTCATCGAGATCTTAAACTGTATGGGAATCATGAGCTGTTTTTTCTTCGTTTTTGGATTTGGGTTTTCATCATTTCCGAGTAATCGTAAGGATCATCGGCCTGAAACTCTTCCCCCAATCATTGCGTCCAAACCTTTTAATCAGTGTAGCTATCCGGCATGATACCTACATACTACAGCGCTTACTAATATCGTAGATTCAACGAATTCAATTAAATTTCGAATAAAAAGAAATGATAATGTTTACTTTCTCCAAACAAAGGCGTTAATTGACACTCGCGTAGTACTGCGACCAACGACTAAGGACACTTCGGTCTTTTCTACTTAAATACATACTTGTGCAAGAGTGAGCGTGGTATTGCACAATTAAATATGACCATAAACAGCAGACTCCGTGAATACCAGCTACATAACTCCCCCAAACCTAAGGAAAATAACTTTCCAAACCACAGCGGAGAACAATTGTACTCCGCGCGAGTAACGAAGGTTTAAGGTCGCTTTTCAACTACTAAAGTCTTATAGCGACACTGGTAACACTGGGGGTAACGGTAGAGGAACTTGTATACGGGTACATACAAATATCCATGCCACAGACGGCATTCGAACGACTCTCCAGCCTTAGTTACTTTGGCTATCCAGACCGGCAAAGCAATGATTATTTTTATATTAATTTCATATTCATACCTATGTCAAAGAGAGTTTGTGAATCTGCCACTCGCAGTGCCTCTGTCCGGGAGGTTCTAGGGTTTGAGTTCCGACAGTGGTAGGATTTTCGACTCTAGCCACATGGTTAGGTCGATTTGATTTGATTTTTTCGTGTTTCCGGGCACGTCAACTGCATTGGTCATTATTCCCGTTAGTATAGTGCATGTTTTCTCGGGATATTCGCGGTGATCTTTCCCCGCTGGATGGCGAGATCCGGCGCCGACCTACCGTCGGCTCGTGGAGTTTCCCCCTAACCAGGATTCTCCCACCAGCGGGGCACCGCCCCAGATGGGACAAGCTCTAAGCTCCCGACCGGTCTCCCGGAATATGTGGTAGTGTAGTGCACGTTAGTGTGTGTGTGTAAGGGGAGAGGATAGGACAAGGAAGAGGAAGGACAGATGGCGCGCGGTGGTTAGGGCGAGTTCAGCCGCTGTCCAGAGAACACTAGCTGCCGGCTGCACTGATCAATAGTTTTCTGTGGTTTCTCTGATCGATACCAGACGAATACCACAGAAATACCTTAACAAACGAGGGACGGACTGTGCGTGACCTTTTCTTTCCATTCCTTGTCCTATTCTCTTCCCTTACCTAAACACTCACTTACATGCACTTCCACACATGCCGG
This sequence comes from Teleogryllus oceanicus, assembly GCA_964035755.1. Lineage (NCBI taxonomy): Eukaryota > Metazoa > Arthropoda > Insecta > Orthoptera > Gryllidae > Teleogryllus > Teleogryllus oceanicus. The sequence continues at coordinate 16,603,139 of CAXIVR010000011.1, read as the reverse complement.
GAGACGAGTCGGGAGCTTAGAGCTTGTCTCGGCTGGAGCGGTGCCCCGCTGATTAGGGAAAAGTCGCACGTCGACGGGTAGATTGGCGCAGGATCTCGCCCCTGCTCGCGGAAGATCACCGCTAGTTCCAGCGATGAAGAAATGCAATTACGGGACTAGAGACCTTAGCAGTTGTTGCGCTCGGAACCACTCAATTAATCACTAATCAATCATTCAATCAAACTAGTGCTGCTAAAACATCCCATATGTTCTCGCACCCTCATGCAAAATTACATGAAAAGTACTGAGAGTTTCGAAAATTTATACATGACTTAATTTCAAAACCTATCTTTAAAAGATTTCATTGAGGGACAAAATGTCTATCTCCAATATTTTAGTTGTAGGAAAATTTTGAACTTTCGCAATTTTTGAAAAATCTGAATCATTTTCTTAAAGTATCTTCACACTATCCAAAAACAAAATTTATTCAAAAACGATGGCTCCGTTTTTTTAATTTTGAAAATCTCTTTGGGGTTAAAAAGTACCCCCAAAATTAAAATATCGGTTTCAAATTCAAGGGACAGCAACATCAACCAGATCGATTAAGGAATATCAATTTAGGAGAAAATTGGCTGAACGATTTAACCAGTAGCATTGTTCACAGACGGACAGACAGACGTTTTGTCGTCACTCGATTATTCGGTATCAAGAATCCACAAAAAATGGATGTTGGCTACACCTCTGTGTTACAGGATTTTTTGTAAATATAGGAAATGGATTTAATCACATATTCGTTACCAGCGCTGCGTAATAAGAGTTTTGCCGAAAATTTGCCATAGTTTCTCTACTCCGTAGCGAGAAAGTAAAAATGAACCCTGTCACACACCAGTGCATGATGAGATGGCTATAAATCTCGGGCGCAATGTTCAAATTGCAAATGTGTAACATTACATTACCCAATGCCTTAGACCGGGAGCGGTAGCTCAGTGCATCAACTGATGTCGCTGCAGCGCCTCTGACCGGGAGGTCCTAGGTTCGAGTCCTAGGTTCGAGCCGCGGCGGCAGGATTTTCGACACTAGCTTTTCAGCTAGGTCGAATTCAGTCGCTGACTGGAAGAGAATTCTAACGGCCGGCTGCTCTGATTGGCAGTTTTCCGTGGTTTCTCCGATCAACACCAGGCGAATGCCGGAGCAGTACTCTACAAAACGGGCCACGGACCGCGCGCGATCTTTCCTTCCTCCTATCCTCTCCTCCGTACACACACACTTCCACTAACATGCACTACACTACCACATATTCCGGGAGACCGATCGGGAGCTTAGAGCTTGTCCCAGCTGGGGCGGTGCTCCGCTGGTGGGAGAGTCCTGGTTAGAGGGAAACCCCACTAGCCGACGGTAGGTCGGCGCCGGATCTCGCCATTCAGCGGGGGAAGACCACCGCCATCTCCCGAGAAAAAACATGGACTACACTAACGGGACTAATGACCAAAGCAGTTGACGCGCCCGGAAACACGAAGAAACCGAACCAAACGCCTTAGAAGTTTGTAACATTTCTTCCGCGACGCCTATGTACAGAGGGGATTGTTGTTCCTCCCAGGCCGCAGACTGGCTGGAGCACCCCGACGCCGAGGAGCGCTACATGAACGTGTACCGCTGCGGCGACCTGCAGCTGCAGGGGGGCGTGGCGCGGGAGGCGTTCGCCAGCTGCGCGCTGCCGGCGCTGGGCCCCGCCTACGCGCGCGTGCGCCCGCTGCAACTGCTGGGGGCGCTGCTGTTGGCGGCGGCGCTGCTGGCGCTAATGGCGCCGGCCGCCGCGCGCCGCTCCGTGCACCGCGTCGCGCGCGCCGCCCACGCCGCCTGCCTGCTGCTCGCCGCGCTCCTGCAGGCCGGCTGGTTCCTCGCCTACCGGCGCAACGACGACTGCGAGTACGTCGGTGAGTCTTGAGTTCGGTGGGTGAGTCGGTGAGTCCGTCTGTGAGTCGGTGAGTCCGTCTGTGAGTCTGTGAGTCCGTCTGTGAGTCAGTGAGTCCATCTGTGAGACGGTGAGTCCGTCTGTGAGTCGGTGAGTCCGTCTGTGAGTCGGTGAGTCCGTCTGTGAGTCGGTGAGTCCGTCTGTGAGTCGGTGAGTCCATCTGTGAGTCGGTGAGTCCGTCTGTGAGTCGGTGAGTCCGTCTGTGAGTCGGTGAGTCCGTCTGTGAGTCGGTGAGTCGAGTTTTCGGGCCGCGAATGGCTCAGGGCATCAACTGTTGTCACTGCAGTGCCTCAGTGGAGGAGGTCCTGGAGTTCGAATCCCGACAGTGGCAGAATTATTGACACTAGCTTGTCAGCTAGATCGAATTCAGTCGCTGTCTAGAGGAGAATTCTAGGGGCCGGCTGCGCTGATCGGTAGTTTTCCGTGCTTTCTATGATCAACACCAGACAAATGCCGGAGCAGTTCCTAAAAATCTGTTATGAACCGCGCGCGATCTTTTCTTCCTATTCCTTGTCCTATCCTCACCCCTTACTTATACACACTTATACTAAGAAGCACTACTCTATCACGCATGTCGGGAGACCGGCCGGGAGCTTAGAGCGTATCCCGGTAGAGGCGGAGTCCCGCTAGATTGGGGTTACTGCGTTGGGAAAAAAACTTGCTAGCCGAAGGTAGGTCAAAGCCGGATCTCATCTGCCGATGGAAAATGATCACCACGACCTCCCGACAAGTAAACATGCACTACACTTATGGGGCTAATGACCTTAGCAGATGACGCGCTCGAAATCACCAATCAAAAAATTCTTACTGGGCGTGGCAACTAGGATACTTATTGTTACGAATCTTGTAGGAAATGGATCACGGAATCGGTCAATTAATGAAACACATTAGATTGCCAACGTTTCGGAATATTTAATTCCTTCATCCCCTATCTAATATCCATTATCCATATCCTATCCATATCGCCATCCATATCCATACCCTCCAACTTATTAACGATCGTGAATTCTACAATGGTTACGAATCTTCTGAACCTTATGTTCCCGCAACAGCGTATGCACATGAAGTGCCGGCGACCATTTGTATCGCCAGTAACTAAATCACTTGCAGCTGTAGTACCACTCGCCAAACATCGTCTTGAGGTAGTGTAAATAATAATACTTCAAGCTCTGTACACAAAACAAGTATATTGTTCATGAATTCATACATGGGCAATTTTACCTTCTCCGTTTTCACTTGGGAATATCCTTCCCAAAGGTTTCTATTAGGATTTTATCTAACCCTCTCCGAAGTCGCTAATGTTCGGGTTTTATCTATATCATACACTTGAAGAGGCATACAATCAAGTGTCCATTCTCTAGCAAACTCAAGCCAGATCATGTCTAGAGGTCACATTCTTTCATTTAAAGGGAAAAAAATACTACAATCGGGGTAATACAAGCTCTAAACGAAGCCATGGCAGAATACCTTTTTTTCAATATATAGATAATTCGGCTACTGAATAGGCTACGATGCAGGAAGGGAAGCATTCCTCATGGGCAAATTAGATATGCACACGCGCGAAGGGTAACGCTGCCACTGTGTAGGAACGGAGGAGAAGGGTTTACTCAGCCAATGGAAAGGCTCGTCGTGTAAAATGATTCCCATTGGCGAAATAGAGGAGGCAGGGATTCGCCATCCCACTAGGGAGAAGGGAGAGTAGGCTTCGCGGCAAGCGGGTCGAGGAAGGAAGAGGAGGATTCTGGCTAAGATCGCGATTAGGCGCTCGCTGAGAGGAACAACTTGTGATAAGGTGAGTGAAACACTTTCGCCACAGAACTTGTTTTTGGGAGATCGAGGCAAGAAGATCGCGAGGAGTCGATTGCAAATCGTCTTATTCTTTTATTAATTTATTTATTTATTTAAGAGGTAATTATTACATACAAATTAGAAAACTTGATGTTAAGTGGTTAGGCCGAAGGTCTTTAAGCCATTACATTACCTACATTCTACCACGTTCTAACCTTTCGAATTCTGGTATTCCCCTAAAGTCTTAATCTTCGGAGATTTATTCGACTTCTCTTAGGCCGAAGGTCTTTAAGCCATTACATTACCTACATTCTACCACGTTCTAACCTTTCGAATTCTGGTATTCCCCTAAAGTCTTAATCTTCGGAGATTTATTCGACTTCTCTTTGCCCCAACACGGTGTATAGTACACCAACATAAGTCGAGTAGTGACGCAGACCGCCGAAGGACAATTACAACGGTATCCACGCGTTTTGGCCGACTCCGAAACGAAAGTACTCCCATTGAGTAATTGCGATTCCGGTGAACTATTTCGCGGATGACGGCGACTGCTATATGGTATACAGTAAAACATGACTGACATTCGGAGAAAAGTCACATTTGCAATCTTTTACGGTTTTATCGACATGGAACATACGGATTTGACTTAACAGTGATTGATTGATTGATACAATAGAAAAATATAATAAACAATAATATACAAATGACTTTAATTTTTGTTTACAGCCTTCTTTACTTACTTCTTCCTCGTGGCTACAGGAGGCTGGCTTAATGTTATGGCTCTCAACTTAACCTGGAAATGTTGGTGAGTAATTTGAGTAATCGTGAATTGTTATTCACAGTATTAGTCACATTAGGTCCCTACTATGAAACCATCAATTTAGTCACATAACTGATATCGGATTTGGTAATGGAGGAGACAGACGAAAATTCTTCATTTATGATCACATACTCTGTAAATCAAATCCATTAAATTAAGCCGGCTCAAGGTTATTTCTGAGTTTTCTCCACTTTTCCGAGTTCTCCCCGCGTCATTCATTCCCTTTTTTATGTCTGTTTTGTCTTTCTTATGACTAAGTAAGTATTTTGAAAAACGTAGAGGACTGTTCACGGTCGGAGAAAATAAATCTCTCTTGTAAACAATCGCTTACAAAATGGATGTAAATAGACTCAATGTCGAAAGTAAATACAATCGATTTTGAGTGTATTTATGTTTCTTGGTATTTGTATGACCTTATTTTCTTAATTTTCAATTGAAAACATTGTAAACTCAAAATCGGTGTAAACAGGGAGATAATGGATTATGTTCGGAGAGGAAATCTTGGTTCGGATACAAATGACATCAAAATAAAATTTGTGAATTGTTGCGATCGCGCGCATCTTCGTCAGTGAGATACAGGCTGCGACGAAATTAAAAATATCATCCTAACGCTTTCTTCTGTGCCACTGAAGCAGAAACGATGCAAGAACTATTTATTTGTAATTAGTGGACCCGGCGATGATTCGCTATTGCAATATATTACACTTCGCACGCTACTGGTCGCGTGATAGTAAATCACGTTTTACGCTACGCTCTACAAAAATTTAATAGGTAAAACACTTTCTTGCAAGTACGGATTTGTTCTATGTCTTGGTTTGGACAATGTTGGCAAGTATGCTATTTTTAAACGTTCTTTCTCAAGTTTGGGCGTGTATTTGCTACGACACTATTTTGGAGAAAATTTGATTTACTTGTTCCATGTAATATTCAAGGAATTATTCCGGATAATATATCCCAATCATAGAGGCAGAAAATGCAGCGAAAGCCACACTTAATACTAGAACGTGCGGCGGGTTGCGTAGAGCTTCTGTTCAGGGGCGCTTGAGTCAGCATAAACTCATAAATTCATCAACGCGCGGCTATGTGCAAGAGGCATACACTCATTCCAATTGTATTATGCCTATATTCTTCGCGGAAGTGCAAGCAATAAGTTGACACAGTTTTATCGCAATTGGATAAACGGTTCGGCAGCCCATGATGTACGAACAAACAAAAAACATTAATTTTTATATTAAAATGTTGTTGGCACTACATATTTATAAGTTAAGCTTCACGTATTCAATTTTTTGGAGGTTTGATTTGTGTACTATTAGGCTAAATGTGTGCAGTAAAGAAAACAAACTCCATGCTCGTAAATGATCTTGGCTGTCCAGGTGACGCCGCGACGAAGGCTGTGTTGCCGACGTTTCGACCATCTTGTCGTGGTCTTCCTCAGGGCTGTTGTGTGTTCCTCAGGGCACAACAGCCCTGAGGAAGACCACGACAAACTGGTCGAAACGTCGGCAACACAGCCTTCGACGCGGCGTCACCTGGACAGCCAAGATCATTTACATGACTCTGGTCGCGGGAGCCTACGACTTCACCAAACTCCATGCTCGGTTGTGAGTTCCCTTCCGTGACGCAGATAGATTTGCCCTCAAACAAATTATCAATTTTCTATTTTATTGATAAATTTATGAACGTGTAACATTGGTGTTGAAGTTGAACGTTTGCAACGGCACCGTGTGTCGCCAGGCGCCCGGCCGGCCCGGGGGGCGTGGCTCGGGCTAGACTATGGCGGCGCCTGGCGCCGTGGGCCGCCTACGGCTGGGGCCTGCCCGCCGCCCTCACCGCCGCCGCCGTCGCCGCCTTCCTCAACCGCGAGACCCTGGACCGCGCCGGCTACGTCTCGCCCACCTTCTTCGAGACGCGCACCTGCATGGGGGAGCACCGGCTGTCCCTGCACGGCCAATGTACGTACGCTCCTGGAACGCCCGCACTAGAGTGCAGAATAGCCATATTGATTGATTGAATAGTGATTCAGGATGCGTCAACTGCTAAGGTCATTAGTCCTGTAGGTCTAGTGCATGTTTTATCGGGGCAGCGGCGGCGGTGGTGGTGGCGGCGATGATCACCCCCTCTAGGTGGCGGACCTACGTCGGCTTGGGGGGATTTTCCCTAAGTAGGTATCTCCCACCGGCTGGGTATCACCCCACCCGGGACAAGCTCTAAGCTTCCGACTGGTCTTCGGACAAGTGTGATAGTGTAGTGCATGTGACTTTAAATGTGAGTAAATAAGAGGGGATTTTAGTCCGGTAGCGGTAGCTCAGTGCATCAACTTACGTCCCTGCAGTGCTTCTGTCCGGGAGGTCCTAGGTTCGAGTCCTGATGGCGGCAGGATTTTCGACACTAGCTTTTCAGTTACGTGGAATTCAGTCGCTGTCTGGAGGAGAATTCTAGCGGCCGGCTCCTCTGATCGGTAGTTTTCCGTGGTTTCTCCGATCAACACCAGGCGAATGCCGGAGCAGTACCCTACTAAACGGACCACGGACCGCGCTAGATCTGTCCTTCCTCTTCCTTGTCCTATCCTCTCCTCTTACACACACACTTCCACTAACATGCACTACACTACCACATATTCCGGAAGACCGGTCGGGAGCTTAGAGCTTGTCCCGACTGGGGCGGTGCCCCGCTGGTGGGAGAGTCCTGGTTGGGGGAAACCCCACTAGCCGACGGTAGGTCGGCGTCGGATCTCGCCATCCAGCGGGGGAAGATCACCGTCATTTCCCGAGAAAAACATGCACTACACAAATGGGACTAATGACCGAAGCAGTTGACGCGCCCGGAAAAACGAAAAAATCAATCAATCAAGAGGGGATTTTAGGACAAGGCAGAGGAAGGGAATATCGCGCGCGGCTCGTGACCCCTTTGTTAGAGTACTGCTCCGCCATTTGTCTGGTTTTGACTGGAGAAACCACGGAAAATTACCGATCGGAGCAGCCAGTAACTAGAATTATCCTCCAGGCCGGATGAACACGTCCCAACTATGTAGCTAACGTTGAAAATCGGGAATCGAACTCTTCGACTTCCCAGTCAGAAAGACATCAGTAATCTCACACAGGCCGCAATTTTGCATTTTTTAAAAATTATTGTGTAATTACTTTCCAAGTTGGATTTTATGGTGTCTTTGTCGCCCTAAAATATAATGTTTTCGTCTGTAAAGGCTCTGTAACTAATGTAAGCGAAATGCGATGTGAAGAAACAATTAGCTTTCTTATTTTCAAACCGATCCTAATCTTTCATTGAATATTTGCAATAATAATCTAAAACTGTAGCTCCTTGAATAGTGAAATGCTCCAAACGTCGCTAAGGGCTTCAGCGACAAGTCGGTCCGGCGGCGATCGTTTTACGGCAGGGGTAAGAGCCCCAACGTGTAAAATGAGAGTTGGTTGTGAGTCTAAAACCTATCGGGTTAACCTGATGTTAAAAGTGCAATGTTGATGATGAATTAACGACCTGTAACGTAAAACGAATAGGCATGTAAAATACTTGTAATATAATACTTTTGCTGTCTGCAACTCGAAAGCAGATTTGTATTTCAATTGAAGCTCCCGCTTCTTGCTAAGATATTCCTGGGCAAGTCTGTTTCTTATGTAGTTTGCCAATCCACGTTGCTTGACGCGCCAGTACAGACGTTCGATTTGACCGCTAAAACGCAGGGCCTTCTTTTTATATCTTTGCAATCTGCGTTGATGCTTTTCACGTACGAAACAGATACAGTAGCCATTCATAACTTTATATTCAGAGGAAACTGACAAAGACCGTATTCCTCTTTCCGCTACCATCTTGGCTAATTGAACTCAGAGTTGTGCTTTTGTCTTAACAGGTTTATATTTGAATGCCCAAGGCGCGTTTTGTTTCAGCCCATTTGAATATGGGAGCTGGTCTCTATTACTATGTGCCCATGGGTATCCTGATGGTTGTAAACGCTGCCTGCATGTTGTGCAAGAAAAGCCGTGAAGCGGCCCGGCAGAAAGACTCTCTGCTACTTGAGGGGAAAGCCAACTCCGGCATCTCAGTCAATGAAATGCGAAGGTAACTAGCGTTTTCTTTATAACATTACTATATACTTTATTTTCATTCCGAAACATAGTGGCACGTCAAGGTGAACGGAGAGGGGACATTGTCATTCAACCGAGAGCTTCGTCACGACTTTAATTTTTGGTATTAGAGCCCCCGATTGGATGACAATGTCCCCCTTACCTTCCACCTCGTGACCCCTAAGTGCCACTGTGTTTAAATCGGAGTATACATGCAGTCATGTCAGTTATGAGAAACGGGCAGCTCATTTTGATGATACGTACCGTAAAATGTTACAACTATGATTTAAGGTGTACAACTGTAGGCTAAGATATTTAAGAAACGAATATGCTCTCTAACGGATATAATTCTAATAAAGTGAGTCTCTTAATATCCGCATAAGGAGAGTACTACTGTGATCGGAAGGCCGAGAAACATGATGACACCCAATACTACACATTTCGACACGCTGATTTCCGAGCAACACATAATTGGAAATTTCATGCCTCACGATATACCGCATATTGCGTATGATTAGTTAGCGTAAAAACAATATGCGCTCTCTGGCACGATGTTTGCCTTCTGAAAACAAATGCGCGATTAGCAATTACAAGCATAATTGATTTTGTGGCAAGCAACGTGGAAACTATTGTCTTTTGTTATGACAAGTGCTGTTCCGGAGAACGGCGACACTGGACGGGTGATAAGTTCGAACTTCGCGACCGAATGGAGGACACCGAAAGGAAAGTTCGAAGGCTGCGAAATAACTCAGAGTTTACAACGATCATGCTATTGCCTCAAAACTATTTTCAGAGAACATGATCAAAATGTATCCCACTTCGCTTGTAATTATAATGGCACCGTCATTATTACGGTGTCATCCAAATATCTGCAATAAAAAGTTACATTAAACGAGTTCACAATAGTACTTTGAAGGTCTCTCATGACCATTTCAACCAAATAAACGACGTACCTTGTCATTGGATGTAGGTAGTGTTATCAAAAGTGAAGTAAATTGTCAAGGATAAACTGGACAGCTTTTAGAAATTCTTCTGCAAGAACCTTATTATGAGAATTATTTTCATAAAGTTTTTTCAGGCCTTGTAAAATAAGATCATTAGGGATTATAGGGTATTTGTTAACCACATAGAAAGGTTACCATCCTTTGTGAACTATTTATGGTCAATATAAATATTTCTTGAACGGTTTGAAAACTATTTTTGTTGCGTATTTATAAATAATTGGTTAAAGGTCTTATTAACAATTTATTTAGTGTTAAAAATGTTTGTGCTTGAAAATGACGATCAACATTGTCGACACGGTGTGTTTTAGACATTTCAATATATTAATGTCTATAACAATTTCTTTATCATATTTGACCTATCAATCGTGCATTTTTCCAAATTTTTTTAAATTATTAAAGGTTTAAGGGAGATGACAAATCTGCGGAACGTTGTGCCATATGATATCAAGATTTAAGGTTGTAATAAACCAACTTCCATAATTTTATTTTATTTTAAATGATTGTCTATAATTCATGGAACTTTTTATTAATATAAATGACAGACAATCAAAAGAAACTCAAGAACAATCTTTTTTGTTTCAAAAGATGGCAAAATTGCTCTAGAATCTAATGCGCATGACGCGCATCATATCCACAAACGGATTTTGATGCTTCCGTTACTAGATTGACAAACGTTTCGATAGCCTCTGTGGGACAAGGATAACCCAATCTTTTTTTATCATCATTTTCATTCATGATCAACTTTGTCAAATTTTCATTTGAGATATTCTTCTATCATGAATGCGTGTGTCAGCGTTAAGAAAAAGGACATTCATGCTTACTATTCTAAATTAAACAATAAACAATACAGCGTAGCTGATGTTAATCATGTAATTTATTTATTTATTTATTTTACGTCAAAAAAACAGTTAAAAACTGCGTATGACGTGCTATGGGGAAAAGTGAATTGTGTGCACATTTTCAAAATTCTGTGATCCCTACACTAAGTCATATACTACCTAAATTTTGAAATTTGAAAGGAGAAAAAACAAAAACTCCCATGTAGTAAAATCTATTTTCAAAAATAAATAAGCATTAAATTTTGAATTTTGAAAGGAGAAAAATACAAAAAAACTCCCATGTAATAAAATCTATTTTCAAAGATAAATAAGCAATAAATTTTGAATTTTGAAAGGGAGAAAAAAACAATCAAAAAACTCCCATGTAATAAAATCTATTTTCAAAGATAAATAAGCAATAAATTTTGGCTCTTATTACTTCCTGCCGCGACAACATGGAAACGATATTTTGAATAATTGTATTTCCCACTGAATTCTAGAAGACGTGCACAGGAAATGAAGTTACATTTATGTCCAGAAGCAAAACAAGGGCAATCTCAGCATTTGCTCAATGGATCAGGGAAACTGGACGAAACACCTGATCGAGATGGGGTCGTTGACCCGGAAGCTGTAGTACAATAGTTGTTACAGGTTGTTTATACTCATTTACACAGTTCAAATGGTAAATAAAGCATTATGTATCATTGTTAAAATTTATGTTACTTTTCTTGTGATGCTCAGTATAGTCTCTAATTGTATAGAAACAGTTATGCAGCAGAAACGATTTCACTTGGGATTTAAACTTTTCTATTGAATTTAATCGTTTAATGTCATCTGGCAAAGTGTTGTAAAATAATGTGCATGTATTGTATGTGAATTTTTTGTAATGAGCTGTTGATACTGTCACCTGATGAATATGATTTCTACGTCGAGTGTTATAGTAATAGACTTCGGCATTTTCTGAAAATATATTCCCGCCCTTGAGCAAGTCATTTTTTACAAAAACCACTGATTCGTAAATAAGAAGACACGGTTATGGTAGAATTCCTATATAAATGAAGAGAGGCTTACATGAATCACGTGGGTGGGATTTGGTTATTATTCGTACAATTCGTTTTTGTAATCTAAAAGTCTGGGAGCTATAAGATGTATTTCCCCAGAATATTATGCCATATCTCAGGCGGGAATGAACATTCGCGAAGTATACACAACGAGCAGTATGAAAGCTGACTGAATTTGCAAGAATTCTGAACGCGTAGCACAATGAACTTAATTTTGTGTTCAATTCATTTAAATAGACGTTCCATTTAAGGTTTGACTGAATTGAGAGACCTAAAAATTTTGTTGCCTTAACATCAGTCAATGGTACACTTCATTTTCAATGGGGCACAGAATTGTTTATTTGAAATGGAAAACTGCATTAAAACCGTTTTCTTTTCGTTCACAATTAATGTGTTATTTCGGAACCAATTTGAAACATCTGTTAATGTACTATTTACTGTTTCTTTATTGCAAAGGATGTTCGTATCATTCGCAAAGAGAACCGTTCTTCCGTTTCGAATCGTCGAGGGCATATCGTTTACGTAAAGTAGGAACAGAATAGGGCCTAAAATCGATCCTTGAGGAACTCCACATGCAACGGGCAAAGAGTCGGAAAGGTGCGTACGTAATGTTCCATCATTCCAGTAAGGTATTTCAACTCTCTGAGATCGTTGTTTAAGGTACGAACATAACCAATCTAGAGCATACCACGAATTCCATATGAAGGTAATTTGGAAAGTAAAATGTCATGATCAATGACGTCAAAATTTTTTTTCCGGCGACATCTTTAAGAAAAGAAAATATAGCTGTTTCCGTTGATTTTGGTTTTCTAAAACCATGTTGGCAATCCGAAAGCGCGTCGTGTTTAGTGAGAAAGGTTTCCATTCGTATGTAAAAAAGTCTCTCTAATATTTTTGAAAAGACTGATAGAAGAGAAATGGGCCGATAATTTTGAATTTCATTTGTGTTGCCTTTTTTGAAAAGCGGCTTAATTTTAGCTGTTTTGAAAATATCTGGAAACGTTCCAGTGCATAAAGATGCATTAAATATGTGAGTTAACGGATGTATAATGGCAACATAATAATATAATAAATATAATATAGTATAGTAATAATATAATAAATATAATATAATATAGTAAATATAATATAAATATAATAAGTATAATAATAAAATAAATGACAACAAATGTGAAAATTTTCCTAAAAGGAGGACATTTAAAATACAAAGGAGGACGATTGGACAGTTGATGTCAATGAGGGGCTGTCCTCCCAGGTGGAGGAAGACTTGCAACCCTAACATTACGACAGCGGACCATAACTCGACACTAGACCAGCAGGACCTTATCTCACCAGCCGCTTATCAATGCTATCTCTGAGTTACACAGCTGTGCTTGTAATTAACAGGCTGGTATGTTTTTTACCACATGAAGTGAATATGTAAGGCCACCGCAGATCGTTGTTGTTGTTTTTTTGATTGATTTTTTCGTGTTTCCGGGCGCGTCAACTGCTTTGGTGATGTAGTGCATGTTTTTTCCGCGGGAGATGGCGGTGATCTTCTACCGCTGGATGGCGAGATCCGGCGCCGACCTACAGTCGGCTAGTGGGGTTTCTCCCTAACCAGGACTCTCCCACCGCAGATCGGCGCGAAATATTCGCACCGTACGCAAAATGTCCGAAGCGGAAGTTTCACATCCCGTGTTGGATTATTAACGCGTTCAGACCTGTCCGACAGGCAAACGGCGTGGCGGCGGAATGGCAGTGTTTATCCGCAGCGGATTTTGATTCGCGGTCGGACGCGTTTTCTTTCGTTTTGGCCTTTTCTATCTCTTGCATGAATACAAGTGAACGCTTCTTTATCGGTTGAGGAAGATAAGCTGACGCTGAGGTGTAAACGGACGCGCGAATTCCGTCGCCGCATGTAGAGCAGAACTTCCCTCACCGCTTCCGCTGCGAATGTTCCGTGCCGGTTCGTGGGAGCTTGTGCATATAGACTGGTGAAATTAATCCAAAATTTTAAAGATCGTGGTGAAATCAACTAATATCTTCGGTCTTTGATATAGAATAGAGGCCTTTGATATAGAATTTGATAGATTAAAATTCCACGCACCGTCAACAACTGAAAATGAAGACTGAATATTTTAACATATGTTTCTTTTTATGTAAATGACATACTTCCTGAATTCCTATTTAGATTTCTTTTCAAACAATTACATACTGACGAAATGATATGAGAACCCCATTTTGTTACGTATTTCTGTTACAGCATTATAGAGTCGTATCTGAGAGACCGAAGTTCATTAGACATTTTTGACAATTGCACCAAATATTATTAGACATTTTAAAAAATTACACTAAATTTTCATTATACTTTAAAAATTAGACCTTCTGACATTAGACATATCTTTATACCTAACCAGTGGCGGCTGGTACGGAATTCTACTGGTGGTGTCAGTTAGTGATGCGACATCTATGGTTAACATATCGATGTTAACAATTATCGATGTTCAAAATGAAAACATCCATGTTAACAAATCATCGATCAAAAACCATCTATATTTTTAAACATCGATGCAATGTTTTAAAAGTGGTTTAGTAATCTCTAAAATAAAATTCATGGGTAACAAAATTTAATTTTTCAGTGACCACGTTTATTACTTTATAATGAGCAAATAAAAATTCTCAGCCTGAAAGCCTGAGCGCCCACAGTAATCTCAAGAGGTCGCAGCTTCCTGAGTTCGCCATACGCCCACGGCGTACGCCTCCTCTCCATATGCGAAACACCAGGGCATCGGGGTCATTCTGGGCGGGAGATAGTCTGGTCGATGAAGATAGTGCTATTGGCGCATTCTGTTGAGCAGAACATGAGCTACTGTGCCACTTCCACGTTGGCACCATAAGAGACGCATAGAAACCAATTCAGCGTTCTTTATACAGAGTTAAACGGACAGACATGGTGTCAATTCGTAGGTGGCTCAGAGGTTCAGCAGGAAGCCGACAGATAGCATTACGCTCTGTGCGTTTGAAGAGAATATTGATAGAGCATCATTCAAAGTAGTATTGTATTGAAATGTGGTGATAGGTTGTGAAGTGTAGTGCATTATAGAAGTAGAAAGAGAAGTGAGTTGCAAATGTGAAGTGAAGTGAAGTGAAGTGCAGTGGAATGAAAAAGTCATGTAGTCGTGCATTTAATAGTTTAAAATAACTGTCCAGGCCAGCCATAAAATGTAGAGTTAATGCTAGTATTGTTATTATCGCTCTTATTGCTAACATTTTTATTATTATATAATTATTTTGTGTTAAAATAATTTAAAGTTATATTGTGTTAATATTCCTATTTGTAATGTGTAAATTGTAGTGTTCTGCAACCAGGTTGTGTAAACCTACCTCCAGAAATAATAAATATCTATCTATATCTAGCATCGAATGACGAAGCGCTCGTTCAAATGAGTTACTATAAAGAAAAGTATTTTGAAGAAAGGATATTTTACACACATATTTGTATATTGATTCAGTGGTGAGTTGTAGTTGACATTTACATAATGGAAATGATTGAAGGCGTTGTCATTGTCAACAATAGTAGTAAGTAGTACTTTTGTTGACAATGACAACGCCTGCAATCATTTCAACACACATTTGTGGTGAAAAAAAATATTTTCCTTCCTTTTTGTTGGTACCCTACTACTACTACCCTACAAGCCCCCACTGGACCTAACGCCCTCTAACCTGCTGACCGTGGCAGGGCGCAGCTGCTGGTGCTGTCGCAGCTGGTGGCGCTGGCGGCGGAGGCGGCGGCGTGGGCGGCGCGGCCGCAGCCGCCGCAGGGAGACTCCTTCGTGGCCACGTGGGAGGCCTCGCTGCAGAGCGCGTTCGCCTTCAGCCTGGCCGCCACCGCGCTCGACTTGGCGCGCGCCGCGGCCGTGCTGGCGCTCAGCGTGGACGCCGGCACGTGGGAGCGTGCACGTGCGCACGTGGCGCGCTGGCGGCGTGGGAACGTAGCTCTGGCGCCAGCGGCGACCGCCGCGCCCCCGGAGACCGTCGCCACGCGCTGCTGAGCGGCACCCGTTTAGGCCTCATTCACAATGCTAACTTAGACGAAAGCCCAACCAAAGGGTTACTAGCGAGACCATTCACAATGCCTTGACGTAACCGTAGACGTAAGCCTGTAAACTTGATTGTAAATTCAAAATTTATTGCTTATTTATCCTTGAAAATAGATTTTACTACATGGGAGTTTTTGTTTTTTTTCTCCCTTTCAAAATTCAAAATTTAAGTAGTATATGACTTAGTGTAGGGATCACAGAATTTTGAAAATGTGCACACAATTCACTGTTTTTTTGACGTAAAATAAATAAATAAATAAATAAATAAATAAAATCACCTGATCTCTTCGCTCTTCGAAATTCTCTTGTTCCACGACTGACGAAAGTTGCCGAAAATTACCGGCAGTTTCCGACGTCCAAAATAAGCGATAACGTTTAAAGTGGAGAGCGAAAACAGAAGATGGCTTTGCACACTGTTCGGTTATTGACTTCACTAATACGTCACAGCAACACCAGCATAACCGACAACGTATAACCGAAGAGCGTGGTGCGAAAACTCTCTAATAGTTCACAAGCTCCAAGCTTTTACGTTAAGTTTACGTCGGAATTCTACCGAACACCGATCAGAGAGCAGCGTGGAAGATTGATTTTTGATGGTGTTGAGATAATTTGTGGTTATGTAATTTTGTTATTGTAATGTAGAAAACTTTTGCGAACAGTTTTGGTGCGTGTAATGAATTCGTAGAAAGAATTTGGCCAATTTTTATCGTGACTTTAACTTGACATGGCGAATAAACTAATTATGCTCAACGAATTACTCGTGAATTTGGTACGAGAGAATTCTGGTTTATACGATGAAGGAAACGCGAGCACTACTACAACAGCTACACCTCCCATATATATATATATATATATAGATAGATAGATAGATAGAAATGTCGAAGAAAAAGCTAGAAATTATAGTGGAAATATCTTTCCACCGTGCTAGAAACGAATCGACCAAGTTTCAATACGTTGAATTCTAATTGGTTCAGGCGAAACTTACGTTTCAGCTTACGTTCGTCATTATGAATGCTTGTTTTACGTGTACATTTTACGGCTATGTTTGCAGCATTACAGTACTTTTAAGTTTGCATTGTGAATGAGATCTTACCCTTTCAGTAGGCGCGATGATGGATTCGTATCCCTTATCGTACCCAGCGAGATTGATTTGACTTCCTACCCGAGTGGGGAAAATGAGACTCATGGGACCCCGAAGAATGATAATCGCCAACCCGCAAGTCATCTGGGCAAATAGGATATGTAATACAAAGGAACGTATACAGGCAACTTGTCAAGCGTGCGCGATTCTCACAAGGGACCTACGCTGCGCTTTTCTCACAAAGGACCTTTCAACATATACAGGTCGAAGTATGTCCTGATTTTTTTTAGTGAAAGATATTCACTAATTAGATGTGGTGTGAAAAAAGACAGTACGCTGTTGCGCACTGAAAAATATGCCATTATTGGCCGCGCAGCTTTCGCTGTCATAGACAGTCCTTGCTGTAGTGAACAATGAGGTCGCGAACCGTTCACGTTTGTTCTGTCATTGCTGGCTAGGAACTCTACTTATCGGTACTGACCCAGGTATTACTAAATCCGTGGATTTATTTTGTTCGTTAGTTACTAAAGATTCGTTGCGATTAGTATGGCAATCAATAGTAATGATCTTCTCCTCCATAGTTATATACAGTTTTTACTGGTTTTGACTAAATAAATACAAAATAATTTTATATTAATAGGTACAATTGAATCTGTAATATCAGCAAAACAGCTTTAAGTGGCTCCAAAGGCGATGATTGGCTTATTGGTTACAACAATTTTAATCAACCAGTCATTGGTTTCCGAGTCGCTCAAAGCCGTCTTGTCAGTGACAGTAATAAGCATTTTTTTCGGAATAATTCACCATGTGGCACCAAGATGGATTATGATCTAAAATTGGTATGAGGGTTTACCGGGGTCTGTACCAAACGCATTCAACAGAATACCAATACATTGATGTGTTTTAGACAAAAATAATCTAAGAGTTTCAAACAATGTTAACTATACACTCATGCCGCCGGGACATTTTGTCAGCACATCGTGTTTCTGCTTTGCAGTGTCGAAGAACTAGTGACCGGAAGAATAGGTTTTGTGTCGAGCGGCATTGTTATGAACAATGTTAATAATAATGTTTTACTGCCCTTAATTTCTCATATTCACTCACTGTAGCGAGAGCTGCACGAACCCCGTGCAAACGACGATTTGAATGATGAAAATAGTGGAACTTTCATATTATTATTTCAGTGACTTCTAGTGTTTGACGGCAGCAATTTTTTTCATACCATATACAAATTGTTAATATTTATCTATAGAAAAAAATATGATGCTAGATTTCGACCTGCACCTGTTGAAAGGTCTTTGTCAGTTGCGTCGAGGATCCGACATTTGGCCTTCGCAATTCACATAAAACAACGTTGAGTCTGTGCCTTTATTTTCAAGGTAAGTGTATGTCAAAATACTTCGTTTCAATTGCAAAATTTCAAATTAGTGGAATTTTCATACGCGGCATAATCAGCATACATAGCCGGGCTCTTGTGAGAGAATTAAAGAGAAATTACCATGTAACTCTGTAACCATGTAACTGGTAAAATCAGTAATTTTAATAATGATGCTTCATGTAAACTGAAAATGTAGCGCTGAATCTTATTCAACAAACAATAAGCCGGCACATAAGACCTAGCATGCTTGACCATTTATTGATAAATGAACCATTCCAGTTTTTACAAAAGCTATCTATAATTGTTGTGGTTTTGCCCCGTGTATTCTGTAATATTTTTGCTCAGTAGAGTGATGTATACAATTACATAAGGGATACGGAATGCCATATCCTGGTAATGTTAAATGTTTGAGTAAAATTCTCAGAATCTATTAAAGTTAGACTTATGAAATTTTACAGGCAACAGATATCTCACTCACAAAAACATTAAAATAACTATTTTGAAAAATGTTGAATTTTTTTGTAGATTTAAATATTTTCCCATAATACTATTATTTTTACCACGATTCTAGTAAATAAAGCTCTGCACAATGGGTACTACTCAAGTAATTAGAAAAAAATAAAAAATGGATACGTTTATTAATAACTCCTGAAAATCTCAGTTTCCTATTACAAATGTCAGCTGAAAAGGTATATTTAGTATTAAAAATATAAACTTTCTTGATATGGACTTTAAACATGTAACTCTCAGAACAAGTCAGCTCGATAACTTGCGTTCTCAGAAAATTTATTTTCCAACAACTACGTCCTTTTTTGTTACATTTCTGGTGTTGGTGAGCTTCACTACTTTCTTCCTGTCTACGTCTTTCAGTATTTATGCGCTGCATTATGTAACAGTAGCTAAAAATATTGGAGCCAACAATTGGGCCCAATGCTTCTCATACAAGAAATAAAAAATATACTTTAAGAGTGATGACTACATAATTCAAACGTCGTTTTAAAGAGAAAATTATGGAGATGTAGGAAAAATAAAATACCACACATTTTTTACTTCAAACTCGTTCCGTATCCCCATTGAGAGTTCCCAACCACGCCAGATTTATTTGTTCTTGACTGCCCTCTCACACGTCAAGCACAGTGGGTTTGGGTATAGTGCTGTGGGTCATATGAAGTTTAGTTTGTTGCATTTTGCCATGTGTTGAGTGACAAAATCAGTCACTACAGAAACCTTTCCAAATATTGGTCCCAAAATACTCTCATCACGAAATTAGAATCTTCAACAAAAAAATGTAATGGATGAGTAAATTAAAGTATGTATTATTTTAAAAAGTTGAAGAATAAAACAACTATATGTTCAATATTCAAGCATATAAATGAATCACAGCGTATTAAAACTTACGTGGCCGAGAATGGGTATGACTGCCTTAAGGGTTGAAATGATTCCCTTTACGCTATTAAGGTTTCAGTTATAATATATTTCTTCTAAAATAGCTGCTTCCACTGTATCCCTATCTCACTTTCCCCTGTCACTTTTCCTGATGTACGATCAAAGCATGTTCTGACACATTGCCTAAAGAAGAAAAAAACGTGAATTGAAGTTTAGAATTAAAGAAATCAATAATTGCAACCGAAAATAAATTATTATACGAACCCAAATCAAATATTATAAAACCCAAAATCAATATTATAAAAATGAATCTATTAAAGAATGGCCGGTCAAATGAATTTCGAAGTTCTCGTCACCTTACCCGCACGGTTGTTCATCATCTTACACCACCTCGCCACTTTGTTTTGAAACATATTTATCAGTGAAATTTCCTAAACTCTGGAAAATTTTTCAATTCTGGAGGCAAATGCCTGTTTCAAAATTTTATAAACTTTCAGAATATATCCTCATTTGCCTCATCTTCATTACAAACAACATACATTTAACTGACTTTGTACATTTTGTGTTGTATTTTTAGAATATTTTAGGGATCAGTTGAAAGAACTTAGACGTGTAGTTTCTTCGGCTGCGAAGACCAAACATTATCAGCTTCACTTTCCAAATGACTTTTGCGTTGATCACGGCGCAGAGTGTGATCAGATTTGGATTTTTTCAGGTAACATACAATATCCATCGTCAGAGGTCTCACAAGACAGAAGCTAGAGCTTATGAGTACGTTAGAGAAATAACAAATTCATCATCTTCCACACTTCGCCATCTCACCCACCTTTCCCGTATAATAAATAAAAATTATATTTTTCATAAATATCAATTTCCCTTCAGAAATAATCACTCTACAATTAAACAATTGTTGAGATTAAAAGAAATCTACCTTATTAAATAAGTATATTTAAAAAGGCTTTGCAGTGCTGTCGTGATCGGCAGCACACGTTTAAAGGAGCCGCCGCCGTGTGACGTCAGCGGGGCGTTACCGCCCCTGGCGAGAGAAGAAGGCAACCGGTGCGAGCTGGCCTGGCCTGTCCGCGCGCGGCCGTCACGCCCGAGCCTGCGGGTAGAGACTCGCCACCGCCCCTACTCCGCAGCTAGTCGGCGGGCCAATAGCCCTGGCGGGCTATAAGATGGATCCGACCCGACGCCAGGGCAGATAGCGAGCGGCAGTGTTAGCGATTGTATCCTGGCGAGTGAATTGGCGAGAGAGGTGTGGAGGGCAGCTACGACGACGACCTGTGCTACTGACGTGGAACACTGTAGCAGATATTCGACGACTTGGCTGATTTTGGGACTTCTTCTGGACGACAACAACACGGCTTCGCTTTTGGTACATTCTTTTTGTGATTCGGCACTTCAGCAATTGTACCTGGACTTTAATAAAAATCATTTTAAGAAATCTTGTCTTTGATTGGATACTACAGGTACTTTTGGCTTCCGGGCAATGAGCACTTGAATCTGCGGAATCACATCGTATGACGGGCTGCTATGACAGCACTCTACAATATATCCCAAGAACCTTACAAGAAATGTTGAAATTGCTCTCCGCCTACTTCTACGCACTTCTTGCGACGACGAAAAGAGTTATTCTCATTCTCTAATCACATTTATTAAAATCATGTTTCTGTTAGAAGTTAGATTTACACAATGATTCTGAAACACCGCTATTGTGTATGAAAAACTAGGTTCCAGCATACTCTAACTTTCAGTAAACCTAACAAAAATACAGGACGATACATTAAGTGAACTTACATACTATTAATTACAATTAACAATAATGTAGCATGTTAAGGCATCTTTTTTGCAATGCGATATTTGACAAAAACGTTTAACCAATTGTATTTGTTTCCAAGTGAATCAATACCAGTGTATTGCAATTTGAACATTATCATATTTTTCCTATTAACTATGTTCGGAGAAGAATAATAAGATTTGACAGTAATAAGCATTAAAAGAAATATCAAACGTTTCTGCGACGAACAAAATCAGAACCCTACCACGGCTGAGTGCCGTGCGGGGCCTCTCCACAACGATTGAGCTATTAGTTTTAACTGAATGAATGAATGAATACCTTATTTTACGTGGCGAGACTCAGGCCATGAGGCCTGCTCATCAGACTGCGCTTACTCAACGATCAGTAGACTCAAAGGTTAATGATCGTTATCGAGTGAAGAGACGCAAGCGCAGAGCTGGGTTACCAGCAAGTGACGGCCCACATATTGGAGAGCTTAGACCGAGGGAGCAATCCGGTGAAAGCACGAGGACGTAGGCAAAGACGGAGATGATAGCGTAGGGACGTGGTAAGTGTTCGTTCACAAATAGAGGCCCACCAGCACCCGCAGGAGTGCATAGGCAAAGACGGAGGTCCATTCATCTCAATTAGGTTTTTCGTCCAGTTTCCCTGATCCATGGAGCAAATGCTGAGATGGCCCCTTGTTTTCCTTCTGGACATAAATGTAACTTCATTTTCTGTGCACGTCTTCTAGAATTCAGTGAGAAATACAATTATTCAAATTATCGTTTCCATGTTGTCGCGACAGGAAGTATTATTCCGAAGGACAACATGGATAAGATCCAAAATTTATTGCCTTTTTATCCTTTAAAATAGATTTTATTACATGGGAGTTCTTTTTCCAAAATTTAAATAGTATATGACAGTGTAGGGATCACAAAAGTTTGAAAATGAGCACACATTCACTTTTCCCCATAGTACGTCATACGCAGTTTTTAACTGCTTTTTTGATGTAAAATAATAAATAAATAAATAAGAAGGCGGAGAGGCGTGGCCATTGTTCGGTCACACGTAGTGGTACACCGGCACAAGCAGGAGGGCATAGGCGAAGACGGACATGAGGGGGGAGGTGGGCGTTCACACGTAGTGGCCCATCTGCACCAACAGCACGCGTGCGTAGGTGAAGACAGAGGTGAGGCAGGCAGTTGGCGTTCACACATAGTGGCCCATCTGCACCAACACACGTGCGTAGGTGAAGACAGAGGTGAGGCAGGCAGTGGCGTTCACACGTAGTGGCCCACCTGCACCAGCACAGCGCGTAGGCGAAGACAGAGGTGAGGCAGGCGGGGGCGTTCACACATAGTGGCCCACCTGCACCAGCACGAGCGCGTAGGCGGAGACGGAGGTGAGGAAGGCGCGAAGAAGCGCGGGCGCAGGCGGAAGAGGCCGCAGGCGGAGAGGCGCGGCGCGGCGTCGAGGGCCTGGCGCTGGAAGCGGAGCAGGTGCGCGCCCGTGGGGCCGTGCGGGTGGGCGCCCGGCCGCAGCAGCACGCGGCCCAGCACCCGCGCCGTGCGCCGCGCCTCGCGCGCCGCCGCGCCGCTGGCCCAGCACGCCGTCCACACGCACGCCACCACATGCAGCCCCTGCCGACGCACAAGCGCACTCCGATTGGAACTGTAACACCCTCTAGGACTCGAGCTGACCGGGAGCGGTAGCTCAGTGCGTCAACTGATGTCGCTGCAGCGCCTCTGACCGGGAGGTCCTAGGTTCGAGTACCAACAGCCGCGGTACCAACATTTTCGACACTAGCTTTTCAGCTAGGTCGAATTCAGTCGCTGCCTGGAGGAGAATTCTAGCGGCCGGCTGCTCTGATCGGTAGTTTTCCGTGGTTTCTCCGATCAACACCAGGCGAATGACGGAGCAGTACCCTAACAAACGGGACACGGACCGCACGCGATCTGCCCTTCCTCTTCCTTGTCATATCCTCACCCCTTACTCACACACTTACTCTCACATGCACTACACTACCACATATTCCGGGAGACCGATCGGGAGCTTAGAGCTTGTCCCGGCTGGGGCGGTTACCCGTTGGTGGAAGAGTTCTGGTTAGGGGGAAACCCCGCTATCCGACGGTAGATCGGTGCCGCATCTTGCCATCCATTGGAGGAAAATCACCGCCATCTCCGAAGGAAAAATATGCACTACACTTACAGGACTAATGACCTTGGCTGTTGACGTGCTCGGAACCACTAACCAACCAACCTGGCAGTGAAAGGGGACACTGTCATCCAAACTGTGGTGAAATTGTGATTGTTCTCTCCTTTATGTTTTTGGAGGTGTTGCTTACGAATCTGAAGTTTGACAAAAAATCTCGATGGAATTTGATTTTTTTTCCTTCCTATCTATTTACACATAGACGCCCAAAATAATTCAAATTTGGCGCCTAAAATCGAATGCAAACAATTATAACCTTTGTTTGGGGTGAATTAACAGAAAAAGAAGAACATTTCAAACGCCCCGCGCTCGAGATTTTTCCCTCAGGAGGCATAAATCGTCAAATTGTGCCATGGGACTTGACGTTCCCGGAGATGTAAGAATATCCGAGCCACACACCCCCTTCCCAAGCAAATTTCTTGTTTCAATACCTGTCGATTAAAAGGTTAGCAAACAATGATTCTTCTTTCTCTGGAGTAAAAAAGGTATTCCAACTCATTTTAATAGAAATTATGCTTATCGTTCTAGGCTGGTGAGATTTTATATACCTTGCCACGAAACGTCAGAATTGGGTAACCTTTCAAAATAACATGCTCTAGATGGTCAACCTTTATGGAGCAGGGCTTGTGAAGACAAAATATTAAATTAAAACAAAAAGATTACTTATCTACTCATACACAAAGATCAATAGACACAGAATTTTCATTGTTTTGTTTATATGATCTCACAGCATTCTAAATGGTAAGAAATGGTGTGGAGTTCACGACATTTGTTCTCGACATCATCGAAATGAAATCGAGGCGTTCTTTTGTCGTATTTGTTTATTTCAGCAGAAAGCTTTTTCGGCCGCATTGCGGCCATCCTCAGTGCGATTCTGAGGCGGCTGGGAGCCTCAGTCCAAACAAGACAGCCGATACGATGCTGGCCCAAATCTCTTCCGTCTCCCCTTAAATGAATTCAAATCACCCATCAGAACCAAAAACGCCGAGATTTTCTTTGCAGTCCTGTGTAATCGAGCAATCGAATAAAAGGTTCTTTAATCTTTAATGACGAAGTTAATTTTTTCTGTAAGAAATTTCCAGAAATAGTAATACGATTTCTTTATTAACGAGCGCCAGTCGTTAAAATTGGCTAATCGTTCCTCCAGTTGCGTTATGTCGACGAAGCAGATCAGTATTACGAAAATGTTTGAATAAAAGTTAGTTTCACGAAATAGCTTCCCCCTCATACGTGCTAAATGTAAGACATTTAAAACCGAAAATGTAACTAAAGAGGACCCACCTCGATGACCCTATAGGCCATGTGCAGAGCGGAGAACTTCCAGATCGCGAAGCCCAGATGGACGGGCAGCCCAGCCAGTCGGCGCCCACAGCCATGCAGAGGCCGAGGTCGTCGCAGGCCTCGCTGAGGCGCAGGTGTACGTCGGCCAGGGCGCACAGTCGCCGCTCCAGCGCCTCGGCGAAAGCGCCCGCGCCCGCACCCATGCCCACGCCCGCGGGCGACGCCCCCCGCCCCCCCGGAAACCACCCCCGGCTCCCGGCCCGCCCCCCAGCCCACGCCACCCCCCCCGCCGGAAACCCCAACGCCTCCTGCTACAAACAGGAAAGTAGAGGAACTTATCAAACAGCCACCTCGATTAAGCGGCCAACGCCCCCGCGCCAACACCCACGCCCGCAGGTGACGCCGACGCCCACGCCCACGTGCACGCGCGACGCCGCCAACACCAATGCCTTCGGCTCACACAGGGGCCCCCCACGTCACGGGCGAGCCCCACACCAATGCCTCCGGCTACACACAAGAAGATAGTGGAACTTGCTCAAACGGCCACCTGAAGCGGTCAACGCGCTCGCCAGCGATGCCTCCCCACCACCACCACGAGTGCCGCCGGCTACACACAAGAAGATCATCTTACTCAAAAGACCTCGATTAAGCGGCCAACGCGCCCGCGAGCGACGCCGCCCCGCCGGCAACACCAACGCCTCCGGCTACACACAGGAAGATAATGAAACTTATCCAATGGCCACCTCGATTAAATGGCCAATGCGCTCGCCTCACGCGAGGAAGTATTGTAATCGTGCGTTGGAAAGCGGCGAATTTTCGGGAGAAAATCCTTTATTGTCGGGGCCGGATAGCGAAAAAGTGGATAAATGGTTTATATATGGTAAATTACTTCCTCTAACATCTGAAGTCAAAATCCATGTTTTGTATGTCCCAGATACCAATAAATCGATTGACCGCAAAACGTCTGCCGGTTCGTCAATCTGTGGTCAATGGTAGCGCCTAAACTGTTCTGCTGGTTTCCCCCTAAAATTGATATTCCCTGATCAATTTAAATGACCACGATGCTCTCTGATTTTGAAACGGATATTTCGATTTTTAATGATACTTTACATGAAGCTCAACATCGTTTTCAACTTTTGTATAATAATAATAATAATAATAATAATAATAATAATAATAATAATAATAATAATAATAATAATAATAATAAAAGAGCTCAATTTTTAAAATTAAACTTTGGCCTCGGAAAGCGTGAAAGACGCTTAAGAGATAGGTGAGGTTTTATTTTCGTTTAAATCCCTAATATTTGAAAATTGCAAAAGCTCAATTTTTTCGGCTTCTTCCTATAGCTACAATATTGAAAATGGGAATTTTCCCCTAAATCAAATCTGTTCTTTTCACGGTTAGAACAAGGTAAACTTAAGAGAATGGCGCAGTTCTCATTTTCGTTGAAATCTCTGAATTTTCTAAAATTGAATATTTAGAATTACTGCGTGAAAGTATGTGCCGTTATAGCCCCACTAGTTACTACTGAGTCGTACACAATTAACTCCTGTACCAAAGTTTGTTGAAAAGTATGAATATGAGTCGCATAAAATATTTTTCTTACCTCATAGTTGTTTGGCATCACTTTTTAAGAAAAAATAAAACTTACAGTTGTTCCGTCCGTAAGGCAAAATCTGTATTAAATAATAAAGGAGTATTATAAAGGTTCCTACTCAAAGGCCGATCCTGACCTCCCATTAGGGTAATGCGACCTTGACCTCAATGACCTAAAACCCGGATCAGTCTTTTCATCACGAAAAAATAGTTCTTCCAGGCCGGGAACTGAACTTTTGCCATTACTATCGAAGTAATTATGCATTTGAGCTACTTCAGCGGATCCAAATAAATTTGAACTTATTTTCATATTAGTGGAACATATAAGCATATACGTTCTCGCATTATTTCTAAATTTGCAATTATAGAAATATCAGAGGTTTCAAAGAAAATCGAACCTAAATCATTTTTAGCTCCTATTGCTCTACTACAGATCTATTCCAGTAAAGGATACGAAGAAAACATTTGAAGCCATTTTAGAAAATAAATTGAAAGTGACTCAAAGATGAAGAAAATATTCACAAAAATTGGGAAACGCTTTCCCATGCAAATTCTCAGGATCAGTTCGATAAGATGAATTGGAGAATTCGTTTCAGAAAAAAGAAATCCGTGTACGGGTCACGTGGTAGAGTCTTTCTGTCCGTCTGAGTGAACGTTAGCGCATGAACAGTTCAACCGATTCTCTCCATAATTGATTTTCCATGATCGATTAAAGGAACTCGAGACCTTGCGACTTTGAGACGTATATTTGGATTTTGGGGGATACTTTACACTAACCTTCAAAAACACTAAAATTTTTCTCAAAATAGTTCCAAATTTTTGATATTAAACCTTGTTGTCGCATAGCATAGCATAGCAAACGCTTAAAAGAAGAGCACAGTTTTCAATTTAATTGAAATCACTAATTTTTCGAATGTTGTGAATGTAGGCAACTACAATATTGAATATAGAGATTTTTTGCTCAATAAAATTTGTTGTTCAAAGACAGAAAAATGGTCATGAACAATGTTTTAAAAATAAGAGTATTGTTAATAGTAAGTTAAAAAAATATAAGTATTATTTACAATATTCAAAAGACCTTGAAATAAAGTCATGTACAACATTTTAAACCTATGAGTATTTTTTGCATAATTTTGTGTGAAAAATAGGCAATTTTAAATATTGTTTAAACCATTTTTTCTCAAAAACTGCACCATCTTTTTCTTTTTTCATTTGGTAGAATAAGACACGCGTAAACGAATGGCGCAGGTCTCATTTTCATCAAATTCTCTGAAATCACGAAAATTTAGAAATAATGCGAGAACGTATTCGCTTTTATAGCACCACTAGTTATCGCATTTCTCATAACGTTACCTATATTACAGACATGAAATAATAATAATAATAATAATAATAATAATAATAATAATAATAATAATAATAATAATAATAATAATAAAACAGTACCTCTGTTCGCACTTCCTCCAGGGTAAAGTTGAGTTGCCTGTATCTGCTTCTGACCAGCATCAAAGCATTGAGGTATTGCATGTGAATGACAGAGTGCACAATTAACGCCATGAAATTTGCTCCATGGTAAACAGCTTTTAGTTCACGGTCATGCACATACAGAGCCCCCTGTAAAGCTATGCTTGCGGAACAAACTGCGATTTGGAGAAGTATATTTCTTCTCAGTTTAACGTTAATGTTAGTCATGTCTGAGAGCTGCGAGTCAACGTATCTAATACTTGCAATGAATGAATTCCAATCTGATATTTTGGTGAAAGGAAATATAATCAAGGGAATAAAGTGCGATATACACTGAAACGTCCAAACTATGAAACCAGTAAAAAGAGGCATTTGCGGTCCATAACGAGCCATCATGGAGATTCTGTTTATGTATCCAATTGCGAAAAGTACTAAATGAAATATCATAGCCAGGACAGCCCATGCAAAACACCAGACACTGCGGCGCAATTTTGTATTCTCGTCTAGCGTAAAGGGCACGTAACCAAATGCGCCAGAAATTATGATTAATGGACGCATTGTCCAAATAAAATCACGATCCATTATTTTATTTTTCCGCTTATCACTCTCTTTAAATGACATCACACTTAACAAAACATTTGCTATACATTCTTTAATTCAACGCTAAATAATGACGCTGCAATGTAGACAATTTGAAATGTCAGAGAACTCAAGTGCTGTCCACTGTTGAATTCAGAGACATTCTTGGGAACTACGGGGGAACAAGATGATTCCGTAAAGTGTGTAGGGGTTGACTTTGTTAATAAGTTCGGAAATAACAAAGGAACGCTCAGTGAAACTACTGATAAACTTGCCTGAGACCCATCAGTATTCGATGTCTAAATAGATTCGTAATTCTTTCTCACACTGATGTGTTTTGATAACAGGTTGAAAAGCATTGCCCTTAAAATAGATCAAGAGAACAGAAGGATTTACGGGGTTCGAGGCGACGATGACATTAATAGTGTGGATGTAATTTCTACTGTGTCATATTTTGAAGGACAGCTTTTGATGATCGTACCGCTCTTCTGACAAACACGAGAGAAACAAGGTTTCCACAATGTATGGATTAGTTTTCCAAAGTAGCATCCGAAGCATTCAGTGTCAAGAAATACATACACTGTTTTGACGCTTACGAACGTAATTTTGTCGTCATATTGTGGGCCATTACGTACTGCATTTGAATGCTTTGATAGCTTCATTACCCAACTTCTGAATACATTCTAACTACGCATATCAATAAGCTACTTTGATAGCAAGTTTTTTCGTTTCATGGTGATATTTGTAATGAATTACCAAGAAATATTCTTTCACAAAACTTACTGAAATTTTTCGTAAGAAAAATAATTAACTTTTTTATTAATTATTAACTTACTTGCTTTCTCGCTTTGACGAAGGTACTTCGCAAGAAGAGTAAATTATGAAATCGCGCGCCGGAAAATGGCGATTGTTTATATTTATATTAATTATGCAATAAAAACATGCAGAGAATTAACAACTATAAAATTATGAGACAACAGCGGGCGTTAAATGAAGATGTATTGCACTTTGTAATGCAAGGAACAGCGCTACCTACGGTCACTAGTATCATGCTGGTCTTTTCATAGAGTGTTTACATAAGGCCCTCTTCAACTACACTTACATAATCCTATATTGATATTATAGTAGTAATGTTTTACCCTTAACTACTGACGTGAGATCTATAACGCTTACTCTGGCGTCGGGTTACATGAACCCGACCATTCTCATTCAAGTAAATAATGAACTTGTAAAGTTTTTGGGAGGTTTATGGTGTTTAATATTATATAATGTAAAAATACATGTAACAATAAAATATCATCACGTTCACATAATAAAAGAATACACTTAATTGACACCTTTCATTTCTGTCTACACAGCTGATCGCAGGTGTCCACTCCAACTTCCGTACAATTCCATAGTTATGATTTGCAGCTGCTGCAGAGGGCCTGGGCGTTCGTCAATTATTTTGGCCCTGTGAATAGTAGAAATAACTACAGATCGTAACAGATAATGTCAGATAATGTCATTGTCACCAAAGAGGCTTGAGTTTACCTCTTGCTGGCATAGGCAGCCAAATTAGTTCAAATTTGGCGCCGTAATTCGAATTCAATCATTTATAACCATTCTTTAGGGTGAATTAAAAAGCAAAGAGCATACATTTCAAACGAGGTGCGTTGGAGATACAAAATGTTTCCCTCAAAAACCGCCGATTACCTTACAAAGAGAAAAAATCTCATACAAAACTCTTTGGACGGACTTTCAACTGCTTTCAATGATGAGCGCGAGAACGCACTACTGCTAATATACCTATTAAAACAGGCCTCAAACTGAATAAATCAATTGATTATAAAAATTCCAAAATATATTAAACACCGTTTTTGTGAATGATTAAGATCGTTGACGTAACTTCAGTTGGTTCAAGACCTAATAACGCCTGTACATTGAGTAATTGAGCTAGTTCAGTTGTTATCATTTGACACACTTGGAAACAGCCAAAATAGTATGGAAATATGCCTTCGACGATTCGAAACGGAAGAACGGTTCTCTTTGCGGATGATACGAACATCCTTTGCAATAAAGAAACCGTAAATAGTACAATATCAGATGTTTCAAATTGGTTCCGAAATAACAAATTAATAGTAAAAGAAAAGAAAACGGTTTTAATGCAGTTTTCCATTTCAAATAAACAATTCTGTGCTCCATTGAAAATGAACAGTGTACCATTAACCGATGTTAAGGCAACAAAATTTTTAGGTTTCTCAATTCAGTCAAACCTTAAATGGAACGTCCATTTAAATGAATTGAACACAAAATTAAGTTCATTATGCTACGCGTTCAGAATTCTTGCAAATTCAGTCAGCCTTCATACTGCTCGTTGTGTATACTTCGCGAATGTTCATTCCCACCTGAGATATGGCATAATATTCTGGGGAAATACATCTTATAGCTCCCACACTTTTAGATTACAAAAACGAATGGTACGAATAATAACCAAATCCCACCCACGTGATTCATGTAAGCCTCTCTTCATTAATCTAGGAATTCTACCATTACTGTGTCTTTTTATTTACGAATCAGTGGTTTTTGTCAAAAATGATTTGCTTAAGGGCGGGAATATATTTTCAGAAAATGCCGAAGTCTATTACTTTAACACTCGACGTAGAAATCATATTCATCAGGTGACAGTATCAACAGCTCATTACAAAAAATTCACATACAATACATGTACATTATTTTACAACACTTTGCCAGATGACATTAAACGAATAAATTCAATAGGAAAGTTTAAATCCCAAGTGAAATCGTTTCTGCTGCATAACTGTTTCTATACAATTAGAGACTATACTGAGCATCACAAGAAAAGTAACATTAATTTTAACAATGATCATAAGCATTTTTACCATTTGCACTGTATAAATGAGTATAAACAACCTGTAACAACTATTGTACTACAGCTTCCGGGTCAATGACCCCCATCTCGATCAGGTTTTTCGCCAAGCTTCCCTGATCCATTGAGCAAATGCTGAGATGGCCCCTTGCTTTGCTTCTGGACATAAATGTAACTTCATTTTCTGTGCACGTCTTCTAGAATTCAGTGGGAAACACAATTATTCAAATTATCGTTTCCCTGTTGTCACGGCAGGAAGTATTATACCGAAGCACAACATGATAAGGGCCAAAATTTATTGCTTATTTATCCTTGAAAATAGATTTTATTACATGGGAGTTTTTGTTGTTTTTTTTTTCTCCCTTTCAAAAAATTCAAAATTTAAGTAGTATATGACTTAGTGTAGGGATCACAGAATTTGGAAAGTGTGCACTCAATTCACTTTTCCCCATAGCACGTCATACGCAGTTTTTAACTGTTTTTTTTTTGACGTAAAATAAATAAATACGGGGCGGGAGTATATTTTCAGTAAACGCTGACGTCTGTAACTATAATGCTCGATGTAGTATTATTTTCATGAGGAGACAGTATCCAAAGCTCACTACAAAAAATACACATACAATATATGTGCATTATTTTACAACACTTAGCCAGATGACATTAAATTATTAAATTCCGTACAAAAGTTTAAGTCCCAAGAAAATCTTTTCTGCTGCATAACTGTTTACATACAATTAGAGACTATACCGAGCATCAAAAAGGAAAGTAATATTTATTTTAACAATGATATTTAATATATTATTTACCATTTGAACAGCATAATTCTAAGCTACCTGTAACAAGTATTGTACATCTGTGTCAATGACCCCATCTCAATAAGGTTTTTCATCGACTTTCCCTGATCCTTGAGCAAATGCTGAGATGACCTCTTATTTTGATACATATGCTGCGAGATTCTTTTACGGCTTACGCTGCTTCTCGCTTTCTTAGTTTCCACTTCTTACAATCTTCCCAGTCTCCATCCTTGAGGTCTTTTGCCTCCATTTCTACTTGGATGTCCTTTCTCAAACTTCTTGGTGGTCTTCCACGCATCTTCCCGGGGCCGCCCTGATCATCTTAGGCCACCTATTGCTTCCCATTCTTCGGAGATGTCCATATCAATTCAATAGTTTTGTTCCAGTTGAATCCAAGATGCTGCTCTCCACCTTATCATCTGTCTTACTGATTCATTTCTAATACGATTCAACCTGGACACCCAGTAGAACCTTCTCTACTAGTCAATTTCAAGGGCCATGAACCTACATTTATTCCTTTTGTTCAATGTCCATGTTTCAACTCCATAGGTATTTATGCTCTGTACAATGGTCTTAAAAGATATGAGCCATCTTCTGTTTTGTGATATTTTTGCTCCAGAGAAAAGAGTTTACCTGTCTTATTATGTTCCCTGTCCTATTATGTTGGAAATGTCATCAGAGCTTCTTTCCTTTGAAGAGAGGGTAACTCTGAGGTACTTAAAGGTTTCACTTTGTTTAATTTTCCCTGTAGCGACATCCATCTTCTACTATCATATATTCCTTTTTTTAAAAAGTTTATAGTGGGACCCCCATCTTTCATACTCCTCTTGCAATTTCCAAAACATATAAAATAACTTGCATCATCTAGGTCTCCGGCCACGACTATGTCTATGACCACTTGATCATCGGCATACAGCAGAGTGTACAGTACATCATTTTCTATTGGCAATCCCATTCCGCTACAATCTCTTTTCCAATTTTTAAGCACTTTATGAAGATACATTTTTAAAAAGAAAGAGGCTAATGAGCAGCCTTGTCTTAACCCTTTATTCACTCGAAATTCTGGGGAGAGGCGTTTATCTACTTTGACTTAGTTGTTACTATCACTATATAATGCATTGACAGCATTAATATAGGTTGGCTCAATACCACTTTCTTTCTTGCTTGACCATAACTTATTTCATGGTCCTGTATCATATGCCCTTTGCAGGTCAACAAATACGAGCTGGACACTCCTTCCTTTTTCAACTTGTTTTTCTATTAGATTTATTAATCTGAAAATACCATCAATATAAAACTTTCCAACCCTGAAACCATTCTGTTCCTCCAATTCTGTACAATGATGTTCAATTCTACATTTTAGGATCCTACTGTAAAGTCTTACTACTGTGCACATTACGCTTATCCCAAGAAAGTTCTTGCAGTCTCGTCTACTTTTTTTCTTATAAATTGGAGTAATGAAGACCTTTTCCAACTCACTTGGTGGGTCACTAAACTGTAGACACTTCTTACAAATTCTTGCCAGTATTTCCATCACACTATCAGGTGATGATTTTAAGAGTTCTACACTGATAGTATGTGGCCTCGGGACCTTTTTATTCTTCATGAGAGCCAAGGCTGCTCTTATTTCATTTGGGACAATAGGCATTATAGATATTTCTAAGCTTAGTATCTCTTCTCGTTGAGGGGTTTTAATAAACTGTGTTCTATTTTCATTTAAAAGACATCTGAAATGGTCATACCTTTCCCTGCATACTAATTCGAACTATTCCTAACCTTGTTTTCCTTTCTCATTTCTTTTATTATTCTCCAAGCTCTGTTAGACTTCGTATTCCCTAGACATCTATCCACTTCCTCACTCACCTTATTTTTCTTCTGGACATAAATGTAACTTTATTATTTGTGCAAGTCTTCTAGAATTCAGTGGGAAATATAGTTATTCAAATTATCATTCTCAATGTTATTGAGGCAGGAAGTATTATTCCCTTTATGATGAGGGATAAGAACCCAAATCTATAGCTGATTTACCCTTGAAAATAGATTTTATTACATCGGAGTGAATATTTTGTTAAAAATCCTCGCAAAAAATGCTCATTTCTTTCTATATTCAAAACTCAACTAGTATGTAGCTTAGGGTAGGGGCCACAGAATTATAAATGGGAGATGTGAATTCTGTGCTATATGAAAACATGCACAGAATTCACATCTCCCCATAGAACGTCGCACACAGTTATTAACTGTTTTTGATGTAAAATAAATAAATAACTTATCATAATTTAACTCAAAATAACTTGAAAACGACTCAAATGTACAAAGTGTACATGAAAGGATTTAAAGATCTATTGTGAACAATAGGCTTCATTAAGAGTGTAATCTCTCATTACAAAATTCAAGGTGTAGGACAGTTTCAAATTACCAGAAATTAAAAAAAAAATTCTTTCAATTTTGCAAATAATAGAGGTTTTAATAGTTATTCGTCTTTTACCATATATATAATTGTTCTTTCCTTTACTTTAGCAAAACAATTGCAGCCACTTTTGAGGAAGTTGTATTTAGGTCTTTTTGGAAAATTCTCATGATTTGAAAAAAAAATTATGAAAAAACTTCTCAAAACCAACCAACCAAACAAACAAAAATCTTTTAAAACCCCAATTCTTAAGTATATAGTTTATAAAGAAAAAATTAAATTAATAATTTAGTCGTAATTTAAGAGGATTTCTTCAAATCAGATTTATGCCCCTCTTAAAGTGCAATTTGCTCTATTTGTGTAAAAAAATTAAAGAAAAATCTTTGAAGCCATTTTTCAGAAAGTGTCTGTCTACACTCTGGGTATACTACTTATGTAGTATAAGAGAAAGTAAATTAGTAATTCTGCAACATGGCGCAAACTTTATTGTATAATTTGCAAAGATTGTGTAAATGATTAATTTATTTTGCTACCCATGTGCACTCTGGATTGCCTGGGCATTTACACAATTAGCCAGGTAAAGGAATGAATTCTATATACAATTTATCCCCACCCCACCCTGCCCTGCCATGTCCCTTCCCCACCCAATTTATTAATCTCAGGCAAACATTACTTGTTCGTACTGGAGAGTACATGAAAGTCCATTCTGAAATATGAAAACTGAATTAAATTTATGAACTTACAAAACTCTTCTGAAAAGAATTTTCATATACAAAGATAGAATGGTTTAAACTGTAAACAACCAATGAGTGTGCATATTATGACATTTAGTGAGAAACTGGAGAAATTCTGTACAACGTAAGCTTATTTGAAAGTTTAATAAGAATATATTTTACAAAAAAGATAATTTTTTCCTTACCAGTATCCCTAGTCTTCGATTGATGGACAAGTTCTTGTTACATTTAGCGACCTTCAACATACCCAGCTGAACACTTTCACCATATACGTCCAGAAGTTGATGTATACTAAGTACGGCTCAAGATGGTGTATCCAAGCTTCCAAAATATCACTTTTCCTTACCATCCTCTGTGCTGGCCTGTTGCTATAACATCAATCAAAGGAAGCACTGTCACCTCTAATTGGGGTGCGAACACAATACTATGAAAATTTGGTACTTTCTGAAACTTTTTTGGAGGTATTTCATTTCTGGAATAGTCTTATTAAATGCCACTCATGCAATGGAAATTTCCAGATAAATTCCTTTGTCCCTATGTGACTTGGAATTACCTATGTTAAATTTGAAGCTGTTTCTGAGAGACTGTTGTTAAAGGATTTCTGAAAATGCACAATTTTAGCTCACTTTCTTTCAAAACACTTGATATATTGAGAAACTTAATAAGAGATAAAGGAAACACTGCAAAAAATGGGTGTTGAAATTGCATTTTGGGTGCTATGCGCAGCCCCTTATGAACTGGGAATCAAATACTCCACATTCACAAAACATAATAACAATTTGATAAGTTAAAAAATGAGTTGAAATAACATTGAGAGGAAACATACGCTATATGGCACGTTTTTAATTACAGTTCAAAATGTGGGTTCACTCTGATTTTGACAAGAGTGTTGTTTCTATCCCAACACTTTTGTAATTCCATTTTTAAGTTTCTATCAAACTGTTTTTATGTAATTGTGTCAGACATGCTAGTGTTTCAATGAAGCTAATGTCTGTTTTTTGAAATTGTTAAAACCTCCACCAATTAACACACTCAAGATGTCAGTAAATAAAAATGATGTAAGTTCACAATTGATATTGAATTTTCCTAAAATACAAAAATGGAAAACCAATTCAAAGCTATTCACAGTTTTGTAAGTTAAAAAATTTGGACCTAATAATTTAGTTCACTTTTCAGAAATACAAGCAACAATTTCAGATAATTTTTAAAATAAGAATCTGAACCAATAAAAATGAAATAAAATATAGTAAAAGAATGAATAAGACATATTGTAGATTTATTTTATAATTCTTTTTACATGAACATGATGGAAATTCAGAGATCCACAATTATGTTTGGTATAAATACCAATAATATTTACAGTATAGTACATATAAAACAAGCTAATATATGCAAGATATTACATTCTCACCATTTTCAAGAATAAAAAAAGTTTCTTGAATGAACTACAAAAGCACAAGATCTTGTAAACAAGGAGTCTTTCAACACAACTACAAATCACAGTTTCTGAATAACTGTAAATCATAAACAAATAACATTACCTCATGCATTCTGCATCATAAGGACACAGGTATATGTAAAAAAGAGAAAGAAATGAAAACAGGTGGGTTTCTTACAATTAAAATCAATACTTTTGAAAACAAAATCGAGTTTCTTCAAGACTTTATTTTACCCTAGACTCTGCATAATTTTTATTGTATATTATATAAATGTAATGTACCTCAGTTTCTTGCACAATTATCTACTCACAAAACAAATAGAACGTGCTTTATACACATTTGTACTGAATTACACCTGTCTAGAGCACAAGTAGTCATAATCACTTCATATTCTCGGATGTCATTTGTCAATTTGTTATTTATTTGTTAAGTCTTTTTCTAAAATTGAATGTCTTTATTTTATTTAGCTTCTGCTCTGACTTCTATTGTTTGTTCCTCTTCTTCTCTCACTGGCTTTCCTCGAATGTAAACAGGTGAATTGTTCCCATTGACCACGTCGTCAGTTATATGGACACTCATAACATCTGAACCAGGGATGTCAAACATGGGATCCAACAGCAAAGACTCCTGCAATGACAGAATATTGCATTGTCATTGACAAGCTATAGAAATTGCAATGTAATGTGCTTACACATCATTCGCATATAAGTGAAACTCTAATGTCAAATAATTTTTTTTGTGAATTATTTACATCACTAAGTCATAATTTCTCTCTTTTTGCTTTCTCGCATACTACTTATGTAGCAGAGAGAAAGTATTGTTATGCTGGGTCACAAAACAGTTTTTTTTTTTTTTTCAATAATAAATTTCTTGTACTCTTCAAGTTTGGGTTATCAGTTATTTCCTCTTTTAACTAAGTTACAGATCAGTGAAGATATTCAGGAAAAATTGAGTTTGACTTCCTTTTTTTGTTCCTTAGAAACAATATTACAAATTAAAGGGAGAATTAAAAATTACCTGGCTTTATCTCCTACCTGAAATAAGATATCAAGTAGACAAATTTAACACAATCTTCAACTTGATTTCTCTCCAAATACAGATTTTGAAGTGAGTTTTACTTGTATACCGATGGTACAGTCAGTGGTGTAGCCTCAGGTAAAACAAAGAAGATACTGGGCCAAATGAATAAAAAGCAAGCATTTGCTACTAGTACCAAGTTTACCAAAAACAAATGCGAAGCATATCGTGAAAGCAACAGCATTTGCTCAAAACAGTGTGAATAATATTTTGCTTATACTATGAAGTAAAAGCTGGAAAATTGAAGTACTTGTTTGTTAAGGGTAGCAAAAACGTTGACTGCCTTCATGGTTTTGGTGTTCAAAAAGCATGAAAAAAGATACCCATGTTTGATTATTTATGTGAGGAGAACAATACTAATGATAAGCATCTTCAGTTTTGCTGATATTTTGAAGGATTATCTTTTGCTTTTTTAATAAATCACAATTACTGAAGTATGAAAGTTGAAAAGGGAAAATGTCTGTTTCATGATGTTGTGGAATATGAATCAATCTACAGCAAGAACATTTTGAAAAATATACCATGCGCATTGCCAATGTCACTTAAAGCACATCGAAATTTGTGGTAATCCAGTCATTAATTTCTTCCTATGGCAACATCAAATCTTTGGGGAACTTAATCCACAAGTGCACCTTTGCAACAATTTTCTTCAAAACAACACAAATAGTGTTCCACATTAATATCCAGAAAACCTCAATATCCTTGCCAATTCTCAGTCTATAATTAAGATAACTCACAAATCTTAGAAAAAATCTCATTTTTTTGTTTTGATGTTAGAGCACTTCCACTCTTTCAGTTGCATTGCCAAGACAACTGCCGACCACTCAACATTTTCTTCAAATCCGAGCAATGACTGATAATCACATTGTAGAGTCTGAATAAGCAAATGATACTATTTTGCACTTCTAATTTGTATGTTGGCAACCATCTCCTCTACATAATTGGCACTAACTAGGCCATACCCAGAATAGAAAAATTTCATGCATTTGTCACGTTTAAATGAATGAGCTTCATTTTCTTGTTTTGTGGCACACAGCACCTTCTCTGGTTTATTAACTAATTTTCAAAACTTTACTCATGTTTTCTTGTAAAAGCATATACTGTCTACCAATCAAAGAAAAATACAGAGAAAAGAATCTATTACACATATTTCTATTAATCTGACTAAAAAATTACTCTGGCTTCAAAATTAAAACTTAAATTGTTACCAAGTCAATGGCCTACATGCATCAATTGAAGCAATACAACATCAATTCCAATTAGAAGATTGAGGACAGACAAATCCCTAACTGTCTTCCTGAGCTTAATTTTTCACAAGAATTTTTTCTTGCATATTGCAGCCAAAATCCAAGAAAGAAGACATCTTATAGGCAAAAAGCACATCACATGCACCTCAGTGGATGAGTGGCTAGCTTAGCTGGCCTCTGAACCCCCCAATGCACAGGTGTGATACTGGCTGAGGCCCCTGGTCTTTCAAAGGACAGAAAATTCCACAGAAGTCATGTCATGCTTATATTGTGCATATAAAAGAATCCTGGCACGTGCCCAGCAAAATTAAATGTCTGGCAATTTGCGATCCTATCAAGCTCTTGTGTTCTCCCAACCAGACAGTTCAGATTATGTTAACTGAAAGAGACTTAGGGGAGAAAGTGAGTCATGTCCAGGAGCTTCACCCAACAGGTATCCAGGTATTTCCCCAACAGCGCACCACCCTAGTTGGGACCCAATGCTTACCAAAATTGCTCGAAGGCCTCGTGCTCCAGTCTTGCGTTCCATTGCTAATTTTGCAATTGCTCGAAGAGCATCAGGAGAAAATGAAAGGTCAACCTGCAATATGCATACATTAATATAACTATTGTGTGGCCCAATTGAACAAAATATTCTGGGTAGAAAGAATTACTTACCTTATCCATGCCAAAGAGCATTTGATACTGAGGAACCATAGCATTCCTAGGTTCAGTCAATATTCGAACAAGCAGTTCTTGGTTTAGTGAATGGAATGGTACCAAAACAGGAAACCGACCAACAAATTCCTGAAATTAAATAGACAAAAAAGTGAAGTTCACAACACAGTTTTCATGACATTTAATGTTAACAAAAACTTTGATTTTTGAGATTCATGTGACAGGTTTTTAGTTTTTCTTCAAAACACAGAAAGTCTTAATTCTGGCTGCACAGCTGACTATTCTCAACTGAATTATGCTATAAGGGTTATTATTGACACTCACAGGTATCATTCCAAATTCAATAAGATCTCTTGCTTCTACTTGTCTCAAAAATGCGTCTTTTTCAGCATTATCTTCTTCTGCAGAGGAAGAGGCACTCTGATTAGCTTGATCAGCAAGTGATGCTGCTCGGCGTCCTGGGGATTCCGAAACTGGTGCTCCAAAACCTAGATACTGAATAAAAACAAAAGGTAAGTCAGGTCACTATTAAATTAACTTTTTATAACTAGTGCCCACTTTTGAAAAATTGTGAACAATTTATTCACACCTTCTCATTTTTTCTTCTACTGATGATTCTATCTAAGCCGTTGTATGCTCCAGATGCTACAAAAAGAATATTTGTTGTGTCCACTTGTACCGTTTCACCTCGCAACTTTCGAGGTGAATTTCTCTCTGGTACATTTACAACAGTACCTTCCAGCATCTGCAAACAGAATTTCAATTAGGTATAATAATGAATTCTCTCTAGAATCAAAGAAATTAATAATGATTTTTTCACTACACAGCACTTGAAGAATTGAAACTTGGAGATTAAGAGCAAGGTCACCTCTAAACTGAAGGAAGAAAGTAAATAGTAAATGGGCTACATACTTAGGGTGACCATACATCCCATTTTGAACAGGACAGACCTGTTTTTTAGGTATGTCCCAGTCTTTATGTCTTTTTACGATTTTGTCTCGCTTTACAGAAACCTGCCGCATTTTAAAGATTTTTTTTGAAAGTAGATATTAACTATTATTATAACACTATCACTAGTGAATCTGAAGTAGTACTGTAATACTATTTTAAATGATGAAAATTTTCTTTGTATAAGATCATCATCAGAAGTACAGAAGTATGTAAGTAACAACAGTGGTGTTAAAAGGAAGGTCCCTTTCA
Organism: Teleogryllus oceanicus; assembly: GCA_964035755.1. Classification (NCBI taxonomy): domain Eukaryota; kingdom Metazoa; phylum Arthropoda; class Insecta; order Orthoptera; family Gryllidae; genus Teleogryllus; species Teleogryllus oceanicus. The sequence goes on along the minus strand of CAXIVR010000011.1, from coordinate 16,562,350 downwards.
CTTCATATTCTACTTAAATTTTTATTGTTTTCTTTTTCTGTGGAAAATATTTTTCTTGTTAATACATTTATAAATTCTCTTTGTTCTCGTGAACACACAATGTAAATTTAATCTTCCTTGTTTTTGCAGTTCCATGTTCCATATTTGTCTTAAGGAAATATGGTCAGCCTAATCATACTGGATAAAAAACCTTAAGGAATCGAGGTGATTGAATGCAAACATTTGATATGGATAACAACATTAACTACACTTCACCTTTAAATCTACAAAATGCTTGTTCCACTTCAAATTAAAAAGAGTAAAAAAATCTCGAAAACATTTTAACCTCAGCCAAACATTACTTGTTCATACTAGAGAGTACCTAAGAGCTTTTTATGAAATACGAAAAAAATTTATGAACTTACCAATGCTCTTTTTCTGAAAAGAATACTTATATTAAGATAGAAATGTTTAAACTGTAAACAATCAATGAGTATTTAGACTCAAATTGGAGGAACCCTGTACTACGAAAACTTATTTGAAAGTTTATTAAGAATAAATTTTATGAATAAGGTAATTTTTTCGTCACCAATATCCCTAGTCTTCATGATTGATGGACAAGTTCTTGTTAAATATACTGACCTTTAGCATACCCTGCTGAACACCTTCACCTCCTACATCCCGAAGTTGATGTATACCAGGTACAGCTCCAATTTTGTCAACTTCATCCAAAAATACTATGCCTAGAATTATGACAATTATTCATTATATTAGTTACCTAAAGGTACACAAAATCAATGACAATTATTGCAAATGTGTTCCCTTCCATTTTGAAAATCACAGATGACAGTTGATAATACAAAAAATTTGTGAATGTTTCAACACTGACAAAAACCTTTCTTTAAGAAGATAAAGATGAAGAAATGTAATATACATGTCTTCCCTTCATTTCAATAATTAAATAAAATAGCAAAATCTTTTCAAGATCAATTACTATATTTTCCAGTACATCAATTTAAAACATGAAAATGGAAATGTTGTAAGTTTCATAAAAGAGGGAGAAGTAATATTTATCAGATGTCAGAAAAAGTTTCTTAATTAAGTAATTAGTAAATCCTAATTAAGTAATAAATACTAATTCTCTGGAAAAGGTATGTATGCAAACTTACCCATTTGAGCTCGTTCAACGCTATAATTCGCATCCTGGAGCAATTTTGCAATGACACTCTCAATATCTTCACCCACATAGCCAGCTTGTGTCAACGTTGTACAATCACAGATTGCAAAAGGAACGTCCAAACACTGAGCAATTGTTTGAGCTAACAAAGTTTTGCCTAGTACATAACATTGCATTGAATTAATATCTTAGTACACTAAAATTAAAAACAATTATAAAACAAATTTAAGAACAAATTCTTCTTTACCAGAGCCTGTGGGACCCAATAGTAATATGTTACTTTTCTCCAGCCGCAACTCGTGGCTAGCTGCATCAAGTATATCACTTCCAAAACCGTTAGGACCAGATGACGGTCGTTTTGGCTCAGGTTCTGGACTTGGATGCTGGAATCCCACACCTAAAGATGAAGGATGGCCAATGCCTGATATATGTAGTAAATCTGCAAACAGTTGAATTAAGAATCTACACATTAAAATGCAGAAATCAATTCTCTCATGCATTGAAGTAAATTCAAAGCAAGAGCAAGAGAATGGATGACTCCCAAAGAGAACTCATTCCATTGCTAATTTCACTCGCCAATGCTGATATTTTAATAGCATTTTATTATTAAATCTCATAAATATTACACTGAATGATTGCCTTTTTCAACATGCATTGACAACCCGTACAGTCTTCATAGAGCACAACAGCACTAAATACTGGCACATCTGCATGAATTAAAAAACATACAAAGTAACCCTTCACTCTGCCATCGGACAACACAAGCCAGCATGAAATACACGGGACAAATACTTAAGGACTCCATGCCCACAATTGGACTCAAACCGGAAAGCCTTTGGATGGAAGCAATGACAATCTGTAGGTCAATCAAACACTGGAACCAACCGACTTTTAACATCCCATTACTGAAGCTTCTCCCATACTAAGATCTTTCCATGCAAATCCCATTAGTTTGAAATTTGCTGATATTATTTCAGCATTTCATCAAAATTTGTACCATTACCTTCTCTAATCCGTGTTGCTAATCCTGCTAAAGTATCGCTTCCATCTTTGTCTGGAACGAAATCTAAGCATGTTTTCTTATTTTCGGAAAATTTAATGTACATATTTGACCATAATTTTCTCATTATTGTCCACAAGCAGGGAGGCCCAATTGGTCTGTACCAACAGGGTAAGGTTTGGTCATGAAAAGAACTTACCTCTGTGAGAGAATGACTGTGAACCCTGCTCCATTACTGCTGTGTCATGCCTCTGGCTGGCAGCTTGTTGATTAGGGATATTGTGATATATACGTTTGTAGTGATTATATACTGCAACTGATAGGACCTTTTTGGCATATTCTTGCCCAACCACATGTTTGTTCAGATATTCAAAGATCTGAAAGGATATTAATACTTAATACAGAACAATCATTTATTTGGCTAATTAACAAAACAATCAGATGTTTGATCTCAAAAGGTCTGAGAACATGTTAAAAGTTTTGGCAAACATTTTCACATAAAGCATATGTAATAGACGGAATAAGTCTATTTAGTATTAATAGAAATATAAAGTATCTAGTACTGTATATTTTATGCCTTTGATAATCATATTCATTTATGGGAGATTGCATACACAGAGAGCAGCTCCTTCCATTTTTACTACACCTTTTAAACAAAAGACTATTCAGAAACAACAGAACTGATTAAAAATCAAACCTTTTTTGGAGGAGGAGGTGGTTTACGATAAAATCCATTTTTGTGATCTTCACGATTTTCTTTCAAACTCTTCTTTGTGTCCATTTCGGACAAAACAACGAAGAAGTGATGACATTTTTCACATTTTACAAATCTTGTTGAAGCTGAGAAGAATTCAGTGTATTTTATAATTTGGATATTATTTAATAAAATTATCAATATTATGATGAAGAAACAGTGGTGGCTCATTACTTCAAATGTAGGTGGTTCACAAACTCAAGGGGTGGGGAGAGCAAGAAGTGCTACCCAAACGGCCGGCTCTATAAATCTCTACTGCATGAAATTACGCACAACCTGGCAAAGGAGAAATTTATGGAATGCAAACATTCTACAGTCTACGTTTTTGATTAAATTTTGTTGTTGGATAGTGTGAAGGACGTTTAAGAGAATGGAGGTGGTCTCGTGTCCATTAAAACTAATTTTTCGAAAATTGCAAAAGTTCAAAACTTTTTCGGCGTCTTCTTGTAACTAAAATATTAGACAGATTTTTCCCTCAATGAAATCTGTTCCTTACAGATAGATTTTGAAATATGGTCATGAATAATTTTTCGAAAATTTGAGTATTTTTCGCGTAATTTTGCGTGAAAGTACGTGATGTTTTTGCATCATTAGTTTCCTCTGAGCATCAGTGTCCCTCCTTCTGGTTCCCAAACATCCAAGAAAGTAATTGAGCCCTGTTCCTGGTTTCGGAAAGTCGCCTAGTTTTCCTACGCTCCCGAACTCTATATTTTGTACTCAGATTAGCATGTTCTTCAAGGCCCCAACGTTTTCTCGTGTTTCACTTTCTCGTGTTAAAATGACTAATTTTGCCTTCATGTTTTTTCAAAATTAATTGTTTCATTCGTTTTACCTTTCTTTACACTCGATTTTATTCAAATTATAGTTCATATGAAATAATAATTATCCTATTTAATCGCATTACGATATATTCACAAATTCACGGGTGTCCCGACATTTATTTGGGACTGTATTTATAAATTAAATCAGCACGCCTTTTCTTGGCTGCATTTAACACTTAAAGGAAGTTGGACTCTGCTTCACTAAACAAATCATACACAATGCCACCAAAAACCACCTAGTTCAGTGGGCCTGCATTGAGTACTACCTACGTGTACATGACATGACGTGCTCATGGCGTAGAATAGAAAGAAAATCAGCCCTGTATCGAGCCTCTGGCACTGCAAAGTGGCAGTGGAAATTGGGGTAAGTAATAACACTGACCCAAAGTAAATTTTTTTCATATTTCGATTACATGCTTTCTCGTATTCCTTTATGTTCCATTCGTAATTACAAATATATTGTACAAGTGCTATTTGTGCAAATTTACAAGAATGTTAAAATACGATTCTCATCTCACACATCATCAACTAAGAGTATGTAGGACGTATTGTTGGCGCGTAACTCAAAGAGACGTTTCTGAAAGTGGCTACGGGCCGCACCGTAAGTGTAACTGGAGGCACTCTGAGCCGGCTAAATATCTTGTAAACATTCGCCACCGCTGTGATTGGTTGACTACCAGGCAATAATACGCTCATCAAGGCCCCGCTATCTTCCTCCCATAATCTACGGTTTGTCTTTGCCAATGCTTTACATTGTGACATCTGGGTAGCATCGCGGAGTCCAACGGCAGAACACGCGCACAAAATGCCACATTATTGTGACGCGATTATAACCCACGAGAATAAATTACACAAATCAAACAAATGTACATATTACATGTAACCATTTAAAAAAACAAACGAAACTTTTTGTTTAGCCGCCTGAACACGCTACAACTGACAAGAGCCACCACTGATGAAACACAAGTTTACTACCATGTACTTACAGACAAATGTTTCTACGTGTGTACAAGGATCACCACACTTTGGGCAGGAGAGATGGTTTCCTCCATCTTTGCCCGTTCCTTTGGAGAAGGCACTTTTTTTACCACCCCCTTCACCTTTCACCGTGCTCCCACTGGTGCTGCCCCCGATCTCTCCAGCTCCACCTGAAGCCTGCTTCAGCAGTGGGGAGGTGTAAGCAAAACTTCTCTTGAATACAAGAGGTATGTTCTGCCATCCTGGGCAGGTGCGTAGAACGTAACATAATACACCTGAAAATAAAAAAAGGAAATTTAAACTCTTCTAGTCATACAAAACATTTTTGGGTGAGGGTGAGCTTAACCCTACAACCCGTTGATTGAGATAGTTTATTAATCAGTCATATAATATTATAAATTTCCAAACAGTAGTCGGTACAGTAACAAAAAGGTAACACAGTAACAGGAATACGTGGAATTTCTAAGCTTTGTAAATAAAATTGAAGTTTGTTTGTGATTTCAAAACTATTTTTTCTTTACTTTTATAATTTTTCTATACTTGTTTAGGATTATTTACATGATACAAAACTAATTTCATTTTGGGATTTTGTCACGGGTAATATTTGGAAAGGCTGAATCGATTGCGATGCGGTTTTCACTGAAACCGGGGGGAGGGCTCTTGCGCATTGTATCCCACTTCAGCTAATGAGCTTCAGACACCAGTTTGCATCGCAATATTAGCGGAATTTTAAATGCAGCCAGATACCAAAATATCACCTCCTTACAAGACATTGAAACAGATTTATGAAGCATTTATTTTAAAAATAACATTTTGTACATCTTCATCGTGTTAGTTTTGGTTGGTTGCCGTTGAAAATTGTCACTTTGTACCACTTTCAAAATGTTTCTCAACACTTTCCGCTATCCATGCAAAATGGCGGCCAGCGTCTGGTCTGGCTTTTCAAAGTGCCTGTGCTGAGGTCACATGGTTCGTGACGCAAATTGGTGGTGCGCAGAACGACCAAAAATCGGTGCGCCGGAGTAACTCGCCCACGATATTCCACCATGACTGAAACGTCGATGATGATCGATTTTCAGAATTCCAGGCGTGTCAACTGCTAAGTTCCGTAAGAATTGTGTATGTTTTACATCGGGAGGTGGCGGTGATTTTCCCCCGCTGGATGGTGAGATCCGGCGCCGTCATCGGCTAGCGGGGTTTCCCTCAATCAGGAATTTCTCACCAGCAGGGCACCGCCCCAGCCAGGACCAACTCTGATCTCCCGGTATGTGTGGTAGTGTATGTTGGTGTAAGGGGTGAGGATAGGACAGGAAGAGGAAGGAGGAGACAGGAGAGGAAAGATCGCATGCGGATCGGTACCCGTCTGGTCCGGCAGGTGACTTGATACTCTTTCACACATTCCATTATCACAGGTATTTTGATCCTTTTTAACACATTCCAATATCACAGCGCTGTGAGTCATTCATTTCAGGTCAAAATTGTTACCAAGTGTCGGGTCGGGTCGCGGCGGGATGGGATGGGATGGGATGGGATGGGATGGGATGGGATGGGATGGGACGGGACGGAGGGACGGGGCGGACGGACGGATGGGACGGGCAGGACGGGCGGACGGGCGGGACGGGAAGGGGTGGGGTGGGGCGGGGCGGGGCGGGCGGGGCGGGGCGGGGCGGGGCGGGGCGGGGCGGGCGGGCGGGCGGGCGGGGCGGGGTAGGACCTTACGGGGCGGGTCACTGCGGAGTAGAGCGGGGCAGATCAGGGCAGAGTGGGGAAAAGGAGGACATGACAGAGCAGAGCAGGGCTGGTTGAGGAGGGGCAAAGTGAATTTGTGTAGTGCGGCGCAGGTCATATGTGTGTGTGTGTGTGTGTGTGTGTGTGTGTGTGTGTGTGCGTGTGCGTGTGCGTGTGTGTGTGTGTGTGTGTGAGTGTGTAAGGGCCTCTTCACACGTAGACACCGCAGCGCGCATGGTTCGATGGGAGTATGGCTCGCCGACACTTCGGCGAAAACGAACAAAGGAACGCAGCTGGTAAAACGCCGAGTATCCCAGTTCGAAGACCTCCATTTAAACCAATGCTTTGCTTCCAGCCGCGGCGTTCGGAAGCGTGCGGCAGTGTCAACGTGTGAAGGGGCCCTACGGGAGAGGAGGGGACAATGAAGGGAAGATCGCAAGCGGTCCACGGCCTGTTTCTTTGGTACCGCTCCGGCATTCGCCTGGTACTGATCAGAGATATCATGGAAATCTATCGATCAGAGAAGTCAGCCGCTAGGTTTCTCCTCCAGACAGTGGCTGAGTTCGATCTAGCCAAGAAGCTAGAGTCGAAAATCCGCCACCGTTAGGATTCGAACCCTAGAGCCTCCCGACCAATGATGCTGCAGAGATTATGGGTTGCCGCTAAGCTATAGCAGCCGGCGTTTTGTTAATAAATAACAGAAAACAGTTTCAGAAAAGTGCACGTAGACACCAGCTCTCAATATTTAATCGTTCCTTGGGTCCTGTTGGATTTTAAGATTGAAAGCTCTTGCAATTTTAATTCACTCCATCAAAGACTGAATAATTTTTCGCCCAAATCGCGCATCGAAATTCGTTTTTTAAATTTCATTTGCTAGGAATTGGTTCGTCCGTTTCGCAACAGAGCAACACGACATGAGGAACTGGGCATGAACCACGAAGTCTGTCAGACTACACTGGGCGCGAAAATACCAGTTACCCATGTCGGGAGAAAAGAATTTTTAAATCTACGTCAATTTACTCCGTCACTAAAAAAACGGTGTAACAGAAAATATCATATTTTCTGTTAAAGCATTATACAAAATAGTAGCGTATGAATTGTGACTATTGCTATAAGCTCTACAGGTATCGTTTTTCGAGTGCTACGTTAACGACACTAAAATTGTACGAATAGTACAATTTTGTCAAGTATTGTAGGTCCAAACTTCCGAATTTGCCAAAAACCCTTGAGGGGCCGTGCCCTTGAAAAGAAGACACCACGCGCCCAACCAGTGCGGCGTCTCGATTTTTAACCTTGGCTAATGGCACGGTTACGATTCCGTTCTGCCAACTTTCCCCGTCGCCTGTCGCAAGCCCCGTTCTCCTTGTGCCGGTACTCCAATTCGGCGCCGCGCACCGCCGCACAGTGGGCTTGCACGAGACCGCCGCACGGTGGTGCATTTTCCCGAAATCCTGGCCAAAACCTCAAAAATGAAATAGCGTTTACTGAACTTTTGCAAATAGTACGACACACTGTGTACTTTGGGGCATCTGTTTCTGCCCACTTCGTGTCTCTGGGTCAATTCCCCTGGCACCAGTAGTCATCCGAACTTACCCTTCGTGGCGTTCGGTAGACCTGCATGGCGAGAGTAACATAGAGAGACCGTCTTTATTTGTAAGTGGTGGCCATACAAAGTTGTGCAGAGAAAACTGGCAGTATGGATTCTCTTTCTGAAGGTCTGTAGAGTATTTTCATGTTTGTTTTATAATGCATTAATGCATAATACCGACGTGGGATGAATTATCAAAATGCATGAAATTAATACAATAATTTTAATTACTCATAAGTTCACGTAGGCTGAAAGTTACCAATTTCGCGGAATTCCGCGATGTTTCTAATTTCATTTACTAGCTGAATCTATCCTCTTTCGAATCCAGTTATAAAATCATGCCCCAACTTGCCCCATTAGTAAATATAAAGAATTAACTTTTCGTCAAGCACGCGTGACCGCCGAATATGACTCGTCGAGATCCGTCCTGAGAACGGAAACTGCTTTTACAATGTAATTTCTAGCGGAAAATTTTGATCCCTTTTACTGAAATAACAACTTTACTCAATATTATAAACAAAAAAATTAATATTTTTAATTTTTGTAACAGATTATAACTATTCACTAATATTACATGAATATAATATTTATGTACATATTACATCTTCTCGACTGGATTACGCACATTTTATTTCATTAAAATTGTACATAAAGTAATATTTACATAATATGTGTCATCAAAACTCGTCTTCAGGAAGGGTGTGCGCTCGATGAAAGGTCAAATACGTACGTGATATCAAAGAAACTCATCATACCACCTTTAAAAAATAAATCAAAAATATAATTGATCGTAAAGTAGTATTTGTTTACTTAACTCCTAAGTTACATACCAACAATTATTCATATTAGATTGTTATTGTTATAAAATTAGTATTATATTATTTTTTATGAAATAATCTTGCAACTACAGTTTGAATATGGTCAAGAAACTTATTCAAATGCAATTCAAAGAAAAATGGTCTGAATGAAGACCTTCCAAACAAGATTATGGTTATAGCAACAATGATTCAGCATGACGCATTTTTGAGAAATCTAAATATTCCTCAGAAATAACCGAATATTCATGGTAATGCATGCATAGAATCTATTCACAAAGATATAAGGCGGTATGGAGAAGGATTTCCGCGAACATGTTCAAGACTGCACCCAGTCCAGGAGATGTTTAACCGTCTGTTGAGATTTTCTGTTCCTTCATTTCCAACTTGAGGGATGTTTCCAAAAGAAAGTTAAAATTCTTGAACAAATATGCTTTGTCTCATTTGCCTGAGCCAAATATCACCTCAGGGAGAAATGTACCCTAGTGAAAAATGTGATCTTCCTTTCCGGTTCTTCGGATACTGTATATGAATTTTCTCTGACAGAGGGCATGAGATGGCATTAATACCATGCTTCTTTATGCCAAATGTTATGAATTAATATGTAAGTAATCCCTATGGTTTTCTAAAATAAATTTTGTGAATTGATAAAATGTAACCAAGTTTATATAGAAAATATATATTTATATTTCACAGATTTAAGAAGTGCATTATTCTGGTATTATGTTACCAGCTCCCTTACATTATAAAGATAATCCAAAATAATTTTGATCGTCGTAGAAAACATACTATAGCTCTCAGAGGTTTTGGCCAGGAAATCGCCAAAATGCACCACTGTGCGCCGGTGCGCCCAGCCAAGGTTGCCAACAATCTATATATTTAAAAAAAAATAAGGTATTTTGCCATGACTTCGTTTAGAGCTTCTACTGAACCGATTGTTTTATGTTTTCTTTTAAATGAAAGAATATGATCCCTAGATGTGTTATCAGATATTGTTTGTATTGATCCACCAACATTTAGGGTGTAAATTAATTAATTAAATCATTCTTTAATAGTATGCTTATCAATAGTCAATTTTCTTTCAAAGGGTGGCAGTTTCAAAATCGATATACTCGAGTCCATAGATGTGAGTCCACGGTGCTTGATGTTTTGTTTTGATTGTTGAGATTTGTTTACAATTCGTCAAGGTTTTGTTTCATGTAATAATTGCTTCAGGGGTTTTGCTCGGTTGTACTTTATTTTACGGTTATGTGAATTCCGAATCGTTGTCCACGCGCCCCAAAAGACGCAAACGTACATTAACTGGACGCAGGGAAAGGGAAAGTCAGCGTAGGTGTCGTGATAGTGAGGTCATTTCGTTTTCTATTGGGTCATTGCCTATGAAATGTCAGGTTTGTTCTGCTTTGTACTTTCCATGTGAGAGAAATTCTGCAAACGATTTACTCTATGTTGCTTAAATGGGAAAATAAGTATATCTTCGAGCAATATGCCAGAAGAAATCAAACAGTTGTTTATAAGAGATGATGACACATCAAAAAACTTTAGAAAGAATATCCTTCAGTATAATAGTGCTATATCTTTTGTGCCGATATTGCATTGCCACCTGGTCATGGGCCATACGTGTTCAAAATTTTGGAAACTCATCAAAGAATATCTTCTTTATACCCTTAAGATCCAAACAATGCAATATATTGTGAACATTAGTCTGGGTACAGTATTTTACATTTATTTCAGATCTCACCGTCAAATTTTGACGGGTTCTCACTAGTATGCAGATAAAAGGGAGAACTTTCGATAAGCCACAAAAAGTCTATTTAAAAATATTTAATTTTAGACATCGGTTCTATTTCTTTCTTCTCTCCATTAGCGATTCAAGTGAAAATATTTATTTACTTATTTATTTATTTTACGTAAAAAAACAGTTAAAAACTGCGTATGACGTGCTATGGGGAAAAGTGAATTGTGTGCACATTTTCAAAATTCTGTGATCCCTACACTAAGTCATATACTACTTAAATTTTGAATTTTTTGAAAGGGAGAAAAAACAACAAAAACTCCCATGTAATAAAATCTATTTTCAAGGATAAACAAGCAATAAATTTTGAATTTTTTTTTCACAAAATGTTGATTCGTTCACAAAATGCAAATGAAGATGGTCTGAGCGTCTCCTTTCTATTTTAGTCGCTAGACAGGATCATGCATGCATGCAGTCATGCATGCGTGTGTCAGCGTTCAGAAAAATGATATTCATGTTTTCTATTGTAAATTAAACAATAAACGATACAACGTCGCAGATGTTAGTCATAAGATAAAATAAATGACAACAAATGTATAAAAAAAACTAAACGGAGGCCATTTAGAAAACAAAGGAGGACGAGAGGACAATTGACGTGAATTTGGAGGACTGTCCTTCCAAATGGAGGACGGTTGACCGCCCAGCGTGGTGTGCGGGAAATTTCAAACAGGCGTTCGAGCAACGCGTGCAGAGTTTCCGAGGAGTGCACGGACATTTTCATTCACGTCATTATGAATTTGCAAGAACACAAATACTAACATGTTCATCGCAATGTTGTTCTCGGTAACATTAACAATTTCATTAAAACAAAGTTTCGAAGCATGCTGTCCTATAAAGCTGATTAATTCTTGCCTCACCTTGGGGAACTCTCCACTTATTTTAGAGGTAGGTGACGACAACTACAGAACCTTGCACCAACACCCTCTCACGGTGCTCATGATCCGACATGGAAAAACGCTTAAAATGTATATTACAAACATTGTGGAGTGTTTCAAGCTTTTGTTTTCAGTTAATGCATGTAGTTACAGTCAACATATTTTTCTTTCTTTTCGGTCAACATCTGAACGTAACTTTTATACTGAGAAATGTCCCAATGTTCCATGAGGCAATTATTTCAAATTTATACCCAAATAAAACGTTCAATTTTCTCATCCCTTTGCAGTGTCCTACACTGAGTAGTAAACCATTTTTTTTCTTTTAGAGAGTTATCTGCATCTATTTCTCGGGGGTGGGGAGAGGAATAGAGGAAACGTCTGCATTTGAAATTTGCAGTTTTACTTTTATACGTAGTTTAAACGTTGCACAGAAAAAAAGGAATGTGGTGCTGCAAAAACCGGATGCCAAAAGGAAATGCACGTTTTGTGGGACCCTGCAAGCAATATCTGACGAAACGCGGACCCTGCAAGCAATATCTGACAAAACGCGGCAACGTATGGACGTAACCTACCCCGATGATCCTTACAAAGCAGACATCCATAACATACTTCCTAACTACTCGTAGCAGGTCCGTGGATGCTCGAGAGAAGCTACGGATTCTGGAGTCGCCTTCCGCAACGACCGCTACGGTTGCGCGCAGCACAGGTGTATTATGGCGTACGAAAGGAAGATCTTGAAAGATTAACTGACAAACACAAAGATTCATGCCCAAGGACTGTAAATTTGACCTTGCGAATCGAGGACATCCCGATTAGCGCCTTGGCGAGATCGGCGATATTTACTTTATTTTGGTACTAAATATCTCGTAAATCTTTCAGTATTTCGCACTTTATAAACAAAAAGTTGCGTAAATGTGTTATAAAGTTTTCTTCGTGTATCACCTCACCTGAGACGGTTGGCAATCTAAGAAAAATCTTCATTTTTGATGCAGTGGCCCTCAACAAATCAGTCATGGTGCAAGTTAAACCATGTTTTAAAGTTAGCCAATACGTTAGTCTTCAACTACTTGGTCTCTTCTCTTGCATCTGTTTTTGAATGAACTGTAGCTTACCATACTTCTTTCCACTCACGTTTTAGCCTTGTATTCTTTTTTCGCGTTATTTGTAGTCCTCCTCTTTTCCTGATTTCGTCTCGTAAATCATTCAATACATCATCAATTCGCAATTACATAAGTGAAACGGATATTGTCTTGGTATGGTTTTTATTAGTATACTAGGCAGATTTTGTCCACTAGCTAAGATAACACGCCAGTCACAAGGATAACCGTTTCGCTGCCAACCAAAGACGTCCACAAATTATGATATAAAAGAAGAAACTAGAAAGTGGTTCGATGAGAGAAAAACAGAGAAACCAGTGTATAAAGTGTATTGGAAAGAGAGGAAGAGAAAACATAAAAGGAGATTACGAAACGGGCAAGTGATCTCTAGCTACCCTAAACGGAAAGAAAGAATCAAAGGCCGGCCCGGTGGCCGAGATCGCCAAGGCAGTATTTGTGTTCGTCCTTTCACCCCTTGTCATCAATCACCATATCGTTTCATCCACATAGTTACCATAACGTTAACAGCAATAGTGGACCTTAGATAATGACCTTAGATGTTGAAGCGACCTTAAATAAAACCAATTTAAAAAAAAAAGAAAAACAAAGCTTGACTGTCATTGTATGTACCCGCTGCGTTATTTTTCGTGAGCAATCTACAGTGAATTCCACAATGCCGATCCATCTTTTGATGGTTTTGAATCCGACATCGACACCTCCTGGATATCTTTAATGATGTGATATTTTGATATTGGGAGTCATAAATGGGTGTCAGAAGCCCTGTGTTGATAAGACACTGCCACCTTCGTTTTATTCATTCGAAGTTAGTGGCAGTAAGAGAAGATTACGTCACTGGAAAATCTGCTGCTCTTGCGTATTACTAGGACTTCACTGTCAGCCTCGTCACGTAATTCTCAAACGTCACGCTCAAACAAAGTTGGTACACCTTAATATAAATAGAAATACTTCTTTATTACTGGAGGTTGGTCCTCATTCATTTCCGTTTTTAAGATTTTTTATTGCTCTTCAGAACAACCAACTCCTCTTTTATATTTAACTTAATTTCTTTTTACCGACCATGTCCTGGTCCCGTGGGTGACGATCATGAGGGGTTCTACTGTACATCTCCTCCAGGTTGCTAACCCAGGAGTGCTCGCAATAGATCTGTGAGATCCAAGCCACGGCAATTTCATGTTCCTGAATTATTGCGACGCATTAGTCGTCTGATATTTCATGCATCCCTTCATTGTACTTTTCTAAGATCGACTGGCCTATTATTTTTATCCTTTCGCTGAATCATTTCCCATGAGCATGTTCAAACGTGATCGCTGCGCTGCACGATATCTGTCACATGCGTTGGGTGTAATGGCGCCAATGCATTGTGAGCTCCTGGCATGGCATTATTTTCAGCCGTGCCTATGACAAGTGCCTATTCAGAAAATGTAATAATTTGCTTTATCTATAATCGACTGATAGAATTTCTTACCAAAGAGAAAGTAGATGTACAGGAGTCGTCTGTAGGGAAATGAAAAAAATGGAAACCTTGCAAAATAGAAAAACAGACTTTCTAAATATTTTTAGAAAAAAAAAAAAAAAATTGTTTAAAATATATGCAAGAATATAAGAAGAAAAATATATTGTTTAGAATGCCAAAGTAATTTGAGGATATTGTATTTAATATTATTTAGTAGGATAATATGACTATAATGATTTTTGCCTGTACTTTGTATATTCTTACCATTCTCACCATCACTATTCAAACAAGAATTCTGAAGTATGATATTCATTAACAATTGAATTGAGGGACATGTATAAACTGAATAAAATGTGTATTTCGGTAAACAGACCTCCAGATCTTTCGCATTTACAAAACGTTGCAGCTACATCTGAGAGATACTTCGCGGACACTGGCGTGAGTCTACCTACACTACTGCGGGCATTCCCGGGTTAAGGATTGAGGGAGCCCGTTTTCCTCGCGCCAGTTCGTGCGTTCGGGAACACTGCGGTGCGGCCTGCGACGCCGGCGCGTTCTGTCGCTCAATAGCCCCGCCCGGGGCTCGAAGCCCGGCCGGCGACGCAGCCCACCGCAGTAGCTGCGCTCGCCGCGTGGCCACGCGAGCGCGGCTTTCGGCTCCACAACGCGCAGTAGTTTCTCTTCATGAACTAAAGCACGCCCCTGCTTCTACTGCGCATGCGCGAACACTTAGAATGGCCTTTGCACCCCCAGCACGGCAACTGGCGTCCGTACTCTTCGTGAAAAGCGTTATGTTTGAAATATCTTTGCACAGAGTTTCATCGATGGAGTACCGAAAATGTACCAAACTATAATACAGGGAGACACCTTAGAAATGTTTTTTCTCTCAAACACTTTTTTGTATTATAATATAGTTTAGGTTACTAAAATGTTATTTAGATAGTCAATTTCGTTGAATTGACTTTTAGATTTCCACATAGCAGCCATCAGGACTAGTTTTGAACCATCAAAAGGGTTGCTCTTCTCAAATTTTAATTTTAAATTTAAAAAAATTTGAAACTACATTATATTTACATTCTTATTCAACTACACAATAGTAAATGTCGAACATACGTCGTTGAGGCGTTAGGGGTGGGGCAATGCGCCCAAGTACAAGTTTCACCCAGGCAGTGGGTTCAAATAATCCCGCGTAAGCCATGGATGTCTTCTTTTACATTGTGGCCTGGCGAGGTTTTCGGTACACCACGAATCGACTCTGAACCTGATTCTTTCCATTAATTCCGTTTGCGACCCTCGTAACCAGCGTACCAGGTAATGTACCAGGTTTGTAGCCCCCTGCTGATAGCGCGATTAAAGAGCCACGTGGACCTCTATCCTGGACTACGCACACGTAGGCTCAAGAGCTACGACCGGCGGGAGATAAGTAGATACCATGTCAAAAACGGGCTTCAATACAGCCGGGAAGGGGTGGACTTCGAATAAATAACGGAAGGAGTAATGGAATGGAAAGAGGGATACCATGTAAATACAGTCTACTCCGGTTAAAGTGAACTTCAGGAGACTAACAGTTTTGGTTCCCTATATCGGAGGTTCATTATATCCGATAACGTCAACACTAAATAGAATTTCTCCACAATAATTTCTTTTATTAACATAGTGATGCCGCAAAATACATTAACAGCATTATGTTTATTTGTCCTTAAAAATCAATTATTTTGAATTATTGCCTTGCACAGTTTTCATTAGTAATTTCTCTAGATCCTTCTCCAGAGTTCGTGCTCTCTTCATACTAGATTGAGCATTTCCACCGTCTCTAAGTATCGTAATGCAGTCTTGACACTCTTCAATGCTTTTTGCACTGTTAAACATCGTCCCACTCTCCGAAGGCTCTTTTACTCGCCTAATAACATTCAGGTCCTTTCGGTAGCGACATGGCGCAAGCGGCTAATGACACTGATCGCTGCATCTTCTTATGCTTATTTGTAATGTAAGTGAAACGGGACCATTAACTTAAGTTCACTATAACCGAGGGTTCGCAATATCCGAGTTCACTATAACCGGAGTCGACTGTACAAATGGTATGAACCATACAGTAACTCATGTAAATCTAACATTACAAATGTTTCAAAGGGAAAATTATATAAAGGCACAACGAATGATTTGAGCTCGGAGAGGTGGACTCCCCATCAGACAGACCGTCTGGATTGTGCTGGAGCACGCTCTGCGTCGACTGCAGCGCAAACGTGGACTCCGCACTTCGGATACAACCTCCATTTTCCACACATGCGATCAATCAAAACTCCAGGAGGGGACAAACAGGAGAAATGATGGTGAACGAAGAACTTCTTCGCTTATGCAACGTAGTCCGCATGAATCTTAAGTTCGCTATCTGCATCGCTTTCGTGTCCAATATCCTTTATTTGAATACTTCCAGGAGTTGAAATGACGAGGCATATAATAAACGAGGCATTACATGTGGTTTAACTGAATGCCTGCCAAGGAGAAATTAACACTTTTCCAGGAGAGGACATCAAAATTTAGGAGAGAGGACGATCCCCGGCATCCATTCGCATCCCGATGGTTGACTCTGCTTGTGAGGTCGCGCAAAAATCCCCGAAAAACGCGCACGGTCATTATAATCTGTATTGGCACTAACCCACTAGCGATGTTCTCTGATTAACACAGAACTTGGTGAATCTGATAGGAAAAAAAACAGCTTCTTAACCTTTTCGCGACCAGAGAATCATGAAAGGACAAGATCACTGGCTCAAGTCACGACAGCGCTCCCCCCTTTAAAATGCAAATGTCTAGATCGACCCCTTAAATTTTCACACTTTCACACGATCGTCATCTTCACACGAATGCACGAGCGTGTTTTCGTACACGAGTAAACTATTTTGGTAATTCAATTCCAGGATTCTATTTGTATCTTTCCCACGTAGAATGACACCATTATTCTTAAATATTTCATGCATATCCTTCCGATCATATACTGGTTTTATATACTGATTGGCAGGCAGTCCGTAGAGTCAATTAAAAATTTCCCAACGATGCAACACACTTAGGCTCAGGGCAATGAACTCCAATGGCCAGACACAAGAGAGAAAAACGCCGACATCATTTTGATTGGTAAAATATGCAAGAACATAATATCCATTAAGTAGTTGTTTACGTCTTCGTGGAGGAAAACAAGTCCCTGACGGCAGAGCGTCGACCGGGAAACACGAACGATATGTCTTCTCACGGCTTCAATATTCCTTCAACAGAGCCACTTTAAATTTTTCGGTGCTTTGCAAGATCAAATTACAAATAAATATCAAGGAATTTTTATAGTTTTGCTTCCACAGTCACACAGTTTGATAACACACACTACCACAGTTTTGTTCACCAGTCATAAAATCGAATTATTTTTCGGTTCCTTTCGTTTCGGAATGCTTGTGTTTACATCGGTTAATTTTTCAAACTCTTGTCTTACATTCAGGAACTATTACACAAACTTGGCAAAATATTTGGAATTTGGAAGCACTTTGGAATTTTAAATTCTTTAGAGTAAACTGCTAAATATACACGTAATATTTACATCTAAAATTTCTAAACAGCAAATAGTTTTCAAACTTGTTCAATGACTGTTTCCCCTTCCCTCGGACGTAAATATCTCTAGCGTGTTTTGATACAAGGGCTTACTGATGGCAATAGACTGGTAGGCCCACACGAAGCGACTTTGGACAAACGGATATCGAAATCCATGTAATTGTAACGAGTAATTGATTGTTAAATGCACGTTACTCCAAAACACGAATTGAACAATGAAGTGGGGTGAAATATAAATGTCAGAGATGAAACGATCAATGGGATGAATGAGTGACATTCTGGTTTAAAGAAGAAAGAAACTGCTTTGTTGTAATTCTTTTCAAAGCTTGATACAAAGATTATAGAGCATTTCAATGCCGCAGGGACAACGCAAGTACGTTTTTAAATACAAAATTAAAAGAGACGACATGATGAAAACATTCAATGAATACATTGTAGAGAGTGAAATTTGTGAACATAATGATCTATATTAGAAATAAAGAATCATCAGAGAAACATGAGTTCAAAATGTTCATAAAGAAGTGTGTCTCCTGCGTTTTTCATTCGAATCTGGTTTTATTCTCAATTTTATCAATTTCGCATAACTGACCTTCAAAACAGAAAATTCACTGCCTCTGTTACATTACAAATTAAAAAACAAATAAAAGACATCTACATCCCTCTTTCTCACAAGAGCGGGACTGAATAAGGCGGGGCAAGGAGGGATGGTACGGTGCTGGGGTGGGGACGGGGCGGTCGACGGAAAGGAACGAGATCGGCCGGAATTGGGCGAATCGCAACGCAATGGGACGAGTGGGGACGTACCTGGATTGGTGGGAACGCAACAAGGTGAGAGAGAATGCAACGGGGTGGGTCGGCACGCATCTTGCCTGTCCAAGATTCTAAGACAAAGTAAATATTACGTTTTGTTACTTTTTTCAGTAATATTCGTTGCGTTTGAATTCGGCGCCAGGAAATTACTAAAAAAACTGTTTTTGTGATAGTTAAAATTGTCTTATTTACCATATTTTTTAATTAGAAAAGACTATGTTAAGTTGACGAAAAAATAGAATAAAAAGCATGTTTTTGGCTGCAGAGGGCGGTGGTGGTAAGAGGGGACGCAGCAACGTTTCAAAAATCTTTTTTTTATACGGAGTCATAGTTTAACTATTCGTATGTTATTTTAGAGAAGTTCTTACGGTCTTATCCCGGGAAACCCTTTGTTCTCTACAATTAGTTCTTTAAGTACTGTCGTGTACCTTTCTTTTGAAAATTTTGGTAGTTTTCGCGAACTTTTGAGTGAAATGTGGACATTATTAAAATAAGATTTTGTCAAAAACGGCTCCAATTTTTTTCCATGAAAATTTGCTTATAAGCTGCTTATTGCAAATACTGCTTTACTCTTCTGTAATATTCTTGAATTCATATTCCATTTCTACTATTAAGAGAACGAAATATTGGGGCAAATGTGAAAAAATGTCTTTTAGGCCTCAACAGACGACATCTAAAGAGAGGGTGGGGGATCACTGAATAGCTAGCCCACACTACGAGATTAAAACCAACTAGTGCGAGAATGTCTGAACCACCTTTAGCACACCACTATTTAAATCTGTGAACTAATTAGGTATCGTTCTTGCGAAAAAGGTTTTCCAGAAACAAGAAAAATGTTTTTCAAAATTTGAAAAACGTTTCCTTTGAAATGATGAGTCAAATAATAAAGAACGAACCATTTTAGTGCCTCATACTATTTTGCAATATATCTTCTATGGCAAACCGTTTGCACAAACATTACCATAAATAATTTAGACCATAATCCAAAACCCTCTGACCCCATTTAAAATCCCGTTTCAACCGGGGGCTGAAGATACGGGTTGCATCTTCGAATGCTCGTGTGCACTGCCAGGGCGGCGGGCACGCTCCTGGTTCCGAGGTTCGCAGGCCAGCGCAGCGGCGGCGGCGGCGGCGGCAGCGCCGGCCGGCGCGCCGGGCGGGAGCGGGGGCGGGAGGCGGGAGTACAAACTGCAAGCCGACGAGGAGGAGAGGGAGGGGCGAGGAGGGGGAGGGGGCGGGGCCGGCGACCTGCTCGGTTCATCGCGCAGTGCACGCGGACGAGCGGATGCCGCAACCCGCGCCGTTCTTCCAACTCCAACCGGTTTGGGGGCGCGCTCAGTCAGCGCTCCACAAGAGTCGCCGCCTACGTCAGCGCGCGGTCGCTAAAGCGCCTGCGCCCGCCCTCGCGCGCCCACCTCACAAAGCTACAGGGATCACGGCTCAACCCCACGAAATAAAAACCGGGAGCGGTGGCTCAGTGCATCAACATATGTCACTGCTGCTACTCTGACCGGGAGGTCCGAGGTTCGAGTCCCGACGGCGGCAGGATTTTCGACACCAGCTTTCTAGCTAGGTCGAATTCATTTACCGTCTGGAAGAGAATTCTAACGGCCGGCTGCTCTGATCGGTAGTTTTCCGTGGTTTCTCCGATCAACACCAGGTGAATGCCGGGGCAGTACCCTAATAAACGGGTCACAACGCGTGCGATCTTTCCTTCCTCTTCCTCGTCCTATCATCTCCCCTTACACACACACACTTACACTAACATGCACTACACTACCACACATGCCGGGGACCGAACGGGGACTTACAACTTGTCCCCGCTGTGGCAGTGCCCCGCTGGTGGGAAATACCGTGTTGGGAAAAACCCCGTTAGCCGACGGTAGGTCGGCGCCGGATCTGGGCATCAAGCGAGAGAAGACCACCCCCACCTCACGAACAAAAACACGTACTACACTTACGGGACTAACGACCGTAGTAGTTGACGCGCCCGGAATCACAAACAATCAAAAAAATAAAATGCCGAGAAACACTAATTGTTTTGATAGAAGGACGTATACGTCGGAATGTCACTTTTTAAAAGTAAAGTTATTTAAAATATTAATTGATAGTAATAGGAAGCTTTAAATGTGTTAAACCATTTAATCACTATAGATTGCACAGTGTGTGTTGTAAACTAACTAAAAGGAGTTAGCACAACAATAATATTATCGAGAGCAATATATTTACTTATCACTGACGTTTAGAATTATTTGTAGCCATTGCAAAATGCGGATTTTTTTACTTAACTGTATTATTTTTGTTATATTATTATAGGACTGCGAGTGGGTTTACAGTAATAAACTTTCTTAAATTAGAAGATTATAAGAATTATTGAATTATAAAACGTACGTTTTTCTATTTGTAACTTGCAACCCAACAACATTCCACGTTGCAAGGGAAAAAGTTATGATAATTATGTGAAAGCAAAATAAACGTGCTATTTTCGTTTGTTCGTTTCAATTGTAATTCACGGATTAAATTATTCATTTGAATTTTGCGATCGGGTTTATTAGGGAGGAAACAGCTGTGTTCCGCACACGTTTCTCGTCCCAGCTTTTTTGAACCATTTTCCCGTCGCGGATCTGCCTTCCTTAGGGTACAATTAAAACGAATGTTCTTTAAGTGATCAATTATTATACATAAAAAGTCCTTATTTGATTGATTGATTTTTCGTGTTTCCGGGCGCGTCAAGTGCTTTAGTCATTAGTCCCGTTAGTGTAGTGCATGTTTCCCCCCGATAGATGGCAGTGATCTTCCCCCGCTGAATGGCGAGATCCGGCGCCGACCTACCGCCGGCTAGTGGGGTTTCCCCCTAACCAGGACTCACCCACCAGCGGGGCACCGCCCCAGCCGGGACAAGCTCTAAGCTCCCGACAGGTCTCCCGGAATATGTGATAGTATAGTGCGTGTTAGGGTAAGTGTGTGTGCGTGTGTGTGTGTGTGTGTGTGTAAGGAGAGGATAGGACAAGGAAGGGGAAGGACAGATCGCGCGCGCTCCGTGACCCGTTTGGTAGGGTACTGCTCCGGGGCATTCGCCTGGTGTTGATCGGAGAAACCACGGAAAACTACCGATCAGAGCAGCCGGCCGCTAGAATTCTCCTTCAGGCAGCGACTGAATACGACCTAGCTGAAAAGCTGATGTCGAAAATCCTGCCGCCGTCAGGACTCGAACCTAGGACCTCCCGGTCAGAGGCGCTGCAGGGACATCAGTTGACGCACTGAGTTACCGCTCCCGGTCTTATTCTCAGGAGGTCACGGATAAGGGAGGTCGCTCGCTCCCGTAAGAGATCTTTATTAGGCATTTTTACTCGTTTTACTTTCTCGCTACCGTTTAAGCAGCAGAGAAAACGTGTAACGCTATGAGAAAAAACGGTGAATTTTCGGCAGAAAAACCTTTATTTCAGGGTTCCGAAAAGGGGATAAATCCAGTTGATAAATTTGGGAAAAAAAATTTCGAAGAGGTGGTGGAGGCGGAATCCATGTTTAGGGCGTCCTTGATACCTAAAAATCGATTGACGGCAAAACGTCTGTTTGTCCGTCCGTCTGCGAACAACGTTAGCGGTTAAATTGTTCAGCCAATTTTCACTCACACTGATATTTCCCAATCTATTTGGCTGATGTCGCAGCCCCTTGAATTTAAAAAGGATATTTTAATTTTGGGAGTACTTTACATAAAGCCCCTGAGACATTTTGAAAATTAAAAAATGGCTTCATCGCTTTTGATTAAATTTGCTGTTGGATGGCGTGAAGAACGTTTAAGAGAATGGAGGTGGTTTAATTTTCGTTGAAAACTCTTGATTTTTCAAAAAATTCAAAAACTCAATTTTTTTTGAGCGTCTTCCTACAACTACAATTACATAGATTAAAGATTTTTTCTCTTCATGAAATCTGTTTCTTAAAGATAGATTTTGAAATTAGATCGTGTACAATTTTTCGAAAATTTGAGACTGCTTTTCGCGAAGTTTTGCGTGAAAGTACGTGCTGTTTTAGCACCAGTAGATGGTTATGTATTTACACCGCGTTCACTTATACTACAGGAAAGACAATGATTTGCCAGAATATTTTAAAAACTATACGCAAAACATCATTCTTACTATAAACAAGTATAATTCAGTTGAAAAATGAATAATTCATTGGAAGAGTTCAATTGCAAACTATCTCGAAAGCGTTCAGGTCAAACTGGACGTTGTTTTTACAAAAAAATATTGGAGTGTTCATTTATAGCTACTTAACCACGGTACACCCTGGAAAAAATATGACAGGGCCTCAGTGGGAACAACTGTACGTTCGCGTGGTCCGTAGATGGTAAATTCACCTCCACCCCAAAAAAAGTAAAACACGATTATCAAATTAACTAACCAAGGCTGAATCTCCTCACCTTCCCCCCCCCCAACAACAACAACGTAATGTCTATCCTCTTTTTTGCCCCGTGCAAGGCTCCGGCGCCCACAAGGAAGGATTCGCAAAGACTACGCGATCGATCCTCCTACAGAACGACCGCACTCAAATCTAAGAATAACCACACGACATACGCGAATCTCTCTCCAGAAAAGCCCAAAGAGTACGTTTCGAGAACAATACCAGAACTGAAATACAGGAAAATGTTTGACTGGGCAAAGTTTCTTCTTCTATAAGTATACTTATGGAATCACGGGTGAACATACACTCAAACACGCTTTAAGACGGTACAGAAAGTAAGATTTTACAGTGTCATCGTTGATTGTAACTCGATGCATTGCATTCATGCACGGATGCGCGTATGTGTCTACATTTAATACCCTTTACACAGTTAAGTATATAAACATATTCTGATTAGCCGTATGCATAATTTTTCAAATGCCGACAATATAATTACGAAATTTAATTCTAAATAGCTCAACAAATGACGCTTACAATCTAAAAAACGCAATGATGAAGTTTATGACTCTAATTGTATTATAGGAGTATTGAGTACCAAAACTCAATATAAAAGACTGATCTCTTTTATACTATTTTTCCAACGATCTTAACTGTCATAAGGTCATTTTATTCATAGTACAAATGATAATTTGAAAGCGTGAATAACTGTGCTTATCGAAGTCCGTTTTGCAATCAAGACTGCGCAATGAAGTTTCTTCACCCTCATCACAGAACTCTTAAGCGCGACAAATGTGATATTGAAATTAAGTAGGTTTGGCAAAATACACTTCTTGTGGCTAGAACTGAGTGATTAACCAATTAAGTTGCCTTTCAGGATTAATATAAAAGTACAACCTAGCTGCGTGTGCCTGACTATGCTCAAGCTTCTTGTTGTTGTTGTTGTTGTTGTTGTTGTTGTTGTTGTTGTTGTTGTTGTTGTTGTTGTTTTACGAGAGGGACGTTTGGCCATATGAAGGGCCCAGGAACTTGTTGCACTGTATACTACGACATACTCTGCTTTCAATATAAGGTGAGTGTATGGGCTGAATTCAGAGGCAATATCTTCACTTCATAAACTCTATAGTAACTCGTTGGCCTCGTACATAGTATATAAACTGGCGCACATGGCATATTTTGAATTTGTGTCCCCATCCGGATATTTCAAATTAGGATGGTTGTTATTCTTTGTTTGAACACACACGTACAAAATACACAATAGCGTAAAACATTTGTGAACATTTTACATTTTTTTAAATAATTGCAACTGCTCTCAAGTTATAACTACAATGAAATAAGAAAAAAAAAGAAGATTTTTCTGACTTCATATCCGACAACAAAACTTTATAATAAACCAAACGCATTAGCGTTTGATTTAAATGTGATGAAAGTGATGAAAAGTGATGAAAACTACCGAAAAAAAAGTAAACTGCAACAATACGTGACAGGTAATAAATTAAAAGTAATAAATTATACAATTACACGAGATAAACTTCCCTTAAGTAATATAAAAGTGTCTTTTATAAAAAAAAGTATTTTCTCCATTTCTTCCGCGTGCAGAGTCTATTCCCGTAATTAAATACAAAGGGTTTTTCAACTTTCTTGTCGTAGTAGTCGCTAAGTAGAATGCTCAATGCCCATTGTCATCAGCGTCCGTATTACACCATACACCAAAGTGAACTACCCCTATTCCAGCAATACGGTCAATGATGGCAAGGCTAATCTGAAGAAGAAGCATTATTATTTGTAATCAGTGATTTCGACAACACGGTCTTATAACTTCTTCCGCAAGATCCATTGGAACTCATCGCAGACTGAAGACGGAAATGAAATGTCCGCAGTCTCAGAGATCCTCACTAGCAGCTCCCACCGGATGCTCGAGAAACCAACTCACGCGGTAATTTCGCGGATGTGAAACGTAGGGAGCATACGCACGATGAGCATCTACGGCGCTCGCTTTCCGCTGACGGTGGACGGGTTGGATCTAAACACTTCTACGCGGGCGGGGGCATTTTGTACATTTTTTTATTTATATCAAGCATATCCACATCATAAACTGCTTAACTGCGACGGTGCACAAAATAAGGGACCGATATCTAGAATGGTTATTATTTTGAAAGAACTGTTTTAAAGTGAGAGGAACTTTATTTCGCCAGTTTTTCGCCGTTTTATATCGCGAGTAAATAAAACGTGTTTTTCTACATATACTGATTGTTTCGAAAATTTTTACTAATACAACTGTACAATTTTCTAAACATTTATCTTCACTTCAGTAAAAAGTATGATTTTTTAGATGGATTACTTTTCCTCTGCAACGACGATTTGTAATAAAGGCCCTATAAAATAAATAATAGATCATTCAACGTTTCTGGAGAAACAGTACGAATTTCAACTCGATAACAATATTGGAATTATTACATTTTTAAAATTCAGTTCTTCATACTCTATTTTATTTGCTAATATTAGTATCGAATGAAAATGATACACAAACAGAAACGTAAATACATACTAACGCGAACGAGAATATTTTAAAATTCTGTAAATTTTTTAGAGAGACATGCTTTCTTTCGCTCTCTCGGAGTCACCGTTGTGGGAATTTGAAGTGCGGTAAGATGATCAACAGGGATGCATTCAAAGAAATGAATTCCTCGGAAAACACTATAAACCAAAGAAAAATCAGACATGGGGAAGGGAAATTGGATGAAATAATTTATTATCTGGTTATGAATCTCTGGTAATGTGGAAAACTGGCCATTTAACAAACACGTCAACGCGCGGCAAAAGCAAATAAGAATGAAAAAGGTTCGACGAAGATGTCATTTGACAGTGAACTTCATTACCCAGTTTCTTTGGCTAGAAATAGTCAATATAAAACTCCTACAACAGTAGCAATATATTATTTAATTATCTGAACAATATTTCAGTTTTATGGAAGCCAGACACGAGAAAAATATAATACACAATAGCTTGCACATGTACAGGGCCCCCCAGATAAAACAACACGTCCGGGTATCATTTGTACAGTCGCGTGGGGGCGCTTACTTTAAATAAATTCACAGCGTTCCCCCTCCCCCAACACAAACAATTAATTTCTCCATGTAACAGAAAACAAAACTTATAGCGCTTAATTTGAATTAGTAATATTAGAAGTAAATACATTTCTTACACATTTTGAATTAAAAAGACTTCCACGCCCCAAATAAGTCGGTGGCCAACTGCCCCTCCCCCTCCTGCTGGGCGACGCGGCACTTGAAATGTGGATTACAGTAATAAACGATTGGTATAAAGGAAAGAACGAGCATAAGAGAAATGTGCTGTTGTATCTCTCCTTTTCTTTAGATACTATAATTTTTAATATAATTTTAAATGACTAACGAGATACGCTAGACCACGCCTTTCACTTCGTAAATGTTAATAACACATATATAACAAGATCTAGTATCATATAGAGTAACAAGTCTATACACCAAAATATTAACCTTTACAAATAGCGGGCAGCTTGCTGTGACTGTTCTGGCTTATCTTCTTAGTGTCACCACGTTCTCACTATATATTATCCTTCCAATCTATTGTCGAAAACCTGTTCTTCCGTAATGTTATAATTTCTTCCGCCACAATACTTCTTGTTAACGCTGTACGTTGGGGAAAACGTAAGAAGGAGAGGAAGGTACTTCAAGGAAGTGAAGTGTTTGTTTCTTACACTTTAGAAACTCCAAAAGAAAGCAGTTGAGAGAGCGAGTATTTGTTACTGGCTACGCACCACTCAACGCATTTTACGACTAAAAATAACAGATGATGAAAGTTCTGAATGTGGTTTTGGAAAACACATTTGTTCGGAAAAATAAAGAACGGGATGTTGAAAACCCGAGTGAGGAAAAGTACTCATCACCAAACGTTGCAAATAGAGAATATGATAAACCAAGGTCGAAAAATGCACATCACTAAGAATTCTGCCTATACGTCGAAATAATGCAACACAATTCATTTGGATTCATCACAAAATTATGTGGATTAGCTAAATTCGCAATTTTAAAACTTGCCAAACATACCCACTTATTAGTAAAATACATTTTGAGCAAAAATAGGTAAGATATGTAAATATTATTCTGATATTATTATATTGCAATACAATAAATTTTGAGAGTTAAGGAACTCCACCTCCGTTGGATTATGGATTCTGAACTATGGAATATATTATATGCTATGGAATGTGGCTATATAACTACGGAATATATATAAATATTAAAAATATCCTTCCCCGGTCTTCGACAAAATTGATCCGATACTCTTGGCGAGAAGGTGCCTTTTCAGGATTGGGCAAGTCAAGGAATAATTTCCAAATGCAACGTCTAAAATTTCATGAACAATAAATACGCGGCCTAATCCCCATAATTTCGAATTTTTAATATGTCATGGTAAGGCGGCTCCACACACGCGGTGAATAGCGACCGGGAGCGGTAGCTCAGTGCATCAACTGATGTCACTGCAGCCTCTGACCGGGAGGTCCTACGTTCGAGTCCTCACGGCGGCAGGATTTTCGACACTAGCTTTTCAGCTAGGTCCAATTCAGTCGCTTTCTGGACGATAATTCTAGCGGCCGGCTACTCTGATCGGTAGTTTTCCGTGGTTTCTCCGATCAACATCAGGCGAATGCCGGAGCAGTACCTTGCCAAACGGGCCACGGACCGCGCGCGATCTTTCCTTCCTCTTCCTTGTCCTATCCTCTCCCCTTACACACACACACTCACATGCTCGACACTACCACTATTCCGGGAGACGGTCGGGAGCATAGAGCTTGTCCCAACTGGGGTGGTGCCCCGCTGGTGGGAGAGTCCTGGTTAGGGGGAAACCCCACTAGCCGTCGGTAGGTCGGTGCCGGATCTCGCCATCCAGCGGGGGAAGATCATTGCCATCTCCCGAGAAAAAACATGCACTACACTAACGGGACTAATGACCGAAGCAGTTGACACGCCGGAAACTCGAAAAAAATCAATCAATCAATCGGTGAATAGCGAGAGACTGCTCGCCAAACCCCGACTTCGAATGTTAGTTGCGTCTGGCGAATGTTAGTTGCGTTTGATGTGCCCACGAGACCAGGGGCCAGGACCAAACGTTCGAAGCGTGGCATATCCTTATCTCGCGATTCGGCAAACGGTCGCTCGCCACCCATCCAATACCGAATTTGCGAGGTCGCCTTTACGCAACGCAGCTTGTAAACAGTTGCACATCTTAGTGACGTGATCTCGCGGGGTTGAGTTTCTGCGCGCCTCCATTCGCTCTGCGACACGTGCCAACACTAAATGCGTGCAAGCACGTCAATCGGGACTTCGCCGTTGAACCGAGTCCTTGACGCCGATGCACTGTACGTCACCACGCATGGAGTGAGGAAGGGCGTTTGAACTGGAGGAATTCAATCGCTTTCCGAAAAATTACCACCACTAATGATAATCAGGGCGCAAATAAAAATGGACCTAACTCAAAAAATTAGAAGATATGCACGCAATTACAACCAATACACCAACTTTGTCACACTGCTTAGAAGTTGAGACAGTTTTTAATGGTTCACAACTATTATACGATACAACATACTTGCAGTGTAGAACTCGAATTAGCAAACCGAGAAAATCAATCAATCGAATTAGCAAGAAAAAGTTTACAATCTATTAAATAACCACACAATGATTTCATGAAAAAATTAGTTTTTTAAAAATATCCTGTGAAGGTTTGCTTTTAGACTGGCATACATATTATATATATATATATATATATATATATATATATATATGTATATAAAAATTATGTAGATATAAAACAACAACAAAATGACAAAATACGCATTAGATGATAAAAATAACCCACAATAAGGTCACCAAAAAGACACACGTTTGATAATTTGTATCACAACAAATACGTATTTTGGGAGAGAAGCCAAACCACAATCATTCATATTTTTCACATCGTTTTGTGAAAAACCAAAACCATTTTGTTAATTTCCCCTCGCCACATTCCAAGAAGCACCGTTAGTGTCTTTGGTCACAGGACCTAATGGCACTCGTCTGGCCAAGCGTTTTAACCGCCTGAGTTATGTAATGTAGGTCAATGGCAAGGGTGGATAACCAAGGCTACACCAAGGCAAGGCACGTGCGAGGCGTTTCTCCTCGTTAGCTCCGATTCACAACGTTTCAGTTTTTGCCGCGCCAGCCAACAACACTACTTTGCTTTAAAACTGTTCTGCCCCAGAGATTTAACTCCGAAACTGGATCCACATTCCATGCTAGGTCAGTACGCACCAAGAGCAATGTACTTGCCAAAGCAACAAAATGTAATCGAAGATGTTTGCAGTAAACATCGAAGATGATAAGTTAACTGAGCTTTTGTTTGCCACTAACTTTTTGTATATCGCTATCTAACGTTTTAACAATATACACTCGTACATGGAAAATTCCGTTTGATTTCACGCTGTGAAACATGTATTCAATACCAAACCATCTCTGAACGCTCCAAAATAATTACAAACAATCGCTCATTAACAAAACGCCCTGTAATTGATGAAGTATTGTATTTGAGATAATAGAAGATTGCGAAGTTTCGTGAACTGGGGAAAAATTAGCTCTGCTGAAGATCGTTAGAAAGCTTAGGTTATCATTTGCTTTGAACCCCAGACGATATAGAAAGCGTGCAGGGAATACTTAAAATTTCATAAATCTTTACTTCAGTTTCTCAAAAAAGAACCTAATATGCATTAACAACAATATTTGATATCATTCTAAGGTCTGAGAACATTCAATGACATAGAAAATTAAATAGACAAAACGAAAAAGTGCTTTCATGCATTTGGAATAAATCTGGAATTAAGAACTAAAACAGATTGCACATCGTTTCTCCAGGACTGGACAGAATCAGCGCCATGAAAAAAGTTGTTTCAAAAGAATACATCAAATGTCGTTTATGTCATGTTGTTTAGTGCAATTAGCTCTAAGCGTACAAAAAGTTTAAAGAAACAATTTGGAGCCGTTTTTGAGAAATCTTGTTTTTAATACTGCCCATAGTTTACTTACAATAGAGCGAAAACACTATTTTCAAACAAATGTGCAGTTAAGCAACTAATTAAGGAGAACAAAAATTAGGTATCTTCGAGACTGTAGTTGCAGAAGACGCGAAAAACATTGAACCCTCGCAATTTCCGAAGTTTTTGAGAATTCAACGAAAATACGACTTGCTTAATTTTTATACGCGTTTTTTATTCTATTCGACAAAAAAAAACCGAAAAATTTCGAGCCATTTTTTAGAAACTTTTGAAAATGTTATCCAAAGTTCATTTAAAGTACTTTACAAAATCAAAATATCCGTTTCAAATTCAAGAGGACGCGACATCAGCCAAAAGGATTGGGGAATATCAATTTCGGTAAAAATCCTGCCAACGGTTGTTAGCGCTAGCGTTGTTCACAGACAGACAGACAGACAGACACAGACAGACAGACACAGACAGAGCATAGACAGAGACAGACAGACACAGACAGACAAGAGCAGAGACAGACAGACACAGAGAGACAGCAGAGACAGAGAACAGACAGACAGACAGACAGACAGACACAGACAGACAGACAGACAGACACGACAGACAGACGACAGACAGACGGAGGACGCCCGTTGTTCACAGACAGACAGACAGACAGACAGACGCAGACAGACAGACAGACGCAGACAGACAGACAGACGCAGACAGACAGACGCAGACAGACAGACGCAGACAGACAGACGCAGACAGACAGACGCAGACAGACAGACGACACAGGCAGACAGACGGAGGGAGGGACGAACATAAGTTTTACCATAAATCGATTTCTGGGTATCAATGTCCCACAAGTTCTTACTACACATCGTGCTAGAGGAAATAATTTGCTACACACGGGAGCAAGGTTTATCAACTTTTTTGGTACCAGGATCCCACAATACCAATTTTCCTGTTGAAAAGTCGCCGTTTTGGACACTACATTCTCAATATCAGGTAAGTAGTGCGGGAGAAAGTAAAATGACTTCGGAAAGGGGATAAAATCTTAATCATCACTGATCAGTCTTGAATATGACATGAAACCTGAAAGGATCGCCACCTCCACAAACTAACCGGACTCCTTTCTCTCAGAAGGCCAAGTTTGTTGATTTTGAAGATTAATTTTTATTGAAAACTAGAGAAAATGTCTAAGGAGATCATTTTTTGAAGAAATGGAACTAAAAATTGGAACTAGAAATGGAACTATTCAGGAATAGTTAAAGTAACTCACCGTTGTCTGGTATTTATTATCACAATCATTACGTACAGAAAGGAGTGAATTGTAACTAAAATGTTTAGTGAAAGTACATTCATTCAAATTCCCATCACGCAGTCAGCACGCATTCAGTTCCATCACGCCGTACCTCCGTGCATCGCAATCCGCCAAACATCAATGCTGTGCGGACAGCCAAAACTCTTTTATTTCTTGCACCCCCCCCCGGAAAAATCTCAAGGTACCACATTTGTAAGTATTCTGAGGGCTTCAAAAATTGTACAGAACGTTAGGTGCTCAGCTCTCAGGTATTCAGAAGATTTTCTACGCGGACACATCTTTCCAGAACAATATTATGACTATCTTGGAATGAAAGTTTGAGAAAAAAGTGGCGTTAGTAACGCGGTAAATTAGAATGTCCCGACTAAGACGGAGCCCACTAGTGGCGTCTTTGTTCGGTTCTTTTCAGCAACTCTCCAACTTCCCAAGGCGATTGTTTCTTCGTGTCGCACAGTTCAAAACCACTGTTCCTACATCCGGGGTTGTGAAAACGGAAGAACGCTGAAGAAACCGGAAAGTCGGGGAGTGACGACCTTGGGACGTCTTAAGAAGACATGGGCACATCGATGCGAGGCAAGACGAGAAGCGGGAAGGGCGTGGTGGAGCGGGTCGGGGCGGGGCACGACGGAGCAGACAGAGAAGAGCGGGGAAGGGCGGGGCGGACTGTTTGATAGTGATTCCAGGCGCGTCCACTACTAGGGTCATTAGTCCCGTACATAAGTGCAAGACTTTTCTTGGGAGGTGGCGGTGTTCTTCTCGGCGCCGACCTAGCGTCAGCTAGCGGGGGTTTCCCCAACCAGGTATCTCCCACCAGCGGGCACCGCCCCAGAACAAGCTCTAAGCTCCCGACCGGTCTTCTGATGTGTGGTAGTGTAGTGCGTGTTAGAGTAAGGAGTGAGAATACAAGGAAGAGGAAGGACAGATCGCGCGCGGTCCGTGGCCCGTTTGGTAGGGTACTGCTCCGGCATTCGCCTGGTGTTGATCGGAGAAACCACGGAACACTTCCGATCAGAGCGGCCGGCCGCAAGAATTCTCCTCCATACAGCGAATGAATTCGACCTAGCTGAAAAGATGGTGTCGAAAATCCTTTCGCCGTCGGGTCTAGGACTTCACGGTCAGAGGTACTGCAGTGACCCTGACCGAGGATTCGGGGTTTTTTAAGACGTCCCAAGGGTTTCTATAGGCAACGGTTGATGCACTGAGCCACCGCTGCCGGTAGTTGATTCAAGGTTCGCCCCTTCATCCCCCCCCCAAAAAAACCTCCTCCTCCCCCAATTTAGAAACAGAATACGTATTTCTATGCATGGGAACTTGTAGCGTTGAATTTGGAACAGAAATAAATACATTTGAAATTTTGTTAAAGAAAAAAATTCGGGTCCCCAATTAAGTTGGGTCCTGGGACCCGAGTTGCCCTTCCGCACATGCATCGCAGCACGTTTTCACTAAGAATTAACTTCCTATTTCACTGAAATGAATACCAGTTTTTTTTCAACGTGCCCTTAAAAAAGCAGTTTATTACAAAACATCAATAAATTGCATTCCGAGATCAGAGTAATTGCAATGACATCAGTCGATGCCCTGAGCCATCTCTCCCGACGGGGCGGGGCGAAGCGGGAAAGAGCAGAGCGGTGAAGAGGGGGTGGGCGGGGAGGGGGGTGAGAGGGGTGAGAGGGGCGCGATGAGGCAAAGCCGCGAGTGACCCCGGCCGCCGCGCCGCATGTGCGCACTTCGCCTCGGCGCCCCAGGCGGAGCGGCGCGCGGCGACCGGCCGGCCAACGTGACGCGCACACGATCTCCGGCGCTCGGCCCGCCGCATTCAACAACGCAGCCAATCAGCACCCAAGGCCCGCGACACGCGCTCTGAGCCTCGGCCAGAGGGAAGTTTAAAAGTGGGTGACATTGTAAAAAATGAGTTTTGCTTTACGATATGACATTTATTTATATTATTTGTACAGTTATGTGGGTGGGGGTGCTAACCTAAATCTTAAACCTAAACTTATCCTAATCTTACAAACTGCTATTTACATTTTACGCTATTTATTTATACTATTATGTTCCGAGTGTATCGGTATTAGGGTATTGTACAATTTTTTGGATATTATATGAAATAAGGGTTTCTATCGGTATTCGCTGTTCTTGCCTTAATGCATCATTGTCGATCATATAATAGTTATTCACTGAAACACTTTCGCTCATGTCAACCCACTACGTTGTCATGGGTCGTGCTGATTTGATGCCTCAATGGATAGCCGCGAATCTGTCGAGTGCTTATCTCTACCCTTCACAGAGATATTTGGTCTTCAAGATAAACAGACAAACCAAAATAAAGAAACACGTCAAAGTGAAAACACATTCCACACTCATGGTTTTTTGGTGCATTTCAGACAGGTTCAGTCAGCTTGAGTAAATAAAATGCGGTTTCGCATAAAAAGCGCCACGGGCTATTAATTGAAAAGGAGTTCAGTATCAACAAATAAGAACTTTCATAACATGAACAGATTGTTTCTAATTATCATGTTCAAAAACTATTCACTGATTTGAGACTTCCAATTTCAAACCTTCGATTGGATTGCATTGGGACAATTAAAAAAACAATATGCCTTCGTGAAGAGCGAAATAGTAGTTTCACTTTACAGATTATGCTTACATACTACATCAAAGGAAATATTTAGTTTACAGAGGTCGAAACGATTGGGAGGTCAGAGAATTCAAGGTCCTTGTAACAGTGAAACTGAAAAGCAACAATGAATTACCTTTATCGAAAATATATTTTCTCATCAAATTTACCAATGGAAATATTGATTACATTTATCCTACGGTAAAAAAGATTACTCAATCTTATACACTCATCTCTATATTTTATAAGGTATTTTCTTATTATTATATATTTCGTAGATTATAAAGTATTTTATAATAATAATAATAATAATAATAATAATAATAATAACAACAACAACCTCTTAAAATAATTTAAAATTAAATTGTGATAAAATTCCTCATTGTGTTCTGCCACCAGGTTGTATAAACGTACCTGCAGAAAAAATAAGTATCTATCTATTCTTAAAATTCATTTTATAGCACATTTAGGTAATAATGTAACAGTTAATCGAATATTCAATAATAGTGAAGCAAGTTTATTCAAATAACTTTCATTTTTGACAGTTACAACATTATTCATCCCAAGGAACTGATTTGCTTTTGGTACACGAACAATCCCCGGTTGGAGTAGAATTGCTGATTAAACATAAAGAAATAAGTGAAATGTGGTACTTATTTACGCCTATAGAATTTAAATGTAAGAGGTTCTTGTAAGAGGTTCACGTTCGCCCTATACGATCGTAAAAACTATGTGTGAAACTGACAGAACGGGAAAGTAGGCACCTCCAACTTCCTTCCAAGAAACAACTGAATTGGGCTTCGGCGCGTGCTTGATTTCCTCGTCATCTGTGCAATTAACTGTGTGTGTGTGTGTGTGTATGTGTGTGTGTATGTGTGTGTGTGTATGATATATATATATATATATATATATATATATATATATATATATATACACGTATACATATGCAGGGCTTGATTTCTGGCGGAACACGACGAAACGGTGTTAAAAATCTCGATTAATGCTAGGTTTACAAACTTCAACTGCATCAATCATTTGCTCTATACCAGCGTAATGACACAAATAATTATAATGAGAATGCATGCATGCTCGAAGGGAACACGCCTTTCATTGTTTTCGTGAGACTGTGGTCAAGGAGCAATGAACAAAGTGTTCGGCCATAAATTGTCATAACAATGAAATAAATATCATCAACTGAACGTATCCTGTTCAACTTCCGGCTACGTTTTACCTAATACATATTTGTCCTTGAGAATCAAAAACATAACATGTAAAATTTAAAGACCAGAAGCTAATGGGGCGAAAACGAACACACACACAGTAATAATAATAATAATAATAATAATAATAATAATAATAATAATAATAATAATAAGAAGAAGAAGAAGAAGAAGACGAAAAAATACCGCAGACGGAATATATACTAGAAACATACTGAGCTGGAGTATGGCTTGTTACCGACTGTGCCAGCAGAGAACTTCCGAAGGTCTACTTGAGTGACTGGCCGTGAGAATGAAATTTTTTTTCGTTTGCCTCCTAAATGCCTTTGCGCCCTGTAGATACGCATACATGAACTTAACATGAAGGACACCACAATCGCCACGCTTCTTCTAATTTTGCACGTCTCAATCAAGAATTCTCCCTTGTATGTCATTCATTTTTTACGAATTCTATCTGACGGATAATAATAATAATAATAATAATAATAATAATAATAATAATAATAATAATATCGAAAGCCGTTCCCTAATGGACCAACCCCTGCCCCGAAAACGAGCTGCACCAACCCCGCGCGCTTATGCCCCTGCACCTCCTCGCCTCGTTAACCTTTCGCAGCGACGCGTTTTGCATATAGGCGCCGGGAGCACGCCCTTCTCACGGCGCGTTGCGTTGATACGCGCCGGGCGTTACGCAAGGCCACGCGGGGCTGGTGTGGCGTGGCGCGCCGCCGCCGCCGCCGCCGGAGAGGAGGCGAGGGGGCGGGGCGGAGAGGCGCGCGAGAGTTCGGGTGGGCGGGCGGCGCCGCAGCCTTGAATTGGCGGAGCGCGCGGTCGCGGGTGCAGGTGCAGGGGCGGGCGCCCAGGCGAAGAACCGGCTCCGCGGCGGCGGACGCGGCGCCGCCGGAGGGCATGCGGTGGCGGTGCAGCGCCCGTAAGCGCAAGTTTACCGAGCTCCACTACCTACACTTGGGTTTTTTCTAACGTGGCGTCTGAGGGTAGTATCTCCGAGATGGAATGCGGCACGACTTTTTGAGTCATTCTCAGTCCTGTCGCAAGACGTCGCATGATCGCGACCGCATGAAGCAATGCTGCAGATCAAGCGACTCTAGCGGCAGGGCTGAGAATCACTCAAAAAGTCGTGCCTAATTCTATCTTGGAAATACTACACTCAGTTAAAAAATACTAAGTATAGGGAGAGGATTTTCGTGTCCTAAAATTTTTTGAAAATCTTTAAAAATATGCATTTACGTCCCAAAACTTCTGAAACATGCACTTAAATTTGCAATTAAAATTTACAATATTCCATTTCCTGCATAAAACTTTATTGATAAAATTCAGGAGAAGCTTGCTTGGAATGATAAGTTATATTTTTGTGTAAACATTAGCTTACTTCGCGGGAGAAATAATTGAATGAAATGTGTACCATAGAGAAGTACATTGTAGGTCTTGTTTCATTTTTCTGTCTGGTTTAAAAAATATATAAAGATATACACGTTTGCACAACTGTTTTTATCATCTACAGAAAAGAAAAAGAAAGCAAACTGTGATAAGCTCTTTCTAATCAATGTACACTCATAAATAAACAGAATGAAAACATGAAACGTTTTACAGATAAGTCTATATTTTAACGAAACATGCAAAATATGCTCCTACAATTACATGTATAGGCCCCAACACGAAAAATCGGCCAAATAGGCATTACTATATTCATTTACATAGCACCCAATTCTAACCACATGTCAAGAAATTTCACTCAGCTACACCCTGAAGCAACGGGCAACAATATGAAAAATCGTAGAAACCCGCTCCCCATCCACTACAGTGAAATTTGATAAGTTTTTCGGCGTAACATTTGGAAAACCGAGGAAGATTCCCAGCCATAGTTACATTACAAATTAGTTCACTTTTTTCTTGCAATTGCTAAACACTATCACGAACAGATTCCAGATTATTAAGCGGTCTCTTTAGGGGGGAGAGGCTAGCCCTTCAGCCATGTGTCGGCTCTGCATTTTGTGGTCGGGAAATCCATGTTACAAGGCCGTCTCCAGCACGAAAAAGTGGACAGCTGAGAAATCTTTTGATTTTACTGATAAATTAGTGCGGAGGCTGGGGTCCATGAAATTGACCTGCCGATTACCCGAAGAGCGAATGTCCGAGAAGACAAATTATTGAAATGTCTTACCAATACGTATGTACCAACGATAAAATACGACGAAAAAGCGGCGAGGGGCGGAACGTGGTCTAAAAATAATTAATACCGTGAGATTTAACAACAGTTGAAATGTAATTTAATCTCAACTGAAATATTTTTTTACTGAATACTTCATTAAATCAACTTGATAAACGACACAGCAAAGGCATTGCCCATCAATTTAGCTCTATTACAATAACTCTTTTACAAGGAAGTGAACATAACTCCACTGAATTCTCAGTACACAGTTACAAAACAACTTCAATTTTCTTCTCGTTATACTGAAGTCCAGATGCTCAACTGTTTGCCTGCTAGCCACAACTTATGGAATATTTCGGATGTCGTTCTGCAGAGAAACAAGATTTGTCAATAACAATCCAAACTGCCTCTCTTTCTTGCATTTCCAATCAATCTCGCAGAAAAAAAGTATCATACATCAGAAACTAGCAAAATAATTTTAATTAATATGCTGCACATAATACAAGTTGTATTGTGTCTTATAATATAATACGATACCAGAAAAAAATGCTGTAGAGTCAGATCTCTTTCCTGAGATCGAAGTAAATACGTTTAAAATTGTATCAATTGAGGACCCTTCGAAAATACATCCTTTTTTAGCGAAGAACACTCATGTCTGACAAAACAGTCGGTGAGGATACATACAAAGATCCTTCACACTTTTTCTCATTTTAACTGTTAACGGAAACAGAAGTGACATAAAGTATTGCTCGCGCAAGTTCTCCTGATACAAGAGCACCCTAGGCCTCACCCAGAAGGCCACCTTGAATAGCACGGCCCGTTGAGATACTTATGTTCGACTCGGAACGACACGAACCAATTTACAGTGCTGACAACAACCATCTTGTACTTTGAAACAATCGTAGCCTTTCTCGTGGCAGGCTTTGGAGTGTTAAGTTCATGCTCACAGTTGGTACGCCCTTTTAAGTCGTGACGCAGCTAAAGCTCTCCTCTCTTCACCCCCCTCTATGAGATATCAAGAAAACTTGCGCATATAGTACGTAATGCTGTATTCCCTCACAGAATTTCTAGGTACCTCAAAAAAACCCTTGTTAGTTCCGTTCCTTCCTACAGGCGATTCGAAAAAAAATGGAATTGTATTACCTTTTCCGACACTTTCCCCATCTTTTTATATTAAACGAACAGAAAATATAAAATTCCGGAACATTAATAAAGTCTGCGTTCTATTTGTGTGTTCAGCTGGACTATGGTACGTATTCATATATTGCTACTGGTTAATTGATTGAAGTCTTTACGTACATTCATCAGGCCCAGTAAAGAAATATTCTCAACTATAATAGGTACAGTGTATTAATTTTCATAGGTATCCAAGAAATTCTGTATCATTGCCTAAGGCCAGGAGAGACATCTCTAAAAACACTGTCTTCCAATTTAACCATTTTACTACAAAACGCTACTCATTGGATCAGGAACCAGCTAAATGCACAAACCAGGGCACACAGGTGCTACTATTCTTCGTATCAGATAAGAATTGAGAATGCCACGCCCACCACTAGAAGCAACCTCCTGCGCCGCGCGTGATATAAGAGAAGAGCACAGCTAATATTAGAGTTTGGAGACGTGACAACAGGTGCCAAGTGTCTACTCGCTTGGTGCAATATGAAGTTCTGCATCGCCACAGAAGTTCAAATCAGAAGCCAGGTTTTTTATGCATGCCCTTGGGGCAATAGGCGGAGATTAAAGGGGGGGTTCTTGTTGTCCCCCGATTGACCAAGACGTTTTTACTTCCTTCCGAAATAAGTACGGATTTAGTCTAACGCTGTGGCGCTTCCGTGGCCTACATCTTCAATATTTTAAAAGGTGTAAAGTGAATCAAAGTGGTCACTAATAACCACGTAGTTGATGCAACCAAAAAAATAAATATATTTTATTTGAAAATCTTGAAATATTTTATGTCTGTGACACTATGAGAAGCATTTTTGCAGCTAAAATTTATTAAAAAAAAGTAGATATAGTATACACTAAAAGTGTATTGAAATTTGAAACATTTGGTACTAGCTTAAGAAGTATTGCCCCTGGTCATAGCGCATGTATGAATCCACACTTGCAGCGAATACAAGCGCGTGTGACATTTTCCATCGTATCACGGTTTGAATCATCTGAGCAAACTAATGAAAGACAAATTCAGACTAAATCCTAAAACACGGAACGTACCAAGACGCGAATTAACGAGAGATACCCAGGATCGTCCCCTTAGGAGAGTTTGCTATTCCCTGCTGGGAAATTATTAATTTGTCCTTGCCAACAACATAGCAATTCCTTTTATATATATCGCGGCTCATTTATGATTTCCCAACTGCAATGTTTTCAAATCACGAACACTGGCAAAGGAAACTTTCCAAAGGGCACTCTCATGACCTGCGAGTGCCCAGACGGACTTCGTTTCATTCGTCATCAAATCGTCCCCTCCTCCGGAGAAAACTGTCAATTCGGAGTCTGAAGTGCACACAAGTCTTCTTCAAGACTGTGCGCTAGGGGAGTGGCTCTTCCTCAATAAACACAAACGGGATCAGTGGCCAAGGCAGACGCGGCCAAGAATCCCGTGTTTTCAAACTATAATTAGCGCGTCGGGCAGCGCAGAAGCGTGTCGTCCCCCCACGCAACTCCTCAGTAGGTTGCACGCCCAGATCGCTCGGTGCTTTAATGTGGCACCGAGCACAAACAATTTCAAAAGAAATTGGCAAAGGTGTTAGTGGATCAGGAGTTCATTTTGATATGGATGAATCAATTTGCTTAAGGTTTAAAATTATAAATTGATTGAATTGACAGGTTCGATTTTAAGAAAAAAACTTATAAAACAAAGTTTTTTACAAGGGTTTTCCAGCAGCTGAATTGGCATTATAAAATTCGTTTATAAATACGACCATTTTCACGTTTT
Organism: Teleogryllus oceanicus; assembly: GCA_964035755.1. Taxonomy (NCBI): domain Eukaryota; kingdom Metazoa; phylum Arthropoda; class Insecta; order Orthoptera; family Gryllidae; genus Teleogryllus; species Teleogryllus oceanicus. The sequence continues at coordinate 16,522,162 of CAXIVR010000011.1, read as the reverse complement.
GTATTACAAAGCGTATGCCATTTATTTTTCTTTGACAACACATTTCAATCTTCTGCGAACACTTTACTGCACGAATCCTTTTGAAAATGTGCTACATACCCGTAAATTTTTAGGTACACTCTATTTTAAGATCCCAAGTCAATATTATATTTCTAGACTAGCATAGAGTTTCGTAGTTTCAACGAAAACGAAGTAGAGAGCCGTTCTCTGTATGATATATTATCACTTTTCAGTAAATTATTCAAATTATATTTCAAATTCACATTGAGTAAAATCTATCGGCAAATGTCAAACTGGTACATAATTTCCAATATGACGAATCCTTCTGCTTCTTCTATTGACGCGACTGCGCTAGAACATTTCACTAGAGGAACGCTGTTATTGGAGATCACATGACGAAGCTCAAAAGAAATTGTCAATGTCTGCACATCAATTTAACAGTATAAATTTGTGGAACCCCCACAAAAAACATGAAATATGAATGAAACAACGTTCAAGCACCAAGTAGAAAATTCACTTCTACTGACTTAATTGGCACGCATACAAATTATTGCTTGCGTCGAAATCCTCAAAGATTTCTCTTATCAAGGTCAAATTGACAACCTTTTACCAGATTACTAGTACAAATATCGGTACTTCAATACAAGAAAAAGAAAAAAAGAACAATTAAGATACACAAAAAACCCGAGCCGTGGATCACGCGATGAAGCGCCACTGTTTCACATGTTGATTCTCGAGCGTTTTTAGAGGAACGAAAGCGACATGTGACTTTACTTCATACACAATTCTCACAGTGCATGGAAGAGGGAGTCTGAGAACGAAATTGCATAGACCTTCCGTCTGGACCGTCAATCAGCTACCAAGGTTGAATGTTTGAGTTGCAGGAGAATATTTTTTTTTAGGTATGGAGAGCCATAATAATAATAATAATAATAATAATAATAATAATAATAATAATATAAAGAGAATAGGTAATAAAACGTTCATGTGTAGAGCGAACAGCTTCAGTGAACTAAGCGGAAAAGATAAGAACTCCGTCTTACACAATTTACCTCTTTTTAACTTCAGGCAAAGGTTTACAGACGCACAAATACAAATACCGTAATGCCGAGACCTGCTTCCAGGAGCGAGCGTAACAGAAGTGTAACGCTTGTGACGTGAACCGAAAAAGGGAATTTAAACGATTTAAAATAATCATTTTTTTGTGGGGGGGGGGATTTTAAAACAAATGATAAATAAATGTACTATGTAGAATACGTATTTGGGAAAATGGATTCAAAACTAAATTTATCAGGCGACATGCCTGTTTGTAACTGTGCACACGAGCAAATCTCAAGCTTAAAGCGCACCATATGCCTTCCGCGGGCGCTGCCCAGAACACGTTCCGTGGGATACAAAACCGAGCAAGTTCGCAGGCCGCCGAGCATTGCCTCCGAAGGGCATTGGCCACAATACGGGCGCTCCGCCATGTTCTGCCTCACTCGAATAAATTCGATACAACCGAGTAGGTAAACCCACGGCCCGGCCCCAAAACTGACCAAAATACCCAATTGCAATGCCCCCCAAAACTGTTGGAATGTATACCAACGAATTGACTTCATGCCACCATGAGTTGAAACGAACATATCAACAACTAATGCTGATTTGCGACAGCGAAGAAGGTCATCGAGAAGCTGACGTATCTTAATTTCTTTCTTATATACAATTTCATCAGTTTGGTATTTCGGGAAAACCGGCAACAGCATGGCTATGCAATGGCGCGAACTTTCCTCATTTCTTCGATCGAAGTCTGCAATTCGCAGACACACTTCGTGGAAAGCATTAAATCTGCATCACTTACTATATTTTTTACAAAAAAACAAATACTTTCTAAACAAAAATGCCTGGTTACTGCTCTCCAAAATGTATTACTCGTGGATAACTGAAAAATTTAAATAAAAAAATGATGTAAGTGCCATTTTCTTACTTTTGAGGAAAATGAGTTTATATGTGCGTTAAACCTATTGGCACACACCACCTTCATTTATCCCGTAATACTAACAAGAAATGCATCTGAACTTTGGTTCTTATGTATATTATAGGGCTTGATTCATTCATTATTCTGGTAAAAGCGAAAATATAACAGAAACGGCACTTACATCCGTTTTTACTTCAAGTTTTCACTATTTTACTGTGTCTTTCAATTAGGTTTCTTATAAATGCTGGCCAAACCAATGAACACATATCTGAGGAGACAATTTATGTTTTATTCGTTTTTTCTAGATTAAAGATTGTACATTCTCTTCTCATTTAGCTGGCAGAGCTTCTGGAAACGGCTGACCTACATTACATAAGTTAAAAATACTTCTGAACTTAAGATTGCTTCAGATACATTCATCTCATCATTATTTCTCAGACTACTTATTTTTTACTTTCTCTCTCAGTTACACCCACAATAAACTGCCATTGTATGTGAAATTGGCCGTGAAACATTATACCGCTCCGAGTGCTAACACATTAGACAAAACAAGCAAGAAACGAGGATTATATATTAAACTGCTTATGCTAATTTCTAAGTAAATTCATAAATCTTATTTATCGCTGTGTAATTCGGATGCTGTATTATCGAACGAATCACTGGGTTATCTACCTTCAAAAATGTTACTATAAAATACCCTAAAAATTATACCATGCATCAATTTTCAGTAAAGGTTGTAAACGAAATGTTGTACGAAATTAGTGAAATGTTTCCGATACTACGGAATCGAGAAAATTCTGAGGAAATTATTTTCTGGGACCTTGTTAGCAAAACTAAGTGGCTGCTAAAATTTACACAGACATCGGACACTAGTTTCAGACTTTGCTTCGACAAAAACAAATTCAATGACACATTTCTAATAACGTACGGTCCACTTGGCATTTTTGAGTCTGGGATCCCTTATAACTGATTGAAGTATTTGACAAAAATAAAAATTGTAAGGAAGATAATCAATCTTTAGTAAGGGCACAGACTCAAAAGCATCAAAAGAATCGAATTTAAATTATTTTTCAATTGGATTACGCTAAACAAGAACTAAAACCGCACATGTGGAGCGATTTCCTTCAAGTGAACGGTTCGAGTAAAATTATGTAATTGTCAGCGGATATGGAAGGGGATAACGTTTCCACTCACCATTTACAACTACTACGCTGCGAAAGCCGGTCAACATTAATGTACAAACCTAATAGAGCACGCTACTCACAAGCAAGTTCATCTCACGCAACATCCTTTAAGACTGTTAACATCATTAACATCACTCACGACGTTTGAATTGACGCTCAGGTGATTAACTACAAGATCCGAGGCGAGCGCATTGTTTGCTCTCTACTTTGAAGTGACAACACTGGTTAAAGTCTTCCGATTTGCTGTTGCTTAGGTTACAGCACTGGCGTGACCACGAACTGATCTTTTCTCATTTTAAAACGTACTAATTATTACGTGCCGTGAAACAGACCACTACACGTTTCCACAGTATTTGATGAACGAAAACTCTTCATGCCCTTCCAACTTCCTCCGATCGCAAGACGTTTATCCTGTCGCAATTCAACCCTGATGGGGGTGGGGGGCATTCACGTGAACAAACGAACTACGCGGCGTCCACAACTGCACGTTCAAGTGTCGTCAGCCGCGCCGCACGTGCAAGCAGGCGAGTATTATCGTCAGCCCTTAGTACGAAGCGCGGGGGGAAAGCGGAACTGGCGACATCAGCACCACTCGATGGCAATCGCCGTGGCGGAGGGAGGGGGAGGGGAAGGTCGGCGTTGGAAGGGGCCCGGTGTTATCGGCGAAGCGGTGGGCCCCCTCGCGGGTCAAGCGGCCGCTATCGCGCCTGGGCTGGAGATTCCACGCGGGATTGGGGGAAGGGGAAGGGAGGATCGCGAACACGCGGCTGCGTGACGCAAGAGGGGACGGAGGCGCGCGTCACCGCGGGCGTTTCCCAACAATGCCGCGCGCAATCAAACTGGCCCTCTCCTCGCGTCAGGCCCGGATTTAAATATTGGCGCAGTGGGTCGGTGCTCGCGGGCGCCAGAGGCATGTCGTTTGCAATCCAATTTGTCAACAATGCATGAAAGGGTCATACATCTGCACGATAGTGTTGCCTGCACCCAATATTACAATGGCATCCACTTCAAAAAACAAAACAAAAAACAACCCAACGAATCTTCTCTCTTTACGGATTCAATGGAACCGCTGAGATATTGGGGAACAAAAGGCGGGAACACTTTGCGGTACATTGCTTAGTTTGGATATGATTGCTTTGGATTTTGAACGCGCAAACGTTTGGTAACAGTACATTAGCATAAATAATACGTACGTAGACGTTATATTGTATACAAACTATACAATATTATTTTTTAAATAATTACGTACTTGAATCGTACGTAACTATTTAAATACATTTTGGCAAATAAAAAAAAAAAAGATAACAAACGTTCTTCTCTAGACCTTGGGGAGGGGGTGCATGGCCCCCACCCCAGCCCACGGTCCGCCACTGTGGTGCCGGGTCGTTCACAGGTTGGCATTTGTGAATCCACTTCGTCGGGTTTGGGATTCGTCTAGTTCTTGTGGGTTCGATAAGGGCACGGTGTAAGAAATAACACTGTGGATAAGGGATACCCGTCTTTCATTCCTGCAGTACACATTCAATGTCGCAGGCAAGAAGGACCTGAGGAGTCCTTTTCAAATCTCAAATTCGTCACACGCAGTCTCACTGGTCTTCCAACTCGAGTAGTTGGGATTAGGGCTGATCTGCTCACAGTTTACACTGCAATACAGGCCTAACGGCGACTACTCAAATAAAACATTCAATAAATACAAGAAAACTACAAACTTATCATTTTATAACTTAAAATTAATGGAATTGTTTTAGTGGGCTAAGGCACAGCTCTTGACAATGTCACCTCTCTGCTCAATCAATTTAGGAAATCATCCGAAAATTAGAAAATAACCTAATATTTTATGATTAAGTGTACTACTTACTTAAACTTAAAATGAACTACTTACTGAAACTGAAATTTATGTGCATACATTTCAGTTTCAGTCGAAATGTCAGTCAAATTTCAGTTGAAACGTGCGTAGATAATCTTCCCCCCATACATCATATACAGTTTTTATTGTTTTTTGACCAAATAAATCAAATCAAATTAAAAATACAATCTCTGGAAATCAATGAACACGTTCAAAAGTTTTAATTAAATTGCACATATGGCTTGATTCAACAAATACCTAAAAATACCTCTCACAAAATATCAACCTTCTACAGCAGAAATATTTTCAAAAACAGCTTGAAATATATTTATTAATTTCTTTTATAAACAACATTATCATCACCAGCATATTAATTTCTAGTGTCTCAAAGATCCTTTATGATGAAAGGGGTTTGAAGTATATTAAGATATAGTGCAAGTTTTCTACAATATTGTACAACATTGTTGATTTTCAGTTCATAATTAGAAGTAGCATTCAGGGCCAGACTTAGGTATTGCGGGCCCTCAAGCACAAACCCAGTAAAACTCATAATTTTATCTAATACAATAAAATTTTCATGATGTGCTAATTAAGATATTTTCGTCTATGGGCGAAACTTTGGCTCCGGAGGCTAATATCACTTCAATTTGAGCATCGAACATTTGGAGTTGTGCATAAACAATTTACACAATCAGTTGCAAATGATGAAATAACTTTTAGTTAATATTACACTAAAATTATTTTACAGACGCAAAAATATGTTATTTATATTTTTCTAAAATGCAGGGCCCCTCCTGGATGGGGGCATCCAAGCAACTGCGTGTTTTGCTAGTACGCAAATCTGGTCCTGGTAGCGATTGATGTTTCTGTTGGTTGACCAAAGTTGATATTTTTGGCATATGTTTTAAGAGTATAAAAAATATAAAATGTTTCTCATTTAATAAATAGACATCAGATATTAAACAAATTCCTGCATCTCTGTTTTGACATAGGCACTCAAAAATTAATTATGTATAATAATATAATGACACTATGATTATAAAAAACACATTAACCGAGTCTAAACATTCCTATGTTTTGAGAAAGGCTAAAAATGCCAGTTCGATGTAATTGAAACCTTTAGAAATGTATTCAAAAGTATTCTTCGGCAGAGAATTACGTAGAAGCCATTATCTATTTTTGAAAACAATCCCAGGTATTCCAGGCTCTTCACTGTATCAAAAGAAAAAGACCGTTAAAGCACACTGGTGTGCACATTATCAGCCACAAATGAAATCTAAAGATACTGGTAAGAATTAGAGTGAAAATGTCATAGCTGTTATAGCATTCACATTTCTGTGTTCTCCTATTTTTTCATTCTCATCGTTTTGATAAAATAGTTGGGTTGCTGGGAAAATAGTTAGAAGTAAAATAAAATGTATGTGAAAATAAATTTTCATGTCTGCATGATAAATTGCCTATTTAAGAAATTACTGTCTAATTTCACATTTTAAGGGCTTACTTTAGATGCCTGAAATAGGAATGGAGCTTTATTTTTAGGGCTTATTTTAGGATCCTAACTATCCGATGTCTAATAAAAAACAAACCACAATTACTATCCATGCATTGTACTTTTTTACCATCTCTGACTTTCTTTCTCAATGCATTTGGAAACAAAAATTTTCTAAAAAAGTAATAGTTTTATGTTGAAGTAGGTCTACTTGTGTAGAGAAAAACTTAATTGGTTCCTAAAATGATCAATTTTATTTTGTTCACGGTTTTGGGGTCTGTTTTTTCCAGTGTACCTACATGAATGAAGTTTCTTCAAAAAATTTAATTCAAGGTTTGATGACATTTCATCACAGAAAATCATTTGTATTTTCAAAAATAAATATTCTGGCATTCTGGACAGATATTAAATAAGTTGTAATGACAGTATTGCAGTCATTATTAGTTTTCATTTTTTCCAATTTAATTTTCCTCTAATATAAATAACAGACTTAATACATATCTAAAGGAATAAATATTTCCAAAAATAACTTTTCAACTTTATGAAAAAAAAAATAAAGATAATGATGGCAATAACAAAAAGGAATACGTAATTTTTAATTTTAAAAATGATGATTTAAAAAGAAGAATTATAAATTAAATAAACAATTATTGTAGGATGTCAAAAGTATCCATAATTTTACTTTAAGACAACACACCCAGGAAGTTCAAAAATATCCAAATAACACATTTTTTCAACACACACGAAAATCATCTACATGATCACATTTCCTGATTATGTAAAGCATGTGAAGTTGAAAATTTGACTTGCCATATTAAAGAAACTAACAGAGAATAACAAACTTAACTCATAAAAGATGCTGATGTAGGAAATGACCCATCAATAACAAACAATACTTTCTAATCCTTGTCAATATTTTCCAATTTTTGTCAATTCAAAGTTTAGTTCGACAGTACATACAATATTTTAGTTTTAAACTTACCGTAGTTGGAAGTATTGATGCGACCTACAGCAAATTTGCCTGCAGAGACCAAACCACACCTGACACTGCCCATAGTTCTTGTACACTTAAAGTCAAGTTAGAAGGGGTAGTTGTGTCCTGCAATAACATCACAGAATCAATGACTAATCATTTCTTCTTATCCACAACATTCTCCTCAAATCTATTCTATCACATCAAACAAATTCAGTAGATAAAATTAGTATCTCCAATGTATATATGAAGTGCAAAATTAAGTAATACATTAACTTAATAAACAACTTTCTAATATCTCGAAATTTAGATTCTCTACCTTAATCAACGTTAAGTCCGTATACATTCCGATTTACGAATAATATAAAATATGTAATCCTAACATTCCATACTGCACTTGACAATCCTGATTCTTATCACAAAATCCACTCATGTACACAACACGTCCTCGAACACACGCACTAAACTCAGACACGATACTGTATTCTCCGCCTCCTCCGGCTGTCAATAGAGAACTAAGAAAACAGTATGTTAAATTTACTTGGCTGAAAACAGACCTTGAGATGTTGAGTTTATCATGAGGTTATGACGTCATCTTTACATGAATATCTCAGTTTATTCATGGTAAGTGTTCTTCGCGACTCCCCATTTTCATTGTTTAGCGTGTCGGAAATATTTCCGAATTCTTTTGCGAATACGTTTACTGTAAGGTTAACTCATTACTTGAAATTTCACTAAAATTCGATCGCCCAAAATGTCCTGGAGGGGTTTGCACCCGTTTGCACCACAAAGTTCACCAAACACAGCACAGAGCGCAGCGCGCAACAACCACTCTATTCCTTGTTGGTCAGTGTCATCAATCTTTTATGTCCTTTCTACATAGTATGAAAGGGTGTGAGATTGATATATTTCATGCAAACCACACAAATATCATATTTGATTATTCTAGCGTAAATTAGAATCTGTACATAACCTAGAATTCTTCATTTTATTTTATAAGTTTACTGCCTCAAAACAGTGAATATTAGCGACACCTGTGGAGTGTTTTAGAAGATACATTTAGTTTACCTCTTCGTCACTAGAGTGGTCTCGCTAGTATGTTGAAATGTTTTGTTTCACGGCCAACAGATGGTGGAAGAGTTACTATGTGGGGTGCACAAAGTACAAACCGCGAAATTTAATTATATTAGTAAAGTAAATTTTTGTATGTGTGTTACATGGCAATGTAAACGAAATGTTTAAGCCAATAAAATTTACATTCATTCACTCATGCAGACACAAAACTGTTAATAGAACGTTCTATAATAATAATAATAATAATATAATAATAATAATAATAATAATAATAATAATAATAATAATAATTCTAAATTATTCTATAACAATAGAGACACAATATTGAACATAATTTGCATTTAATGCAATTTTTCATTACTATATCAAACTAATTTTACATTTTTTTCAAGAACATGTATGCATTATTAAAACCAAAGAAACGATGTCATTTTTATTGAATAACATTTTTGACAAATTTACTGCTCTCGGAGAAAATCAGATACCCCGTTACAACATATCAACAATGCACCGCTCCGCCACACCAACAACAATGCCCAGCAATCTCGCAGGGACCGCTCTTAAGGGAGCACTACCTTTGATCAGCACTTTCGCGCTCCCCCGAAAATTAACATTAGACTAATTTATTAATTAACTTAGACATCTCAGTCCCAATCATCACAACCCATAAAATACTTTGAACTTCATCTGGACACAAAACTAATCTGAAAAACCCTCATAGATATGAAAAATAAACAAGTAAGAAATAAATTATTCCAACTCCGGCCACTAATCAACAAACACAAATCCCTGTCAGCAATGATTGATTGATTGATTGATTGATTTTTTCGTATTGCCGGGCGCGTCAACTGCTTCGGTCATTAGTCCCGTTAGTGTAGTGCATGTTTTTCTCGGGAGATGGTGATCTTCCCCCGCTGGATGGCGAGATCCAGCGCCGACCTACCGTCGGCTAGTGGGGTTCCCCCTAACCAGGACTCTCCCACCAGCGGGGCACCGCCCCAGTCGGGACAAGCTCTGAGCTCCCGACCGCTCTCCCGGAATATGTGGTAGTGTAGTGCATGTTAGTGTGTGTGTGTGTAAGGGGAGAGGATAGGACAAGGAAGAGGAAGGACAGATCGCGCGCGGTCCGTGGCCCGCTTGGTAGGGTACTGCTCCGGCATTCGCCTGGTGTTGATCGAAGAAACCACGGAAAACTACCGATCAGAGCAGCCGGCCGCTAGAATTCTCCTCTAATATCTTTGGAGCAACACTGCGTTCGTTAGTCCTATTAATGCTTCTGAATATCTTTCAATCAAATTTGTTGGTACAGAACAATACTCCAAGGTACTTCCAGCGAAATTCGTATTGCCATTCGCATTAATAAACATTGTATTTTGTTAAATGAAAGCTCAATAACTCAGCTAATATTGAAAGCTAATAATGACGCTATTATGCAACGATGTTACTGACCCGTTTCCACAGGAACTCGTAAAGCATTTCCTATTTGTATCGCTGTAAAGTAAAAGGTAAAAATTCTCGCCGAAAGTAATTATATATTTTTCGTAATTTGTTTTCTAAAATTAAGTCCGCATTTTCCTACGCTAGGGGAGGCTTACGATAGTTGGCACCAATAGGTAGTTTATAATATTTTACACAATGCTGGATTAGTTTGGATGAGAAGGTATCAGTGGAAAGTACATTTATCTGCCTTCCTCATGACATTTTTACTCATATATTTAATTCATAAAAATTATAAATAATATAATAATATAATAAATAATTTATATTACAAGAACTAGAACCTAAGCTTATTGAGATGATTAGCAAAATATTCTTAAATGTAGCCACTAATGAAGCTGATAGTAGTGATAGTATTACCTAGATGCATATGTAGCACTAATGTAGCGTTACAAATTGAAGGCTGCCATATTGTAGGCAAATAGTTCCCTCTCAGGCACTTACAGGCGTGTTGTGTCCGTACGTGACGAGAGTTGGGGGCATTTCCCATGTAAATTAGTACTTTGAAGTGCTTTCATCTTACTATGTAAAGATTAATATTTACGCATCAATAAAAACATATAATGAGAGCTTCATGGTTCTGTGACCTCAAGGTCAATATAAAGAGGCATTAGGGTTACAAGAAGCAACTTTCAATAACCCAAATGATACAACCAAAACATATTTCATTTAGTAACACGAGCATTATTCATCTAATTGAAACGTATACTTTAATTTGCTCCTAGCATACCTGCGCACGGAGTAAGAAAATATATTCGTTATATATATACCCAAAGTATTTTATTAATTTGGAAACGTGTTCATATTATTAAGAATCTGACTACATAATGTGTTAAAGGGAGTAATTTACTACAGTTTAGAACAGAATTTATCCACCTTTTCTGCGGGTCCCACAGTACTAGTTTTTCTATACAAAAATCACGTTTTTTTTTGTAGAATTACATAACTTTCTCTATACTACATATATTACTCAAAGATATACGAGGTAAATGTATGTATACGAGGAAGTAATTTATATTGCTCCGTATATTACTCCGTACGTACGTACACGAGAAAGTAAAAATTAGAAGACAGATTACATGTGTTTTGATCATTTCATAGCATTCTTGAGAATGAAGATATTTGTGTCCCAATCTTTATTTAAATCATTTTCACTTTAAGGAAGAATTTGAATCTCTCCTTCAGAAAAAGAAACTATGCATTAGCTACGGCGGGCAACAATACTATGCAAGAATGATGAAATTATCTTCGCTGAATTGGAAGTCAAACGATTCGAGCTATTTCCTATTCCGTTATTTTTAAAACACATTTACATTTTTCGTAATTTATATATCATAGTGTATCAGAACAATAACAATGTGATTTTCGAAGTTTTGAATCCGTAATATCTCACGAAAAGAACGTTAAGACGCAGTTTTAAATGACTGCTCCCACATTTGCCTACAATATGGCGGAGAGCGCAATGTTCAATTTGTTACGCTAGTGCTCGCCTCTCACCATGGGAGTAGTGGAACTTGTGTTGCTCATGCCTTTAGCAATAAGTCTATTTTTTATGTCGTCTGACAAAATGCTGTCGCCTATGTAGGTACATTGCGCGTTGCATAATTTCAAATTGCACAATCTTCAGGGTGAAACAAAATTTGGCGCAAGATTTATGATCGCATTTTTTTTCTCGGTTGCCCAAAATTGTTCTTGCAAAATTTTAGAGCAAACGCTCCAGTGGTTGAAATGTTTTTTGAATCACACACATATCCATCTACAATTTTCAATACAAGTTGAAATAACCGGGCATTGGCCGAGTATATGTTTATAACACTCATTTATGAGACAGCAAACGGAATGAATTTCATCTCCTGCAATACCGATTTAATCCTCATTTCGCAGACCTCGGCTTGCTCCTCGTTCATTGCCCCTACCTGCCTACAACCCGACTAACTTATACTCAAAAATATGTGCATTACTTTTAATGGAAAAGTACATGAAAGTAATTTTTATGTACGTAAATAAATGTAATGTACACATACAGTAACTTTAATGTACGTGTGCATTAAATGTAATATACACAAGTAAGTTAACAGTCGCACATTAAATTTATATTGATTTTGATTTGAGCATTAAATTTAATGTACATGTACATTAATGTCTCTTTAATGTACAAGGTAATTGAAATTTATGTACAATCGTACGTTAAATCTACTTAAATTTTAATGTAATTTCTGACAGTGTGCAGTGCTCATCCTCCGGCTGAGTTTAGTTCAGATCCAACATTGCCGCTCCCTCTGCAGCGACTAGGATTGCGAGGTATTTGCGGGTTCTTTGATCAGTAGTTTTCTGTGATTTCTCCCCACCGTACAAGTGCCGGAGCAGTACCCTAAAAAACGGGCTATGGACCGAACCCGACCATTCCTTCCTCTTCTTTGTCCTATCTGGAGAAGAATTCTAGCAGCGGGTGGTTTGATCAGTAGTTCTCTGTGATTTTCCCCACCATACAAATGCCGGAGCAGTACCCTTAAAAACGGGCTATGGACCGAACCCGACCATTCCTTCCTCTTCCTTGTCCTATCCTCATCCGTTACAAACACACACTCTCCTGCTCGACACTACCACACAGGAGCCTAGAGCTTGCTCCGACTGAGTCACACGAAGGTAATACCTAGTAGGAGAAATTCCCAGCAAGCCACGTGTAGGTCGATGCTGGATCTCATCATCCAGCGGAGAAAAAATCACTACCACCTCTAGGGATGAAACAATCCCCACACTAACAGGAAAAATGACTGGTTTTGACTGCTAATGACCCTAGCAGTTGACGTGCCTGGAAACAATCAATCAGTCCCCTCCAGTACCAGTCCAAACGTCCGCTGTATCATGCTCTGCCTCACTCGGCCACGATACAATGGTGCTCCTATCCGGATCGCTGTAACGCAATTCCTAAATACACATAAATTAATATTTGCGATGTCGAGACCCTCCCATAGTCTTTCTCGGTCGCTCAAAAGTACCGAGCAAAATTTGGTGGAATTCGCTCCAAAGATTCAGAATGATGTCGGAGCAAACACACGTTCACCGAGTTTATATATTATACTCGTAAGAAGATAACAGAAGTACCAACTTATTTTCAGCCCACAGGGTGATGCACAATTGTCATTACAAGGGCCGTAATAACCCTTCATTAAATAATTTACATTTCCTTACGTAATATATACATCCTTTGTATTATAGAACCAATACCGGTAGTGGCAAGCGTAGAGTGTCAGTTATTGGGAAAGAGCGGATAGGATTCCCCTCGCTACGTGACCTAAATTAACGTCACATGTTTTACATCGGAGCATTTGTGACGCCTGTTGCTGTGGAAATCATAGGTCGCGTTGATCAGCGGTTCCGTGATTTCCTTTTGGCAGCCAGGTGAATGCTGGAGAAGTACCTGGAATTCGATTCCCTGACAGCGCGCGATCCAGCCCCCATTTACCATTCTTAGGACGAGGCAATGACCCGAACTCATAGTCGATCCTCCCATAGCCTACCGAAAAGACACACTGTAACGTCGCAGACCAGCTCTCTCATCCCTTTACGAGAGACGGTCCCGCCTGACGACCATAACAGATTACCATGGAGCGTATCAACATATGAAAGTTGTTTTTAGAGAATCATCATCAGTTTCCCGCATACGACACGTGGATGATATATGATCTGTAGAAAACCTAAGCTATCCTTGTATATTATGTACAAAATGTACACATAACAGAATCCTGTCGTCTTTATTCGTCACGACGCTACAATACAAAATGGCCGACAAATATCGGAGATTAGGTTTGCGGTATACACGCTCTGAATTCAAAGAGACATTTTGTGGCTCGTCGTAGGGACAATCGGAATAAAAAAAATGATAAATACAATGTTTTTTAAATGACCAGGATGTAAGAGTACTACGCAAGCCAGTGATTTTATTGGTTTCTGCGTCCTCAGCAATTAAAAATTTATGCTAATGGTTAGTTTCAAAGCGCGAGATGAAGAAGCTAGGAAGTATTGTTTTTCCGACAGACTATCTGTTACTGTTTACAACATTGTGCAAACGAACGAAATGCAATTATTTATCGAAAAGAACAAATGAATGCAACCCGCTTGAAACTGAATCATCATTATAATTCAATGATTTCTTCCTTCCAATCTCTCAATCCATAAACTCAAAATAGAACAGCAGTAGCGGCAAATACGAACTTACGGCAGACTCTAACAATTATTGAACATCAAAGAATCATTTCCGTAACTTCGAAATCAGCCAAATGGATGCGCTTTGAACGTTAGGTAATTCGTAACCGTGTTCAAACTGTTGGGCTTCATTGAATTTTCATTTCCTCTGAGTCGATTTGCTCAAACATGGACACAAACGGATAACAAGTTGATTTCCATCAGCTACTTATTGACTACAACACACGATGTCAGCGATACTCATATGTGCGAATTGAACAGCACATGGGAAGAACCTACTTAACTAGATCGAATGCATCCCATTTGGAGACTTTCAGGTCACCAACAACTCCCTGCAGAGAAATATCACAAAAGCAGGTACACATAAAGCATGCACGTGCAATTTTGAATATTAGTTTAGCTTATGGTTATTGGATTACCTATAACAGCGGATCTCGAGCCCCTATACCGAAGCTACAATTCTGTTGGCATATAAACCAGTATCACAAATATTTTCGTTGTAAAGAAATGTATAATTGTATAAATGGGGAAAGTCACAATCAATTATATTCGATTTTATTCTATTTTCGGAGATCGACAAACGAAGTTGCAACGTAAAATTTCGTTTGGAAACTCGTCATGGTTACATATACTTCATTATTAATTCAAAACTTTACTTTTATATTAATTCAAAACAGAAGTGGATGTGAGATATCTTTTCTTCGTCAGAAATTCACCTTTTTATTTTATTTATTTATTTTTTAATTTTAACTCGCTCTGCAACTACATTACCAAGATATATATTTTTTTCTTTTTATAAGAAAAGAAAATACGATATATATATATATATATATATATATATATATATATATATATTCTAACACGCCCACCTACTACCTTCCACACGTGGTAAAGGCGTGATAGAATGAATGCTCGTGAAGCGAGCTTAAAATTCTCAGGAAGCAGGATCTTTTGGGTATGAGAAAGGTCTGAACCCTTGACACAATGAACCAGATAAAATACGAATAAAATGAACATATATTCAATGAAAAAATTTACAGTGCCGCAATTTCATAACAGGGTAATGCACTTTAAGTAGCTGGTTACTGAAAAAAATAAAACAAGACAAAACAAAAAAAATAGGCGTCACCTCAACTGCCTGAACACACTTTCACCAACTACAATTTACAATTTGCTCACTCCTTTCTGAGTTTTTCCACTACCAAAGTATTTTACTCTTTTAGCCTCTAGTTTTTCCGTGCACGGCTTTTAAAATGAATTTCACACTTGTTTCAAGGAATCCCGTTCACAGGTGCTAGCCTTGGGTTTCGCACTCACTATAACACTGAATAAAACGTAAATTTACAATCTGTTTTACATGAAAAGTAATTAGTAAATGTGATAAAACATTTGTAGTTGATAATGACAATTTATTGGTGAATGGTACATTTCATTATCTTCTTGAAATTTTTATATATATATATATATATATATATATATATATATATATATCGTGACGAACCCGAGCATCTATAATGGAGAATCTATCTATAGAGAGCTATGTGTTTGACACAACCGGCGTCACTTCATTTTCAATTCAACATTTGCTGGCCGCGTTCTCTGAGGTTGGGCCATCGGGCAATCCTCTCCGGCAGACAGGATGCAGACAGAAGGGCGATGACCCGGCCCTAAAATATTCGGCCGGCCGCTCCGCCGGCCCGTCCACTTAGAGGAGCGCGGGCGAAGGGAGGGGTGGGCGAAGGGGTGGCCGTGATTGGCGCCGCGCGTTTGTCAGGATGTGTTGGACAGCCCTGGCAACAGGGCATTCCTCAGTGAACTGCGTTCAGAACACTACGTTCTCAGTCACAATTTTACATCGTTTTAGAAATATAAATATAGTTCTGTTGATTTTCAGTATCTTAAATTAGAAGACACACGGTTGAATATTTAAAAACATTATCAGTAAATTGTATTCTGTACAAAATAACTAGTTTTGTGTTTCAAGCACAACGTTTCACGAACTAATTGTTCTCATTACGGGGTACATACGTTCTGTAAGTACGACAAAAATATATTTTTATAATAACAATAAAATCTATTAATGATAGAATTGTAAGTAACATATGCAAATACAAAATACAATTATGGAGTAAGACTCACCTTATCATGTGGAATGGATCATTAGCACGATAATATTACTACACACGAAAGGAAGTAGTAATGAACTGATTAACTATAGGCCCTTCAGTTTGGTATCAATCTTATACAAAGTTTTACAAATATACTCACCAGACGAATTACGAAAACGCTCGATGAAAGTCAATCACCAGATCAAACAGGCTTCAGATCAAAATTCAGTACGGTTGATCATCTTCAATCTCTCAACCAGAAAAAGGGGAAGAATGTGATATACCAATATTCACGGCATTCATAGATTACACAAAGGAATTCGATTCTGTAGAGCATGTGAGCGTGATTCGCGCATTAGAAGAGTTAGGGACAGATCACAAGTATACAAGAATTCTGCAAAAACTTTATGTAGATAGCTACTCGAAAGTTAAAACCGAAATGACCCAAAATTTAAATTACGTAGAGGTGTAAGACAAGGGGACCCAATTTCACCAAAATTATTTATCAGCGAGCAGGAATACATATTTAGAAAACTAAACTGGACAGACAAAAATTATGATTTAAATAAAAATGGCAAAAGGTTAACCAATTTACATTTCGCAGACGATATAGTACTATTCGCCAACACTGGAGCAGAAATTCAACAAATGATTAATGAAATATACCAAAAACGTATTGAAGTAGTACTAACGATACCCCCCCCCCAAAAAAAATTAATGTCAAATTGCGTAGAACATAAAATTACAATAGAAAGCAAGACCAATAGTTTCGTGAAATAATATACTTATCTTGGCCAAACTATAACCATGAATAAGAACAATAATAATGAAACAAAGAGAAGAATAGGACTAGCTTGGGGAAAAGTTTGGTCCTTGAAATTTATTTTTGAGGACCAAATTATAAACAGAAAGTTAAAATTTCGTCTCTTAGGGAGATGCGTATTTTCGATGTTATTATATGGAGGACAAACATGGAGTTTAACACAACAAGATATGAAATCCATAAAAGTATGCCAAAGAAACACGGATAAGCAAATACTACCCATCAGACAGAATGGTAAAGTAAAGAATGAAGAAATTGGTAAACAGAGCGGTTTAAAGGATTTAGTAGCACGGTCACAAAAACTAAAATGGAGATGGAGTTGTCACGTGTCACGATTAAAAGCTGACAGATGGACATATTTGTTAACAATCTGGCAGCCAAGACAGTGAAAAAGAAGCAGAAGACGTCCTAAACAAAGAAGTGCCGATGTCTTTAAGAATGAATATGCCAACATATGGTCAAGAATAGCAAGGAACAGGGAAACATGGAAGGCTCAAGAGAAACCAGTGACAAACAGCATTAGTGAAAGGAAGTGCTAAATATGAACAACTGAAAGTACAATAAGTTAAAGAGTAAATGTTAGTGAAAAAACTAAAAATCTTTTAAGGATTGGTTCAACGCAAGAGTTACGAAGTAGAACCACCCCGTGTTCTGACATAAGGCCCTTGCCCTTTCAGAGATTCAACGGGCTCAAATCATCATCATCATCATCATCATCATCATCATCATACGTAGTATAGAGGAAGTTATGTAATGCTGCGGAAAATGGATTTCCAGATTTCAACGGACATACACGTTTGGGGTGTCCCTTTACACTGAAAAAGTGTTGTTTTTTTTCTGTCCGTCCGTCCGTCTCTCCGTCTGGAGTATGTAAACAACACAAGCGCCTGAACTATTCCTACGATTTTTTCTAAACTGAATAAACACCTGTCGATCTGGCCTGAGTCGAAGCTCTGCGATTCTGAGAAAAATTCATTACTTTTTGGGAATTCTTTGCAAGAAGCCCCCCGGAAAATTTCAATTATTTTTCAAAAATAGCTCTAAATTTTTTTTTTACATTTCCTGTAAGAATAAAGTAAAATACACTTATAAAGGTGGCATAGGACTAATTTTCACTGTTAACTCTGAATTTTCGAAAATTGCAAGTTTGAATTTTTTCGGCGTCTTCCTCCAACTACAAAATTGAAGATAGAGATTTTTCCTTCAAATGAAATTTTTCTCCGTACTTAGTTGTTTCAATAATGTCGTGTACATTGTTTTGCAACCTTTAGTAGTTTTCGCGCAATATTGCATGAAATATGTGCAATTAAAAAAAAAATTACAAACACAAAATTTTCTCGAAAATGGTTCCAAATTTTTTCTTTAAACTTTTGGTTGGGATAGTGCTAAATGTACGCTACGAGATGACATAATCAGCATACTGTTCTCTTCTGTTGTTTTTTCTAATTCTACAAAAGTGTAATTTTTTGGCTAGTCTCTCATTTCGTAAATATTTACAGTAGCGGCGATTTGTTCACATTATTACATTAAGAATTACATGTGCTTTAAGTATCTTACAAAGTTTCTCAAAAACTCGAAAGTTTTCTGTGAAAACGGGCTGAAAATTCTCAACCACCATTTGCTCAAAACCCGGCTCCAATTTTTCTTTAAATTATTCGTACGGACAGTGCTCATTCCATTATTTAAGATGACATAAATTCAGTTTTTCTGTATTCTTGTGTTTTTTCAAAAAATATACAAATGTAATTTTTTTAATACCTCCCACGTCGTTAAAATGCACATTTCCAGCGATTATTCTTACATTATCACATTTGTGAGTGGAAGTGTTTTTAAATGACTTCAAATGACGTTTTTCTAAAATTCGCAAGATTCCTGTGAAACAGAACTTTAAATTCCGCAAATGGAGTACCGCTTACATGTCAATTTCATAAAAACGGTCTCAGATTTTTCAATTGCGATATAGGACGAGGTTTTACTCTTCTTAATATTCTAAAAGTAAAATTTCATATTAACTATTAAGAAACCGAAAAATTGAGAAAACTTCAATAATATATTAGAGGCGGCGATAAATGGCAGCTGGCAAGAGGATAGAGCAAGAACGTAAAGCTAGGGGGAACTTACCAAGGAAATTAGAAAAATATTATACGAGAAAGTCTGTGCACCACTAGTTGAATTTTACATCACTCGGGCGTCCAACGCTAAAATCAGTAGGGGAAGTCACAGAAGTGTTTTACTTTCATGTTCGCCGCTATTCCCAGAGGCGTGATGTCTGAGTTCTAGCGAAAGTTTCAACATTTTCTCAAAAACGGCTCTCATGTCTTTTGTTTAAATCCCTTGTTTGATTAACTCAACTTAAATATACTTTGATTAACCCAACACTAAAAATATGAATAGTTACAAATTTCATTCATTCTCCGCCTCTTTTGCCGCTTGGCATTGTAATATTTGTTTTTTTAAAAATACCAAATATTTAATTTTGAAATTATGCTGTGAATTAATAAAAGGAACCCTTCCATATTTAAAATTCAAATTCGCAGAACCTCGATATAATTTGTCAATCGCGGAATATTCATACTAATGTTGTGCTAGGACGGCCAAACAAACGTTTTCTAAAAAACAAAAACAAAATAAAAAAACAATAGAAAATAAAGAATATCCCATCCGGTGGCCGAGATCGCTAAGGCAGTAGTGTCGTAGGGACCTCGGACCGAAGAATTGCGGGTTTGAGTCCCGCCTCGGGCATGGTTGTATTTGTGTTCGCCCTTTCACCCCTTATGATCACCATATTGTTTCATCTTCACAGTTATCATAACGTTAACTCCAATAGTGATCGCTAATGACCTAGATGTTGCTGTGACCTTAAATTTAAAAAAAAACTCAAGACTTTCTCTGTAGTACATTTAATACGTAAACGAGTGTAAAATGCGTGATTTAAATACTCTAATTTCTCTATGTACACTGACGCTACTTAAAAATCTGCACTTCCATTTCATTGCCTATTAGCATTTTTACATATATTTTTTACTCTCGCTGTGAATTATTATTAGTATGTGGCTGCATCACAATTTCTAATGACGGGCATTATGATAGAGTTTAATTATCGTTCGTATCTTTGATTAATCTCAGCGAAGTTTGTAAACCAAGAAATCAGAAGTTAATTTATGCTAATTCTTGGAATTAATACTTTTCTCGATTACGTATTATATTTTCATCTGAATATCATAATATACTTACTGCGTTTAACGTTCAATTTATTTATTTTTTCTTTTTTAGTTCTCTAAATTATTTATCTTTTTGTAAGAAAACCAAATAAAAAAATTTAATCTAAAAATTGGTTTCTACTTTGACATATTGATTCAGTAGTGAGGTGTAGTTGACATTTACATAATTGGAATGATTGAAGGCGTTGTCATTGTCAACAATAGTATTTTATTTGTTGTCATTGTATAACAATACTATTGTTGACAATGACAACGCCTTCAATCATTCCAATTCTACTTTGACGTTAACTTGACTCGCCTAATTGCTGTTAGCAACAGGACAAAACTTTACAGGTACTTATAAAGTACATCTTCAACCATAAAGGGCAAACTATTTCGCGAACTTTGTTTTACAATATTTGTTGGTACAGATAAACAGTTTAATAAATTATTGTAAACTATCCACAGTTTCGTCGTACAAAATGTATGTCATTGGATACTTGTAAGCACACATATACCACTGTAACTTAAGACCTCTTTACTTCCATTTAAGAGAATTTTATCATCTCAAAATTATTTTTGCAGAATTTCTAACATTGTCTATTTTAAGGGTATATTTAATATACCCTTGAAATAGACATACATCTGCGAACTTAAATAGTTAATGATTTTAGTCACTTGACTCTTAAGGATTCACAGAGAAACCGAGAGACATACATGGAAACTTGTGCAGTTGCACGCAATAAGCCACCGCTCCATCCGAGAGCCTGCGAGGCGGGGAGCGTGGAGGGATGAGGGGGAGGGAGGGGGCGTGGCGGGGCAGTCGAAGCGGCGCGCGCCGTCGAGGCGGCGTTATTAAGTCATGAGGCTCTTAGCTCTTGCGCGGCTCCTTCGCCTCCGGATATAATAAATTCCGCCCGACGGTAAGCAAATCAACGGGATACGGGCGTGGCGCCCGCGCGGTTGTCTCTGTCTCGAGACAATTGGAATTTAATAAAATTAGGCCGCGCCTCCAGGAACTGCGCCACGCCCCCCTTCTCCGCTTGTAGCCCTCTCCGTCTCCGCCGACCCCGCAACCGCGCGGCCGTCCCGCTCCGCTCACCCATCTTGGGCCCCGCTCCGCCCCGCCATCTTGGGCCCCGCTCCGCCCACCCATCTTGTCGCACCCCCGTTGCGGTGTGTTGCCGTCTCCGCCACCCCTCCCTTCGGCCCCATCTCTTGTGCCTTATTGTCGCTGCCGCGGCCTCCATCTCATGTCGTCTCCTCCTTCTCGTGCTGCCTACGCTAGTAGGCACCTCACCGCTTGCCTCCCGCCCCCTTCACCTAGCTTCCGGGGTTCTTAGTGTTGGCATTAGTCCCGTAAGTGTAGTGCTGTTTTTCCCTTGTTTTTTTCCACCTAGCTTCCAGGTTGGTTGGTTGGTTCTTATGGTGTTGGTCATTAGTCCCGTAAGTGTAGTGCTGTTTTTCCTCGGTAGGTGGCGGTAATTTTCCCCCGCTGGATGGCGAGATCCGGCGCCGACCTACCGACGGCTAGCAGAGTTCACCGTTTGCCGGAGTCCTCCCACCAGCAGGGCAACGCTCCAGCCGGGACTAACTCTAAGCTATGGGCCGGTCTCCTGGCATGTGTTGTAGTGTAGTGCATGTTAGTGTGTGTAAGTGTGCCGTTTGTTAAGGTACTGCTCCGACATTCCGCTAATGTTGATTGAAGAAACCACGGAAACCTACCGATCAGAGTAGCCGGCCTCTAGAGTTCTCTTCCCGACAGGGACTGAATTCGATCTAGCTTACAAGCTAGTGTCGAAAATCGTGCCACTGTCGGGACTGGAACCAAGGACCTCCCGGTTGTAGTGGGACTGTAGTGACATTATTTGATGCACGGAACCACCTCTCCCGGTATAGCTTCTGTCTCCACCTCCCTGTCGACTCCAACTTTTTCCGCGCCCTCCTCTCGATGCTACATCACGATTTCGTCGAACTAATAGTGTCCGCCCCCTGTAATTCCATGTCTTCCTCGCCGCCCCGCGTGGCACATTTTCCTCGCCGTTCCGTGGTCAATCTCTCGCCGACTCTCTCTTCTCGCCTCCCCACACCTATCCGTCTCCACCCTCTGCCGTATTATCCTCCTACTCCGTTTATTCACTCCTTACCCTTCCTGCCTCCATCGCCTCCTAATTGCCTTCGCTTGCATCCACCTCCACAGCCCCCTCCTATCCGTCTTCTCCCCTACGACCTCATCTCGTGCGCCTCATTGTCGCTGCTTCGGTCTCGAAGTCACGCACCGTGAGAGATGGCTCAGGGCAACAACTGATGTCAATGCAGTCAGTCCTTTTGACCGGGGCTCGAGTCGACGGTGGCAGGATTTTCGACACTAGCTTGTCAGCTATACCGGATTCAGTCGCTGTTTGGAGGAGAATTCTAGTGGCCCGCTGCTCTGATGTCAGTTTTCCGAGGTTTCTTCGGTCACCATCAGGCGAATACCGGAGCAGTACCCTACCAAACGGGTCACGGACCTCGCGCGATCTTTCCTACCTTTGCCTTGTCCTATACTCTCCTCTTACACACACTTACACTAACATGCAGTACACACACATGCAGGGAGACCGGTCGGGAGCTTAAGAGCTTGTCCCAAACACCGCCGAGAAAAAAATTCCCAAGAAGAAACATGCACTGCACTTACGGGACTAATGAGTCTAGTAGTGGACGGAACCACTACCAAACGACCGACCAACCTCACGTTTCCCGTGGGTCACATTTCATAATCACTCTGTTGTCTGACCGCGGTCCCTATCGCCTTTTCTTCCAGGCCACTTGATTCCGTTTTGCTCTGAATCGGGCTCCTTCCTGCCATCTCTTGCGCTCTCAGCGTCTTCTCATTGCCACCGGGAGCGGTAGCTCAGTGCATCAACTGATGTGACTAGCTTTTCAGCGATGTCGAATTCAGTCGCTGTCTGGAGGAGAATTCTAGCGGCCGGCTGTTCTGATCGGTAGTTTTCCGTGGTTTCTCCGATCAACACCAGGCGAATGCCGGAGCAGTACCCTACCAAACGGGCCACGGACCTCGCACGATCTGTCCTTCCTCTTCCTTGTCCTATCCTCTCTCCCTTATTCACACACACTAACATGCACTACACTACCACATATTCCAGTAGACCGGTCAGGAGCTTAGAGCTTGTCCCGGCTGGGGCGGTGCCCCGCTGGTGGGAGAGTCCTAGTTAGGGGGAAACCTCACTAGCCGACTCTAGGTCGGCGCCGGATCTCGCCATCCAGCGGGGGAAGACTACCGCCATCTCCCGAGAAAAAAACATGCACTACACTAACGGGAATAATGACCAAAGCCGTTGACGCGCCCGGAAACACGAAAAAAACAAACTAAACCAAACTTCTCATTGCCCTTCCACTGCCCTTCATGCCCGGCGCTCCCCTACAGCACCTCGTGGTCTCCATCTCCTGCGCTGCCTCCTCTTCGTCTCGACGCCCGGGCCTCCCCTGCCGCGCCGCGCCCCGCCGCCTACGCGAACATGAGCGAGCTGCAAATAAACCACGCCAATTTCACTGCGCAAACCGGGTCGCGTTCGAATTAGACGGCTAGAAACTCTGTTTGCGCGAGCGTGTCGTTTTGAATGTCAACATCAGCACCCACAGCCAGCGTTTCATATTTTGTGATCCTTGAACAACACACTTGGTAATGCGTTTATTGTTTTTATATTAAACATTCTTATACTTTTTTTGTGAACGTTCAGAAAAAATGTGTAGTAATCTTTGTTCTTAGGGTCTGGCAAAGGTAAGAATGGTATTGGGATTGAAAGATATTTTATTGCTAAAATAATTGAGCTGAATTTTATTTCATATTTCCAAGATATTTGATTTCATGATTCCATTGAATTTGTATTTTCCACATTCACCTACATCTTATTCATTGTTTTCTGCTTTTTGTTGACTTCGTGGTGCTCTTTTTGATGAAAAAAACGGGAAAATCTTTGTACAGCGTTTTTGCTGTACTCGTACATTTATTCGGTCCATGCTGCGGGAAAAATACTCTACTATCGACATATTAAAATAAATTACATATGCCCTCAAGTACTCATAGCCCATAGGGATATATGCAATATTATTTTCAGATGAAGTTATTTCATGAAAATTTGCTATTATCCTCGTTGAGAGAGACAATACTGTATTAAAAGAGTTGTCGTTTATGCAATTTCCCCAATATTACACAAACTCATTTCGCTCTTAATAGAAACAAATGCAACTTTTTGAAAACAAAAGCTGAAAAGTACGTAAATGTGCATTATTAATACTATTGAATTACGTGGAGCTCTCAATGGATTTTCTTTTCAGGTTCATCTTTGTTACAGTTTTGTGACAGAAAATAAAAAAATACTATGCTTTAATTATTTTACCAAATGAGCTATTTGTAATACTTGTTTTTTTTATTAAACATCGTCAGTAAAACCAAACAATGCAACTCCTCTGTACGAATACCTCCACTATAGAGATCTACTTTACTAAGTTTCAGACTTTAATAATAATAACAATAATAATAATTATTATTATTTTTATGATGGATTAATATTCATTACTTAATTCATATATTACTTACAATCATTATCATTAAGAGTAATCCTCCATTATTTTTTTATACAGTCCATAAGTCGTCAAGAGGGCCGCCAGGTAGCATCTCCGCATACGCACCTCTCTTTCACGCGTTCCTGTGTCACTATACAGCGACGAGAATTGGGAAGGAATTAGGATAAAGGTGGGATTTAGGACATTTCACAGGTGTTGGTCTAGCTCTTGTGAAGTAGCCAAACTCGTTTTGTTCGAACAAATTTCACATGCGATTGTCCGGGAATCGAACCCGGACCATCTTGGTGAAAGGCGAGCGACTTCGCTCTGAACCACGAGACAGCTAGTTTAAATTGTATCGTGTAAATATAAATTTTCGACTGAACGAAATGAACTCGAAACTATAGGGGAAGAGATAGGAATAAGAAAGAGGTTAGAAATATGTAATAGCAAGATTTTCGCCTCTGTATAGTGTTGACATTTGTCGAATGATTGGAGAGCTGCGTAGTCTAGCATCAGCGTTGCATTTTCTCAACGGCCGGTAACTTCAGTCTTCGAAGTTTCCCGAGGTGAACATTTACAGTTAGTCAAATATTGCAGATTCATTGTGGATTTGAAATAAACTGCAATGTTCGGTACGATATATTGGCAAAATATGCGATGACATGGTAGTTGTCATATCAAACAGTTGACAGGCAGCATTATGAGACCGTCTTATATTATACCAGACCAGTTGTAATGCTGTAAATGTTCTAAAGATTGTATGGGTGAACTGTGGATTCAGTGTATCTTGCGCAGAATGTGGCCCACAGTGATTATGCGGGTCCAAAGAGAGCAGTATACATTGGTGATCATTGTAAACATATGATTTTAGTTATTGTACAGTGTATACGTCAATAAAGTCGTATTGTAACTTTTCATAAGAACTCCAGTTTTTTGCTCTATAACACGGTTCTGTCTCATATTACTATCCGAGTTTATAATTCACTGGTAGAGACACTATTTAGAAATACGAAATATTACATAAAACCTACTAGTTCTACAAGGTTTAGGTTAATGCAGCACATTTTATATGAAACATAGTAAGAAACTGCAATTCACTTTTTATTTACGGTTATTCTGGCATTTTGTAAGTACCCAAACAAAAAGGGCATCTCATTATCTTACCTCTTCCCCAATGCATTGCCTCTCACTCGCCATAGAACCTTTCCATCATCAGTCTGAGCTATGTTTACCTCATATTAGAGAGCTTTTGCATGGCATAGCGTTCAGCAAACATTCTGTCGGTTACGAATAGGAAGATGTCAGCTCTCAAAACTGTTGCCATGTTTACAGAAAATACAACGAAACACCAACGAACAGGTAGCGCAGAGGAAGATGAAACAATAAGGTGTTTATAGAATTGTTTGCTAATATGATACCAACATATAATTTAAACAGAAATTACTTAAAGAATAAGTGATACCAGATTTTGTGAGTAACACATTTTTTTAAGGCCGCTTTTCAACAACGTGGTCATATAGCGACCACTGTGATTTTTAAACTGAAGGCCGAATTGTACGGATAACACATAAAGACAATACAAACACACAGAAACATCCATGCTCGAGGCGAACACAAAATTTGACCATTACACTAGGGAGCATTTTTTTTCATACCCCCAGGTTGAAAGTAGGTGATTTTACAGGAAACGATGGCGTGCTGTTTTCGAAAATCATTATAAGACGTTTCTATCACGCAAGCTTCGCAAGATGCAAACATATTTAGTATTTGAAGTAAAAAAAATTCTATACTATGTAGTTTTCTTGAGTTTCGGTCAGTAAAAAACATCATTCCACTTGCCAACGTTTCGACCTTTAATAAACTTTCATCAGGGCTACAGCAAATGTATTTTTCTTATTCACATGTACTCTAAATTTATTACTCAACTAATAGTAGCCTATAACTGAATTTGAATAAATATGTATGCATATTTTGTATAATTAAATTATGACAACTAAATTAAGATTGAAATATATCGGCGCCGAACTTCACCATTCAGCGAGAGAAGGTCACCATCTCCCGCGATAGAACATGCTTTACACTTACGGGACTAATGACCTTACCAGGTGACGCACCCGGAATGAATCAATGGCAAGTTTGGATTTTCAGGCGCACATGCAATCCGCAAAACGCTACAATTTCGCCGCGCGAAAACAATGCGGCCAAGAGCTTTAAAACAAGTTGTTTTTGTTGTTTTTTTGTGTGTTCCGGGCACAAGTTCGTTGTGTTATTACCGAAGTGAACATGAGGACACTCAACAAGATGACCGTAATATTATCTCTTTGGACGTTCTGTTACATTTTTTGTGGTTCCGTCACTTCGAAGCCCGGATTGGAAGAAATAATGAAAGTTGGATTCCAGTGAGAATATTCCAGCGTGAAGCAATATTTGGGACAACCATAGAGATAAAATTTGAGAGACATTTTGAGGAAATATTTAAGGGCACATTTGGGGCACATTTGGAGTATTGTCTGGGATTGTTCATGGAGGTATGTGGTTATCATGCGAGGGAACATGCAATAGTCATGCGAGGAACTGATGGAGAACTTGCGATAGGAATACAAGGTGTACATTCGGAGAACTATGAGTTGAAACTGTAGGTGGGAATGTAGAGAAACATGTTTGGGTGAGGTGGAGTGATGAACCGAGTGAAGACTTTGCTTTTGGGATTCTGGCTACTCCACGTGTTAGCCGATTTTTCCCCTTAATTTAGAAACTGGTTTTCTTAACTTTTTCGTTGTCAGGGCCCGGCAATTAATTTTTTTGTGAAGAAAATCCGTCTTTTTTTTTTGCGCAGCATTACATAACTTTCTCTATACTACGTAATATTACTCCGTATATACGTACGTATACAAGAAAGTAACTAGAGGTGCTGCAGAATGGCACAGACTTTCTCGTAGTAAAGTTTTCTAATTTCCTTGATGTGGACTTGTACTGTCTTCTCCTTCCTTCTTGCCTGCTTGCATCTATTGAGGCCAAAATATTTTTTTTTTTAAATTTTCGCAACGTTTCGGTTTCCAAATAATAGAACCTAAATTATATTTTAAGAATATTAAAGAAGACTATAACGTCGTTCTAAATAGCAATTTCATTGAAAAATGTGAAGCCGTTTTTAAGAAAATGGCGATTAAGCATTACTGTAAATGCGAAATTTAAAGCTCTTTTTCACAGGAAACTATTGAGTTTTCGAAAAAATTCATGTGATGTCATTTGATGTACTTCTACAACCAAGTGTAATAATGTATACAAATTGATGGAAATATGTATATTAATTGCGTGAGAGATATTTAAAAAATTACATTACATACATTACATTACAATTACATTTGTGTAATTTTTAAAAAACAAAAGAATACGCCAAAATAACTTGACGACATATTAGACAGTGTCATTGGACTTTTTCAAGTTTTGAATATGGGTGAAATTACAATTTCTGTCACACTATAAACAATTATATATTTCAATATGATTTTATTATTACCACTGATGCGAGAAAGTATATACTGTTGTAGGACTTCTAGTTGTGGTTGAAGAGATGTTCACTGATGGGTTGAGGTAGAAAGCAGATTCAAGATTTCTTCAATTAGCATGACTTTTTCCAGAACTGAAATTGTTATATTTGATCCTTATTATAGTGCAGGAATATCACGTTTCTATCCTTTTAATTTCTGCATTGACTTTCATATGAAACGTGTGGCAGGATGAATTTGCTCTAAAAGGTTGGTTGTCAGTGAATCCGTTGTCTAATTTGGTGTTGAAGGATCTATTTAGTTTATTCAGTTTTTGTTTGAAAATCAGTTTTGTTTGTTTTCCGGTCTTCCAGTAATTTGCTAAAATCGTTTTATATTGTGTTTACTTTTAATTTGATTATTTTAAGGAAAGTTGGCTGAATGCTTGGATTAAATAATTTATTATAAGGAATGTGTGATTTCTGTAATGACAATTGGAGCGAAAAAGCTATCCTCTTCCTTTTCTACATCGTCAGCAGAAACTATGTGAGGATGAAATGGATATTCATTTTCTGTATATTGTCGAAATTTGTATCAATGTGTTTTCTCTATGTTTCGTGTATGGAATAAATTAATGAAAGGTTGAAGTGAAATAATGATTAGACAGTAGTCTGAATCAAGTTCTCAAGGCATATTTTGAAATATTGATAATTGTAGTTGTTGCGACTGTGTGACAAAGTTGAAGAGCGCGCCTAAAGCGGCGCGAGGCGGCGGGTGGCGGCTGGGCATCAGACCGGCAAAGACGCCCGGCCAATCAGAAATTACCAGCTAGCCGGCGAGCCGGTGGCCGTGAAGCGAGGCTACGGCGCCGGCTGCTTGATAAGGGAGCGCCGCCAGAGACGGAGCAGACTGAGCGGGAGATGTAGATTGGAGAAACAGTGGTTTTGGTAGTGTGCATTAGGCAAAATGATGTTCTGACCGCTATTGTGAATATTACCGTTTCTATGTAAATATTTCCGTTACTGTGTAAATAAACTTGTTGTTTGGAAAGTGAGTGGTTTTTCTGAACATAACAGTAGTGATTATGAAATATAGAATGTTCGATATGAGTTAAAAGAGTAGCGTGAGGGTTGTAGAAAGTCAAGTGAGAACAGATTATCATTAGAAACCAAACTGAATAACTGTTGTGGGGTGAAACCTTCTGAGGTGTACACTAATGAGATCACCAACAAATATTACGTTTGAGAAATGTACGACTATTTCTCAATATGATGTTTTGAAAATATTTTTTATGTTTACATGAATCTATATTATTATTTTTTGGGATTATTTTTGTATTGCTTTCATGTTTAAACTGGAAATTATTTTTAATGTTCATAATTGAAAAGACAATTACTTGGGAAAAGGGACTATTTCTCTATCCTCAAACATGCCACGAACTTTCTTTTTCAACTTTATAATGTAAAATGCCTGTTATCGTTATTATTTCATGCAGTCGGAAATGTTATAATTAAATAAAACAAAGGTTTGTTCTGACGAGTCATTAAGTTTTTTCAATTAATCTTGATAAACTTTTGGCGTATCAAAAAGCGAGTTATGTTATATATTTCTATTATACTAAAAACGACATTTTGGACTATTCGGCATCAAATGGTCTTCAATTTTTAAAACTTAATATTGATTATTTGTAAACTGCTTTCTAACTTTTATCAATGAAATCGCAATCACGGTGTTGAAATCATCATTTCTGAAGTCACAAAATTCTAGAAACATTCTTTCTCGAACATTGTTCTTGACCTACTTTACTAAACAAGGAGTGATAAGTCTAGGCATTTCAATTAACGCCTTGTTCAAAAGCACCCACTTCAGCTTTTACCTCGTTAGCTTTTGGTTCGTATTCCTTTCTCTGAACACTTCAGCCACTTGAATGGTCGGAGAGCGTCTGACAAAAGAAGAGAAACCACGAACCCCATTCATCATTTCATGCTCCTTCATATATCAAGAGACCCGAGAAGAATGTGCATACGTTCACCTCGGATGTATATCAATAAAGAATGGTGGCATCTAACCCATTACTTTCTCCAGTGCGTACACACAATGTATGTTATATGTTGGACGTTGCATGTCCCACCGTCTGCACTCGTCTGCAGGATTTGGAAAAATTGTTATTGTTGGTCAGTTTTCATCAGTTCTGTCATTGGCTGTGACAATACAAAAAGAGAGGAGAGAGAGCAGGTGTCGAAGGAGACGCCGCGCCGTCGGCAACGCAGAGGACCAATCGCGCACGCGTCTGCCGGCCGCAAGCGCGGGTGGCGACAGCCGAAATGAAGATGACGACGACGCTGCCGCCACCGCCACCGCCACCGACCACCGCCACCGCCACCGCCACCGCCACCGCCACCGCCACCGCCACCGCCACGCCACCGCCAGCCGCCACCGCCCCGCCCCGCCCCGACGCCACCGCCACCGCACCCACCGCCACCGCCACCGCCACCGCCACCGCCACCGCCACCGCCACGCCACCGCCACCGCCACCGCCACCGCCACCGCACGCCACCGCCACCGCCACCGCCACCGCCACCGCCACCGCCACCGCCACCGCCACCGCCACCGCCACCGCCACCGCCACGCCACCGCCACCCCGCCACCGCCACCGCCACGCCACCGCCACCGCCACCGCCACCGCCACCGCCACCGCCACCGCCACCGCCCGCACCGCCACCGCCACCGCCACCGCCACCGCCACCGCCACCGCCACCGCCACCGCCACCGCCACCGCACCGCCACCGCCACCGCCACCGCCACCGCCACCGCCACCGCCACCGCCACCGCCACCACCACCGCCACCGCCACCGCCATCACCGCCACCGCCAGCCACCGCCACCGCCACCGCCACCGCCACCGCCACCGCCACCGCCACCGCCACCCCACGCCACCGCCACCGCCACCGCCACCGCCACCGCCACCGCCACCGCCACCGCCACCGCCAGCCGCCACCGCCACCGCCACCGCCACCGCCACCGACCGCCACCGCCACCGCCACCGCCGCCACCGCCACCGCCACCGCCACCGCCACCGCCACCGCCACCGCCACCGCTACCGCTACCGCTACCGCCATCGTCACCGTCACCGCCACCGCAACCGTCTCCACCTCCACCACCACCATCGCCACCACTGCCGCCACCGCCACCGCCACCACCGCCGTCACCGCTACCATCACCACTGCCGCCACCGCCACCGCCACCGCTACCATCACCACCGCCGCCACCGCCTCCGCCGAGGCGCAGTCGCGTCACGCGCGCCGCGTAAGTTCCGCGCCACCCATTGTTTGCGCGCCACTCGTTCACTAATTCATAAGCCGGCTGCTGGAGCGGGGACGGTTGGGGCGGTGGGGAGGACGGCGTTAACAATAGTGGAGACGGCGGTGTTGATCCGTGCGGGTCCAAAGTGGGTACCGCGAGAGGTGGCATCAACTGATGTCACTGCAGTGCCTCTGACCGGGAGATCCTGGGTTCAGGTCGAGACGGTGGCAGGATTTTCCACACTAGCTACGGACGACTATTAGGTTGAATTCAGGTG
The DNA here is from genome assembly GCA_964035755.1 of Teleogryllus oceanicus. Classification (NCBI taxonomy): domain Eukaryota; kingdom Metazoa; phylum Arthropoda; class Insecta; order Orthoptera; family Gryllidae; genus Teleogryllus; species Teleogryllus oceanicus. Next base: position 16,490,169 of record CAXIVR010000011.1, on the reverse strand, counting down.
CTGTTTGGAGAAGAATTCTAGCGGCCGGCTGCACTGATCGACAGTTTTCTGTGGTTTCTCCGATCCACAATGCCGCAGCAATACCCTAACAAATGAGCCACGGACCGCGCACGATCTTTCCTTCCTCTTCCTCGTCCTATCCTCACCCCTTACACACACATGCACTACACTATCACACTTGTCGGATGAATCTCAGCAGCTTAGAGCTTGCCCCGGCTGGGGTGTTGCCCCGCTCGTGGGAGATATCTGGTTGGGGAAAATCCCGCTAGCAGACTCTTGGTCGGCGTCGGATCACACCACCCAGCGAGGAAAAGTCTTCGCCATCTCCACGAGGAAAACATGCACTACACTTACGGGACTAATGACGCTAGTTGCACCCGGAAACACTAATAATCAATCACTCGATCCAAAGGGGGTCACGATAGCGGTGGCGGTGGTGGTGGCGGTGGAGCTGGCCGTGGCTGGTGTTGGCGGTGGTGGCGCCGGCGGTGGCGGTGGTGGGGGGGGCGGGGCGGTGGCGGTGGTGGTGGCGGTGCGGGGGGGGCGGGGGGGGGGGGGTGGGGGGGGGATTGCGGGAGGCGCGGTGCGGCGCAGGATTTGCGTACGTCGCGGGCGTCCTCCCCTCCCCGCCGCCGCCCCGCCACAATGGAATCCCTGCGCCCTCTCCGCGTCCGAGCCCTCAACCACGAAATGCGCTTGCGCCGCCCTCCCCCACCCCCGCCCCCGCGAGAGCGGCAGCGGAGCGGAAGTGAAGAATTCGCCAGCATCTCGCTCTTGGCCAGCGGAGGAGAAATTGCCAGTCATTTGCGATTCTTGCGAATGAACTCTCTAATATAGGTCCGTTCTGATGATACCTACCCTTCTTGGAAGAGTTGTCTATCAGCAAAGAGTAAATTCGTTTGTAAACAGTTTATAGTGTTTAAAGTTCACGTTTTTGCAGCTTAGAAACAAATTGCCGGTTATGAAATTTGATTAAAAAATGAAAATTAATTGCTGTCATTAACAAAAACATTTGCTTTTATTGGTCTTAAAATACTCGTGTGTAATTATTTAGCCACTGAATCTAAGAAATATTGGTTTTGAATAATTTTAAACGCAAGTGAGAATTTTCTAATCAAAGCAGAGGTTTCCTGGTAACATGCTGAATACGTAGAAATGATAAATCAACGTTCTCAAAGTGAATGCAAAACTTCGAATAAAACTCTGTAATAGAAACTGAAAAGTACGAGAAATTATTGTAGGAAATTGAGACTGAAATTTCATCGAAAAAGTCTGTAAATAAAAATACAAACGGGATACGAAAATATGTAGGAGAAGACTCAACATTTATAATCACAGAGAAAGACTGGATGAATACCCAAGAATATTACATTCATTGAATAAAATTATATTGAATTTTTATTATAAAAATATTACATGATAATTAAAAAAATATATTTCGCCTTCAGCCAAACAACAACAACGAATTGTTGGAAGATCTTATAAGAGGAATAATAGAACTTATCGTGTGAAGTATAGGCATGGGTAATGTACAGCATTTCCTGAATGAAGTAAAGAAAATTCATATTTCATTCCAACTATACAAAATAATTTCCATTTCTATCCTTTTTTCTTCTTCAAACATATCTGTGAAAATAAAATGTGAGTGATGTTAGAATTTGTTTCCAGTAGTCATGCTAACATGATTAATAATTCATTCGAAATTCCAGTGGAAATCCAGTGGAATTCTTGTGGAAATCCAAGTGAATGAAATTATTAGTGTCTCTTACAATGTTTGCACAAAGATATTTCGGAAGTTGAAGACCAAATGTAAAGAATTTTGAAACAAGACGAGATGTTGATATGTGGTTTGTATTTGGAACCAATATCACTAAACAAAGCCATATTTCTTCCCAGCAGTTGTATCATCGTTATCGAAATAAAAAAATCGAAACCTTTTAAAGTTTTCACCAGAATTATATCCTTCACTGATTCTTGCCGCTGGAATATTTCTTTTACTTTTCTCGCTGTTTCTCAAAGTCAATTCCAATTGAAGCATGCTTGAGAATTGAAGATCCTTTGACATTTTACTCACTGAGACAAGATGAATGGCAAATGTTAACCAAGAGGAATATTCTATTTATAACGTAATCAATTTTATTTTAAAGCATGCTACATTAAAAGCAATGTTACACAGAAGTTAACACCCATTAACCCTCACGGTCCCGTGTCAGATTCAGAATGGTCCATCACAAATTTTTTTCGATGAAAGAGAATTACTATAGACACAGTAGATATATTTTACCAGTAGTTTCAACGATCATTCCGCATCAGTTCCTTTGGTACGTTGTTTCCCCTTTTCCTAAGTCAAGGGGGACTACTGTGTATAAAAGTACAAGAACGTTAATTTTCGTTTTCATTTATTTAGTTTGTTGGCTTAAATAAAAGTTGTGATTAAGGATGCTAGTAGAACAGAAGACATTCGCGTAAGTAGGCTGAGTCAAGAGTTGACACGACATACACGCGTGAGCCTTGGGTATGATAATGACGTTTCGCTTGATGAGGCCCAAATTGCCGGGGTCACAGGCACCGCCTTCAACTGAGTGGGGGGTTCCCCGAAGCTGACATTCCGACATCGGCACCGCTTCCACCGTCACCGCTGCTGCGACACCTACCGCCATCCCCTCGAAACCTCTTCTGCCACGCCGTCGCAACTACCATTTACCATCATAACACTACTTTCATCACCCTCACCACCACCAACTCACCATCGTACTCCCGCAAACTCCACCACCACCCCCAACCCTTCCACCATCGCTATCACCACCGCTGCCCCCACCACCATTGTTATTGCTTCCATATATCAACCATATTTCACTAACACCGCCTACATCACCACTTCTACCCCCTCGCCAATCATCACTACCAAACTCAATCGCCATCGCCACACTTTTGTAGTTGCGGTCGATTCTGGTACTGCAATAGCCACCAACATCGTATCTATCTCGACCATTACGTAGGTGCCTGCTTGAAAGGGAATAAAATACCCACAATAAGAATCAAAGTACTCGGTGCGGCTAACAGCCTGTGGCCTCATACATAATACAATGTCATCGTCACCGTCACCGTCACCGTCACCGCCGCCAGCATCACCACTGAACATCACTACCTCCACGCCCCCTCCGCCGACCACCACTACCATCCTAAATCGCCATCACCACACATTTGTAGTTACAGTTGATTCTGGAGCTGCAGTAGCCTCGGACACCGAATCTATCTCGACCACCCTTAGGAGAAGTAAAATACGCCTAATATGAATCGGCGCGGCTTGCACACCGTTTTCTCACACACGAATACAATGTAATCGTCCCCGTCCCCGCCTACACCACCACCCCTTCTTCCCCTTCCGTCGATCACCACTACCGTTCTCAATTGCCTTCGTCATACCTTTGCCATCGCGGATGATTCTGGTAAGGCTATACAGCCATAGACTTCCTATCTATCTCAATCACCACCTGCGGCTCAATACGGCTTGCCGACCATGGTTCGTACACGAATACAATGTCGTCACCATCACCGCCTACATCATAACCTCTTCCCCCCTGCGACGATTACTTCTACCATCCTCAATTGCCTTCGTCACACCTTTGCCATCGCGGATGATTCTGGTACGGCTACACAGTCACCGACAACATATCCATCTCAACCACTACCTGCGGCTCAGTGCGGCTTGCCGCCTGTGGTTCATACACGAATTATGTATTGCAGCCACTCCGACATCAACGGAAAGCACCGTGGAAGACTACATGGGAAATCTTCCGCCAAACACCGCCGCTCCTGCAACCGGCCGCTGTTATCTATTTAGTAAAAATTGTATTTTCCTCTGTAGAAACCTCTAGTAGGAATACTAATGTGATCTCATGTTCTTTCCATTGAGGGAACCTATCAGATGTTTGATGTAAATATGTCAAGTGTAATCACATTATCCCCTAGATACCGGAGGAACCTTTCAGATATATGAAGTAAACATATCCAAATGTAAACCATTATCTCTAAAATGCCCTATACATGTGCAAGGTTCAGAAGAGAAATGAGCGCATAAGCTCACCAGACGTCTTTGTGTTAACATCTTACCGCTAAATCGGACCTGTACAGAGCTTTGAGTCAAAATTAAAACATACTTATACTTATTTGTGTTATACTTCTTCGTGTGTTTGATTGAAGATCATCAGTCAATCCTCCCTGTGGTAGTGAATCTGAGGAAGCTAAGTTGCAGATCGCCGATTTCATCTTAAAACGCCATTATTCACAACATAGATTTATTGATTTTTTCGTGTTTCCGGGCGCGTCAACTGTTTTGGTCATTAGTCTCGTTAGTGTAATGCATGCTTTTTTTCTCGGGAGATGGTGGTGATCTTTGCCTGCTCGATGGCGAGATCCGGCGCCGCCCTATCGTCGGCTAGAAGGGTTCCCCCCTAATCAAGACTCTCCCACCAGCGGGGCACCGACCCAGCCAGGGCAAGCTCTAAGCTCCCGACCGGTCTCCCGGAATATGTGATAGTGTGTTGCATGTTAGTGTAAGTGTGTGTGTAAGAGGAGAGGGTAGGACAAGGAAGAGCAAGGAAAGATCGCGCGTGGCCCGTTTATTAGGGTACTGCATCGGCATTCGCCTGGTGTTGATTGGAGAAACCACGGAAAACTACCGATCAGAGCAGCCGGCCGCTAGAATTCTCCTCCAGACCGCGACTGAATTCGACCTAGTTGGAAAGCAAGTGTCGAAAATCCTTCCGCCGTCAGGACCCCAACCTAGGACCTCCCGGTCTGAGGCGCTGCAGTGACACCGCAACGTAGCAAATTTAACTGACGAGTACAATGTCATCGTCACCGTCACCGCGAGGCACGCGAGCGCCTACGCAACGCCTCCGCGACGTCGCGAATCGGTGCCACGGGCGTCGCGGCGCGCACGCCACGCGTGCCCTCGCTTTCTCCGCCGCCCAGGGCGTTGCGTCAGCCCCGGGGGCGGGGGCTGGCCGTCGCCGGATGCGCCCCGCCCCTCGCCCCGGGGGCGACGTGGCGCGCGGTTGACGGACAGCGGCTTTCGTTGCGCTTCCGAGGAGACACGTTACAAGGCGCCTTCTCGCAGGACCCGGATTTTAATGACTCATATATTTTTTTCTGAACCTTCCGGTGAATTTTAAAACAATTTATGCCGGAATCCAGGTATTATCGATTAGAAAAACGTATTATTATTGTGCATATAAAGTCATATTTACACCGTTTTTAATAAAAGGTCATATTTTGGCCAAATTTTGAATACATGCATATTGAAACGCTCTCTGTTTCTGTCCAATTATTTCTGCAACCGGTTTCCGAATTTATATCATCTTTTTCGGGCGCCAGGAAAGGGTTGCGATTTTAAATTTCCCACAAACACATCTAAAGGGAAATAATTATCCTACTAGCTCTGTCGGTTGGGTTCTTACGAAAATAATCGTCGCCGGTTCTTACTTTCTTCCTAGCAAACGATCATTCGATCCGCTCTCCATACGGAAGAAGCGAGGAATCTGAAATTTGTTTCTGGAAAGAAATTATTAAACTTTGGATTGCACAAGATACTAAAGAAATGACAATAAGATTTTCTTTTTCAGAATGAGAACGTTATAAGTTTATTTATCGATTTAATTCTTTTTAACATGAAATGTCACCTTGGTCATGACCGATCGTAAAAATTGTCTATAGCGCTATTATTCTTACTATTTTAGATATCCATGCGCTCTTGGACGATGAGGCCAGGAAGAATCCACCGCTCCGACCAATCTTCTCTCTTGTATCTTGTTCTCCTCAACTCTCCGCTGCCGGGTCGATGTCCTCCTCACCTTATTAATTGTTTCACTTACTTTCCTATTTTTTGCCACGGATGGCCACTAACTCCAAGACAGTCACGTTTTACTTAATCTACGATACACGAAAGTTTATTTCTTCTAATTAATTCCCCCAACGTTTAACGCGATAAAATATAAAGTTCATCCTCTAAACTACAAGACATGACTCGAGCCTCTCATCCCTGCTCTCACGTCCGTATTTTCTTGAAGTCCGATTTGCGCACTCTCGGTGCCAGAATTATTCAAAAGTCCCAAATAAAATTACGCCCACAAAATATTTATAAGTCCTCACTGCTCAATTATTTCCCGCGAAATTACACCAAGCCCCGCATCAATCAATTACAATAACCTCTTCAGTACAATGTGTACGGTACACGGTCTAAAACCCCTCTCTCCAATAGTACAAAGTTCAACCCTCGATAACTTTCATAAATCCTTGTCTCTTGTTTTACAAAACAATCTCGAGTTTCCTTCTACGTCATACCGTCATTACCAATTTACCACCAATCCTACATGCCCTAATGTCACAATCTTCTGTCCGTTACTTGCCGCGCTATGTTTATTTACTTCCGCTTCGCTGGTTGCTAAGGAACGCCCTGCCTGCATGCCTATGCCCTCGGCATTTACACTTTTTACGATGAGTTTAATAATTTTTTGTCCCCAATTCCCATCAAAATATTGTGTGACAGTCTGGTATGTCACAATATATGTCATATTTTTAAGGACCGTTTTTAGTGAAATGTCATATTTTGACCAAATTTTGTCCAAAATGCATACATATGTCACATTTTTAAGGAGACATTAATAAAAAGCTTGAAAATGTGTCTCGCATGACAATGTATCAAGTGATATTGTCACAAATAAACAACAATTATACCACAAAGGATTATTTGAAACGTAAGTGTATTTGCAAGGAGTGAGTTAGGTCGAGCTCGTAGTCATGTGGCTGAAAAAGTGTACAACAAATAAACTTGTATAGCGTGATAATTTCCTTTTTTAAGATTATATTTATGTAGGTTTTAGGTCATAAATGCTTGTATATTTAGCTGATTTTTACGTCATTAAAATCCGGGCCCTACTCATGAGTTGACATGAATAGGGCCCGACATGAATTTTAGGCACAATAAAGTTATGATTTAAGCACCTAAAATAGGTAAAAAATTATGAAATTAGGCACTATCAGTCATGTTTAAGCCATGTTCTCAGCACCAATCAAGTCATGTTCCTTTTTTCATTTTTGAGAGTGATTACAATTGTATTATTTTATTCACATGCATAATTAAATAACACAGTATGAATCAAGATTCGATTCGACCCCCCCTCTCCCTCCCCAAGCATACTCAGCAGAAAACCCGAAAGGACTCTTTTTACCTTCTTGGCGTTCACGTCTTGGGGTTTATTTTGTAAGCTTCGCCTTTCCAACATTAGGCTTTTGCCTGACCTGTGACTTCCCTCGCCTGGATTCCAAAGACGACGCACCGCGGCGATCAGTTCCAATCTGTCAACTGCGCAGCTGCAAAAGGAATGGGTGCAATTGCCTAAGAAGTGCGAGCTGATAGGAGACGAGCGTGAAACATTTTCTTTCTATTGATAAGCAGAGCTCCTAGGTTCGGTGTGTTGATGAGTAGACCTCGGATTTTTGGACAAATGCTCATTAAGTTTCTTCAGAAAGTAGTGAAAAATAATTGCAGATGTTTACGAATCATGAAAAATAAATCTACTAACATCATCTACTAGTGCCTAAAATGACCTAAAAGGTGGGTTGTTGCCTATTTCAATATTTTTCCAAAAACAGATAATTTTGAACAATTATATTTTAATTGCTCATTTTTTAAATTTTGTTTTACCGGAACACAAATACTTTCTCGAATTTCCCGAAACGCGAATATTCCTTGATTGAATACGCAATTGACTACGCACCGAAATCTTATCCAAACAACTCTGAAGTCAATAGAGAGTTTATGCACACTCGACCGTTAAAGAACTATCCATCTTCTGCGCATGCGCAATTCAAGTTTCGCATCACTTTAATGCATGTGCGCATGCGCAGAAGATCGATAGTGCTGCCCGCTATGGCGTGCACGAACTCTAATATAAAGAGGAAGTTTCTCGCGTTTCGACTCGCAATTCTTAGGCAATTGCATCCATTGCCAGTGCAGTTGCGTGTCGACAGTTTGGGACTTATCGCCGCGGCAACAGCCATCTACCATATGACACCGCACTCGTAATATATAAAACAATAGTCAGACCCCTCCTACTGTACGCATGCCCAATATGGCTAAATGCAGCTAGAACCAATCTTAACAAAATCCAAATTATACAAAATCAGTTCTTAAGGACAATTACCAACGCACCATGGTTCATATCTAATGCACAGCTCCATAAAGAATTCAATCTCCAACCCCCCAGCACATTCTATACCTATCCACCCAATTCTATTGCAACCTAATGCAGATACCAAATTTAACCGGATTCAATCTAGCCAGAAACCCCACCCATTCCACAAGAATAAAAAATAAGTACCCTTTCCATATATTCCAACAACAATTTTCCGAAATGGACTCTGATTAGAGGTGACCATTAGATTTCCTCGACCGCAATGCTAGTTGTAAGATTAATTTTAGTTTAGTTAGTAAGTCAACAAACATATGTAGAGATAATGTAACTGAGCTATGTAAATCATCAAGGAAAACAATAAATAAATTTAAAAAAAAAATCGCCGCGGCGCGTCGTCTATGCAATCCAAGGTCAAGCAACAGCCTACTGTTGGAAAGGCGAAGCTTACAAAACACGACCCGTCTTCAATCCCTAGAAAGAAAAAGGATTATTTCGAGTTTTCTTACCGGGAGCGGGAGCTCAGTGCATCAACTGATGCGACTGCAGCGCCTCTGACCGGGAGATCCCAGGTTCGAAACCTGACGGCGGCAGGATTTTCGACACTGGCTTTTCAGCTAGGTCGAATTCAGTCGCTGTCTGGAGGAGAATTCTAGCGGCCGGATGCTCTGATCGGTAGTTTTCCGTGGTTTCTCCGATCAACACCAGGCGAATGCCGGAGCAGTACCCTACCAAACGGGCCACGGACCGCGCGCGATCTGTCCTTCCTCTTCTTTGTCCCATCCTCTCCCCTTACACACACACACTTACACTAACATGCACTACACTACCACATATTCCGGGAGACCGGTCGGGAGCTTAAAGCTTGTCCCGGCTGGGGCGATGCCCCGCTGGTGGGAGAGTCTTGGTTAGGTTAGTCTAGGTCGGCGCCGTATCTCGCCATCCAGCGGGGGAAGATCACTGCCATCTCCCGAGAAAAAAATGCACTACACTAACGGGACTAATGACCTAAGCAGTTGACGCGCCCGGAAACACGAAAAAATCAATCCAACGATATATATATATATATATATATATATATATATATATATATATATAGAGAGAGAGAGAGAGAGAGAGTGAGAGAGAAATGGCAAGTCCCTGGTCTCCGCGGAATGCGCTTGGCGGCCTCCGCCAGGGTGCGCTGGCGGGCCGTGGTCGCCCAGGCGCCCGGGGCGCGCTGCCTTCTGCGGCGATTCCCGCGAGGAAGTTCCCTCGAGAGCCGTTTCGCCGCGTAAACAACGCACGTGAACTCGCTCGATTGAGATAATGTGGATTTCGTGTAGGTCAGAGGTCGTAACATACGTCGTTCACATGAGGGAGGTGATTGTCCACAACAGGACTAACATGCATTTCTAATCCAGATGGAAGGTAACAATATTTCCTTAGTTCTTCAAATTATTAGTGTTATTTTCACCTGAGTCCTTCTCATTCTGTAAATGACGTTAGTTTTGTTTTAACAGTGGATATATCTACTTTGCATTTTGTAGTAAAATTTCATCAATTGAAAAGGGGTCTCTGACAGCTGCCTTAAAACTAATTTATCGGAATTTGATTTTGGTAAAAAATTAGTTTTCTTTCTAAATTGAATTCTACGTTTCGTTACATTTTCAATGTATAATTAGTATTAAAATTATTGATTTGGATCTTACAATAACAATGAAGACCAACCTGAGCTACATTTTGTCACATTTATTTACTCATAACGTAAGTCATGTCTAAATCATAACGTAGGTCATTAGTTGTAAAGCTTTGACACCTTTAATGTTATTTAAAGTACTGAACCCAGCAATGCTTAGTGTTTGCAATGTATTACACTTCCCATGCTACTGATCATGTGATTGTTAATGATGTTTTACGCTATGTTCTGCAAGAAGTTTCATAGACGAAAGACTTTTCCGGGAGAAGGGTTTGATTTCTGTCTTGATTTTGACATGGTTGTTCAGTATCATATTGTTAAAGCGTTCTCCCTCACGTTTTGGCATGCAATCGCTATGACACTGTATTGGAGAAATTTGATTTACTTCTCCGAGATAACGTTGAAGTAATAATTCCGGCCGATATTTCACAATCGCAGGGAAGAATATGCAGTGAAGATGCGCTTTATACTTGTGGGTGCGGCCGGCTGCGTAGTCCTTCTGTTCAGGGGCGCCCGAGTCATCAGAAACTCGTAAATCATAATCAAAATCCCCATTCTGCATCTATGTGTGACAGACATACGCACATTCGCATTGTGTTATGCCCATATTCTTTGCGCACATACAAGCAATAAGTTGACAACGTTTTATTGCAATCGGATGAACGATACGGCAGCGCATAAAATTCGATCAAACAACCAACCATTGACTTTTATTCATTAAATAGTACATTTTTATATAGGGTTAATGATTCTTTAGATACTTTTAGAAAATATTAACACACTTTCCAATTTAAACCTTATACACAACATTTAATATTAACAGTTTAAAACGGATTTAAGGGGAGATACAGTATGTAGTTTTGATTTGGAATGAGTGGTATTATGCGATCGAATTTTAATCTTTGAAACTAGAAAATCATTAACCAATGTCGCGAAAAAAGCGGTGAGATATAACAACAAGAATCATCAGAAAGAATGTCTTGATATGTACATTGTGATTCTAAACTTCAAAGAAAACAATTTTATTAATATTTATATTATTATTATATTATTATCAAACAATAAAAATAATCATTGTAAAATTGACCGTAATACTCCTTCCAAGTTTTAATATACCTCAATTAAATTATAACATCTTCATTTCTACACATGACGGTCATTACAATTGCATAAAACGTCAACTGTGGGAATGTCATGAAAATGCATAACCCACGAGGAGAATGCAGTCAACTGATTACATGCGTAGTAAATATGCCATTGAGGTGGAATGGGATGGAATTCGATACCACATTTTGAGTGTTAATTTATTCTGTGTTTTTTTTCAAAATCGAGACGTTTCCCGTGATCCATATGCATTTCCTAGTAATTTGAAGTGTACATAGGACTATTTTTTGTTTTCTAAAACTTTCTATATTTCTTTTAAAAAGTATGGAATATTGATGAATACAAATGTTCCTTAACTCTTCCCTTTCTAGTTCTTATTTATCGACATGTCTATAGTGTGAAATTATATGTTAATTGATATAGTTAAGATTATATGTTAACATACATACGTTGAAATATCAATACACAGAAATAATAATATAAGGAAGGCAATGTCGTAGCCACTTTCCATTTTTCTCCGATTAGAGTGACACTGTTGAATAGATGTAGCATGCCTACTAATGTCTAATGTCTCCTAATCCTGAGGAAAACGCTATTCTTGGACCTCTCTAAGTATTTTTCCTTCCACCTGTATTTCCAACACAGCATGCAAGAAGCTATTCTTTATATGTATCATTCACTAGAACACTTTACACGAACCATGATGTATTTTTTAGTATCTAAGGTTAGATAGATCTTGAATACTTTTTGAAATTATTTTCCTTCATTTCTTTTTTATCATTTGCTACTCCTATTCGTTATCGTTTCGATTGATATCGAGTTAAAAAGTCACTTGATCGCCTTCCTTATTTTCTATTACTGCACAGAAATGTGGGAACTGATGTTTTGAATCGTAACGCAATGTATCTTTGTGTATTGATTCTATTAGTAACTTTGTAATATGTGATAATTACTATGTATAAATACACAAAATATAATTTGTTAAATTTGTTATGTGTACGTTAAATATTATTTATAATTATGCAAAATAAATTTATTAACAAATTATGAAAGTAGTAAATCACATTTTCAAGAGTAATTTAAGAATATTTTGATTGTTTTTAATTGTTGTGTCAATACAAATCATAGCGCAATCCAAATCAGGTGATCACATTATTATTTAAATTTTCACGGAGGTGGTGAAGCCGGTGTTCGTCAAATTGCCACAAAACGCTGCTCTAATGAGAAGCTTATCCCGTCTCGAAAGAAAGTTGCAGGAAGGAAAGCGCAAAACTGAATTGAAGGTAAAAACAAACGACAAGCGTCTTAATTACAGACTCCTTTTTGCGGTTCTAACAAGATCAACAGCGATGTCACCTCCTGGAGAAAACCCCGAGGTGCAAGCTCTTTTTCGATAGCACGTTTTCTCTCCTATGCTCTTCTTGTCACAGACTGATTGAGGAGATGGTATGAATTCATCACACTTGGTTCCTTTGATTTGGTGTTCTGATTGGTCGATACTTTATAACTAAGCGAGGGAGATATAAACGGCATGCACCAGTGGTATTTCATAATGCATGAGCAGCAATAATGTTTTGTTTGTGAGAAAAGAGTGAATAAATAATTAAAGAAATCCGTTTTACACGTTATTTCTAATTGGGTTGATACTAAACTATAGAGAGCTTGGAAAGAGGTAAAGTAGATACAAGGATCGCCAAAATCATTTTAACATTTTGAAGAATCATATAAAACATATCTGTACGTTACTTTCTCATCTACAGGTTTTGAACTTGCGGAAAAATTAAAGTAATTATTCTTCAACATATGGGAAAATCGTCGATCTAGTTGCGAAAAATTGTGGACGTACGACTGACAATTGGAGAGGGGAAGCAGGTTATTAAGTGGGAGTATAAGTTTGAGGATGTTCGTATGGTTCAGAGACGGGGGAAACGTGAGTATGAATCAGATCCACCTTCAAGGTTAACAATCGCTTGATCACGAGACGAATTCTAGGTTCATGGCTGATGGAATTGTGTCATGGGAATAAAGACCGATGCTGCCGACCTCAGAGGACTGCTAGCGACTTGCTACAAGTGGTTTGTTACCAGTATCGCAAAGTACTTTGTTGTACTTTAGTTGAGGTATGAAACTGTTTCAGTGTTCACCATAAAAATCTTCAAGACAAGGGTCACGTGAAAGCGATATATCTTTACTATGAACGTACGTAGTGTGTTGGTAAGTCTGAAGAACGGCAAATTGCGATAGTACATTGCCAGGACGGTGTAAGAGCTAAGTGACGATAATCCAGATCGCAGGGTACAATTTTGTAAATTGATTCAGGAGATGATTACACATGAACCGAGATTTCTGGACAGAATTTTTTGGTTGGATGAAGCACAAATCAGACTAAATGGAACAGTTAATAGGAATAATTGGGTATACTAGACCACATTACAGTTGAAAAAGCTGTGAATTTGCCGGGTGTAAACGTACGGTGTGGTTTGTATCCTCAGGGACTCATTGGCTCTTTCCGTTTGGCCGATGCAGGGGAGGGAGAAGCCGCTGGAGATGGAGCGAAGGAAGCGGTGGCAGAAAAGCGGAAGGGTGTCTAAGGTGAAGGAGGCGAAGATGAGCGACAGCGCAGGTAAAGGGATGAAGACGGAGCGGTGAAGGAGGTGCAGCAGAGGGACGGTGGCCGATGCTGGAACGGGAAAGCCACTGGAGATGGAGCGAATGAGACGGTGACAAAAGTGGAGGGGCGTCTGAGGGGAAGGACGGGATATGCGCACCCAGGAAAAGGGATGGAGATGGAGAGTGAAAAGTTGGGTCGCTGGAGGGCGGAGGAGATGGTGGCCGATGCAGGAACGGGGAAGGCACTGGAGATGGCGCAAAGGGGACGTGGCAGAAACGTAAAAGGGTGTCTGAGGGGAAGGAGGCGGCGATAAGCGACAACGCAGGAGAAGGGATGGAGATGGAGCTGTGAAAGAAGTAGGGTCGCTGGAGGTGCAGCAGAGGAGACGGTGGCCGATGAAGGAACGAGGAAGCCACTGGAGATGGAGCGAAGGAAGCGGTGGCAGAAACGTAAAAGGGTGTCTGAGGGGAAGGAGGCGGCGATAAGCGACAACTCAGGAGAAGGGATGTAGACGGAGCGGTGAAAGAGACAGGGTCGCTGGAGCTGCAGCAGAGGAGACGGTGGCTGATGCGGGGGCGGGAGCAGCCTCTGGAGTCGGGGTGAAGGCGTCTGTGGCTGCGCGGGGGCGTTCTCCCCGCTGCGGTCCCCTCCTAGTCGCCCGTCAATGCCCCCGCGCCGCGGTGCAGATAATAGGCCCCGGCGGCGCGGGGGTTGGGGGTGCCCAGGGAGGGGGCGGGGCAGGAGGCGCGGCCGCCGGCCGGCGCGGTGACAGGATCCTGTCGCCACAGGGGAAGCACGGAGGCGTGCCCAATTTGGGGGCGGGCAGGATGTCTGTCGGTAAAAGAATACAGCAGCCAGGAGAATCTAATTACGGCGTTCTTGACAGGTTTAGCAAGGTTGAGTTATAGTTCCTGCTTTTAACTCAAGTGTATGCTTTATTACAATACTTACTAAATACTAGCATATCTCAGACTCATAATAAATATGACATGTGGTTGAGTAGAAAGAATTGACATTGTTTAACTTCTTCCTTTACTTGCATCTTAATTTTAACCGTTACTTGGCACTCTGAGAAATTTATTCGTGGAAGCTATTGTAAATTTTCAACAATGAATTCACGATACCTATTTCTTAATTTTTTTCGGTAAACTGCTGAGACAAATATTGAAACATTTTTGTTTGGATCAAATGCAACATATCTTGAAGTGTTTATTAGCAGGCCTGATCAGCTGTATTTGTACAATTAATTCTCTGGCCATTCGAATCTATCAAAATGTATCGGATTATGTTCAATTTATTTGGGGAAAAGTTTGTTTGGTTATTTATTTATCTATTTTTTGTTTTTATTTATTTAATCGTCAAAATAGTTGTTGCGTATAGGGGGATAATTTTCTCATCTATCGCATCTGTATCGAAGGGTCTACTCTAACATAAGGTGTGTATAATAGTATTCTATCCTTCAACGTTCCAAACACCTCAGCGTAGGTTTTGATTGATTGATTGATTTTTTCGTGTTTCCGGGCGCGTCAACTGCTTTGCTCATTAGTACCGTTAGTGAAGTGCAAGCTTTTTTTCTCGGGAGATGGCGGTGATCATCCCCCAGTGGATGGCGAGATCCGGCGCCAACCTACCGTCGGCTTGTGGGGTTTCCCCCAAACCAGTACTCTCCCACCCGCTCCAGTCGGGACAAGCTCTAAGCTCCCGACCGGTCTCCCGGAATATGTGGTAGTGTAGTGCATGTTAGTGTAAGTGTGCGTGTACGGCGAGAGGATAGGACAAGGAAGAGGAAGGAAAGATCGCGCGCGGTCCGTGGCCCGTTTGGTAGGGTACTGCTCGGTCATTCGCCTGGTATTGATCGGAGAAACCACGGAAAACTACCGATCAGAGCAGCCGGCCGCTAGAATTCTCAGCCAGACAGCGGCTGAATTCGAAGCTGAAACGCTAGTGTCGAAAATCCTGCCGCCATCAGGACTCGAACCTAGGACCTCCCGGTCAGAGGCGCTGCAGTGACATCAGCTGATGCACTGAGCTACCGCTTCTGGGCCCAGCGTAGCTTTTCTCTATGAGAATAAAGAGGTCAGATTTCCTGACTGATGAGAAACAATAGTTTGTAATGAAGTAGATTTGAATCTAGCAGATTATGATATTAAATACAAGCGTAGTCGCTCATTCACATATAATATGGAAAATTGGTGCAAATCGGAAAATAAAAAATTAAAATAGTGCGTGCACTCTAAAGGAAATCGAAAAATTCAAAAAATTGTTTGATGTCGTTCTGTATTTATTCTCCATGACTAATGAAATGACAGCGAGGGGGGTTTACAAATTCTGCTACAGTATAATCACTATTAATCGTGAACATTAGAGGAAGATACGTTTCTGAAAATATAATTGAAATGTTTATATTTACCATCGTCTACACATGCTCTCACGGTTTAGCTAACTGGTAGCGTGCTCGCTTTCCATGACTCGAGTCCCAGTCGAGCAAGATTATAATGTGCGTTTTCCTTGCAATGTCCCAGTATATGTATGTTGCTGTGTGACGGTGAGACAACAGTAATATCACATAATTATATACACTGATTTTGTTAGCAAAGAGACATGAATGTATCAAAAGGTTGCTGAACCTTCTTTGTATAAAATTAATAATCTTCGCACATGTAAACGATCAATCTTCGAATTCAAAAATCTCTCCATCTTCGCTTCGGTAACTATAATCTCACAAAACGTCGGTACCTTCTGAAAAATCAACAGCACCTCGTAGCCAGCCACGACCAACTACATAATATACTTAGAGTACGTCGTAGTCACAAATGACGGGAGATTAGTATTCTTTCTATGAATTGTAAGATAATATTAAAACTAAGTGTTTATACTATAAAAATTGTTACCTAAAGAAACTGGCAACGCATTTAGAACCCAATACCTTTCATTTAAAACGAAAATTACGAAATGAAGTCGGTAGAAATTTCAAATTTCTTTCTAAAGGGAAACTTTTGGTGTTTTAAATATTAGATTTTAGCTACAACAAACATCTTCAGTGATAATAACAAATACAATGATTATTGAATGGAAATTTATATGTACTTTATCTAATTAAGTTACTTTTTCACAAACTGCACTTATAGGATGAAGACTATCGTCTATTTCCGAGTGCCGATAGAAAAACATATGAGCATTGCCAACAGCTAGTTTTGCCTCATTCCAAACGTCACAGAAGAGCGTTAGCAGTGCAGCAACTATATCATCACACAATTCCAGTTCACCTCATTTCATTCTCGCATTCCGAGAATTCATAGAGGAATAAACGAAGTTGCTCGTAAAAACTGCTCCTCTGGTTTTATCATCGAAGATTTCGTTTTGGAAACTTTCTTGTATGTCGTAAACCCACGTAATTAGAATAACAAAGGCGCTGGAAATTACCGAGTAGTGCGAATATGAACTTTGCGAGTTATGTTAAAGTGTCCTCGATTCGAACTTTAGGAAAGGCACTGCATAAAGAGAGATATTTTCATCGTAATAAAAGTACAAGTACTTCGAGACTTTAAAACCTTATTTTCCTTCTTTTGTGTTTCTTCTGTTAGTCACCTTTATTTCTAAATTGTCTTGAAAATTGTGTGTAATTCCTTAGAAACCTTGGAGAATATGTGTACGCAGAAAGATGTGCGAAGTAATAAATTCCTCTGAAGATGTCTCTACACTACATTATTCATTTATGACAGAAAATTATTCGTTTTATCTTTCTGTTTTCTCAGCAAGAGAATTTACTCAAATGATCCTTTGCCCCAAAACGCATTTTACTTTGCCGGTGATATAATTGTGATTTAATATTGAATCTATCTTCATTGTATTTTAGCAAAAAAAAGTGCAATAATATTGTTACGATATTTAAATATAATACATATAAGTAAATCTAAAATGTTTATTCGAAATTCACATATACAAAAGAGAATTAGAGAAAAGAGAAGGTATTCTGCAGCTCAAATATGCCGCATTCATAATACCGCTATGGAGAATTAGGCGGAAAGTATATTCACTAGAGCCAACAGAATAAACAATTACTTTTACTAATAATCATATTGTAGAGGCAATTATAGCACAAACTAGAATTTATTACTCTGAATCCAATATTTTATATCCCAACGCCGCTTAAGAAAGAAGCCTCGTATACTTTTCTACTGATCTTCATTCTGAAAATTAATACTCACTTTTAAACAAGTAAAATAAAAAAGTTTTATTTTTATCAAACAGAATTTTCGCATTAGAAAATGATATTACATTATATATTCCCCTTTTTAATTAAAGAAGGACATACTGTACTTTTTACTAATTTATTGATTTTTTTTAAATTAATTTATTAATTATGTTGATTATGTTCCCTTACTTTATTAAAATCCTGCTTTATAAAATTCAGAAATCTGTGTATTATAATCTGTGAATTGTGTTTATTATAAAACATGATTGGTAATAAAACAAGGGATCATAACCCATGTAATTTGACATATAATTACATTACGAAATGAATAAATCTATTATTTTTGCTCTGCTGCAAAGTTCTGGATTATTTTCTTACGTGTCGACTGCAAAAGAGTGATATTTTTGAACGCAACATTACACAGAAATTTCGTTCTACTAGGTAAGCTTCACCAATTCCATCATATCATGAACAGATTGTCGTTATTTTCACTCACATGTGTAATTCCCCGGTAATTTCAGTAGGTAAAATTGCCAATCCCAGATGGCTTCGGGCATTTGGGACCAGTCAAAACATTTTACGAGCACATCTACCCAGAACCGAGAAATTCCTGGTATGATACGCGCACACGGTGATCGAACAATGTGCTGTTACAGAAAAACGCCAGTTTGGTCGGCATTCAAAAAATGTAAATTGGCACCTTTTGTGCGGGCGTGCCGTCAAATGTCACAGCGGCAGTGGAGCAGTGTAGTGGAGGTGGGAGGGCCACGCGGAGGGGATGGTGACGGGAGGGCGCAGTGGCGAACGGGCCGGACCATGAATGCGAAAGGGGGGGGTAGGGAGGAGGTGGTGCGGGGGAGGGGGGGGGGGGGGGGGAGGGAGGGGGGTGGCGAGGGGGGAGGGCAGCGAGAATGG
The DNA here is from genome assembly GCA_964035755.1 of Teleogryllus oceanicus. Lineage (NCBI taxonomy): Eukaryota > Metazoa > Arthropoda > Insecta > Orthoptera > Gryllidae > Teleogryllus > Teleogryllus oceanicus. The sequence continues at coordinate 16,471,471 of CAXIVR010000011.1, read as the reverse complement.
TGCGGGGGAAGGAGCGGCGATGGCAATGAGGGCGGAAGGAATGGAGGGACAGCGTGGGGACGAGAGTGTGAGGGGAGCGTGAATGGTGCGGGCGGAGGCAGTGAGGGTGGCGGTAGTGAGGGGAAGGAAGGAATGGCTAGGGGAGGCGAGCGCCGTGAGAGGGGTGAGTGGCTGTGGGGACAGAGGATGAGTTGAGGACACTGGTGCGGGGAATCGGGGGTGGGTCAGGGGAGACCGCGAGGGGGGCGCCGGGCCACCGCACCGGCAGCACGCGCAATGGAGCCCCGCGCCGATTACAGGCGGCCGGCGCGCGCTGCCGTGAAAAGCGGCGCGGGCGCAGGGAGGTGCGTCCCATCGACGGAGCGCAGTGCACCGACTCAGCATTTCATGCAAAGAGTGGCGTTGACCCTCTCCCGGCTGTGTAGTCGATAAACCTCAGGGTTCATACATAGTGTCCCAACCTCCATGGGAGAATGAATTTCTATGTAGTCAGAGGAGTTTGACTAGCCAGGTGTTCGTAGTTACACATTCTAACTGTAAGGGTAATTACAATAAACATTTTATGATGTTATTTTAAATTTACGTTTCATGGATCGATAGCTCTTCATATTGGTTATAAAATTTCATCTGTAACAATAGTTTATCGAAACAATATCGTTGACTGTTGTAATAATGTGTTTAGTCTCCCACTCAACCTGTAAATTGTACTCGTGGAGTGCTTTTAATAGTTAGTATCATGCTTCATTTCCTTAGAGGAATTTCGCAATTGAGAAAATGAAGTTTTGAGTCTACGGCGCACAAGGAAGTTCGTGAAAGGGTTACCCTGCGTCTAATTTATTTCTGTTTTTCTGCTTAGTTACTTAAATATCTGCTATGAATTACTTTGAAATACTCAGGCTAGTTTATTTAGATATTACAACTAAAGGTCCAGATTACTTTTCCCGTTGCAGGTATTAAAATAATTTAGTACCAACAGATCAGTTTGTCATCAAAAGTTTCCTATCAGATCGCACATTCTCAGTAATAGTCAACAATCACCGCTCCACCCCACACATTATCAAAGCAGGCGTCCCGCAAGGCTCCCCTTTATCTCCAACATTATTCAATATATACATAGCAGACATTCCATCATCATCATAAAATTCTAATATAGCTCAATTCGCAGACGATACAGCCCTATTTGCCTCAGGATACTTACTAAGTAACCTACGATCACAAATTCAAAATCACTTACACAACATTGAAACCTGGGCAAACCTCTGGAAAATTCAACTCCATCCCGACAAAACAATAGCAAAATTCTTCTCACTCAGAAGGTTTACCTCTCCCACTCCGCTAGTAATAAACTACTCCCCATCACCTGGACCCCACCATCACAACCCATAAAATACCTAGGACTTCATCTGGACATAAAACTAACCGGAAAACCCACATAGATATCAAAATTAAACAAGCAAGAAATAAATTATTCCAACTCCGGCCACTAATCAACAAACATAAATCTCTGTCATACACAAACAGTACAACACTATACAAAACAATAATCAGACCACTACTGCTTTATGCATGCCCCATATGGACAAACGCAGCCCCCACAAATGTCAATAAAATTCAAGTAATGCAAAATACGTTAATACAAGTAATGCACAATAAGATTAATCACAAATGCCCCCTGGTTCATAAGTAATAAACAACTCCATTCAGAATTAAATATCAATACAATAATAAACCAAATAGCACACATATCACACAACTTTTACCAAAACCTAACAGACATACCAGCAGCATCCCATTACAAACTACCGAAAAATCCAACCCACACTCGAATAAAAAATAGATTCCTTTTGAAGCATTCCTCAAAATTTTAGCCAACCACGATTCTTAACACCGAGGTTCTCCCCTAGAGTATCCTCTCCAATGTATAGACTAAGTTAGCTTCGCTATTTTAACTAGATTAAGTCTGAAAAAATACATCTGTAAAGTAATGTACTGAACGATGTAAATCTTCCAAAATGAATAAATGTGTGTTTTATATATACACAAAAAATCGATCAGTTTGAACTCGCGAATTTGGGTACAACAGATACGTTGTTCATTATACCACTGAACCCGCCCAAACAACAAACTATCCCGTTTAAATAATATTTTTTAAAAGCGAGAGTTGAAATATTTGCATACCAAATCCAGTTTTTAGAATATAGTTCAATCGAGAACTCAGAGAATGCGAATGTTCCCTCTTCAATATTCTGTGATTTGATTACGGAGCCCTCACAACTAGGCGCGCAGTAAGGCGAGCGGTTGTGTGGGTGGTTGTGTGGGCGGTTGTGTGGGCTGTTGTGTGGGCGGTTGTGTGGGCGGTTGTGTGGGCGGTTGTGTGGGGGTTGTGTGGGCGGTTGTGTGGGCGGTTGGTGGGCGTTGGGCGGTTGTGTGGGCGGTTGTGTGGGCGGTTGTGTGGGCGGTTGTGTGGGCGGTTGTGTGGGCGGTTGTGTGGGCGGTTGTGGGGCGGTTGGGGGGCGGTTGGGGGCGGTTGGGCGGGCGGTTGGGCGGCAGTTGGGCGGACAGTTGGGCGGACAGTTGGGCGGACAGTTGGGCGGACAGTTGGGGGTTGGGGGTGGTTGGCGGGCGGTTGGCGGGGGTTGGCGAACGTGGATGAACGTTAAGCGGTTCTCGGGTGTTTGAGCGGGGGTGGGTGGAATTGGGTTGGGCTGTTGGGTGAGTTCAGGTGGGCATCCGGGGGTTCGGCGGCCGGCTGGGCAGTTGGGCGAGCGGGCGGGCGCGACACCGCGTCACTCGATAAGAGCGCGGTGTTGCTTTTGACAAATGAGTGCCGAGAGTTCATCGGCAGCGGGCGCTGGATTTATCAGCTGCATTCTCCTTCCGGCTCGTTTCCCGGCCGCCCGGCCGTCCCTCCGCGCCCCGCAGCGTCCAGATAAACACGGCAGGCTCTTCACAATGCGGGCATCCGATGCCGAAGTATGCCGGAGGGGGGAGTGAAGGATAATGCCTAGGTGGAAACGCATCCCCCGACGGAGATAGGGGCGTATACAAGCGGCCGGAGCGCGGGGGTGGTGGCGTCACAATGGAAGAATTCAGAGTAGGCAGCAACGAAATCGGAACGTTTGGTATGTGGTCACGGGACTAGAAGAAAAGCGGTACAGTGGCACAGTGTGAGAGTAATACTCGGTAGACAGGTCAAGGCAAAGTATTTTGTAAGCACTGTATAAAATGAATTCAAGAACAGAATCACAAGGTTAAGTGGGCATTTGATAAAGCAAACCGAGATATGAGACAAAGGGCGGAAGGCATGCGGAAAGTGGTGCAAAGAGATAGAGAGAAAATGAAGCCGTCTGTATTCAAACGTTAAGATTAGAGAGTTTTTGCGAGACGGGAAATTCATTGTCATCATACGTAAACATTATTGTCAATAGGAAATAACGTATCATCAAAAAATGAGTTTTTGCATGTCATACAATCGAAAACACGCGTTAAAACTAGGAACTAATTGAAACTGAATACCTCTAACATGATATAAAAACTTTTATTGAACATCTGTGTATCTCTGAGTCCATTTTTGCCTTTACAAGCCTTTGAAGATAGTAAAATGTATGATAGACCCCTACATAAAATCAAAGGAGCCTCAATATATACATAACCTCCAAATCGTCAATAATTACATTAGTTTATTTCTGACGTATTTGAATTAACTTAAAAAAATTGCCATTAAGTTCTTGCCTTATTATATTGGTAATATGGACATTGCATTTTTCATTACTTCCATGCTTATTGTGTGTTAGTGTTGGCGGCGAAAACTATGTAAAGTGTAAGTTACGAACACATTTGTCCTAGGCGACAACACAGGGAGAATGTTGGAACCCGTCAATCGAAATCCTGTAATTTGATGCCGGTACATGAGAAGTTCAGTTCACCACAGAATGGACGTGTTACGTCTTTCAAATCAATGACTTGCAAACACTCTCTAATGTGGGTTGATCCAGGACGAGTGGAATACATCCGAAACGCAGCTGTCTACTGAGGAATCAAAGTGCAAGTCAATGAAGTTGAAATAGGTTGATATTACTAAACGGAGAACAGCAAAACATTTCGCAGGCGTCTGTGTTGGAAGGTGAGTGTGTGCATCAGGAGGGGCAAAGGGCGGAGTGCCGTTCGAGGGATAGGGATGAACCGGGCGATGCAGAGTATCGGGTCCGAGGAAAGATTAAAATTTGGGGCAGGTAGGGAAGGTGATTGGCGTCCAGCGGAAAACAAATTATCAAGGATTTTTCACCGAACTTACTCGTAATCTTATGGGTTAAGGTCTCTCCTCCAGCGTGGCACAGCCTCACCCGGGGCAAGCACTAAGCTCCCGGTCGGTCTCCTGAGTGTGTGGCATTACTGTGCATGTAAGTGTAAGTGTGTTAGTGTAAGAGGAGAAGATACGGCAAAGATGAGGATGGAAAGACTGCGAAAGGTTCGTGGCCGGTTTTTTAAGGCAATGCTCCATAATTTACCTAGAATTTATGAGATAAACCACGGAAGACACTCGATAGGAGCCACCACCTGCTAGAATTCTCTTCCAGACACCGCCACCGCCACCTCGGAGACTCGAGCCCTAGAACTTTCTGATGACACGAAAGGGCGGGACGAAGAGGGGCGACAGATCTGGTGCATTGTTTGGGCACGAGGTCAGTGAGTCACGTTGCGCATTGCGAGTGGCAGATGGCGGAGCGGGGAAGGGGTGAGCTGGGAAGGGGTGAGCGGGGAAGGGAAGAGCGGGGAAGAGGGGGCGGAGAAGGGCGGGGAAGGGGTGAGCTGGGAAGGGGAGATCAGGGAGGGGAGATCAGGGAGGGGAGAGTCGGGAGGGGAGATCGGGGAGGGGAGATCGGGAGGGGAGATCGGGGAGGGGGAGATCAGGGAGGTGGAGATCGGGGAGGGGAAGAGCGGGGAGGGGGAGTGCGGGGAGGGGAGAGCGGGGAGGTGGAGAGTGGGAAGGGGAGATCGGAGAGGGGGAGAGCGGGGAGGGGGAAAGCGGGGAGGGAGAGAGTGGGAAGGGGGAGAGCGGGCAGAGGCAAGATGGGGCGAGTAGAGCGAGGAGGACAAAGACGAGTGTATAGAGGTGGAGCTGAGCAGGGTGGAGAGGGTGAATGTCGAGATTAATTGGTTGTTAGTGATTCCGGGTGCGTCAACTGCTACGGTCATTAGTCCCGTAAGGGTAGTTCATTTTTCCTCCTGAGGTGGCGGTGATCTTCCTCCGCTGGATGGCGAAATCCGGCGCCGACCTATCACCAACTAGTGGGGGTTTCCTAACCATGTACCTCCCACCAGTAGCGCACGGCCCCAGCTGGGCAAGCTCTAAGTTTCCGATCTGTCTCTCGGCATGTGTGGTAATGCAATGCAGGTAAGTGTAAGTATGTGTAAGAGGTGGGATACGACAAGCAATAGAAAGCAAAGATTTCGCGCGGTCTGTGGCCTGTTTGTTAGGGTACTGCCCCGGAATTTGCCTGGTGTAGATCAGAGAAACCACAGAAAACTACCTATCAGAGCAGCCGGCCTCTAGAATTATCCTCCAGACCGCGACCGAATTCGACCTAGCTAGTGTCGAAAGTCCTGCTACTGTCAGGACTCGAACCTAGACCTCCCAATCAGAGGTGCTGCAGTGACATCAGTTGATACCCTGAGCCACGTCTCCCAGTCTGGGCGGGGAGGAGAAGGTGAATGTCGAGCGCGTACGGCCGAAGCGGGAGGGGAAGGGAGAGCAGTAGAGCCGGATGGCGTGGGTTCAGACGGGGCGAGATAGTTGAAGCGGGGAAGGAAAGCACATTACGGACAGGGCGTGGAGGGGCGGGTAGGGGGGGGGGGGGGGGGGGGGGGGGGGGGCGGGGGGGGCGGGGGGGCGGGGAGGGGCGGGGAGGGCGGGGAGGGCGGGGAGGGCGGGGAGGGCTGGGCGGGGCGGTGTGGTGGGTGAAGGGGCATGGCCTCGCGTGTCAAACTAGCGAACTTCTCTTGTTTAACTTTCGACCGGCGGTGGCGGCGCCGGCCCCGAGTCCGAGTCCGCTTTTTGTCTGCCGCCGTCGGCCGGGCAGCGCGTGGCCTGCGAGGGGCCGGCGCCTCGTCCAGTGCCCACAGCCCAGGTGCGCCCTCCAGGCCGGACCCGCCCGTGCCGGCCGATAGCCCCGCGGTTTCTAGGGCGGCGGGAACACGGGGGGGGCGTGGCTCCGCGCAGCCAAGCACACGTGCAGATAGCGGCGCTCCGACGCCCACGCCCCCCCCCGCGATTGCCCCACCCCCACTTGCTCACCGACAGAGGTGGCTCAATGCATCAGCGGATGTCACTGCAGTGCCTCTGGTCGGGAGGTTCGAGGTTCAGATCCCATCGGTGACAGGATTTTCAACACTGGCTTGTCAGCTAGACCGAATTCAGTCGCTGTGTTGAATTGTAGCGGCCGGCTGTTCTAATCGGTTGTTTTCCATGATTTCTCCAATCAACACCAAGCGAATGTCGGAGCAGTACACTAACAAATGGGCCACAGCCCGGGCGCGATCTTTCCGTTTTCTTCCTCATCCTCACCTCTCCCCTTACACACACACACTAACATATACTGCACTAGCACTCATGCCGGGAGATTGGTCGGGGGTGTAGAGTTTGCCTCGGCTGGGGCGGTGCCTCTGGTGGGAGATACCTGGTTGGGAAAACTCTGCTAGTCGACGGTTGACCGGCGCCGAATTTCGCCATTCAGCGGGGAATTTAATTATTTTCAGGCTTCTGAGCTCTGCGCGTCAGCTATGAATTGTTATCAACGCATTTATACAGCCACAATTTATTCTTTCTTCATAATACTTCTTGTTTCAGTTCTCTACTTATTATTTTGTACTGTAAACTAGTTTCATTTTTATTGTCACTAACCCATTTTAAATACAGCTCTCTTATCCTTTTAATCTGTTCTTCTAGACTTGTGTCCCACCAATCATGTTTCGGTTTTTATTTAAAAGTACCTGAAGCCTCCTCTGCGGTTTGGTGAATGCATTGTTTTATGTGTTCATATTCTTTTTCTATTGACCTGTTCTTTACCAATAGTTTAACTCAAGTCTTTCATCGCAGAGACTGCTTAATTTATATTTGATAAGTTTCATGAGAAATCGATTTTTATCTTCTTTATCCGTACCATGTGAAGTAAATTGTATGTATGTTGTAGCAATTATCAATGATCGCTATATTGGGCTTCCTGTTTCACTCTAACATCTTGTATTTTGAATGAAGTTTTTTGCTTCGTTATACAGAAGTCTCTTTCGCACTAGCAGGACTTTCGATCCTAGCTTTTCAGCTAGATCGAATTTCGTCGCTGTCTGGAGGAGAATTCTAGTGGCCGGTTGCTCTGATCGGTAGTTTTCCGTGATTTCTCCGATCAACACCAGGCGAATGCCGGAGCAGTACCCTACCAAAAGGGCCACGGACCGCGCGCGATCTTTCCTTCCTCTACCTTGTCCTATCCTCTCCCCTTACACACACACTTACCCTAACATGCACTATACTAGCACATATTCCGGGAGACCGGTCTAGAGCTTAGAGCTTGTCCCGGCTGGGGCGGTGCCCCGCTGGTGGGAGAGTCCTGGTTAGGAGAAAACTAGCCGACGCTACGTCGGCGCCGGATCTCGCCATCCAGCGGGGAAAATCACAGCCATCTCCCGAGAAAAAAACATGCACTACACTAACGGGACTAATGACCAAAGCATCTGATGCGCCCGGAAACACGAAAAAATCAATCAATCAATAACAGACGTGAACAGTGTAATATTGATATTTATCAAAGATATCCTCCGACACCCGAATCCACTAGTTACAATATCTACAGCCTGTTTCTAAGAGGAACTTCACCTGGTCACCACAGCCTGATAAGATTCACTCCCGCGGTGTGATGCACCTTTCTATAAATCTCGACGTATCCAGTCCGCGCCGGCTCCAGTCCCCTTTGCCCCGTAGCCTACCCGACGTGCCACGTGCCGCGCACCCTCACACGACATCCCACGAGCTCGAGAATCAGAAGACCGAGTTGTGTGCGGGCGCGCATTTTTACCCTCTGGCCCGGCTGACGGAACTACGTCATCTCGCCGCTTCCGCCAGCCGCGTTTACCAGACAGCCGAACTACGGGGTTCACAAATCTGGCCCCGTGGCAACGCACGTCACGGCAGCTCCCTGGGCTTTTCCGCCCTAATATAGCCTCCCTTTGTTCAGGGAGGCATCCCTTGCATGCTGCCCGCTGTCCTAGCCTACTTCCTTGTGCATGAAATGCACGTGGCCAATATTTACTTTATATGGCGACTGTTATGACGTCACACACTGCCCGCTTCCTCGCCCAGGGATCATTGGTCGTCTTCGTGCCCACTCTTCCCCCCGCTATAGTGCGATTTTTACCAAGTTGCATCTTAAGGTCTGTCTTCACAGGGGCATTATGCCACCTCATTTCGGGTGTTTCTCGGTCGTGCCTCTAGATGTTGCACGATCGCAGCCGTATGAAACACTGCTTAATCGTGCGGCATCTAGCGGCACGTCCCAGAAAGACACGAAATGCAGTGACATAATGCCCCTGTGAAGACGGGCCTTGAGGCGCAGCTTTATAAAAATCGCACTTAGAACCCTATCCGCGCTCTCTCTCTCCCGCTTCCAATCCTACTCCAGCACCTATGTCCGTTCGCATCCTCTCTCTTGTCCCCTTTCCCGCTGCCCGTTTCCCCACACTCACTTTCCCTGTCGTCTGACGGACTCGGTGCCCGTGCCGGCGACTGCCCGGGCGCTCACAAGGGCTCGGCAGCAGGTAATTAGGGGAAAGGGAGACTCAATGCACTGATTGGACAAAGCTGCAAATGGACGAAGCCCTCTGCCAAGCGAAAGGCAGGTAATTTACGCAGAGACGAAAAGGTGTTTGGTTTCAGTTGCATCTGATTTTGCTGCATTCGTGTGATGATACACAGTCAGTGAGGGTATCTGATTTCTGCTTTAAGTGAGGGCACCTGATTTCTGCTTTAAGGTTATTGAGGATTCCAATACTTAATACACATGAATGGGAAAGAGTACATTTATAGTAGAAGTTGGTTTAGAATGACGCCAACGGAAGCAGAAAAATTAAACTCAGATGTAAGGATTATATTCTTATCTGCCATCAGCGGGATCTGCATGTGACATTTTTCACCTCCCAACCATTATACCCATAATAATAATAATAATAATAATAATAATAATAATAATAATAATAATAATAATAATAATAATAATATAGCGAGTCCGTGGAGATGGTTCTTAGTTCTTCTCATAACAGGTTAGCTGTGAACACAACTTTCAAGGTGACACATACTCGTTTATACAAAAAAATGTATTACTATTTTTTTACCACAATATTACCAAATAATATATCTTATATTTTGCAGTATTGTGATCGCAATTATATCACGCACATTCTCTCAACCATATTAACGACTGAAGAAATTCACAAAATTTAGTCTCTAGAAGATTCACATGATTATATCAATCTGGAAGGAAAATTCTCAGAATTCCTTGTTGCCCTGAGGATGCCCTTTCCTAGAGCAGTGGCAAAATCAATTGTAAAATTACGTTTGGCTTCGATGTTTACATATGCAAACACAAAGAAAGTGTTTGAAAAACATTAAGCAGTTGCTATCTACAATTCTCGGAATGAAACCGAGTTAAGAAACTAAGGTTAATTTTTTTCTAAAATTCGTTTGAATTTAGAGTTTCCTCAAAAACTTTCTGCAATACCATTGTCAAACATTATTAACAGATAATTGATCAATTTATTCTAGATTTATTACTTTGAGTTAAATTAACCGGGTAGATTGAAATTAAAAGTGACCTTCTTAGAATCGTAGGGTCCGTGAAGGATTCTTTTATTTTGAACTATACAACGCAACGGCTACTCACTGAAAGTTAATATCAAACGAGGAGATACGTGAGATAACAGAAGTTTGCGTTTTAAGCTGCCAGTGTACGCAGGGGGCCTGAGAGACCCTGGAAGTCTTTACGCTAAAATTGTGAATGCAGTTTGGCCGCCCGTGACCACTGCTTCCAGGTACATTTTCCTTCCCTACCTACGAGTCACATATGTTTTGAGAATGTGAGTATTGTTATCCTTTCTAGCGGTTAGATATTCCAAAACGTTGCACGGGTTTCAGAGACCACCTGCGTGCACTCGTGCAACGGCTTTCGTTCGGTACTTTACGCGACTTAACAAAATATTGATAACAAAATATTTAAAAAGTTTATTTGTTTCTAAAGCATGCCATGAAGGAAAGTCGTCAGATATGTACAACACACCAAGTACAATGAAAATAATATTTCAGCCTCTTCCATTTTTTCAGTTTTATTAATTTGCATAAAACCCACTAAATACCGTAATCAATTATTTAAAAATTTATCTCATTATTGAAAATAATATCCATCTTTTTTTTAGAAGACTCCTTTGATCTAAATTATGAGGGGAAATTGAATTAAGGGAAATGCTAGCAGAAGGGCCTGTTAGACTAGGCACTGTACTGTGAGACTAGGCGTGCACTGATGTTACAGAAAGAGGCTCGTGTGCTGCACGGTTAAGACTCGTGAAATTGGCAAATTGGATATGGTCGTGACATAGAGGAAACTGTCAATTTAGATGCTATTTATTTCTAAAGATTCGCAAAAGTTGCTATTTATAAACAGTGACATAGTGAGGTTCTGTAGGATTAAGATGGGTGTTCTGGCCCTCACTCTGGCTGATCCAATTCTCTTTGATATCGTAGGTTAGGAAAATTGAAGCATTTGACGGCACACTCCATTTAAAACTATTTTCCACATTAATTGCTCACCTTTAGGACCATACGGTACGTTTCTGTAGCATTAAATGTTCGTCTTCGTACTCATCAATAAACAATCTTTTCAAAATTATCTTTAGAGAAAATGTTCTAGAATATAATACATATCTCTAATGAGACGATGAATTCGTTTTCTTTCCTAAAATATCTGCATTGAATATATTGTGTTTTATAAAATAACGTACATTTGACAAAATTTCGCAGTTTTCCTGTCCTCTCATCGTGTAATTGAAATGAAGCTTCCAGAATATCAGAGAAGATCCAAACATATTTACATGAAACATTTGAATTTTCAAAAAATTAAAGATATGATTTTTTGAACCTCTTGCAATTCATTTTTAAGTGATGACTGAAGTGCTGATTGAATATAAATTGAAAGATTATATTACGTAACCGTTACTAATAATACTAGAAAATATATGATGTTGTGGATCGACTAGTTTGATGATTTTGAAGTGTCAGTCATCCATTTAAAATAGTTCCTATAAAGATAGTAAACAGGGTTGGGCAGTATTTAAATACTTGTATTTAAAATTTCTGAGTCTTTTGGACATGTATTTTAGATATGTATTTAAATACATAAAATAGGTGTATTAAAAATACTTTAAATTCTGATGAAGAAGATTACAAGGATATCTTCTTTCTTTTGTTTCATTCTGCCACTGAATGGACGATATTGAAACAAAAATGAAAGCTTTCAGCTGTTGAACTTATATTCTCTTCATTTTTAAATGAAGAATCTAAATCTTTAAAAATGCTGGACAATTATCCGACAATAAATTAGCGTTTATTCCTTGTACCACTAGTTTATGTTCATCAGCGTCAGTTCAACAACTGTTTTCCTTAGCGGGTTTTATACATTCACGAACTAGAGGTTTATTGTCTCGTAATTTGTTTAAAAAACTAGTCGTATTAAAAGGAAATTACGTTTATTCGAGTTAGACATATTTTTTGAATAATTTTATTTTTGATGTGAAGGCCTAAGCGAAAGTGTTTTTAATTGATACTAAGTATAAGTGATAGTATTTATGTGTAAGTGTTTTATATTTGAAAGTTTTTAGTTATTATTAATTGTTTTAAAAAAAAAAAAACATTGATTTACTGTATTTTCGGTATGTGAAATATTTTAAATACGTATGTATTTAGGAATTGAAAACCCAATGTACTCGTATTTTGAGTATGTATTTAAGTATTTATTTACAAAGTATTTTGGCGAAGTATTTAAATTATAACTTTAAAGTATTTTCCCGAACCCTGATAGTAAACAGCATAAATACAATTGTATTCTGGTGCATAAGCTTGTTCGATTACTTTCTCTTGGGTTTATCCTTCCGTATTATGCAAGGTGGTGAAGTAAGCCGCAGCAACAAGCAGCAACGGAAAGTCTTATTCAAGTCCTCTCCTGAAAGGCTACTCTATAACGAAGTTCACGTACACATCCTGGGAACATAGCCTTATCTACTGGATTACTTAAACCAGGAAGGGCTGCAGTTGGCGCATTAGGAATTGAGAAATCTTTGGTTTTAAGTATCGAGGAACTTCTCGGTTTCTCTCCCAAGAATCTTTTAAGCATGTAACACTCTCTTTGGTTACCAAATATCTCTGCCTTAAGAATGCAAAAAAAGTCAATAACTTTTTACTTTCTCGTATACGTACGTATATAAGGAGTAATATACGTAGTATAGAGGAAGTTATGTAATGCTGCGAGAAAAAGAAGTGCGAATTTTCGGCAGAAAAAAATCCATTGCCGGGCCTTGACGTGGTGTAGCCAGAATCCCAGTTTTGTGGGTCCTTCATGCCGAAAAAACAATTGAAAGCAAAACGCCCGTGTGTCCGTCTGTCTGGTGTATGTGAACAACACTAGCGCCTAAACTATGCGTAGGATTTTTTTCAAATTCAATAAACCCCTGTCGAACTGGCCTGAATCGAACCTCTGCGATTTTCAAAAACGTTCATTAATTTTTTGTGGTACTCTACACGAAACCCATGAAAGATTTTCAAAATTTTCTCGAAAATAACTCCCAAGTTTTTCTTTAAATTTCTCGTAAGAATAGAGTACAATACGCTTATAAAGGTGGCATGGGTCCGACTTTCATGATTGACTTTTGAAAATTGCAAAAGTTTGAATTTTTTCCGGCGGCTTCCTACAACTACAAAATTATAGAGATTTTTCTTTCAAGTAATTTTTTTCTCCTTAATCAGTTCTTTCATTGAGGTCCAGTACATATTTTTGAAAATGATAGTAGTTTTTCCACAAGACTGCGTGCAATATGTGCAATTTAAAAAAAATAACAAAAACTAGATTTTCTCGAAAACGGTTCCAACTTTTTTCTTTAAACTTTTTATAATGATATTTCTAAGTGAGATGACATACAATAGATTTTTTCTATTCATTTGTTTTTACAAAAATTACAAAAATGTATTTTTTTTCACTGGCCTTTCACGTCGGTTCTATTTTCATTAGTGTCAATTTGTTTACATTTTTGCATTTACGAGTACATATGCTTTAAATGATGGCTCAAAATGTTTCTCGAAAATTTATAGTTTTTTGTGAAAAACGAGCTCAAAATTCCGCATTTTCAGAAACGCTCAAACGCCATTTTCTCAAATATGGCTCCAAATTTTTTCTTCAAATTTTTCGTAGAGATAGTGCTTGTTGCACTGTTAGAGATGACATAGAATGAATTTTGATGTATTCTTTTATTTTTTCAAAAATTACACAAATGTAATTTTTTTTAAATATCTCTCGCGCCCTTAATATGAACATTTCTACCAATTTGTGTACATGATTGCATTTGTGAGTAAAAGTTCTACAGATGACTTCTTACAAAGCTTTTCGAAAATACAAAAGATTCCTGTGAAAAAGAGCTTCAAATTTCGCATTTACAGTAGAGCTTCAACGATTTTTTCTTAAAAATGGCTCAATATTTTTTAACGAAAATTTCCATGTAGGTGGAGGTTTGTTTAATATTTTAAAGGAAATATTCCGAATCTAGAGTTAGGAGACCGAAAAATTGTGAAAATGAAAAAATATAAATACTAATGTGCGTCCGTCCGTCTGTTCGTCTGTCTGTCTGTCCGTCCATCTGTGAACACTACTAGCGCCTAACCCAGGCATACGATATTCCCCAAATTAAAGAAATCGCTGTCGATCTGGCTCTAGTTGAAGCTTGGAATTTTTGAAAATCATTCTTTAAAATTCTTAAAAAGACTTTACATGAAGCCCATCGGTCAATTTCAAAATTTTCTCAAAAACGGCTCCAAATTTTTTCTTTAAATTTCTTGTAAGAATAGAATAAAATGTACTTATAAAGATAGCATAGGTCTGGTTTTCGCGGTTAACTCTGAATTTTCGAATATTGCAAAATATCCATTTTTTCGAGAAAGTCTGTGCCATTCTGTAGCACCTCTAGTTTCTTGTATACGTACTTATATACGGATAAATATACGTAGTAGAGAGGAAGATATGTAATGCTGCGGAAAATCGATTTCGAGATTTCAATGGAAACACACATTTTTGGGACCCCTGATATCGAAAAAGTGTTTTTTTTAAAAGCATCCGTCTGTTTGTGCGTCTGTGAACACTACTAACTCCTTAACCATACGTAGGATTTTTCCTAATTGAAAAAAAACCTGTCCGGCTGGCTTGAGTCGACGTTTTGAGGTTTTGAAAAAAATCTTTAAAAATTGGCTTACATCACATGAAGCCCGGACATTTTCAAAATTTCTTCAAAAAGGCTCCTAATCTATATATTTAAAAAAAAGGTATTCGGCCATGGCTTCGTTTAGAACTTCTACTGAACCGATTATAGTATTTTTTCCTTTAAATGAAAGAATGTGATCCCTAGATGTGTTATCATATATTGTTTGTGTCGATTCATCAATATTTATTGTGTAAATTAATTAATTAAATCATTCTTTCATAGTACGTTTATCAATAGTTGTTTTTTTTTTTTTTCAAAGAGTGGCTGCTTCATGGTGGCGCTGCTAGATGCTTTATTTTGCTTGTTGAGATTTGTTTACAATTCGTCAAGGTTTTGTTTCAGTGTAATAATTACATTGTGGTGTTGACAGTTTGCATGTATTTGCTTTTGTGGGGTATTTTGTAGAGAACATTCGGACAGTGAGTTTTGCTCGGTTGTACTTTAGTGAAGTTGTTTACAGGTTATGTCGAATTCCGAATACTTGCCCACGCGCCCCAAAAGACGAAAAAGTACATTAACTGGACGCAGGGAAAAAGAAAGTCAGCGTAGGTGTCGTGATAGTGAGGTCATTTCGTTTTCTGTTGGGTCGTTGTCTATGAAATGTCAGTTCTGTTAACAGATATTTTGTCGTGGTTAACAGATATTTTGAATGCAACAGTCCGCCACACAAAGGTCACGCAGCGATCTCCCTGATTACGCGCGCGGAGCAGAAAAGAAAAGAAATTTGCTCAAGAAAATGCTTTTCTAACGTATGACAATATGTATATCATTGGATTTTTTTACGCTCGTCATTGTAGACTAAAATACATATAGTTTTATTAAAAAAAGCAAAGTTGCCTAAAAAGGCGTAAAATACGAGTGATAAAATAGAAATGAATACATGTAACAATTGGCCCCATTCCCTCTTGCACGTCCGTGGAAATTGCTTTGCAAAAACTTGAACCGTTCAAAAACTGTAGGAGGTGCTGAAGTTATTTATTTAGTCAAAAACAGTCAAAAACTGTATGTGACGTTTGGGGAGAGAAAATCATCTGCACACGCTTTCTTGAGTTTCAAAATCCCTTCCCAACTATTTAACTATTAATAGTTGAAAGATGAAAAAATTGTAATAATAATAATAATAATAATAATAATAATAATAATAATAATAATAATAAATTTAAAAACGCGAGAGATTAACATTTATGTGACTCGCGTAAAAGTTTGAGTTGACAACAAATTGATAGAATGTCATAGAAGCAACAACGACCGCTAATTCATCCGGGATTTTTTTTCAATTATCATTGATACCGCTAGCAAGAAAAAGAAAATGGATAGAAAAATAAAATAATTAAATATAATATTTTTATATTAATGACAATTACTCGTTTTTTTAAAGAAATGTGTTACACTGGAAAACAAAGTACTCCCTCGGCTCGATACAAATTTTGACGGCTCGCCGCAGCATGGAGAGGTACATAGTGGTGTACTGATGTTTTTAGAGATTGTTTCATCCACTACTACTAATTGAATGATAATTGAATTGTATGCAAAGTGGTAATGGTGATAACATGATTTGATGATCAAAGAACAGACGAGAGAACGGCAGAACCTCAGGGAAATTACACGCGTGTACAAACTCCACAAAGATCAACCGGAAGTTGAACACAGGTACCCGGAGTTGAAAGCTTCGCGCGCTGGAAGCTAGTGGAATATTCGTGTATTCGAGCGGAGACTGGTTTATGCGCTATGCAATGTTCATTTGTCTGTCATCGCAGTGACGTAATGCAGAATAGTGTTCTTAAATGCTTTCTTATAAAAGTGAATTGGTAATTATGCAGTGGTTACACTCAAGATTATTTATAGTGAACGCGAGGGCCGAAGATCTGAGCATGGCCGTGACTTGAATCCGGGCGAGCGAAGCGAGAAAACTTGTCTCTGAAAGTAACGTCACCTAAAATTGTTCGAAAAAAATGAGTTTAAAGAGAAACTATTGTAATGCTGCGGCAGAAATCAGTGATTTTTCGACAGAAAACCGCAATTCTGGGGGACCTGTTAACGAAAAAGTAGATACATGTTGTTCCTATACGCAGTAAATGATATCCTATAACGGTTTATGTAGTCTGAATCCTCGTTTTGTGAGACCTTGATCAATTTGCGGCAAACATGTCTGTCTGCTAATTTGACTGTCCGTCCATCACTATCCATTAGGGTGTCCCTTATTTTCCGACATCGAAATTTTTGAACGCTCACCCTCCAATTTTGTTCGAATGACCTAAAAACATGCCTATACAAAAGTTTGTTGAGATCGGAGCATACTAACCCGTGCGGACTTGAGCGCAAACTCACATGATGGAGAAGTCCAAATCTACCACTCACCACTGAGTCAGCTCCGAGACTAAATGTAAAAGAATTTTAATAGATCGTGTCACACCTGTTTGCAGGTTGCTAATCTGACATAATGTCATAAGTTAGTGTCATAACCAGTGTCGAGGAACGGGTGTTTTTAATAGGAGATAATATTAATTATTAATATGAAAAACCAAAAACCTAAACACAATTTACCATAAAATGAACAAGTGCTTGAAGTATTATTTTATAACATACGGGAAGTAAAAGTAACAGTTAATTCAAGTACTAAACTTGTAGTTCGTCGATGCATAATATTTTGGGAGAAAGCAAGAATTCCGACAAGAGCTAATCAGCATTGTTCGCAAGAACTTATTAACATGTATTTGGAGTGGAGAAAATTAAAAAAAGGACGCAAACAATTGTTGGAAGAAGACAGGATGTTTTTACTTCGACCGAGAGAGCCAAGACGTAAAAGCTATCTTCCACGAGTAGACCAAAACCTTGTGGATAAAGAAGAGAAGGCGAGACAAAGAGCATTACAAGACGAGAAAAGGAAAGAGAAACAACAGCGTTAAGGTTTACATCTTCTGCTGTACCACCTTCATCGTCTGAAGATTCAGATAACGAACTTCCAAGTTTAGATAAAATCGACGTTACGATCAACAATAGTACTCAATGCTGAAAGCTGTGGCACCAAACATTTCATTACTCCTAAACTAATTAGACAGTGGAGGCACTTGCGCATAATATCCGAAGAACACTGTATTAATACCTCTCCTATTCGTAAAAATTATTCTTCAAACCAAACACGAGAAGGGAAAACGTTAAGAAACAATTAAATCGGCCTTTAAGAGTATTTTTTTGTCCATTTGGATGGTAAACTGTTGCCTGCATTAAATATCAGGGACTCAAAAGAAGAAATACTTCCAATTGTCACATTTGTGTACAGTCAGCAGCTCATGGGGTTTCCAAAATCGTGGAATTCTTCTGGTAATGAGCATGCTATTCTGTTTGGAATGTGTTAACGCACTGGGGTATCGAACAAATTCTTTGCTGTGGTACAACTGCATCAAACTCTTGACATTTTGAAAGAGCGTGTGTCTTTCTTGAAGAAAATTTGAACAGGAGATTGTTCTTTTCGTGTCGTCATCACATATACGAACTAATTTTACAATGTTTGAATGTAAAATACGTGATATAATCCTTAACAATATCTTTCTGTTGATTGTAACTATTTATGTCAAACCGCGACTTCAGTGCAGTGCAGCTCTAAAAGCTCCTTATTATGATACCTGCTTTCCAAAAATTCTATAATCACACGAAAGGATAGATTACACAATTTCAAAAGCAGCTCTAGAAAATAGACGCTGTATGTGTTATTTATTAGGAGAATTGGCTATAATGACACTCTTTGATGATGAAGTAGACGTAAAAATCAAAATTAATATGATAGCAAATTTAGCCAATGATTATCTACACATCGAAGAGTGTAGTATCCATTTTGTGGAGAATTGGATGTAGAATAACATGGTAAGTGGAATTGTATCCCGATGACCGTTATTTAATTATTAATTCGTTAATATACAATACACCTCCTAATTCAATTTAATATTCATTTCATTGAAAACAATAGCCGACATTGTGTGAACCAAAAGCAGATATCTGTTCTCTTGCCTGAAGAAGGATACCAGCTTTATTCAAGAATGTCCTTCGACCTGGAAAAGCAACTCTTCGTATTTAGAACCTGAAAGGCTGTTTACAAGTTGAAAACTGTGACTGACTTCCCTGAAAGAGTTGTTATATTAATGCAAGCTTTTCATGCGATACTGACTAGATGAAGAGCGAAAGCAATTTGTGTCGTGTTGTTCAAAAACATCGTTCAGTGTACACATATTGCAAGAAAGGAGCATTGAAAAAAAAATTTCAAATTCAAATTTCGTGCTCAAGTCGGTACGGGTTATTATCGGCCTATAGATTTGATTTGATTTGATTTTTTCGTGTTTCCGGGTGCGTCAACTGCTTTAGTCATTAGTCCCGTTCGTGTAGTGCATGCTTTTTCTCGAGAGTTGGCGGTGATCTTCCCCCGCTGGATGCCGAGATTCGGCGCCGACCTACCATCGGCTAGTGGAGTTTCCTCCTAACCAGGACTCTCACACCAGCGGGGCACCGCCCCAGCCGGATCAAGCTCTACTGTCCCGGCCGGTCTCTCGGAATATGTGGTAGTGTAATGAATCTTAGTGTAAGTGTGTGTGTAAGGGGAGAGGATAGGACAAGGAAGAGGAAGGACAGATCGCGCGCGGTCCGTGGCCCTTTTGATAGGGTACTGCTCCGGCATTTGCCTGGTGTTGATCGGAGAAACCACGGAAAACTACCGATCAGAGCAGCCGGCCGTTAGAATTCTCCTCCAGACAGCGACTGAATTCAACCTAGCTGAAAAGCTAGTGTCGAAAATCCTGCCGCCGTCAGGACTGGAACCTAGGACCTCCCGGTCAGAGGCGCTGCAGTGACATCAGTTGATGCACTGAGCTACCGCTCTCGGTTTGTTGCGGCCGGAGCTGTGACCCGCTAGTGAAAGATACGTGTTTGGGGGAAAACTCGCTAGCCGACGGTAGATTGGCGTCGGATATCACCATCCAGGGAGAAAAGATCACCACCATCTTTCAAGGAAAAACATACTCCACACTTTCGGGAATATTCACTTTAACAGTTATCATGCAATCGGAATCACTAATCAACTAATCAATCAGTCAAGAATCAATTTACGTGAACATAGAGAAAATGGCAGGGTCCGTTGTTGTCCCGCCCCTCCCATTGAAATGTGAGTGCAACCTGGCCCTGCATTTCTCTGCAACGCAGTGCTGGCTACGGCAGGGATGTTTAAGGGGAACTATCCTCTTAAATAATTCACATCTATCTTTTTCACCAGCTTTTTCACAGTTCTCTTTGATTTCAGTATTCAAGAAGCCCGGCATTTGATGCTTCATTGGTTAGGGAGATTCGGAAACTGGGTCATATTACAGTGCAGCCAAATTTGGTGTTGCCATAAGCTCAATGCTTTGGAGTTGAGAACATTGCAACATGGGAGTTGCAAATGGCGGCTGTCTTTGGGCACAGCTCGGGCCACCGTGTAAGAAATATATCTTACACCATGGCCCGTGCTCGGTGGCTTGGGTACTCGCAGGGTATCCGGACCAAGGCCCCACAACCCTACGGCAATGGCCGTCCTTCCCCGATGCAAATTGAAGCCTGCGCTGGCAGCCATGATGGGGGCAAATTTACGCGCCTAATTCAAATACTTCGAAACTTTACAGAGTTTTCCATTTTTTAATAGGTCTGAATACGTAGAGTGGAAGATGTATTGAAATGCTTGCTCATTGTTTAAAGGAAGATATGCAAACTTAACATTCAGAAGTCAAACTTTTATGTATCTCTGATACATATCATACTTCTTTATCGTACTACTTTAAAATGCAGTAATTATTGCTGTTTTTTAAATGGGATCGTCCACGTACTTTTGGATGCTTGTAATAGCACGTTTGAAAGCACAAAATAAGCGTTAGCTTCTATTAGCAAATATATTACGCTAAAAATGGATTTGTATGTACTCCACGAGGGTTTCCGCTCCGTGATAAGTTCATATTATATTAAAGCCATTGAAGATATTTTCTTGAAAGTATGTGATTTTGATAGGTTTGGGATATTTTACCTCACAAAATGTCATATTGTAGATGTCGAGACATTTCTTTCGGAAACTTTTGTCATCATTTCTGAAGTATAATCCTCTAATCTACACTCTATTAAAAATTGTGTACCTTGACTTATTCTGAATCTTTTTCAGTAAAAGTTTGCATCAAATTACACCAAATTTTCAGAATTCTTTACTAAATTGTAATCACTAAATAAGTTATTTTTGATACGCTTCCAATTTATAAGAAAGTTTGGTATGTAGGTTGCAGATAACTGGAGTAAACGGTGATGTGAATCGGTATTAATGAATATACGTTTTTAAAGTTCCCACCAGCCTCTAGACAGAAATCTCTATATTCCTGTATTAAGTTTGAATTTTGAGAATACAAATACTTCTTTACCTACTTTAGAGAAATCGCAAGTTCCCTCTAAGAAAGTGATAATTTACAGAGTTAAACTAATGTTTCTTCACGTGAAATTGAAATTCATCAATTTTATTCTTATTCATAACCACGAAATTAATTAGTAAAAGTAGTCAGCTCATTCAATAGGTTACATGAAATAGTTAAATGATGTACTTGTGAAATTTCAGCGTGCAGGCTTTCGTCGCACGATTTGTACATCTGTAACTCGCACACAACTTTTCCATTTTATTTCTTATCGTACAGAATATTCCTCTTACTCCAAAACATGAAACGATAATGAAATATTGCCGCAATCCGGCTCAATGCCCATATGCTTGCCCCCAACATGGCTGCCAGGAAATTAATTTGCAACGCTACCTAGCGCTACGCGTGGGTCTAGTATATGATTCCAATGTCTTTGGTCAAGAGCTACCTACTGACGAGATTTCAACTTCGTCTCCAAATACGTTTCCTGGGATTCGCGTACAGGGTCCAGTAGTGTAGAAGACCTATTCCATGACGGAAGAATGTTTCATCCACCATGACCTATTAAAACACTATATTCACTGTTTGCTTGTATATTCCCAAGAATTTTGTGCCTCCTCTCACAATTATCTGTGGAGCCGCCACTGCGAGGGGTGATCGCGGGCAGCTGGGCTCGTTGCAACGGTCGCTCGCTCTCCCCACGGCGGCGCCCGCTCTCCCCCCCCCCTCTCTCTCTCTCTCTCTCGGCGTCGTCCTTCGGTTATTGAATTGTATCCGAAATATTTCACGGCAGGAAGCGAAGTCGGGGGAACTAACTTTCGCGGTAATTCTAATTTTCCAACACACCGTCCTGGGCTTTCGGTTTCAAACGAGAGTTCCGACTTGCCCCTGTGATTTATGTTCAGACATTTCATTTTCACCTTCCCAAAAATACGTTAGAAGAGGAAGAATTAAAAGTTATTGCTCGAATTTACTTTGATTAACAGCCCTGCGGTGCTAAAGCTACGTTAGAATAGCTGAAAACTGTAAGGGATAAAATAGCGAAGGGACTCGATGCAGATAAGGAGCAAATACGTTCAACAAGGGAATGTGCATTGAATTTTATGTTCAGCGACTTAGTTTGAATTAGACATTAACCTCTCTTTAGGTTTTGTGACAAGATTTTTCTCGTGTTTTATTAGAGGTGTGCCAATATCTTGATTTTAATTCTAAGTTGCCAATAAAATATCATACGACAAATATACAGAACTCATTTTCACTGAAAACGAGTGATAATATAAAATGATGGCAATATAATAAAATCTCTATAAAATAACTGAATATTATTATCATCTTTTACGTTGATAACAGACAATACCGTGTGAAATATACATTTTTACTCCAAGGAAAATAAAGAATTATTAATTTCAAGAAATATGTTCAAGTTTATGTGATACTAATGTCACTATCATGATGTACAAGTATTTGTATTCAGAAGAGGGAATTTTGACTTCCTTTTTTGAGATGTTTCTCCTGACAATTGTATTTTTGTAAGGAAGGCATTGAAATTGAGATACTATTATTTATTCCATTTACTACTACCTCCCCAAGATTCTCTCGCTGCGATTGGCTGAATGTGTGATGACGCAATCATTCGTGCCGTAAAATATGATACGTCATGATTTGTGCTGTAAAAGGCTATTTTATGAACGAAATCTTGTAACAGAAAATGTCGTTTAAAAGGCTGGTAAACGAAAAAATCATGTATAAATGACGTTAATTGGTTCCAATGATCGAGCGGCGAGAAAGCCCGAGGGCCTTTGGCCCGAGGACGTTTCATTACCCGAGATCATTAGAACGCATTGGTGCATTGGACCCTTATAACGCATTGGTGCATTGGACCCCTATAACGCATTGGTACATAAATAACAAAATAAACTAGTGAGAATCAGTAGTAAGATTTCATGACGGGTTATGTAAACTCAAGAAGACGTGCCCGCTCTAAAGATTAATGTTTTTCTCTCATAATATAATCTCCGTAAGATTATCAATGTGAGTAGGCTTTTGAAAAAGATGTGAGTACATTTTACTTTCGCAATTCAATATGCGCATTTTCAGAAACGCTCAAACGACATTTTCCAAAATTGGCAACACATTTTTCCATGAAAATGTGGCATGTAGGAGCAGGTTTTACTCTTCTATAATATTCTTAAAGTTATAACTCAATTTTTCCGTTAGAAGACGGAAACATTCCACAAATATCTTTTATGCGCCAATAGATGGCAACTGAGAAGAAGTTTGGACAAAACTGAAATGATAGTAGTCATTTTGTAGCACCTCTAGTTCATTTCCGTTTGGTGATTCTAGAAGTATAACAGGTCATGAAATGGATAATATTGTGATATTGCTTTCGAAAAATTTATTTCTAAACGTGAAAATGGTTTGAATATTGATAGGAATGGAAACTATTTTGATTAATCACTTGATCCATTAAATTTTCTTTTATTAGGTTGTCACTTCCCTCTTTTAAACTATTCTTTTGGAACATACCGTGTGTGAGAAAGTATATTGCAAAGAGGTAGCTTTCAATTATTGCTTTGAAGTTTATCTCGGCAGCCTACTTCGTAATCTCCACGAGTTTTGGTTGGTCAGACCGAAAGAAGCAATAGAAAGACAGTTAATCAGAATAGATTGAACAAGTGGGGCAAATTCTGATTGGTTTGGATGGGAGTGCAGCTCAACGAAAGAGGAACATTTCCCCGGAACGTGGCCAGAGCAGAGGGCCAACGAAAAGGAAGAGCTCCAGCGCCAGAATCGAGTGTTAGTCACGCAACGAAGATGCAGTGGCGGAGGGCGGGACGCCAAACGCAATTGAAGCAAGAAGGTAGGAAATTCAGATGCAGCAATGCTGACAGTCAGCAATGTATCGTAATGGGGAGGACATTGATACTGGATTGATTGATTGATTTTTTCGTGTTTCCGGGCGCGTCAATTGCTTTGGTCATTAGTCCCGTTAGTGTCGTGCATGTTTTTTTGCGGAAGCTGGCGGTGATCTCCCCCTGCTGGATGGCGAGATTCGGCGTCGATCTACCGTCGGCTAGTGGGGTTTCCCCCTAACCAGGACTCTCCCACCAGCGGGGCACCGCCTCAGCTGGGACAAGCTCTAAGTTCCCGACCGGTCTCCCGGAATATGTGGCAGTGTAGTGCATGTTAGTGTAAGTGTGTGTGTGTGTGTGTGTGTTTGTAAGGACAAGGAAATGGAAGGACAGATCGCGCGCGGTCCGTGGCCCGTTTGGTAGGGTACTGCTCCAACATTCGCCTGGTGTTGATCGGAGAAACCACGGGAAACTACCGATTAGAGCAGCCGGCCGCTAGAATTCTCCTCCAGGCAGCGACTGAATTCGACCCAGCTGAAAAGCTAGTGTCGAAAATCCTGCCGCTGTCGGGACTCGAATCTAGGACCTCCCGGTCAGAGGCGCTGCACTTGATGCACTGAGCTACCGCTCCCGGTCTGTTCGTATGATCTCTTCTGGACTTATGTGGGATCCGGAACAAGTCCTTCGCCCAATCCCACTCAAAGGTCGTCGAGCAAGAGGTCTAACTGGTGGGTCACCGGGCAAGCCGACAACATAGAGCTTAGCACTGCCTCCACCTTGAAGCTAACGACGTGAGTGCTGCCGTGAAACTCAAGGTCTGCGTGACCGTTTACAATCCACCAAGAAGCGTGTCCTCTCCAGTCGATGAAAGGCGAGAGTTCCGCACCGTTCATTGCGTTCGTTGAAGGCGGTTGTGGAAACGGACTGCGGTCCAGACTCAAGACCTGAGAGGCGGCTGCCTCGGGACACGTGGCTCAGTGCATCAACTGATGTCACTGCCGTCACTCTCACCGGGAGGTCCTAGGTTCGACTCCCGACAGTGGCAAGATTGTCGACACTAGCTTGTCAACTGTGTCGAATTCAGTCGCTGTCTGGGGGAGAATTCTAGAGGTCGGCTGCTCTGATCGATAGTTTTCCGTGGTCATCCCCAGGCGAATGCCGGAGTAGTACCCTAACAAACGGGCCACGGACCGCGCGAGATTTTTCATTCCTTTTCTTTGTTTTATCCTCACCCCTTCTTACATACACTTACACTAACATGCACTACACTACCACACATGCCGGGAGACCGGTCGGGAGCTTTGAGAATGTCCCGGTTGGGGCGGTGCCCCCTTGATGGGAGATACCTGGTTGAGGGAAACCCCGCTCTTGGTTGGTAGGTCGGTAACGGATCTCACCATCCAGCGAGGAAAGATCGCCGCCAACTCCCGAGGAAAAAACATGCACTACACTTACGGGAATAATGACCTCAGTAGGTGACGTGCCCGGAATCACTAACAACCGACCAACCACCCACCAAAGGCGGCTACCTCGGGGGAGCGTAGCAGCCGCAGGAACGGCGCTTGAGGCCGAAGCCACGTCGGGAGCTGGGTCTGCGCCGCCCCGCAGATTACTTCCTGACGAGCCCCGCCCACCCCGCGCCCCTTCCGCCACCGCCGCGTTTTAATTTTTTACCGGAGGCCGGAGCGGGGCGGCGTGCTTGCGGCGTGGGTCGGAGATGGCTGCGGTGGGGAAGGGCACTTGGGGCGATCTCCAGCAAACCCTCTTCCTCTCTCTGTGATGTACTGGGCTGGGCATGTAGGTGGAGGTTTTGCTGGATCTATTGACGGTTTAATGGGTTCAATTTTCGTTTGCCGACGTTTTTATGAAACTAACTTCGTAAGATGGTGACAGAACTTGTGGGGTACATTATTTTGGTTATTTTTACTACGACATAACTTCCGCAAATTAACTTCATTAAATTATTCATTCTTTGGCTTAAAGGGTATAGATTTCAAATTTGAAAAACGGCGGCGTTAGCGTATCGGGCTGTTATATCCAAGTTCGCGGGTTCCAACTCGATCGAAGGCGTTGATTTTTAAAGGCGAAAAATCATTAGTTCGCCTTCCTTCAGAGGGGAAGTAAAGCCAGGTATCTCATGTTAGTAGATTTACTGCATGTGAAAGATCCTCAAGCCTAAATGAAGCCTCTGAGCTAAATTCAAATTGCCTGTTTTGTCGCCCAAGTAATACCTTCCTGCTCCCCCAATAGGTGAAAGAACGTAAAGAAATGTGCGTGGTCAGATGGAAGAGCATGCCTCATGGCCTGAGTCTCGCCACGTAAAATTAGACGTTCATTCATTTCAGGTTGTACCATGATCATTTAATTCAATTCTGATAAAAGGGTTCAAAGATAACATAACAAGTTAAGAAGTGATTCACCTCTTAAGCAGAGCAGGCAACGCTCGAGCTTAACACGTAAGCACTTTTTTCAATTAATATTTTGCGGAAGATGTCCTATAATTAGTCCCTGCGAATTTGAATAGCATCTTTTAATGTTTGAGAAACTCACTCTACATTTTCAAAATGGTCTACAAAATGTTTCAAGTTAAAAAAAAAATATTCTAAGAAAAGTTCGCTAATATCTATTATTCTATCAAATCTATAAATTTTAACTAAATCATATTAATTTTACAAAAATATAACAGTTTTGCTAATTTTTCTTTAAACTTTCTGTACGAATAGAGAACAATACGCCATATCCTATAGTATTTTTATTTAAGTATTTTCGTTTTCAAAAATGACTACTATTTAACGATGACTGCTGCTTAAAGGTGCACTGTACGCGGTAACGTCGAAAGACCAAATATAGAGATGGGTCATAAATTAGCGCGTTTAGCATCAACAATATCGTTGACTGACTATTACACTCATGGAATTAAAAATAATAGTTTAACTACACTTAAAAAATGCCCCAATCAAGGTGGTGTACTTAAAAAAAATTATCACTTTTTCTATCCAATTTGGCTTACTGCTTCTTCGTTCTGGCCAATAATAAGCTGCGACTCTTCTATCTTTGGAGGCGGCGAGTATCAATCGCTGTGTTGATGTACAATAAACCGCGTATGCACTATATCATAATATCTTTGATTTTAACATAGCTTTCAGTTATATTCAACATTTGGCGCATTTTGGTATCTCTTGGACGTAATTTAATTCGAGGAATAGTCCTATTAAATACCCCTCGTGCTTTGGAAATTCTCACATGAATCCCTTCCTCGCTTTGCGAGTTGGGACTGACAATTTCCGAAGCACTCGTGGTATTATCTATGATAATATATCAAATTTAGAAGAAATTCGTTGTTTGAAATGTTGATGATCTCGATTTTTCTGTATAAATTTTATCATTTAAAATTTCCCACGTTGCAAAGTCCATTGGGACGACGTAACTTTTGTAAACACCCAGGCTACTCAGTGGTATTACCTCGCCTTTCAGTGTATTCCCTGAAATTTTTATCCAAGGAAACTTTCATGGCGTTCGCATAGTGATGTTGTGTACCCTCTAGTTGCCATTTGAATTCAGAATATTTTCGTAATTTTACAAATAAAGTGTCGTTTTTCAGTTCAAACAAACACTTAATATTACTTATAATTTCTCAATATCAACTTGACTTTAAAACAAAACACTACTGAATTCTTCTTGTTTCTAGCTACTCTGTTCAACTGCCTACTGGATAACTTTGACATTAAACGATTAAATTCGATAGAACAGTTAAAATCCCAAGTGAAATCGTTTCTGCAGCATAACTGTTTTTATACAATTAAAGACTATACTAAGTATCACAAGGAAAGTAACATTAATATTAACAGTGATATTTAATGTGTTATTTACCATTTGGACTGCATAATCCTAAACAACCTGTAACAAGTATCGTACCGCAGCCTCTGAGTCAATGACCCCATCTCGATCAGGTTTTTCGTCCAGATTCCCTAATCCTGAGCAAATGCTGAGTTGGCCCCTTGTTTTGCTTGGGGACATAAATGTAACTTCATTATCTGTACACGTCTTCTAAAATTCAGTGGGAAATACGGTTATTCAAATTATCGTTCTCCATGCTGTAGCGACAGGAAGTATTATTCCCTGACGAAGGACATGATGAGGGATAAGAGCTCGAATTTATTGCTGATTTACCTTGAAAATAGATTTTGTTGTATTGGAGCGAATACTTTTGTTAACAATCCACGCAAAAAAACTCATTTATTTCTGTATTCAAAATTCAAGTAGTAAATGGCGTAGAGTAGGGACCACAGAATTTTGCAAACGTGCACAGAATTCACTTCTCCCCATAGCTAGTCACACTCAGTTTTTAACTGTTTTTGACGTAAAATAATTAAATAAAAACGTTCATTCATGCGACGTGATACTCTGCGACACGACGCGATACGTTGTAGTATTGTCAAAATTATTTCTTTTAAGTGCGTTTTTATAATGAGATGTCTTTTCTACATTTTTAAATTTGTTTGTCGAGACCTCCAGTCCTGGGGTCCGAGTTTTAATTCGTCTTTATTAACAGGTACTACAATAATTGGTATTATACAGTAGTTTCTAAACTGCGAAATAAAGAATATTTAGATGCACAGACTTCTCTAAGATTCTTTGTAATTTGTTATAAATAAATAACTATCAAAATCTGCACAGTTTGAAATAAATGTCGTGTTTAAAAGTTAAGAATTTGACTGAGAAAATTTCTTGCCGTTTTTTTTTACCATGAACAATACCATGGAGCTAAAGAGAAGTCATCATTATGGCAAGTTACAACCTTGGCAGGCTTCCACCAATTTAAAAAAGTGATGGAATTTCTAGACATTTTAGCTTCATTAAAAATCCCTTTTCAACACGATTTCAAGAGACTGACGGAAATGTGAGAAAGATAATTATATTTGATGGGGGTAGAAGTTGCATTTTTGACTTCGTCCCCTTACAGAACCACACAATTTAGAAAACTCTCAATAGAGTTGTTGTGGTGAATAGAGATGTTGATCGGCCAGGCAGAGAAATGTTTGTTGACAATTATAATTATAATGCTTTTTTCTTAAATTCAACGTGTTTATGCTGAGCTCACATTGTCGTGTTTTAAAATATTTATATTCCACCATCACTCTGTCTTAGATATACCGGCACAAAATTCTATACAGAATCATATCCAAAAACAAAAAACAAACAAAAATGTTTTGATGAAGAGGATTACTGATGTTGAAGACAATGCTCATTTCTTATACATAAGCCGGTGCACTTTTTAATCTGAATAAAATACAAGAAGAAAAAAAAGATGAAAGAGGAGTGAATGTAACAGTCTTTCTGAGGGAGGTAGGAAAATAGAGAGATTAAAAATGGCACTGAATTTTGAGATGTAAAAGGGAAAGGATAGAGAGATAATTTACAAGTGGGATCCGCTTTTGGGAAAAACTGTTCTTCGATCTCCTTTATGACTAGAGTAGTATGTATACGGACGCTCCTTAAGATATCAACTAAGAAGTAATATTTTATTTAAATTCGAGTGTTCATTTTTTTAAATCTATTATATTTTCCAGAAAATATAATATCTACAAATATTTAATTCCTATTTTTATTCTCCTCAAGAGTAAATTCTTTAGTTTTCGAGAAACTCTTAGTTACTGTATTTCAAAAACTGAGTGATAATGTGTCCACACTTCTGCAATTTCACTTAAATCCTTGGGCAACAAGTAATGTTACAAATATTTTGAGGATGAATATGAAGTATAATTCACTCATGTGAAATGTAATAAAACTACATAACCTTGCTTTTTGTTGATAATTTGATTCATCCACTGTAACGTTGTATTATTCTTACCATCAAATTAGAATTAAATCATTCCACATAAAGAAAATAAAACACATTTAATATTTTCATTTAGAGCGACTAAACATCAGTATTTTTGAAAAATGTGTGACTTAGATAATACAATAGAATTGCCATTTTTAAATACAAGAATTAGTGTGCAACGAAGTCTGATATTAAAATTAAGGTTTGACGATTATCCATGTTGTAGTTTATTTAACTTATCGGGTGAGGATGTCGTTTTGTACCAGTCAGATATATTTTTTCACAATTCGTTCTATCAATCGAGTCGTTTTTACGATCTTTCATTAATGAAAATTAGAACACGCGTACTCATTATAAATAACGAGAAAAATAAACGCGACGTTGAATCTGAGCCTCCGTCACAGATCCGTTCTCGCTGCTTGTTACATTCACTCAGCGAAACAATGCAATTGGTTTCAAACGAAATGTGCACTAGAGTTATTACAGTTTGAAAATTTACAGAAACGCAATTATAAATTTGTTAGAATGAGTTGGAGCATGTACAATTTTTACGCAAAGTGCTACTTGCAACACAAGTTACCTTTCAGTTTTCGACCACATTCGCTGAAAAGTGAGCAGTTTAATTGAAGAACTAAGCTAATAAATAATGAATAAAATGAGTTTGAAGCTCCTACTACGAAGTAACAACACTAGTTAGGATATTATGCACACATTCTGTGGAAGGAGGAGAAATATTTCATTTAGAACTCAATGTCCGAATGTAATATACGCCTGTTTTTTGTGATTTAATCAGGGAAAAAGAGAACATATATTTCAGTATTTTAGTCTCTTCAGAATTCATTTATGATAATTAAGCTCTATTAACAAAAGTTATATTCATTGAACTTCGATTGGAAAAGCCTGCTATATATTTTTATTAGTTCACAACGGGAAAAAATATCCATATTTTTCCTTTTTCTCCCTTTTAAACCTTCAGTTTAGCCACGTGGAATACGCTCATCCTGTGTCCTGGGTTATAATAATATAGTCTAATAATCTAATAATATATCCCATCTAATAATATAGAACTAATTTTTCAACAGGCCGATGTCATTATTTTCCCACTTCGTTCCCTGACCGGCCCATCAAATTGGCCAAAATGTTCGTATTCCTTCCTCCATTCTATTAAAATATTCAACCATTTCAGTAAAGTTGTATGATTCTTATTAAAGGAGTCATTACGAAATCTTGTTTGGTGCTTTATTGATTTTACCTCTGCTTGTATTTCTTTCAAGATATATCGCTTCTGAGTCTTTATCTCTGATTTCCGCTGTTTTATTAGCAGGGATATTTCGATTCAATGAATAACGATTATGCTAAATTATAGTTCTAGGACATTTTTTTTAGTCTGCATCTGCTAATATTACACATTTTAAACTATAAAATTAGTTTGCATAATACAATGCAATGAAGGATTTTATAATTAGATTTAATTTATTAATTAAAACAATCTATTGTAATTTATGCTACTTTTTAATTTCTCAATACTACTACGATATAAAGTTATGGCGCAGCAAAAAACGGCATTGTTTCAACAGAAAGCTCCTATGGCATATGCTCTTTTGGGATTCGTGGTCAGGCGGAAGAGCAGACCTTATGATCTGAACCTTGTAACAGAGATATTGTCTTTATTTTTCTCATTTCTTCGTACATTCATATTATTAATTGTTCAGATGAACAAAATCGAAGTACAATCAATATACAATATCAACAAAACATGAAACGTAATTTAAAGTACATCATTACTCAGAAATTTACTCACTATTATTGTCGTTGCTGTTATCACTGCGCTCTATAAGTTCGCCGTCGGTGCCTCTATAAGTTTGTATATGCCCACATTCACACCCAGTTGTTTGAGGCTCCCCATCAGATTTCCAGGGATAACAAATGTGCTTGAGAGAATTACTGGAATAATGTCAATTTTTTCAGGATGCTATTGTTGCTTTAAGGTTTAGTGAGTTCGGAGTACTTACATTTTTTCGGCCCATCGTCGTATCCCAATACAAACCCCTTCATCGTTTTCCATCACCTTACACGATGGTACTTACATATGGCACTTTATCTTCAGTGAAAAGTTGAAATATCTCAGCCAACGTTTGGGGTGAAATCTTGGGCAATTCGTCATGACATTGTTTATCTCCACTTCCAGAGAAATGTACGTATACCGAAATAATACGTTGGACTGATTTTACTGCTGAGCAACCATTTCGACAGTACTTAACCTCCGCTTATCCATCTTTATTATTATTATTATTATTATTATTATTATTATTATTATTATTATTATTATTCCTCTAATTTATAACTAAAGACGCAATGAGTTGGTTGATTATAAATTCTACACCAGGTTGTAACCAGCTTCCTAAGGAGCAGATGAAAGCATTGCCGGTGCCTCTTTAATACTTCGCACAGAATGTAGGCTGTTCCCAATAAAGCAATTATCTTTTGAATGACAGAGTTTAGCCATCGGCTCTGGGAGGCTTACCCGGGAGTTTTACCGGCTCTGGGTCCCTGGGATTATCATCCATGGGATGACCAGACGTCGACAACGTGACGTTAGCTCGTTTTCTGAGCAGGTATGGGACATTGGTAGAACAAGGCAGGTTCAGATTCATTATATTTCTTGCTCTATCCGTTTTGTTCAGTGGATTTACATGAAGTTATGCAGGAAGCAAGTTCGAGTTCACAGATCGATCAACCCGTGGGTGATTTCCTGTCATCCGTTACTGCGACTTGCAGTGACCTCGGGACATGCCCCACAGAGTCCAAAAGGATCCTTCCGATTTCCAGTCGGCATCTTTAAACCCTACGGGATTTTGACTGACTGCTGAAGACAGCCTCCTTCACTGGCGAATGCAAGGATTCCGGACTCTACTCTAATCAGTGGCCAGGTGTGCCAACCCAACATCTCTCCTGTGCCCTCCAGGGGCCGATAACAGGAAGTCCAACGGTTCATGACCCTTCTTTACTTTCTTCCCGCTGTGGATGAAACAGCCCCCAAAATGGAGGCAGATGCTGTTTGCGTCCGATCGCTGCCGATCAGACGCTACGGTTAAGTGGTCGAGATGTCTCTTCCGCCATCTTCATCGGTCCTTCTTCTTCTTCTTCTTCTTCTTCTTCTTCTTTTTCTTCTTCTTCCTCTTCTTCTTCGATGCCGTTGTAGCTCTCCTTTGGAGTATTTCTTTGACCCCTAACCTTCAACTCATTCAGCAAAGGAGGCCCTACAAGTAGCTAGGCTACCGCTCTCAGGCACATGGGGGGACTCATGCTCCTCCACTAACTATAAGGTCTTGTACATCCTAGTAGGGGTTATAATAATAATAATAATAATAATAATAATAATAATAATAATAATAATAATGAGTTATGTCGTTATGGTTTTCCAACAGTGGAATCAATTCATCATGTTACCTCGGGTTGTACACATTTGGTAGGCACCGAGTATAATCAGCGACATGATTCGGTGGCCAAAATTTTACATCAAGCGTTGGCTCAGAAATGTCGTCTTCTGACTGAAAATAAGGTACCGTACTTTAAGTACCAACCTATGAGTGTTCTGGAGAACGAAGAGTGGCGCTTGTATTGGGATAGAACTATCTTAACAGACCAGACAGTGATTCACAACAGACCGGATCTGGTTGTGATTAACAAGTGTGAGAAACATGTCATGCTTATTGATGTTTCTGTCCCAAATACTGGCAACATTCAAAGCAAATACACTGAAAAAATCAGTAAATATGCAAATATTGTTGAACCCGTTGAGAAACAGTGGAATATGAAAACAGTCAACATTATCCCGATAATTGTTTCAAGCACCGGAGTCATCCCTAGGAGTCTGATGTGGGGCCTTAAGCAACTGGGTTTGAATGAAGACCTGTACAAACCCATGCAGAAGGCAGTTGTTATTTCAACAACAAGGATAGTGCGGAAATTTATGGGAAACAATGTATTATAAATTCCTTTTGAAAAATAGATGTATTGTGCTTTGATGTTGTATATCTGTGCAATTCATTCAAATGTGCCAATAAGATGAGAAAATAAAAACTATAATAATAATAATAATAATAATAATAACAACAACAATAATAATAATAATAATAATAATAATTATTATTATTATTAGCGTATGGCCTATTTCTGACCACGCTACACGTTCACTTGCGAGGACGAAACATATTCTATCCTAGAGAGAGACGTGTATAATTATGGGGATCAGCTTTTTCGACTGTATACCTTCGTAAGACAGGGTTGTTAAGCCTTGAATTATGAAGTAATAGGATGATGATGATGAGAGGTGATGTAATTTTGGAACCATCCCCGCACTCGCCTGTATGACCGAGGGAAACCACGAAAACCCCGGTCACGATGGCCTGGGGATCGAAGCCGCGCCTCCCGACCCCGACTACGAAATCAGCGCGTTACACAGTGAGCCACTTCGTTAGGTTGTTATTATTGTTTATTATTATTATTATTATTATTATTATTATTATTTTAACCAACGTTTGTGATCTATGCTTTTACTGAATAGGACCGTTAGATTTCGAGGGTTGTATCTAAATTCAAAGAGGTTCTGTTTTGAGGACATAATGCGTATTTGCAAATTTTTCTCAAAAGCTGCTCTAAACATTTTCCTTTAAAATTTAGTACATGTGTCACGTATGTTTTCTGCGTTGGTCTGCACGTCTTTTTGTGTCATACAGTTTGGGCACATCGTCGTTTTGAATGTATTTGTTTTACATAATTGGCAATATGTTGTAATTAGTACATAACATTTTAAATGATTTAGTGACATATAAGGATGTTATTTTGATTATTTTGCTGTTTTCTTTGTAGTATGCTATTGATCTTTTAGCATTCGTATTATCACTGAAGGTTATTTGATAAATTTTCACAACTGATTTTATCAACGGATTTATAATTTTTCATTGTTTTCCCTTTTACTAGCTCTGATAGTATTTGGCAGAACAATTTGACTTCAGTTTTTTCCACTTTACTCGGCCGACACAACGGAAGGGAATGGCCTCGCCGCATATCAGCCGGAATTTCTCGTTCAGATTACGGAAACCAGCAGTCGGCGTGCGTCTTTAAAACTCTTAATTTCTCAAAAATTGTGTTATGTAACATATGGCGATATGCATATTTATGAACTCGTCTCTTCACGCTTGTTATGATGAGCTAAAAATTTCTATAGGGTTCCATTTAAAAAATCGAAGTTGGTTCAATATCTCTGCAATAAAAAATGCAATAGAATAATATTATGAATGACCATATGTGCCCCTTGCATATAGTAGTTTTAGTGAAAACCGCATCTCAGTATCTGCAACGGTTCAGGAGAAAATTGAAGGGAACATCTTAGGTGGGCCACACACTCTTACGGCACTCTCCGTTTCACCCATAATGCATGTGGTTATTCCAGTAAAAATGAAACGTAGGGGAATACCCGAGTTATGTGATAGGTTTCTAGTGAACTTCAAACATATTATTTATCCTTAAGTAATTCATCTGCTGAATTTTACGTTGTCCTTGATTTAATGAGAAAGTTTCGCTTTAGTATGATTCTGAATTCAACATAAGTATGGTGATATTTATATGTAGGAACCAAATATAAAGGTTTAGTAAGGATTGACAATTCGTGCATTCGCCGTTCTTAAGGATAAGAGGAGGATGAGGCTGCAACTGATCTATCCTTGATAGATCGGAACAAGTATTGCCCTTCGGGTTTTTCTTTTCAGTTCTGCAATTTCGCTTCGTTTTCCTTGCAAAGAGATATGCCCCCGTGTTGTGCACCGTGTGATTTCTTGCCAAAAGGACACGTGCGTTTCTTTTCGGCCTAATCGGAGTATTTAATAGCTTTGTGACTTGGAATCCTTTCTAGAGAAGTACATCGTAGAACTGCTAATGGCCGCACTGTCTTCAAATTGTTCTGCCAAGTACAATCAGCTGCCACACGGTATAGCTCGCCTGGGGTTTTGCGGGAGCCGCAAGACTTGACGAGAAAGAGAAATCCATCGCTCGCGTCGAGTGAGTCGCGCCCGGGGGGGGCGGGGACTGTGCTGCGACTGAGCGAGAGGCCAGCGGTGGCGCGGGCGCGGGGCGACGCCACAGGAAGCCGATCATCTGTCTTCGTTCGGGCCACTGCGCGCCGACCACCGACCACCGGCCCTATTCACCAATCCGGCGCGAGGCGGCGCGAGGCGACGTGAGGCCGTGCGGCGCTGTCGCCTCGACGCTTCCGACCGCCGCGCCACGCCCCCGTGCTCACCAACGCGCGCGCGGCCGCCCCCGCCCCCCCCGCCCGCCGCACTCACCCCCCACCGGCCGAACGTCAGAATGCTCGATCATCGTCCGTCCGCCCGCCCGCCCGCCCACCCCTCAGCGCCCACCCACTTCCAACTGCCCGATCACCGCTCGCCAGCCGCCCGATCACCGTCCGCCAGCCCGTCCGCTCGCTCGCTCGTCCGACCGTCCTACTGATCGCCTGTCCGCCGTCCCGTCCTGCGAACTCCCCCGCCCGCCTGCTGGCTCGTCTGGCAGCTCACCCGGTCGCCCCCCCCCCGTCCCCCCCCGCCGCCCCCCTCACTTCGTACCAATCACCACCCTCCCCTCCGGCACCACTGTCCGCGCGACCACGCACTGATCGCCCGCATGCCTACCAGCCCGATCTCCCGTTAGGTGAGTGAGTGGGTGTGTAGGGTTGGGCGGAAGAGGAATCGAGCGGAGAAAAAATATTATTTTTATGTTAGAATTATAATGTAACCACTCATACATCATTTGGTTTAGGGGAACTTTTTACCATCTTATCCGGGGGTACCCTTTCTCGAGAATACAAATTACCCCAAAAGAATGTCGGTCCAGATCAACTTGGGGTACAGTGTTTACACTGAGACCTTAACATGAGATGAAATGAACGTTGATGCAGAAAAGCTTATTCGTTCGCTTATAAAGAAGTGATTCGGAATTTCGGACAATACAGGTCATACCATCAGACTTTTCACACGGTTAAAAAGATTGGCAAAGCTCTCTCAACTCTTCATCGATGCTCATGATAATATAAATCATTCAACTGCAATGGCATGGTTTTGATCCATGTCAGCGTTAAGGATCAGATACTGTTGTAGTGTTTCATGTAGTGTTGACTCCACGGCAGAGGTGCAAAAGAACCAGGGTATAGATGAAGAGGTCTGAAGATTTTTTAGGATTGTCGTCTTCCGATAAAAAAGTTGCTGAATGCTGGGTAATACAGTCGACTCCGGTTATAGTGAACTCGTATATAGTGAACCCATGGTAATAGTGATCTTAAGTCACTGGTTCCGTTCCACTTATAAGTAAGCATAGGAATATTCAGTTATAGTGACCATGATCCTCGGCTATAGGGAACGTTAGGAGTACAACGACCTGGAAATTAATTCCCTCCTGGAAAAAATACATCACTTCAATGTCTCAAATTTCAACACTCGGCAGCTTGAAAAAAAACATCGTCGGTCAAAGGTCTTAGTTGAAGAAGCCTCCACTGAGATGAAGGTAGCGCTCCCGGATAACCTTCCTGATAACCTTATGCCTCTCAGTTTCACTAAGAAAACAAGTGTTGTGTCCTGTGAGGTCTACATCTGGCGGCGGCGACACACGATTGCTTGCTTCAGTTTCAATCTTGGTGGGTTTTTTTAAGGAAAAATAAATATATGTCTCGTCTCGTCGTCTCGTCTCGTCTGTCTATCTGTGTGGTCTGTCCGTCTGGTCTATGTGTCTGGTCTGGTCTGGTCTGGTCTGGTCGTGTGGTCTGGTCTGTCTGGTCTGTCTGGTCTGTCTGGTCTGGTCTGGTCTGTCTGTCTGGTCTGTCTGTCTGGTCTGTCTGTCTGGTCTGTCTGTCTGGTCTGTCTGTCTGGCTCTGTCTGCTCTGGTCTGTCTGTCTGGTCTGTCTGTCTGGTCTGTCTGTCTGGTCTGTCTGTCTGGTCTGTCTGTCTGGTCTGTCTGTCTGGTCTGTCTGTCTGGTCTGTCTGTCTGGTCTGTCTGTCTGGTCTGTCTGTCTGGTCTGTCTGTCTGGTCTGTCTGTCTGGTCTGTCTGTCTGGTCTGTCTGTCTGGTCTGTCTGTCTGGTCTGTCTTTCGGTCTGGTCTGCTCTGCCTTCTGGTCTGTCTGTCTGTCTGTCTGGTCTGTCTGTCTGGTCTGTCTGTCTGGTCTGTCTGTCTGGTCTGTCTGTCTGGTCCGTCTCTCTGGTCTGTCTGCCAGGTCCGTCTGTCTGGTCTGCCTGTCAGGTTTGTCTGTCAGGTCTGTCTGTCAGGTCTGTCTGTCAGGTCTGTCTGTCAGGTCTGTCTGTCTGGTCTGTCTGTCTGTCTGGTCTGTCTGTCCGTTAGTGGCCAACACAAGCGCCTAAACCGTTCAGCCGATCTTCTCCAAAACCGATATTCCCCTATCGTTCTGTCTGATGTCGCGGCTCCAGGAGTTTGAAAGCGATATTTTTGCCCTCTCATACTGCGCAGTAGCCCTTCGCGCTGCGGGGGCGCGGTGGCCCGGCGTCGCGTCGCGTCCCTCACTGTACCTCGTTGCTCCCAATATAGGATCGCACACGAGCCCATTTCCTGATTAGGGCCCGAGCGGCGCGAGGCGGCGAATTGAAGATGCAAATGAGCCTCTTGGGATCGAGTTCCCCCCGCAGGGTGACCCCATGCACCGCGCGCCTGCATACGGCCACATGGACTTGTGCAACGTGGGATCAAAGTTGCCTCAATTTTTATCCATTAACACAATGTAAACTGTTGCAGAAAGCCCTCGTTAGCACGAACTTGCTTAATACGAATTTCGTGGTAATACGAACATAACTTCGGTCCCGGCAAAGAATTACGGTAATACGGATATTTTTAACACTCGGATATCTCGAATTTTTATAACACGAACTCTGATTATTTCGAATCCATGGAATTCGTGTTGATGAGGGCTTACTGAATATCACAATGTCTTATGTATCGTTTATTTCGTGCTAACAGTTTAAACTAGTTGTTACGTATTTCAGATCTTCAGTCCGCACTATCATACACTTTTTAGAAGATATGATTCTAAGATAATCGAATACACTTAATCCCACAAATATATATCTATATTTGAGTATTTATTGTAACCTATACTCAGGCTGGGTGTGAAATGTTCATGGATTCGGGGCTCTCCCTTTTGAAGATTTTGTAAAAAAATAACACTAAGTCATAGTCACAGAACGTTTATTAATTGGACGTTTCCTTGAGCATTTACCAAGATACAGAATGTTATTTCATAAACACCCATAACAAAAAAGTATTGTACAATATTAAAAAACAAAAAAATAACCCAATAAAAAACAAGTTTTCCTCAAATATAAACAAAACTTTGTTTTCTTCTGGAGACAATCATTTTATCCATTTACTAGTTTTCTTATAACTAAAGCAAGAATTGAACATTAGCACTAATCAGACTTCATTTAAAA
The DNA here is from genome assembly GCA_964035755.1 of Teleogryllus oceanicus. Lineage (NCBI taxonomy): Eukaryota > Metazoa > Arthropoda > Insecta > Orthoptera > Gryllidae > Teleogryllus > Teleogryllus oceanicus. The sequence goes on along the minus strand of CAXIVR010000011.1, from coordinate 16,432,337 downwards.
TTCTTTTTTATATCAAACTGGGTTAAGCATTAAAAACAAAAATTTTAATTTTTTTAAGTCATTTTGCGGTTATTTTTCTCTTAAATGACCCTTAAAGTACATCTCACCTTTAGGAAAAAAAATGAAGCAAGTGACTGTCTCTTCAGAACACTGTTCAGTCTCCGTGACAACACCACAAAAATATTTAAACAAAAAAATAAACTTCAAATGACAATCACATGTTATCGCCTCAGAGATCAACATGAACGTATTCTTAAAATTAAAAGTGTTTAAATGTTGTGCTGAAATAAATGTAGAAATGTAACACATTCTGATCTTATATCATACTAAAGCTTCTACATGATCAGTACAACATGATAAATCATCAAGTTTTGTACACTTTAAGAGAATGATACAAGCAAAGATGAAGCATAAATATGAATGTCTCGTAACATAACATTCTTAATTTTAATCAATGCATAATTTGCAATACATTAAAGTAACATAATAAATATAATAACATTCTGTAATAACCTTGTTTTATTCGGAAGAAAATGGTATGCACCACGATTCGTCCAACAAGACTGCCCTACCCCGAGCTTTCAAATTGAGAAGGCTGCGCACACTTTGTTGCGGTCTACGTGCCATTGCATAAGCCAACTCGGTTTGTAAGTGCCAGAATCCGCTTATCAAAAATAAACAATAGCCTCTATTATAGTGACTATTACATCAGCACTGACATAAGCTTCTTGCACTCTGTTTTCTTTCAAACATCTCTATTCAATGTTTAGAGTTTCAATTTAACAGAAGCTGTGTCTTTCCAACACAGTACATTCTAGCAACAGAAGCACTGATCACAATCTATAATGTGTAAACAAAATGTACAGTACAAATACCTCGTTTCTCAAGATAACCTCACTCCACGACGACAAAAATCTTTCGCCTCCCTCGTGCCCCCGTGACGTCACAACGGACGGTAGGGAGATCCCCTCTACCTCCTCTACACCCCTCTTGCTGGAGAACCTGGTGTCGTCAGCGGCGACGGCGGCGGCGAATTCATATGTCGAATATTTCAATGGACCCAGTATTATAGATAATTATTACAAACATAGCTACTTATATAGCTATATATTAGATAAGGTAGCATTTAAATCTTATTTCTGAAATAAATTAATTCAGTTAACAATGTTCTTTCAAATTATAAAGAATTTATTCATACATGTTTCCTTCAAGAACCGAGGTTTGAATACATGCAAATGGAGTTGAATATCAAACATACTAAGTTTTATTTGGGCTCATCAATTCCTGAACGTAAACTATTGATGGTCCCTATTGGCATTAAAATTACCCAATTCACACATAACTTTTTGCAAGCGCCTGGGTGATTCGATAGGACCTGCTAGCAGAAAAAAGTGTAAATTAGTCTAAACAAAATAACAGATCTTAATACTTCATGCATGCATCGTGCTAACACAATACTGAAGGTCTGCATGGCAGGAAAATGAAAACGAGAATCCGGATTAAATTTAGTGAACTAATTAACATCTATACGCTCGTTCGATTTGATGCCAACCGCAAGTGAAAATCTAAACTGTGCGATTCTAGTTTCCAATCTCCTGCATTCTACTCGTATGTCCAAACTAGGTGCGCTCACGATCCTGATTGGCTGTTTAATGACGCGATTCGCTTCACCAACAGAAGGGCATACAAGTAGTACTTTGCAATCGATAGAGAAAACCGCTCTGGCGAAACAAACTGTTTTCTGATGCGTTAACGACAGTAGTTGGAAGATCGGAATCGGAGCTTCGTTGACCGAGAGTTTCTACTGTTAATTCCTGAAAATGGGTTTCACATGGAAAATAAGTGGGCTGGTGATCACAGCCAATGGATAAGAACTCAACAGGCAGATTTGGTGAATCGTCGACATGATCAATTCCCGATGGACTCCCCAGCCATGCTTTAAACAAAAGATTACGAACTGCACGCCATATTTTATTCCGTATCCTGTCTCTACACCATTGGCGTAGTTGGGTAGAATGGATCAAGAGAGGGGCCTGTAACATGATATCTTTTAGAAATGATGCAAATTTATATTTTTATTTCAAAAGTATTATATTTGAATGTTTTTTTTAAAAAAGTTTCTGATGTTTTTATTGATATGTGATATAACTCGTGTTATATTTATCGATTTAATGAAGTTATTTAAAGAGTAAATAGCTTTATGGACCTTTATTGACATTTTTTTACTTTCTCTCACTCTCAGAAGAACTATTAAGTACTTCCTTAATAAAATCTGTTATGTAAAGACATTTTGTAATTGTTCAAGCGCAATTTTGCGTAAATTTAGTAGACAATTTTTAATTTATAAACAATTTCTGTTCTGAAAACAGGGCTGCAATTATTTTCTTTAAACGCTTTTCTCATATGTATCAAAGGTGCACAAATCGGTGCTACTGGCATTTCCAGTGTATTTTCGACAATTGCAAAATTTTAACATTTGAAAACTACCAAATTGAAGATAGAGATTTTTGTCTTAAACAAAGCATATTCTAAAAAAGAAGATCTAAAAAAAAGTGATGTTCGTTTCTTTTAAAAAGAGGAGAAGTTTAAGCGTAATTTGTGCTTAAATAAATACGATTTATAGAAAATAATTTTCTCAAAAACAGTTTTACGTTTTTTTCTTTAAATATTCTCTTCGTATGTATCGAAGGACGGTACAAATATATGGCACAAGTCCCATATTTGGCTATTTCTCCAACTTTTCGAAAATTGTAAAAAGTTAAAAATTCCAAACTACAAAATTGAAGATACGAGATATTTACCTAAAAAAAATCTGTTTAAAAAAATCAGCTCTTTAGAGAAGGTCTTGTTAAATGTTTTGCAAAACGAGACGTGTAGTTTTAATGTAATTTTTAGTTGAAGTTCATGCAAATTATAAAAAGAGCAATTTTTTAAAAGCTACTTCAATTTTTTTCTTTAAAGTTTAAAACAAGGGACGCTTAAAAATGGTTTCATTTTCGTTGATCTCTCTAAATTGTCGAAAATTGCGTGTTAGAAATATTGGATTGATACAACTGTATTTTTAACCGCCGGCCTGAGTTGGCACATCAGAGCGGTTGGTTGATGTCAAGGTAAGGTGTAGGATGAGTTAACTCGGAAGACCTGTGTTCGAGCCTCGGTTCGGAGAAAATGCTGATTGAAAACACTTTCACGGGATCATGTAGTACTGTAATATTGTAGAGAAGTTACAAATAATGCAAAAAAGTATGTGCTATTGAGTACTACCAGTTATTTTACTTTTACTCATTGTCATTATCAATTGATACGTTTTATATCGTAGTCTTTAGCTCTAAAGTCTTTTAAATTGTAATGGAGACATGTAGAATATTTTTAATTTATCATATATTTTTATTGGATGCGATATATTTATGTGTTAATGAAAACATATTGCTATATATATATATATATATATATATATATATATATATATATATTTGTAGAAAATTGAACAATAACACACATTTTTATTTTCGGTTAAAGAATGTAGTAGGGTGATACTATGTTAACATATTTTCCATCGGCGATAATCGAATTCGATTAATTTCCCGCCTAGTTAGGCGCTCCATGACGTTGCAGCGTATTATGGGCTACAATTCAAATTTCCCGCCCAGTAGTTAGTTAATACTTAAAATATTCGCCCCGGAGACCCTTCCGAGGTCGTGCGGCCGTTGGAATACGACTTCTCCTTTGAAGCGCCAGATAGTGACATCGGAGGTGGCGCGGCAGCAAGGCGACAAGGCGGACTAAACGCCCCTCCACAACAGCCTGCGGACGGGAACGGCAACGCGAACGGGAACGTAAAGAAAGTTGAAAGTTTGACATCTTAGATAGTCGTTCAGAACACGATGAAAACGCAAAGCTTGATGGGTTTGATTGATTGATTGATTTTTTCGTGGTTCCAGGCGCGTCAACTGCTTCGGTCATTAGTCCCGTTAGTGTAGAGCATGTTTTTTCTTGGGAGATGGCGGTGATCTTGCCCCGCTGGATGGCGAGATCCGGCACCGACCTACCGTCGGATAGTGGGGTTTCTCCCTGTCCAGGACTCTCCCACCAGCGGGGCACCGCACCAGCCGGGACAAGCTCTACGCTCCCGACCGGTCTCCCGAAATATGTGGTAGTGTAGTGCATGTTAGTGTAAGTGTGTGTGTAAGAGGAGAGGATAGGACAAGGAAGAGGAAGGACAGATCGCGCGCGGTCCGTGGCCCGTTTGGTATGGTGCTGCTCCGGCATTCGCCTGGTGTTGATCGGAGAAACCACGTAAAACTACCGATCAGAGCAGCCGGCCGCTAGAATTCTCCTCCAGACAGCGACTGAATACGACCTAGCTGAAAAGCAAAGCTTCATGGGAACGGGACGGGATGGTCAACAAGCATCTGGGTCCAGGAACGGGAAGCCTCTCGACCAATGAAAGTACAGCGAATGGCGGCGAAGCTTTCCAGCTGATCGAGCACGTTGGAGAGCGTGTTGCACATGGCAACGTATTTGTTTGTGACATGTCGTTTGGAAGAGATGTTTGGTGGTGTACTTTGTTAAATTCTTGGCTGTACGGGATTAGCCGCGTCATGGTCAATGGAGCTGACGTTTCGGCCATCTTGCTGTGGCCTTCTTCAGAGCTATACTGCAGTATAGCTCTAAAGAAGGCCACATCACATGAAGAAGCTCCATCGACCATGACGCGGCTAATCCCGGACAGCCAAGAATCCAACGACTCCGGCCGCGGAAACCTACGACTCCGGTGTACTTTGTTCGTAAGTATTGCAGATCACGATGGCGAAATGTTGAGCTTCAGGATTCGCCAACGCTGTTCGGCTTAATAAAGAAAGAAATTTCGTCACGTTTTCCTCTGGATCGGAAAGGTGAGTAAAATATTTCGAGTTATGATAATGAGTTACAGTAGTTGAATGGGAAATAAATTACTGCCAGTTGCCTTTGAATGATTTATCAAATTCATAAAACATTCCATTTGATAGCCATACGGTTTAACAATAAACAACAAATTAGTTTATTGTTATCGAGTGTAGTGACGTTAGTTCGTAGCCTGATACATTTCCATCTAGTATGGTTATATTTCGCACGTTTCAGACAACTTAAGAACTTTACAAAGTCTTTGTTTTATAAAAGTAATGTGCAAAAATGTGACATCTATAATATATAATGCCTCATAATTTGGGTGTATTTTTTTTACATTAGATGTATCAAATATGCGTTTTTATTACAGGTACCAAAGTGACTCCGGTTCTGCAACCTGAAGTATAGAATCCGGTCAGCTGGAGAAGTTAGAAAAGAAAAGATCAGAATTGCATGAAAATACTCTTGAGTAAGACAGTATTGAGGAATACCACTGATTCATAAGTAAATAGACAAAACAATTATAGTATTGTGATGGTTTATCACAACAGAATTATAAAATACTAGGGGAAATAATACAAATTTAATATATCGTAGTAAACACGATAGGCGCAACAATGACCGAAGGAAATTGATGCAAAAATGCGATCGTTTTGGAAACACTGAAAAATATTAATACGAGTGATTGAAGGGAGAGAAGCAGAACACATAAATGTTTTGTTTAAGTAGGAAATGACACGTGAGAAAATCCGCGGGGATAAGTAATTTACGAAAAATTAGGATAGCAAAGTCAAGGAATAAATGAGTTAACATGGGCGAACGAACACCAATCAGGATAGGAGCTCATCCGAGAAATGAAATGTACTGCGCATCATACCGGAAGAAAAAACCGGGAGAACAAGAGAATAAACAATGAACAAGGGAACGGAGAACTGATCTGGCGTTGATGGAGTGTAGATCGCAGAGAGATCAGATCCGGTGCTGATAGTATGCATATATATATATATATATATATATATATATATATATATATATATATATATATATATATATAGAGAGAGAGAGAGAGAGAGAGAGTTGCTTGCGATGTCGGAGTATTTTTAATTTTAAAGATAACAGAACGTAAACAACGTCAATAGGTGGGAAGTATTTGAAATCACGGAATTACAATCAGCAATGATGAAAATTACTGATTAATTAGGAATGTGTGGTGTCATGGACATCGAGGGAGTTACAAAACATAGTAAAATGGAATTGGAATGAACAATGCATCAGTTAAGAAAGCAAAAGATTCATAAAGGAAAGTAAAACGGGGACACTTTGGTTGAAATTTTCGAATTATTAACGTAAGAAGATCAAGTTTTGTCATAAGCCGAATTAAATTTTATTATCGTTCTTTCAGAATTAATTATAAGTAGGAGAACGGCCGGGCATGCAAACAAAGACGAGGGAATTATAATAGTTTCTTTATTTAATATTAATTTGTTATTCATTCACAGCAAAGGTGATATTGTTACAACTGGAACCGAATCAACAGAATCTGAAAACATCATAATATTTCCTGTAATAAATACCAGGAGGTGTTTTGTAATAATACGTAATATTTTTGTTTTAACCCAATTCCTGTAGAGGGAGACTAACAAAACTACGATAACATACATTTACCCTGACTTCAGCTAAACCCTATATAAATATGATAGGAAAAATATATGCTAAGATTTTTTTATTATAATAATATATATTGTAGAGAAAAAGAGCAGTTGCAATATTCTGTGCTTAATAAATGTTTCTTTTATACAAAAATTGCCACTTACCTTTCCACAACAAATGTGTACTCATTTGCAATCCTTATTGAGTTTAAGCCTACAAATCTTGCCTGTTTATTACCCCTTCAATTGTATTTTTTTAAGGAAAATGTAATGAATTAGAAAAAAGAACATTCTTATTAGAATATGTATCTTTTCCAAACTAAACTGCAAATCTGGAAGAGGATAAAGAACTGTGAGGTCCAAATGACTTTTTGATGGATGAATGAATATAATATTAGAATATCTACCCCTATTTACAATTTTGATGAAGGAATTCCTATACACTTATGTATATGTACATATTTGTACACATATGCTATATTTATAAGTTATGAATCAAATACATATTGTGAGCAATACAGAGTATTAAAAAGTAAATGAATACAAGCATGCTGCAGACTGCTCATCGTACATTTTTATTAAAATTAATATTATTTAAACAAAGAGAATTTAAATTATTTTTTTATAAAACTAGTTTTAATTTTTTAAATACCACTTCTCCCTCCCTCTGTCTGTCTCTCTCTCTCCCTCTTCCACACACACACACGTGTGTGTGTGTGTGTGTGTGTGAGAGCGAGAAAGCGAGAGAGCGAGAGAGGGAGAGGGAGAGGGAGAGAGAGAGAGAGAGAGAGAGAGAGAGAGAGAGAGAGAGGGAGAGATTCATTTTATTTCTTTTATTCTGACACCGGCCATCATTGCTCAGTAGAGTAATAGCGCTTACATTACGAGTGGCAATGCATTTCATATTTCACCATAATTATTGAAAGGCTCAGGATCGCAAACGAGAGCTCGGAAAGTGAGCTCGAGGCTCGGCGCGTCGCCTCCACGCTTCCAGTGCACTGCCAACCAGTGCTTTGTCGCGCGTCCTCTGGCGGCCGCGGATGACGCCAAGTCAGCTCGCCCAGGGCCACAGACTGGCGGCGGGGGCGGTGGGAGCGCTGTCGATTCGATAAAAAGTGGAAACACATCCACAATTTATTTCGTTCGGCGAGCAAACCGCATTATTACAAAAAAAGCACAGCGTTTCCAAATGAAAGTTTCGCGGCGTGGGCACGGTAAAAACGTAATACAAAATCGCTCTGCAAACTACTGAAACATATAGGTCGGTTTTGAACGTTTTTGAAAACGATTGATTCAACGGAAGAAGTAACTAAAGCGGAACCGTTGCGAACGGTAGAGAGTTCGGATTCTGAAGTAATGTCTCACGTCGGCCGACATTTTTTCCTGTCGATTCTCTGAAACGGAATAACTTCCTGATACCATGAAAGTTTAATAGTGGCTTCTTTGTTTAATATTCAGTCTGACGTTGCACAATTTATTTCATTTAGATTGATTAAAAATTGTAATTTTCTTTTTAAAATCATTGTAATATGAAATATACTTTTATATGAGGTCCCCTATGTTGCCAGGATAATATACAATACACTGCGTTGTCAGGAATACATATTATACTGAGAAATTTCTGTACCTCCGCTCTTAAATTTAACATAAAGGATTGTTTAAATTAAAAGTCTTTGTGTATCTATATTGGAATGTTTCATTTCATTTTGTTACATAAGCAATTTTTATGCAGGCACACGCTTATTCTAAAGAACTTTCCGAGATTGGAATTTTTAAGATGAGAGGCCGAACTTATCTGGGACTTCCAAGAACTGTCATTTGAGAAAGTAAGATTCGGGGAATTCTGCAGATTACATTGTGTCCTTATGAAGGTAAGACAACAAAAACCCTTAGTGTCTACTTTTCTAGTAAACACACGGATGTGAATATAAGTTCAAACAACACGTTATCTTGTTTTCAGAAGATGTGGTATAAAGTATGATTTCTGTTTGTTTTAAAAATACCACAGTACGGATTAAATCTACGTTTCAAAATGTTTTCTTCACGATACTGCAATGATTTTGTGAAAAATAATATGTCAAAAAGAACAGGTAATAACAATTATGTCAGTTATATTAAAGTTCGGTTTCGGTGGAAAAAAATCAGTTGAACTCGTTCGCTTGAAATTTTCAATAGGAAGTACAATTGGTAAAAATTGCGACGAAACGTTAATTCTGCGATTCCGAAGGAAAACATAAATATTTTGAGTCATATATTTTCTTAATTTAAGGGGTTAGATATGTCCGAAAAATTTGCTAGAATTTCGAAATTCAGACAGTGAAATCTTACTAAAACAACCACATCTTATCGCAGTCTTCTTAGGGTATATAACTATTTAAAAATATAATGCTTAGGTTCCAACGAAGATTCACAAAAAGTAAATTTTTATATTAACAGTCATCTTAGAGGACAATAAATTGTCGTCCTCCTTGTCCAGGTTTATTTTACATTGCTCTAACAGGCTAATATGGATAAAAACATTTTTTAATGATAACGAGAGAAAAAGAAGTGATTTTAGCATATTTAGTTGACAAAAATACCGCGACTTCTTGGAAAGAAATACAAGCCCGCTCTCCTTCAATGATTAAAGTAGGAGAACATTAAATGCCGAAATGTTTCAAGTGATAGAACATAGAAAATAAAAAAAGTACAGAGAACTCTAATAATTCAAATCATTGAATAATTCAGCATATGAAAAGAATATCGTGATAGATCTTATTTTATCAAACAACGAAATTTCAGTTTTTAAATAATACATCTGCATAGTTTTAAGTAAAAAATTAATAGATTTCAAAGAAGAAATATAATACATGATAATATAATCTTTAGAAAGACTCATGTATTCAAGATAAATCAACTATTGTCTGAAAGATCGCAACTTGTAGCAGAAGAGTCGGAATTAGTAATGACGAGACGACGCAATTTTACAGTCGAGTGTGATTATCGGTTAATGTGTCCTCATGAATGTCTTGAATCACGGTAATCACGAAAGTAAGACTTTGTACTTACTAATTAATCTACGTCATAATGAGTGAAATATGAATTAAAATAATTTATTTATTTTCAAGTTAGATAACATTAATTTTGGATAGCATTATGACAAAAATCAAATATCAGATAATTGAATATGAATTGTTCGATTTTAGGTTAAATCCAATTCCGTTTATTGGAACGTCATGATTCAGATTACCATAATTCGATTTTCGGGAAATTCTAATTTCAGATATTTCGAAATTCTGGAAAATCTATTTTTTTCGGTTAAGGCGTTCAGAACACTGAAGAGTTTAACTCTATCTCATTACAGATTTGAGTGCAGTGTCGGCGAGTGCGCCCGCATGATATTCCAGGGAGCAGGATATCGACCAGCGCGCATTGCCGAGCGGCGGGTAAGTGCGCGGGAGAGGCTTATTGAATTAATCCGTGCCCGGCGGCGGGGGCGGCGGCGTGCCTTGTCGGCGCCTGGGCCTCCCGCCGTCGGTGGCTCCCCGGGGGACAGCACGGTGAGCGGGGGGCGGGGCGACCGCGGCGGCCGCCGCAGCCAGACGCGGGGCCCAAAGGGGGGGGGGGGGGGGGGGTGGGAGAGGGGATGGGCTGGGCGGGGTGGGGCAGAGGGCGGGGCAGGGGCAGGGGGGCGTGGTGGTGAGGGGGAGGGGCGGGAGCGTCGGAGCGGGGCGGGTAGGAGCGGGGGCGGGTCGGAGCGGCGACGGGTCGGAGAGGGGGCGGGTCGGAGCGGGGGCGGGTCGGAGCGGGGGCAGGGCGGAGAGAGTGCGGGTCGGAGCGGTTCGGGCGCTGGAGGGGCAGGGGCGGGGTAGGGACTGAGGCGTGCTTGGGGACGGACGTGGTAAGGGGAGGGTAAGGGGCGTGGCAAGGGCCTTGGTAAGGGGCGTGGCAAGGGGCGGGGTGAGGCAGGGAACGGGGTAGTGTTGGACCGTGGCGTGGCGGGGCATGGTGGCGCGGCGAGGAAGTGGTGGAAGGGCGGAGCGGGGGCGGGGGGGGGGGGGGGCGGGGTGGGGGCGGAATCCGCGCGCCGCCGCCGACGCAACGGCGCGCGGGGGCGGGGCGCATTACCGGAGATAACGTGCCCCGTGCTGCCCCCCCCGCCACTGGCCGCTCAACGTCGCACCCTTCATCATCGCTCTACCGGCGCTCACTACTCTTCACTCACTCGAACACCACGGTTCTTCATTTCACGGCGAGTGTTTCGTTAACACTTTTGTTCCGACGCAGACTATCTATAATCATCCTCCCGTCTAGTAGGGCGCTCCATGGTGTTAGTGTATTGTGGGGTCAGAGTATGAATTTCGCGCGTCATACTTAAAAAAAATTACAATGCATTTTTATTCTGGTGTTGCCTGCCTCAAATGTGTCAGATGGACGAGTTCTCTGCCTGCACCGCGAGGGGACGAAAGGCGTCGTTTGCTGGCGCCCTCCACGCCCAATGGCATAAAAATGCTATGTTGCATCAAGAGACCCCGCCGCCGCCGCCGCCCCCTTGTCACAGGCGTCATGTTTATATCTAGTTGATTTTCAATGTGTTACTTCAAACATTTCGCAGTTCTTTTAATTCGTCTTTGTAATGTATAGGCAGATGATCGGCAGCGGTAGCTCAGTGCATCAACTGATGTCACTGCAGCGCCTCTGACCGGGAGGTCATAGGTTCGAGTCCTGACGGCGGCAGGATTTTCGACTCTAGCTTTTCAGCTAGATCGAATTCAGTCGCTGCCTGGAGGAGAATTCTAGCGGCCGGCTGCTGTGATCGGTAGTTTTCCGTGGTTTCTCCGATCAACACCAAGCGAATGCCGGAGCAGTACCCTACCAAACGGGCCACGGATTGCGCGCGATCTGTCCTTCCTCTTCCTTGTCTATCGTCTCCCCCTTACACACACACTCACACACACTTACACTAACATGCATTACACTACCACATATTCCGGGAGATCGGTCGGGAGCTTTGAGCTTGGCCCGGCTGGGGCGGTGCCCCGCTGGTGGGAGAGTCCTGGTTAGGGGGAAGCCCCACTAGCCGACGGTAGGTCGGTGCCGAATCTCGCCATCCAGCGGGGGAAGATCACCGCCATCTCCCGCGAAAAAAGACATGCACTACACTAACGGGACTGATGACCAAAATAGTTGACGCGCCCGGAAACACGAAAAAATCAAATCAAATCAAATCATATAGGCAGATGGGAGGGCTGAAAAAACAGTTTTATTTTGTGGCTAAGCCAATGAAATGTTTCTCCTGTAAATAAATGCTCTGTTTGTTCTCCTTGATTTTGATGTTCGTATTCATTATCTGTTCCCTTTGTCTGCAAAGGTTTAGAAAATTCTTACAAGTTCTTCCTTTAAATTTTTCATGTTAACATGTTTGCTTTAGAAATACGAAAAGAGGCCGAAATATACGTGCTTTCTTTTGACTAACGATTCTGAAATTTTGTCGGATGCATGCATTTGCTCAGTGTCGTTTTTGAGAGCCCAAAAGTTAGTTGGGATAAAATGTTCTCCCTCACCCATGCTTATAGGTTTCTCTACTTGACTCCACCAAAAGACCTAGCTTCTCTAGCTTCCTGTCGTCATCAGAATTCAACGCAGGCTTTCAACACCTCGTTCCAACACCCTTTCGTCGCTTTTGACGTGCTTCATCACCAATCCATCGACACAAACTCGCCCACTTGTGCCGTCCACCCATTTGTGCATTATAGTTTTTGATACCGCCGTAATGAGGATGTTTGATTCGGGCGAAATATTATGGATCGTTCAAATTATCGTTTCCACGTTGTCGCGGCAGAAAGTATTATTCCTTGACGAAGGACATAATAGATAAGAGTCCAAAATTTATTGCTGATTAATTGTTGACAATATATTTTATTACATCGGAGCGGTTTTTTAATTAACTCAAAATTCTAGTAGTATATGACAGTGTAGGGATCACAGAATTTTGCAAACGTGCACAGAATTCACTTCTCCCCATAGCACGTCATACACAGTTTTAACATTTATTGACGTAAAATAAATAAATAAATCATAAATCATTCGGGCTCAGTCTCCCTAACACTTTTGTCACTCAAAGACCATTGAAATGATGTCGCCTCTGTAAGCCGCCATTGCGAGCCTCGCCTTTGGAGTTCGCCACCAGACGTCGCTTCAGTATCAGTCACTGACACTGGCCGCGAACGTAGGGTTGCCAACCGTGCTCTATTTTTGACGACAACCTCCATTGACGTAAATTGTCATATCGTTCTCCTTGAATTAGCAATGTCCTCCTTTTAGTATTTTTTAAACACTTGTTGTCATTTATTTTATCACATGGCTAACATCTGCTACATTGTATCGTTTATTAATTTAGAATAGAAAATATATATGCTTTTTCTGAAAGCTGGCACACGTATGCATAGTAGTGTCTCTGTCAAGCGACTAAAAGAAAAGAGAGACGCACAGACCATCTTCATCTGCCTTTTTCGAACGAATCTTTCCACTTGAATCGAAAAGGGAGAGCACAAAGAAATAGAGATTATGTTAGTCTAAATTAAACATTTATAAAAATGTTGTTGATTTTTTTTTGCTTACCGAGTGCCCACTCTTTTACACGAACATTGTTGACCACCTTACCCGAACGCCATGTTCCCTCACAAGCCCCCGTTCCCGCATACGTTTTCTGTCACCAGCCCTCGCCACGATGTCCATCTCCATCGTCTGCCTTCTCATTCATCTCGTTTCTAGACGCTATGATTGATTGATTTTTTCGTGTTTCCGGGCGCGTCACCTGCTTCGGTCATTAGTCCCGTTAGTGTAGTGCCTGTTTTTTCTAGGGAGATGGCGGATCCCCGCTGGATGGCGAGATCCGGCGCCGACCTACTGTCGGCTAGTGGGGTTTCCCCCTAACCAGGACTCTCCCACCAACGGGGCACCGCCCCAGCCGGGACAAGCTCTAAGCTCCCGACCGGTCTCCCGGAATATGTGGTAGTGTAGTGCATGTTAGTGTACGTGTGTGTGTAAGGGGAGAGGATAGGACAAGGAAGAGGAAGGTCAGATCGCACGCGGTCCGTGGCCCGTTCGGTAGGGTACTGCTCCGGCATTCGCCTAGTGTTGATCGGAGAAACCACGGAAAACTACCGATCAGAGAAGCCGGCCGCTAGAATTCTCCTCCATGCAGCGATTGAATTCGACCTAGCTGAAAAGCTAGTGTCGAAAATCCTGCCGCCGTCAGGACTCGAACCTAGGACCTCCCGGTCAGAGGCGCCGCAGTGACGTCAGTTGATGCACTGAGCTACCGCCACCGGTCTAGATGCTATGAATGATGGTGAGTCTAATGATGAGGTGCGAATGATGATGCTTTGGCTCCATCTTACTACAGATGAAAAATTCAGGCTTAAATTGTCCTATCATTACTTTTCCTCCCTATGCCATAATGTGTGAAAGGAAAGTCTGGAATCATCTGAAGAATATGAACTCCAATTTTCGGTCATAAAATCAGTGTTTAAGGTTCTTTTGAACTGTAATGTCCCGCACACATCAATTATGCCTATTACGGTCCGTCCAATGACGGGGAAGATTGGTAGTGGTGACGAGATGGTTGCAGTTTTGAACCCAAAATTCGCGATGTCTAGATGAATGAATAGCACGCCTGACTCTGTCACATTGGACAAACTTTAGCTGCAGCTTTATAAGTATGTCAGGGGAAAGATTTAGTTGTGTCATTCCGGATATCATTAAGATATTTTAATTTTATGGGTACATGAAGTCCCTATAAAATT